>JAYESA010000002.1:166744318-167409318 GCA_036927795.1 Iris macrosiphon
CAAGTGGACCCTGGTAAAGTCAAGGCCATCTTAGAAATGCGACCACCCCACAATCTGAGAGAACTCAGGAGATTTTAAGGTCGTCTGGCTTATATCCGAAGATTCATATCCAACCTCTCGGGGAGATGTCAGCCTTTTTCTTGTCTCATGAAGAAAGGTGTATCCTTCGTATGGGACAAAGTCTGTCAGCAAACGTTTAATGATATCAAACGCTACCTCACTAATCCTCCAGTTCTGGTGCCTCCCGTCATAGGAAGACCATTCTTGATGTATGTTCGAGCGATGGATCATTCTCTGGAAGCTCTTTTCGCGCAGAAGAATGATGTGGGTCACGAACAGGCTATCTACTACCTAAGCAGGATGATGGTCGCGGCTGAACACCGGTAAAGTCCAGTGGAAAAAGAATGCTTGGCTCTGATGTTCGCTATCTAGAAGACGCGACACTATGTCATAGGCCAAACTATTCATATCATCTCCAGGATCAATCCCCTTCGGGTATTGATGAATAAGCCAAGTGTTCTTAATTCCCGACTCGTGACTTGGGCGATGTTATTAACACCGTATGACATGGTGTACGTCCCTCAGAAGTCCATCAAAGGCCAAGCATTGGCCGATTTCCTAGCTGCTCATCCGATCCCGGAGACTTCCAAACTATACGAGGACATTCCCGACGAAGTCACAGAATGTAATTCCGCAATGGAAAGTGATACATGGCAACTATTCTTCGATGGTGCCTCCAGGACTGGTCCCAGGGGAAACGTGGTTTCGGGAGTAGGAATTGTCCTGGTTACTCCTGATAAACTCGTCATCTATCGATCATATTCTCTTAGCGAGCCCTGTTCTAATAATGTGGCAGAATATAACACTCTACTCATCGGGCTCCAAGTCGCTAAAGAATTGGATGTCGAATATCTGGAAGCATTTGGTGATTCTCTGCTGATCGTCAACCAAGTCAGAGGAATATATGAAGTCCGTAATCCAGACCTCGTCCCTTATCACCAAGCCACGATCGAGATAGCCATATCCTTCAAAGGATTCTTCCTAGAGCATGTACCTCGATCCCAGAATCTGGAAGCTGATGCCCTGGCCAGTCTAGCTGCAGATTTAGTTATCCCTATAAGAAGGCAGAATTCGATGATCCTTCTTAACAGAGATTTATTCTGTGTGAAGAACAATTTTCACATAGAACATAGCTACGCTGTGGATACACATCCTCCTAGTAGAGACTGGAGAAGTCCCTTTATAGATTTTGTGGCATACAGAATCTTGCCAGAGGATCCCAAAGAAGCAGTATCCATCAAGAGGCGAGCATTACGCTTCTATTTTAATGCGTCATCACAATGTCTATATCGCCGGACTTATGACGGATTGCTATTACGATGTCTCTCCGATGATGAGGCACAACGGATTATCCGTGAAGCTCACGACAGTGTATGCGGAACGCATCAACCCGGTCCTAAGCTACAGGATCGTATCAGGAGGATGGGCTATTACTGGCCCATTATGATCACAGATGCAATAAAATATGCAAGACAATGCAAAGCCTGTCAGGTTCATGCAGATTTTATACATCAACCTTCTGAATATTTATATCATACGGTTGCATCTTGGCCTTTCGAAGCATGGGGTATGGATATCATTGGTCCTATTCACCCGTCTTCTTCCAGAGGTCATCGGTTCATATTAGCCATCACGGATTATTTCTTCAAGTGGGCAGAGGCAGTCCCTCTTGCTGAGGTAAAGACATCCAACGTGATTAGCTTCATCAAGCATCATGTCATTTATCGCTTTGGGATACCCCGAAGGATAATCCATGACAATGGGCCTCAATTCATCAGCCAAGCGTTTCATCAATTTTGCGATAAAAATCGGATACAAGATGTGGCCTCTACGGCTTACAACATCGCTGCTAATGGTTTGGCGAAAGCTTTCAATAAGACCATTATCAAACTCTTGAAAAAGTTCGTCTCTTCGAACAAGAGAGATTGAAATGAGAAGCTAGGAGAATGTCTCTGGGCATACCGTACAACGGTACGAGCACCGACAGGTTGTACCCCATTCTCATTGGTCTACGGGAGCGAAGTGGTTCTCCCTATTGAAATCCAAATTTCGTCACTCAGAATAGCAGTCACTAATGAGTTGACTCAAGAAAAGAATGACCTACTGCGACTTCAGGAGCTAGAAGGATTAGACGAGAAACGCCTTCAGGCTTAGCAGCACATCACGTTCTACCAGACACGCATTTCCAGATCTTTTAATCAAAAAGTAAAGGAAAGAGTGTTCAAAGTTGGCGAGCTAGTTTTAGCTGTGAGAAGGCCAATGATTATTACTCACAAGAGTAAGGGTAAATTCCAACCCAAATGGGAAGGCCCTTATGTGATAGAAACGACGTTCTCAAACGGCGCTTACAGGTTAGCCAAGCCTAATGGAGATTTGTTGATGGCTCCTATCAACGGCAAATTCCTTAAGAGGTACTATGCTTAACCTCCTTTGCTCAAATGGAGTATGGTGGGGATCTCATTCTGACAATACTACTTCCAAAATAAAACTAGTTGGATCATATTCTATCATGTCCAAATAACCTCTGAATAGATATGTTTAACTGATTTGGAACTTCAAGACCTATCACGTCCATATTACCTCTGATAGTATTTTGTGTACAAATTTTAGTTGGAGCATATTCTATCATGTCCATATAACCTCTGAATAGATATGTCCAGCTAAAAGCTTACCGAAAGGATATCACGTCCATATTACCTCTGATATCACTTTCGCCCTAGCCTGTCATTTATATTCCAAAATGATGGGTCCACAAAGTCAGATAAAGCCTCTTTATTTATCCCCAAAAAAGAGCAAAATTACGTACATAAGCAAAAGGTACATCATTTGGGGGGAGCGGTTAAGTCACAAATCTGCTACGCCAGAGCAACCATTCTCTCATCCCGGGAGTTCGAGACGTCGGTGCGAGCCCGCTCCAACCTTGCCGCATCACTGTTCAAAGCAGATAGCTCGGACCGAGCATGTACAAAACCTGCATGGATGACACCCACATGTGTCAAGTTCTGCTGAGCAGTCTCCATTCGATTCTTCAGCACGTCTCGAGATGCCGACAAAGAGAGAGCCTGCTCCTCTGCCCGAGAGAGTTCATCTTTCAATCTGCGCACCCTCGCTATCTTTTCCTCATATTCGACTTCGCACTGAGTCAGCTGGGGAATGACATACTCCAATTCGGTGCGCTCCTGATCCATCTCCTGCTGCTGTTCCTGGACGAATTTGTCCAGAGCTTCCATTTGCCCAGCAAGCTCTGCGGTTAGAGAGTCATACCTAGCTTGAACGAGACCGTCAATACTGCCTCGAGATAGCTGCAAATATTCGTTAATAGGTTGTTCCAAACCATTAACTATCTGCTCCAGGGTATCAGCTCTGCCGGTGTCGTCGAAATCTCTGATTGGCACTATCGCGAACTGAGAGGACCTTCTCAGCGCCTCAAAGCTTAGATTCTTCTCCAACACCATCGATATCAGCATTTTCAAAGTGGTGTAGAAGATACTAGTGTAATGCTTAGTCAGCATGGCTAGATCCGAATGGACGCTGGGGGTGGCTGCAATATTAGCAAAGCTCCCTCCAGGAATGACCGCAGACGATGTTGCCACAGTCGTCGCCTCAACAGATGGTGCGACAAAAGAAGATACGTCAACAACGGACGAAGTGGCCGGCGTACTCAACGGAGGTATTGTCGTAATGATAGGCTCATCCTCCTCTTAAGATAGCAGAACTGTTTCAGGCGAGCTGGCACCAGAAAATGTTTCCTTTTCGAAATCGGGCACCTCCATGTCATCGCCAGGGGCTGAAACAGAGCCAAAAGGCGCGTCAACACGGCCCTCCCCGTAGATGTCTTCCCCTGAAAAGAAGACAAGAGAGAGTTAATATCAACATGATGTTAATTTTTCTAAAAGAGGCGTAAAGACGACATTTACCCATGGCCGATGGTATATATGTCGCGTCCGTATCCAGTACAGATAAATCATTTCTTAATGATGTTAAGCGAGCTGTCATACCTGGAGAAGAGGATGTGCCAACCGACATAGGCAGATATTCCTCCAGGTCTTCGTCAAGATCCAACCGAGGCTCGTCAGCTGGAATCTCACTGGGTGTACTTACAGACGCGGCAGGAATTTATCTCGTTGCTGGTCTGGATAAAGATATCCTTATTTTGCTCGGCCCCGAAGGCGATCTCGTATCACTATTTGAAGCGGTAGCAGCGACAGCAGCCCCGAGCAAAGATTCTCCGGTACTACCAGCCGGAATCGTAGAGGTTCCCTCTCTAAAAGGCAAGGAACCTCTAATCGAAGAATCGTCCCCAACAGAGGAAACAACAGGTTCACTCCTAGGAGCCTCACGGCCGGGAGTCCAGAGAGGACCGCCAGCAGTCTTTTTCTTCTTGCGAAGGGAAGTTCCCTTCAGAACATGAGCCATTCGCTTACCAGAAATAACCAGAGGCCCTGCAGGTGGAGGTATTTCGCTTCTCGGTACTATCAACAAAGGCTCGTCTGGATTGATAGAATCTTTACCCTCATTAGAAGAAACTGTGGGGACTTCGTCTCTCCCCGCAGACTTAAAAGAGGGCATCCTAAAACTTCCACGCATATCAAGATTAATATGTTAGGTATTGGTTGCCACATAAAACTGGGCATACGAGTGAAGGATGCGTAACTCCATGGAGAGAGAAGTCGCTGGTATAGTGAAAGCTGCTTTAGTGCAACCCATTATGAAGTACCGCCATCCTCTCGCTCCATCGATAAGTTCACTCCTGGACTTGAAGCTGGTGACGGCATTGCCCACATGCAATTGGTCGTACCCAAATTATCGGGCGAACCGACTAGGCAGGTAGGGCTCCAAGAAGCAATGGTCTTCACTTCTGTATAATAGATGGGAAGGTCTAATGCAGACCAACCAATAAAAAGCTTTAGGAGAAAGAACGATCTTCCCTTCGCCTGAGTCCTGAAGCCTGCTCCCCTGTTGATTAAGATGTACAGAGGGGACGGTGCAGAAGAGCTTCCAACTATGAGCAAAATTTAGCACCCGCCGACAATCTAGGACGGTAGTCACGTTCCAGGTGGAATTCTTGTAATTCAACAAGAAATTATTCCCCGAACTACTGCCAGAGCCGGGAGACATCACCTTGGGATTATGAAGAATTAACCATCCCATCAGATATAGGTATGGTAATTCTACCATGGGAAAGCTTTCACGCCGTGTCTCATCGGCAAGCAGCCCATCGGTCATGGCCCTCAGGCCAGCTTGTATCCGGCATACCATGGCAGGAAGCAAACCCAGTCTGGCCCCGAACACCAAACGCCCTGCAGGCCATAAGGTGTTACGGTGGATGCGATCCGAAGAGGTAATGCCGGGTACTACCAGTCGGCGTAGCCATATGGAGATGAAGCCAGCCAGTTGAGCTTCCTTGGACAAAGGCCAGCGGCAATGCCTCAAATAACTGTAGGGCTTAGTGCCTGCAGGATATTTCCCTATCCCTTCGTCGATAATCTGATCTGAAGCCCCAGCATCTGTCACGCCCCAGTCCCAAAATACCGTGGGACCGGACGCGTGGCAATGGCCAGCAGTACGCACCGATGGACCAACTCAACATAATGGATCCATCAGGGCATACTTAAGCTGTAAAACAAGTCTACGACAATCATGGCATAACTAATCTCATCCACACAAGATATAAAATATGATCCACAGAATAAATAAGGAATGTAAATCATCATCTAGTCTCACAAAGTACTTCGGGGAACAACCCGATAAACATCTAGTACAATGGTTCATCAGACCAGAATATGAAAGACTGAAATAAATAATAAAAGCTGAGCATAAACATGGATGCTCAAGAGAAGTCTTCAGCTAAGACCTCGTCCTGGGATAGGGGTACAGCTCCTGGATCAGCTCCTGCTCCGGTCCCGTAAACCTCGGGATAAACCTCGTCTGCAAAATCTGGGGACAAAAATCCGGATCCAGGTCCTCAGGGGACATAGCAAGGTACAAGAAAGCTCATGCCAAAATAAATAATGCAGTGCAGCAGATAATGAAATAAATAGGGTAAGTATGTAACCATCTATGTGAAAATGCAAGTGAGAGCATCACGGGTACTCAGGCTGAGACCACTACAAGCTCTGTGTCTGGGAGCCGGTAGCAGCAATAACTATGTGTTTACTATGTGTTTACTATGTTTTATATATATATAATTAGCCTGTAGCCTGTGTGTCTCTCCCCACCCAATGTAACCACGCATATCATGTCCATAACGTCTCATGTTCATGTCAAGCGCGATCATAGCTAAATGCAACAAGTCATAATGTATCTAAGAGTATAATGTCCATGTCCTGTATCCTATACAGAATCACCACGAATATCTCGGGAAAATCCTGTCTCATGAATAGTGTCAAGTGTCCTGGGTCATATGGTACTTGATAAGACAAGTACGAAAATAAGGTGTCACGAATGTCCATCTCTAGATGACCGTACCCAACACTGCGTACAGTGTCGGCACCCGACTGATAATCGGACGCTAAGTACGTCACACGGTCCTAGGTTGAGCATGCACAGTAATATATATATAACAAGGAAAGTAAATAACTAAGCTGCAGAGTTTGGCAAGGTACACTTGCCTGATGTTGGAATATCAACTGCCGTCCTGGTATCGGTGGATCCGATAGGTACTACTCCGAAAGCTGTAATAAATATCACCAACAGTCTCAGAAGATGTCAAACTGCTAGAAATGCCTGTCCTTACGTTCAATTTGGACACAGGGGCAAAAAGGTCATTTTCGGGCCAAAGCGGGTCCACATGTGGGCCACTTCGCACCGAAAAGCGTGCCGAGGGTAACAGTCTCTAATTGGGACAAACTATGGGTCAAACAACTCTAAATGTCAATACGATCCCAACGGTATGTCCAAATTTGGATTCCGATGAGCCGAACATAATTTGGTCCAAAAAGTCAACTGTGGGGCCCGCCAATTGGCGATCTGGTCAACCGTCTCAGAAATACGTGAAAATTGGGTCACAGGATCAGCGTGTTACCACGAGTCCAGTGGTGCAAGTTTCGTCGCAATCTGACAAGCGTACATAAAATACTCGCGAGTTCCACAAAAGTGGCGACACGAAATGTGTTCGCGGATACGGCCTGATTCCGGCGCGCACACGCTTCCAAATCAGTCTCCACGAATTTTCACGTGTCCCGTTCTGCTGCGTGCACCATTCGGTACACTTGGCACACGGCGGGGCGGTCCCGTTTGGCGGGGCGCGCTCCGATCTCCCACTTTTAGAAAACCGGAAAAAGTGGGTGCGCGCAGTTTTGTGACGACTACAATTTTGTCCACAGCAACTAATAGCACAAAGTTATTATACAGAAAATAAACTAGGTCATGTAATCTACAGGTATCAAAAAGAATCGTCGAATTCGGATCTCTGTGGTGGGAGATACGAACTCGACAATATGGGTGGTCATCGCAAGTTTCTGCGATTGCAGAATTCTGTCTGCTCGCGCTGACTTGGGCGCTATTTTTCACCTAGGGGCACACGGAATCTGAGGTTGACTATAAAACAAGTATTGGAGAGGGTTGAGGGAAGATCATACCTATGAAAACGGATCTGCGTTTGGATGAGCGAGTCAACGGGAAATCACACCGGAGCGAAGGTGCCTCGAGTGGGAGACTGCAGTTCGCGATGTCGGCGTCGACGGGATGATTGGATGGCTTGGGGAGGCTTCTCTGGCTGCGGTGACGGCTCTAGATGGGAAGGAGAAGTCTGGAGTTTTAGGTTAAGATTTTTGGGATGAGACATATATATATATATATATTTATATTAGGAGAGAGAGAGTTGGAGGTTGGCGGGTCTGGAGAAATCGGGTTGAAGGGGTCTCGGTCCCTAGTGTTGCAGCAAGTTGGCATTGAGTGGCCGGTCAAAGGTCATGTGGGCGGGCTCCCTGCTGGCGGGTGGGATAGGACTTAGGCGCTGAAGGGAATAGGCTAAGGGTTATGGGCGGCTAATGAAGGGAATAGTTAGGAATGTTAACATTTACTATTATTATTATATTATTATTATTAGTATTAGGAATAGAGTTGCTGGCAATTGGCTGAAGTGGGCGTTCTCTTTTGGGAGCAGCAAATTGGGGTATTAAGTTAGTAGTTGATAGTTGGTTATTATTATCACTATGCTTAATTGATATTATATTACAATTATTATTATATTAGTCTATTAACTATTCTTTTCCTTTCCTTTCTTTAAATAAAATATATATATACATATATATATTTGTATATACATATATATATATTTATACTCATAAGAAAATTTATAGATTAGGGTATTGCACATCGTTAGGCTAGCAACTGCTCAAGGGGTCTCCTACATGGAATAAATTCCGAAAAATTCCTGATGGTCCTACAAGTCATCTAAGTGCCCGAACACCTAACATAAAAATTATTAAAAATCTATTTCTCCTATTTAGCTCTAATTACTATAATTTAATTAATAATTAATAAATAAAGGGTATATACGATTTTCTAGGAAGGGGGTTTTACATTCTACCCAACTTATAAAAATTTCGTCCTCGAAATTAAAAATGGGCTAGGGTCTCTCTATCAATCTCATTTGATTACAGTCTAAAGGGTTCCTCTCAAGTGAACATTGCGGTCTCTACCCAACTTAGATTTTACCCATCTATCATCTAAGGCTATACATCCAAGAAAGCTATGCCCCAAATTATGTTGTTGAATCCTCAAGGTTCTTAACACCAACATATCATCTATGATATGTCCTCAATCAGCTATAAAGGCAGTCATCTAGTAGTATGATTGGCCTATGGTGTATATCTAGTACTCTCTGCGTGTCAACCTTATACTAGGCACGAGGTTCGTCTTTCCGAAATAAGGAAAGACAGAGATCATTAATAAATAGTTCAAGGGAATGGTAACATAAGACAAGTACGAGGTTCAAGGAGATTAAAGAATTCAAAAATAGGAGAGTTGTCCGGGCAGTTTATGGATTGAAATCCTATTGGTAAATTCCTATTCGCATGTTCATATTGGAACGGTTATGTGCCCGATATGATATGCTCTGATATGTCTAGAGGTAGGTATACTAGTCAGCTATATATCTCAATCCACGTCAAGTAATCATGCGAAGGGCGAACCAAGCGCACCAAGGTTAGCTAGACCTTAATACACTGATTCTGAAACGTATTAGTGTACATGTCCACTAATACATATGTCATGAACAAGCTCGATAAAGAATGAGCTTGCAAAACTAGGCTATAGAATAGCAGCATAAGTCCAGTACAGCAAATTTAAGTACGCTAGATGATGATGAAAGGAGGTACCAAATATTCAAGTTCACAAAACAAAATAAACAAGCAACCATAATAATAACAGACTCTACAATCTCTACAGTCATTAATTATAAAAACATTCTAGGTTATAAATTTTTGGCAAGTTCAAATTAATTACTAGGTTAAGGCTAGGTCACGAATCTACATGCAAAAACTAAGCAAATCTAAAAGCAGAAGACTATAAAAACTTACGCGCATTAGCTACTCCATTATTCTGCGCGTCCTCCAAAGTCATAGCAAAAGCTTGTCCACGTCCTTGCGGTGGATTCCTCTGCTGTTGCTGGTGGGCTTGCTGGAAGAGTGCTGCCTGTGGAGCCAAGGGTGGCCTTGGTTGATACCCTCCTGGCGCTGGGAGAGCTTGTCTGTTTAATATTGGTGCTCTCTCTCGATGATGAGGACAATCCTTGGCTAAGTGTTGGTTGGTTCCGCAAATCAAGCATAATCCTAACTTGCGTCTGCAGTCCCTCTCAATATGGCCTACCTTGTCACAGTATTGACATATGGGTGATATCTGCGGAGAGGCTCGGGGTGGCTGGTGTAGGTGAGGTCTCTTTGCAGCTTCTTCTTGTGGTACTTTGGCTGAGGTGGAAGACCATTTCAGACTGGTCTCTCTCCTAGTGACGCGTTCCATGCGTTGGGCTGCTGCAAGGACGTCTGAGTAGGATGTAGGTGCAACGGATCCAATTAGTTTCTGTAGCTCCAAGTTTAGTCCGTCGAAGAACTTCTCAGCCTTTTCTTCTTCTGTCGGGATCAAGGTTGGGGCGAAGCGACTTAGACGAATGAATTCCGCATTGTATTCTTCCACTGTCATGCTGCCCTGGATGAGGCGGTTGAACTTGTCCCTGAGCTCTGACCGTGCAACTGCCGGGATGTACATCTCTTGGAAGAGTCTGGAGAACTCTTCCCATGTGACTCTGTCCTGTCCAAGTCTCCTTTCTTCTGCTAACCACCAGTGGTACGCATTATCAGTTAACTGCATTCTGACTGCAGTCATCCACTTCTCTCTTGGAAGTTCAGCGGCTTCCAACTGTTGCTGAATGTTGGTGAGCCACTCATGAACTTCCGTTGGCCCTTCTTTACCAGAAAATGTGTGAGGCTTGAGATGACGGAAGTCGGTGATAGATCCTGTCAATGTTTGCCTCGCTGCTGGATTAGCCTGCTCCAATGCGGATACCAGGCTGGTCCTCAGATACTCGGCCTCCTGCCGATGGGCCTCTTGCTGAATCTGTTGCTGTGCTTGCATCATAGCATACATCATCTGAAACATTTGTTGCCCGTCCATGGCTTGTCCTGGCGGGAATACTGGCATCTGGGGAGTGAACTGAGGTGGTGGTGGAATATCATCTCTCCGGAACCTTGGATTAGGCTGTCCGGTTTGATCACTCTGCGATGCTTGTCCACCATCCCCTGGTGTCACTTCGTCTCCATAAGTAACCACTGCGTTGTGTGGTGTATCCAAAGGGATATCATCTCTGTTCCCGAAATCCATTGCTCTGAAATCAAAGATAAACTATGAGAACGCTCAGAGGAATCAATACAGGATGCAGTTCAAGTAACCAATTTCGAGTTCGATATAGAGTTCAACAAATGGTTAAATGATGGATGAGATCCTATAGTTTATACTATCCTTAGGGCAGGCTGGTCCGGTCCCTAAGTTGAAACCGAACAATTTAGTCGTAGACCTGCATGGGCCACCACAAAAACCATGTCACGCCCCAGTCCCAAAATACCGTGGGACCGGACGCGTGGCAATGGCCAGCAGTACGCACCGATGGACCAACTCAACATAATGGATCCATCAGGGCATACTTAAGCTGTAAAACAAGTCTACGACAATCATGGCACAACTAATCTCATCCACACAAGATATAAAATATGATCCACAGAATAAATAAGGAATGTAAATCATCATCTAGTCTCACAAAGTACTTCGGGGAACAACCCGATAAACATCTAGTACAATGGTTCATCAGACCAGAATATGAAAGACTAAAATAAATAATAAAAGCTGAGCATAAACATGGATGCTCAAGAGAAGTCTTCAGCTAAGACCTCATCCTGGGATAGGGGTACAGCTCCTGGATCAGCTCCTGCTCCGGTCCCGTAAACCTCGGGATAAACCTCGTCTGCAAAATCTGGGGACAAAAATCCGGATCCAGGTCCTCAGGGGACATAGCAAGGTACAAGAAAGCTCATGCCAAAATAAATAATGCAGTGCAGCAGATAATGAAATAAATAGGGTAAGTATGTAACCATCTATGTGAAAATGCAAGTGAGAGCATCACGGGTACTCAGGCTGAGACCACTACAAGCTCTGTGTCTGGGAGCCGGTAGCAGCAATAACTATGTGTTTACTATGTGTTTACTATGTTTTATATATATATAATCAGCCTGTAGCCTGTGTGTCTCTCTCCACCCAATGTAACCATGCATATCATGTCCATAACGTCTCATGTTCATGTCAAGCGCGATCATAGCTAAATGCAACAAGTCATAATGTATCTAAGAGTATAATGTCCATGTCCTGTATCCTATACAGAATCACCACGAATATCTCGGGAAAATCCTGTCTCATGAATAGTGTCAAGTGTCCTGGGTCATATGGTACTTGATAAGACAAGTACGAAAATAAGGTGTCACGAATGTCCATCTCTAGATGACCGTACCCAACACTGCGTACAGTGTCGGCACCCGACTGATAATCGGACGCTAAGTACGTCACACGGTCCTAGGTTGAGCATGCACAGTAATATATATATAACAAGGAAAGTAAATAACTAAGCTGCAGAGTTTGGCAAGGTACACTTGCCTGATGTTGGAATATCAACTGCCGTCCTGGTATCGGTGGATCCGGTAGGTACTACTCCGAAAGCTGTAATAAATATCACCAACAGTCTCAGAAGATGTCAAACTGCTAGAAATGCCTGTCCTTACGTTCAATTTGGACACAGGGGCAAAAAGGTCATTTTCGTGCCAAAGCGGGTCCACATGTGGGCCACTTCGCACCGAAAAGCGTGCCGAGGGTAACAGTCTCTAATTGGGACAAACTATGGGTCAAACAACTCTAAATGTCAATACGATCCCAACGGTATGTCCAAATTTGGATTCCGATGAGCCGAACATAATTTGGTCCAAAAAGTCAACTATGGGGCCCGCCAATTGGCGATCTGGTCAACCGTCTCAGAAATACGTGAAAATTGGGTCACAGGATCAGCGTGTTACCACGAGTCCAGTGGTGCAAGTTTCGTCGCAATCTGACAAGCGTACATAAAATACTCGCGAGTTCCACAAAAGTGGCGACACGAAATGTGTTCGCGGATACGGCCTGATTCCGGCGCGCACACGCTTCCAAATCAGTCTCCACGAATTTTCACGTGTCCCGTTCTGCTGCGTGCACCATTCGGTATACTTGGCACACGGCGGGGCTGTCCCGTTTGGCGGGGCGCGCTCCGATCTCCCACTTTTAGAAAACCGGAAAAAGTGGGTACGCGCAGTTTTGTGACGACTACAATTTTGTCCACAGCAACTAATAGCACAAAGTTATTATACAGAAAATAAACTAGGTCATGTAATCTACAGGTATCAAAAAGAATCGTCGAATTCGGATCTCTGTGGTGGGAGATACGAACTCGACAATATGGGTGATCATCGCAAGTTTCTGCGATTGCAGAATTCTGTCTGCTCGCGCTGACTTGGGCGCTATTTTTCACCTAGAGGCACACGGAATCTGAGGTTGACTATAAAATAAGTATTGGAGAGGGTTGAGGGAAGATCATACCTATGAAAACGGATCTGCGTTTGGATGAGCGAGTCAACGGAAAATCACACCGGAGCGAAGGTGCCTCGAGTGGGAGACTGCAGTTCGCGATGTCGGCGTCGACGGGATGATTGGATGGCTTGGGGAGGCTTCTCTGGCTGCGGTGACGGCTCTAGATGGGAAGGAGAAGTCTGGAGTTTTAGGTTAAGATTTTTGGGATGAGACATATATATATATATATATTTATATTAGGAGAGAGAGAGTTGGAGGTTGGCGGGTCTGGAGAAATCGGGTTGAAGGGGTCTCGGTCCCTAGTGTTGCAGCAAGTTGGCATTGAGTGGCCGGTCAAAGGTCATGTGGGCGGGCTCCCTGCTGGCGGGTGGGATAGGACTTAGGCGCTGAAAGGAATAGGCTAAGGGTTATGGGCGGCTAATGAAGGGAATAGTTAGGAATGTTAACATTTACTATTATTATTATATTATTATTATTAGTATTAGGAATAGAGTTGCTGGCAATTGGCTGAAGTGGGCGTTCTCTTTTGGGAGCAGCAAATTGGGGTATTAAGTTAGTAGTTGATAGTTGGTTATTATTATCACTATGCTTAATTGATATTATATTACAATTATTATTATATTAGTCTATTAACTATTCTTTTCCTTTCCTTTCTTTAAATAAAATATATATATACATATATATATTTGTATATACATATATATATATTTATACTCATAAGAAAATTTATAGATTAGGGTATTGCACATCGTTAGGCTAGCAACTGCTCAAGGGGTCTCCTACATGGAATAAATTTCGAAAAATTCCTGATGGTCCCACAAGTCATCTAAGTGCCCGAACACCTAACATAAAAATTATTAAAAATCTATTTCTCCTATTTAGCTCTAATTACTATAATTTAATTAATAATTAATAAATAAAGGGTATATACGATTTTCTAGGAAGGGGGTTTTACAGCATCTTCCATAAGATCATCGACTACCTGAGCACTAAGCATGCTCAGAAAGCTCAAAGCCCTATCCCTGTTATCCGCGACTTTGTCTGGCTTAGCATTTCTAGCCTGGTGGAAGAAGAGATAGGACGCCCACTTGTTGGTATGGGCCAAATCCGAGGGCTCATTGTAAAAGGCGGTGCCCGCTAAATAGTGGCACATCAGCTCCTGGTACACTGCCACCACCCGAGGGTCTGTATCTCCTAGCTCCCGGATCATGGGAACATACTCTTCATAAGGAGTATCCCCCATTGGCAGTCTTGAAATCTCTGTCATTTCGTGAAGGGCCAATCCCAACTCCCCCAGTGGAGTGGCGAAAGTCCTAGTGAGCGAGATATATCGCTCCATCAAGGCCAGAAACAGGTTGGGGTTGAGAGGTAACCAAACGCTGGTGGCACTCACAGCTGCGTACAGACCAATGCTCTCCAGCTCCGTCTGAAAGTTCTTCAGGGCCCAGTCAGCTAAACGAACCCATTAAAGATTTGTAGGGGTAAGCCACCCATTGGTCCGAGGATTAACCTTGGGGTAGACTCTTCCCTGCCCCATAAAATCATTGCAGAATGTCAATAATTGGACTAGCTGGAACGGTGCAGTGTCTTCACTCGGGACAATACCTGAAAATAATCCCTAAAGGGCATAAAGGTACCGGAAGGACGGCTTACAAACAACCCTGATCCTTTCTGGTAAAATATCTTCCCCGATTTGCCGTGAAGATTGGGAGTCAGAGTCCACGACATATTCCTCGGATGCGTGGCATGGAAGAACGCCGAGATAGGGTAATCTCTTAGCATCTTGGGCAGGTACATTACCAGGCCCCCGGCAGGAAAAGCCCACTGTTCTTTCTTGGACTTCATCTGGGATTGCTTATCAATCATATCCCCAAAGAGGAAATCCGGTTTTATATATTTATCCCCGTCTAAATACGTCAGGGGCTCTCCATTGATCATGCTCAACAGCATTCGCTCTCCTTGAGACGATATCAGGATGTCCCTTCCTTCAGGATATTGGGGCACATGCGACAAATCCTTCAGGTAACTTGAGTTCAGCATCCCAGTGGCAAAATCCATCACATCAGCCAAAGGAGGTATCTGCAAGTTAACTGCAAAGTGCAAAAAAACATGTCAGTTTCTCTACGAGACCTCACAATCTTGCAGCTTACACCGAAGATCAAACAGTCTGTGCTTTTACGCCAAGACTATGAAAGCTTGAATTCTTACGCTGAAATCTTATTCCAAGGCATAAAATTCTAGACTGGTAGTACACACAAAAAGGATAATCTGTGCTTTACGCCAGATTGCCAAAGTTTGAGTTATTATGCCCGAATTTCCATCCATAGCGTAATACCCAAAATTTGTAGTATACGCCAATTTTCAACAGTCAAAGCTTTTACGCCAGACTGCGAAAATATGGAGTTTCTACGCTGACACATTAGAAATGTTGGCGTAAAGGATGAAACATCTCTGTGCATCATCTTCCTCAGAGAGGCTATCAGCACATGTGATGACCTAGCGCATTCACGTACAACGTGTGCGAAGGGTTTTCTTCGTTCTTCTCATCCCAAAAGCTTTACCTATAACGCCCGATGCACAGCTCGTCGGTGGGGCACTTCGTTCAGAGCTTCGTTCGTCCGGCCCGACGGGAGTCATTCTTGCTTTGGCAGAAGAGCGAGAAGAGGAGGCAGCTTTCTTCCCCTTCGCAGTCGAAGGTTGTTTTGGGGCCATTGCTAAAAACTCAGAATGCTCAGAGAGGAAACGAAGGAAAGAACTCGAAGAGATGAAAGCTTTCTTTTGCAAAAGATAGATGAAGAGTCTTCTCTCTGAAAGCCTTGGGATATATATAGAGTTCGGATGGACTCCTCGAATCCCTAACCAAATCTGATATTTAATATTCGGTTATAATTGGGGACTACGTCAGCCTATTACTCAGGGAAGACGGACAGTCAACGAATTTAAAAAGTTTTCGGGCAAAGCAGATTCGTGGTTTTACGCCAAGGAGCATTTTACGCTCGGCAGCTACAAATCTACGGTTTTACGCTCACAGGCTATAAGTCTACGGTTTTACGCCCGGATGCTTTTATGCTCGGTAGCTTTTATGCTCGAGAGGCTACAAACCTACGACTTCACGCTCAGAAGCTACAAATCTATGATTTCATGCTCGGTAGCTTTTACGCTCAGAGGCAACAAATCCACAACTTCACACTCGGAAGATTTTCTTTTCAGAGGCTACAAATCTACAGTTTCTACGCCCGGATGCTTTTATGCTCAGCAGCTTTTACGCTCGAGAGGCTACGAACTTATGATTTTATGCTCATCCACATTTACAGATCTATGACTCTCCATATATTTGACAATACGCAGGCCAGAGTATGCGTATATATATGAACGAATCTCAAGGCGGCCAGTTACATGGGCCACGCAGAAGATGCTCCTTCCTGGTCTCAAAAATATCCTAAGTACACAGAGTTCAGCATTGAAAATGACTCTTCTTCTTGGGTCAATTGGGAGTTCATCCAAAATCCAGTCTGAATATTTCTGCTACAGTTCAGATGGTGACTCAGTTTTGACAGCCATTTCTCGCCCTACTTCAAGAGATTTTCATAAAACCATTCTTGAAGATGATGGTTTGAACATAAGTTCTTCTTATCGGAGAAGTGATAGTTCAGACAGTTTATGCGACTCCTCGTTCAAAAATAGCAGCACTGTTCGAATACTCGACTTAAATGCTAAGCGGCTTTCTGCGCATCTTTATTTACGCGTAAAAGACGAGACGGGACCAAATACTCTTTCTATCAGAGTCAGCGTAAGGTTATCCAGACGTGTCGAAGCTACACATATTCAGACTTCATCACAGCAAAATATGGGCAAATCATTGGATGCGTAAAAGAAGACGATTCTATTAATCATGATTACATATGAGGGAAATCCAGTCTACAAAGGGTTTTTTCTTTCATCTTCATGATTACATATGAGGGAAATCCCATCTAGAAAGGGTTTCTCATTTTTATTTAAGATCACACCAAGAGGCTGTTCTGACAGGTTCTCGTATTGGTGGAGGTCTTCTTCAGTCTTCTTCAGCAGTTAGTCGGTTTCCGCAACCGATTAACAAAAAATGATTAATGAAGGAAGGATACAAAACTGGGCCTACCTAAATTATTCAGAGCCCATCCTCCATACGCCATGACAAATTGAGTTAAGGTTTTAAACCCAACTCAATACTGGAAGACAGAGCTAGTTTGCCTGCTCTCGTCCACGAACGACAGGAGAAAATATAGCTTGCAAGCTGTGTGGCCAAATGAGACCCTCCCTCTCTCCTGGATGCATCGCCATATGAAAATGCTGATTATCCCGAGCAAAGGAAGCTATGATATCCTTCCATGATCCATCGTTACAGATGATATTTGTTCGAAGATGCCTTCTCTTTCGGCTCCTTACATGCTGGAAGAACATGATCTTCTTCTTTCTCAAGTCAGCAAGACGAATCTCGGCAACCATCTCTGAGTAGTGAAGGAAATGTGGAAAGAACAGGTTAACTCATCAGCCTTTATATAGGCAAAGGAGAACACACCGAATCCCACCAAGATCCCAAAAATTTGCCAAGAAATTAGCCTCGGAGAACGAGTCAGACTTGACCGTTTCATGCTTCATTCAAAGTGTTTCAAATTACGAGGAATTTGAAAAGTTTGAAGGGGGTCTTGTAGAAGCATGAAAATATGCTGAAGAGTTTTACGCAGTATTTTTGTGCTGGGCAGCTTAAAATATAACTTCAGAGCCGTCGGCGTACAACAGAGCTTTCTCGCTAAGCACAGCGTAAAATATAAGCTCAAGGACTATCCGCGTAATGCAGTATGTCCAGGCTGCTTCAGCGTAAAAAGGGTGTTATACCGCCTTTATGGCGTAAAACTCATCCACTTTTAATACACCATAGAAATATACGAGGAACGCTTCGTATTCCTCGAATGAACCGGTCAAATCATGTAGTGAACTTGACGTCTGACTCCTGACAAAGAGTAATGTACGACTACCCAGACGACGGCTGTAATCATGGCGCGGCACAGCGACCCATACCGTCGTTTAGTGAAGTTTCCCTGATACAAAGTGCTTTTACGCATACAAAGGAATACGCTGTCTAGTTTTACACAGGCAGATGTGAGCTCTTTACGCTCCGCAGAAGACAAACAGACTGCCACGTCAAAAGCTGCTCATTCGCACAAAGCTCGAGGCACGTCTCTGTATTTAATGCTCAGAATGGTGGCAGATCTCTGAGACACGTCTCTACATTTAATGCTCATAATGGTGGCAGATCTCCGAGACACGTCTCTGCATTTAATGTTCAGAATGATGGCAGATCTTTGAGACACGCCTCTGCATTTAATGTACGGGATGGGGGTAGATCTCTGCATTTAATGCAAGAGATTTGATTATATCCCCAAAGACTGGGCAAGCCATAATTTCGGCTAATACATCCACATCATCACTTTTGTACATTACGCCAGCTCAGGCTACATTTGTACTGGAACGTATTAAGGCTATTTGGTCCAGAATCCGCTTAAGGCCTCAGTCAAGGGAGGAGGATCAGCTATCTTCTACACTAGCTACCCATCCATGCAGAATCAGGCTTCTACGCCTACCTGGCTTCTATGCCAACCCGATGGCCTCTACGCCTACTCGGCTTCTATGCCAACCTATTTGGCTTCTACGCCAAACTTGACGATCATTTGGCTTCTACGCCATGGTGACAGTTATTGGCTTCTATGCCAACCCTTTCTACGCGAGGAGCAGCTACCTACGTGGCTTGTACGCCGTGATCTTCGCAGCAGTTATATGCATTATCACTTAGTGGGACACGTGTCACACACTCATTCAAAAGATCATTTATACGTGGGTGGTAGTTATTATAACCGCCGCGTAAAAAGTGTCACACTCTCCATTGTCCGACTTTTATGACCAATTGGATGGTTACTGTCACTAAAACCCTATAAATAGAGACCTCTATCGACAGAGGTCCGGGGTCAAAAAACTTCAAAGGAGAAAAAGAGGGTCGAAAACTTAAAAAGTCAAAGAGAGAAGAATCTAGAGCTCAGACGGAGAGTAGTGATCAACGATTTTGGCATCGAGCATCCACTCCCTCTTGCAATCTGTGAAGCATCTCCTTCTTCTACGATACTTCTTTATCATCGTGTGGTCCAAGGGACAAAGTGATCGACTGCAGATTAGACTCCTATAGCAATATTTATTAAATTTGTACTTGACATCCTCGTATAGGATTAATTGTACTTATTATTGGTAAACCAAAGAACGGGTTTCGTATAAACCTTGTTTCATTTCTTTCGTTTATTATCAAAAACTTTTGCCCTATTATTGAAGTGTAGTTGAATGACATTAACTGTATGCTAGCTTAGGACGACAGTATTTTTTTTTTTAGACTGTAGAACTTAGAGGCTATACCCCTACTTTGTCGACTATCGACTTAGACAAGGAATTAGTATGACAACTGTAGAGATTGTAAGAGTCTTATCTTTTGTGAACTTGAATTATTATGTACCTTCTTTCATCATAATCCAGCGTATTTATGTTGGCTGTACTACCTTGACTTATGCTGCTATTATAGCCTAGTTTTTGCAAGCTTATTCTTTTATCGAGCTTGCTCATGACATATGTATTATTGGGTGCACACAATGATACAATTTTCTAATCAGAATCGGTGTATTAAGGTCTAGTTAACCTTAGTGCGCTTGGTTCGCTCTTCGCATGACTACTTTACGTGGATTGAGATATATGGTAGTAGACGGATATACTTGCCCCTAGACATGTCTGACACATCGTATCGGTTACATAACTGTACTGATACGAGCATGTAAATAGGAAATTACCAAAAATAGGATTTTAATCCACAACTGTCCTGACAACTCTCTTTTTTCGAATTCTTTAATCTTTTTGAACCTCGTACTTGTATTCTATCACATTCACCTTGAATTCTTTATTATTGTTCTCTATTTCCCTTATTTCGGAAAGACAAAACCTCGTGCTGGTATAAGTTGACACTGATAGTACTAGATATACCCCATAAGGCTAATCACATGACTTAGTGACTCTCTTTTATAAGTGATTAAGGGCATATCATAAATAATATGTGGGTGTTAAAACTTTAAGGATTGAATAACATGATTAAATAATTTGAGGAATAGTTTTCCTAGATGTATAGCCTTAGGTGATAGATGGATAAATTTTAAGTTCGGTAGATTGTGAACCCCTCACCCAAAAATTAGACCTACTTGGCTGAGATAGTGAGACTAAGGTTAGATTGAGTCCAGTTAGAGATAGAACACGATATTTTTATTTAATTTTTCAATAATTGTATCACTTAGCGCACCTTACCGTACTTCGATAATTGGAGCACTACACTAGCCACTGCTTTCTACAAATTCTACACCCTTATCCTAGACGTGCCCGTCATCCAATTCTCATCTTTGTGCAATTTTCTAATTGTTGGACGTTTTTATGCAAAAGAGCATTTAGGTGTCCACACCATTGGACATGACACATGAAGAAACCTATTTTTTGCATATGTGGATTTTCTCATGATTTTTCGGGATGTGCAACACGCAACATCGCCCACCCCTTTAAACCTAGCCTTGCATTTTAAACAATGCAAATCTTATACCACCTTTGACTTTCTACCGCGGCTTAGTTTTAATTTCGATGACGAAATTTTTATAAGTTGGGTAGAATGTAAAACCCCTGATCCTAAAAATTATATTAAGCTATTTTTTTATTAATTATTAATTGAACTATAGTAATTAGTGGCTAATTAGGAGAAATAGATTTTTAATAATTTTTATTTTAGGTGTTGGTGCACTTAGAGGATTTATGGGAGCATTAGAAATTTTTCGAAATTTATTTCATGAAGGAGACCCCTTGCGCAGTTGCTAGCTTAATAGTGTGGATTAATATAATTTAGAATTTTCTATGAGTATATATATATATATATATATATATATATATATATATATATATATATATATATATATATATATATATATGCAGGTATAAATATATATATGCAGGTATATATTTAAATAGAAAAGAAAAAGATTAAGAAAAAGAAAAGAAAACAAAACTATTAAATATATTACTAATATAACTATTACTAAACCTATTAATAACTTAACCTACCAACCACCTATTCCTTAGCAAATCCGCTGGAGTTAGCTAGCAGACCCCGCCCAATACAATGTGGCCGCCCCCTTTACTTCACATTAAGCAAACAAGGAAACCCCCCCCCCCCCCCCCGCGACTAATACAAACCGAATCCACTCTCTCTCTCTCTCTTCCTTTCACACACATATATATATATATATATATATATATATATATATATATATATATATATATATATATATATATATATATATATATATATATATATATATATATATATATATATATTATTTTTCTAAACCCTAAACCTAATCATCCAGACCCTCCTCTTCTCATCTAGACCTCGAGAGCGCCGCCACCGCAGCCGGAGAGCCCCGCTAGGCCGTCCAAACAGATCCCGACGACCGCGACCCCGCGCACTGCAGATTCTCACACGAGGTACCTGTGTTCCGGAGTTGTTTTTCGTCGACTCGCTCAACCAAACGCCGCCCCGTCTTCACCGGTATGCTCACTCCTTAACCCTCTTCCATATCTGTATGATAGTAGACCTCGAACAACGCAAAACCATCGGCAAAAATAGTGCCAAAGTTGGCGGAAATAGACCAAATTTCAGAATCGCAGAAAACTGCGGTGATCACCAAAGTTTCGGAGTTCGTATCTCCCACCACAGAGATCTGAATTCGATGATTCTTTTTGGTATGCATAGACCACTTGACCTAGTTTAATTTCTGTTAAATAAACCTAGATTATTAACTGCTGTAGACAGAATTAAATTCGTTAGAAAATCCCGCGAACCCTGTAAAACCCCCATCCTAGAAAATCGTATATACCCTTTATTTATTAATTATTAATTAAATTATAGTAATTAGGTCTAAATAGGAGAAATAGATTTTTAATAATTTTTATGTTAGGTGTTCGGGCACTTAGAGGACTTATGGAACCATCAGGAATTTTTTCGGATTTATTCCATGTAGGAGACTCCTTAAGCAGTTGCTAGCCTAATGTTGTGCATTACCCTAATCTATAAATTTTCTTATGAGTATATATATAATATATATGTATACACAAGTATATATATGTGTATATATATTTAGAAAGAAAAGGAAAGAAAGAAAAAGAAGTATTAACTAAGAAAGTAATTAACTAATAATAATAATAATAATTACTATACTTAAACCCCTCTTAAGAAGTTGCTATTCCTATTCTTTAGCTTGCTGCAACTTAGCTTTTGCATTGACCGCCCCTTCAGCGTCCAAGAGGACCCGCCAATGCTATCCCACTTTAGCAATTAACTTGGCAATTCACACCCAGGGAAGACCCGACCCTTCACCCCGCGGAACCCATCTGCCCCAACCCTCTCTCTTCCTAATATATAATATATATATATATATATATATATATATATATATTTCTCTCTCAAATCCTAACTTAAATCTCCAGACCCTCCTCTTCCCATCTAGAGCCGTCACCGCAGCCAGAGAGCCCCACCAAGCCATCCAACCATCCCGTCGACTCCGACCTCGCGCGCTGTAGTTTCCCACTCGAGGCACCTTCGCTTCGGAGTAATTTTCCGTCGACTCGCTCGACCAAACGCTGTTCCGTCTTCATAGGTATGATCATCCCTTAACCCTCTCCAATATTTATTTTATAGCCAACCTCGGAAAACGTGTGCCCCTAGGTAAAAAATAGCGTCCAAAGTGGACGGACAGACCCAATTCTGGAATCGCAGAATTCCAGAATTACCACCCATATTGCCGAGTTCGTATCTCCCACCACATAGATCCGAATTCGGTGATTCTTTTTGATACCTGTAGAATATCTGACACTACCTATCAGACTGAGGAGATCTTACCTTCTGATTATATGTGATTCATTGCAGCTGTTTAGAGATTCTAGTTGCTATTCTTTTTGAGACATTTATTCTTATATTAGAGTTTATTCTCTTCTCTCTTTAGTAGTTTATTATAGTCGATTTGTGGTGGATTTGTTTCCACCCGACTATCACACTTGGAGATTACTATTTGAGACTGCTTCTTTGATATTCAGTTATTGATTTCCATTATTCTATTATTTGTGCTGTGGATGAGATATAGAACTGCGTGTGACTTGTTGTGACATATATTACCACTGTAGATTGGATATTCATGTACAGCGTACGTGTGTATATGGTTTCCATATATTGGAGTTCGTATACATACGGCTGGCATGTTACGTATTCCTAGTCCTACGTATTTTGGGACTGGGGCGTGACATGTTTTTGTGGTGGCCCATGCAGGTCTAGAATATATTGTCTCGGTTACGTAACTATACCGAACAAGCCTGCGTATAGGAATAGAGTATAAGGATCTCATCCACGCATGATTGAAATTCATCCTTCCTATTTAATACTTGCATCCTGTTTGATTCCTGTACTTTCTCTAATCGTTTCGTACATCAACTGCAGAGAGATGGATTTGCATAATGGATGTATTGCCGCCAATGGCGACGCAACTTCTGGAGTCAATGGTCAGACTCAAGGAGGGACCCCAACGGTTCCTAGGCTTCCGGGGCCAGATGGACAGACTCACATCCCAGTTCCATCTGATCTTCCCGCTTCACCTATTGGGAACCTCCCACCTGTCCCAGTACCGCAAGATGGCCAAGCGCAGATGTTCCAATTCTTTCAGATGATGATACAGGAACAGAGGCAGCAGGCAGTCGAGCAGAGGCAGCAGGCAGTCGAGCAGAGACAAGAATTTTTGGCAGCACTGGAGAGGATGGCTGCACATGCTACTGTACCAGCCCAAGCACTAGCTCCAGTACCTCGAGCTAGGGTTGGATCAGTAAAGGATTTTGGTCAGATGGGTGCAAGGCAGTACAAGGGCACTGAGAGCCCGGAGGAGACTACCAACTAGATCACTCACACGCAGAAGCTACTGGAGGCATCGCAGTTACCCACGGACCTATGGATGACGGGTGTACGGACGCTCCTAGATGGTAATGCTCATCACTGGTGGGAATCCATGGAGCGCCAGTTGGGTACTTACCAGACTTGGGAGCAGTTCTTAGAGTGCTTTGAGGAAAAGTACTTCCCAGACACTGTCAGGGACACCTTGTATGATCAGTTTCTTCACTTGGAGCAGGGGAACCGAACCGTGGACGAGTATGACGCCGAGTTTAGTCGACTCAGCAAATATGGCGCTGCTTTGATACCAAATGACTTGGCTAAGGCTAAGAGATTTCATCGAGGACTGACCCAGGAGCTTCAACATTATACAAGCTCGCAGTCCCGAGTCTCTTACGCTGAACTACTGACAGAGGCCAGATTTCAGGAAACCATTAGCTGAGGAAGAGGAGGTCAGCTGAGGACACAATAAGGATCAGCAAGGATACAGCAGGGACCAGCCAGGACACAACAGGGAGGACCTATCAGACGTCCCTTGGCACAGCAGCATCAGCAACACAGAGCCGGACCATACCAGAATCTAGAGAAGCCCTACTGCAATTATTGTGGGAAACGCGGACATATATCGAGAGATTATCGGACTCGCTTGGGTCAGTGTATGAGATGTGGCTCCGGGCAGCACATGGCGAGAGACTGCCCAATGCAGACATCGACACTTCCACCACCAGTTCAGAGACTAGCGCTCCCAGCACCGAAGCCAACCTAGCAGATGACTGGACCGGGAGCACCTCGACCCCCAGCAGCAGGAGGATTTCAGAGAGGACCACCGCTACCCACTCAGGAGGAGCAGTATATGAGGACCGGACATGGACAACCACAGAGGAACGGGCGAGCTTTTGCATTAGAGGTAGATGACCTGGATCATGAGGTGGATGTCATAGCAGGTATTACCCTTGCTTTTACTTTTCCTGTTGTGACATTATTTGATACGGGAGCCACCCACTCATTCATATCATCTAGTTTTATTGCCAAACACAATATTGCTTCTACACCATTATCTAGTTATGCTAGAATACTTACCGGAGGAGGAGTTGTACCAGTTAGTCGAGTTTGTAGATTGGGCCCTATAGTGATACGTGGCAGGGAGATGAATGCCCAACTCTTAGTCCTTCCTATGCCGTCTTTTGATATTGTGCTTGGAATGGACTGGTTGAGCAAGAACCATGCTTTCTTCGATTGCTTTGGAGGAAGCATCCTTTTTAAGGTACCAGGCCAGCCTGAACTTGAGTTTGCCCGAGGATCCACAAAAATCCTTGATGGTATGCAGCTCGCAATGGACGATGTTGTCTATCATCCCATTATTTCAGAATTTCAAGACGTCTTTCCAGAAGATTTGCCAGGACTACCCCCAGACAGAGACGTAGAGTTTTCAATTGAACTAGCACCCGGAGCAGCACCTATAGCATCGCATGTTTACAGACTAGCGAAGAAGGAGATGGACGAGCTGAAGGCACAGTTAAAAGAGCTAGAGGAGAAAGGTTTCATCCGACCGAGTGCATCACCCTGGGGAGCACCAGTGTTGTTTGTACCCAAGAAGGATGGGTCAGTGCGTATGTGCATTGACTACAGAGCCTTGAATGCAGTGACAGTGAAGAACAAATATCCATTGCCACGCATTGATGACCTGTTTGATCAACTCAGTGGAGCTAAGGTATTCTCGAAGATAGATCTGAGATCGGGATATCACCAAGTGAAGGTACGGAAGCAGGACATTCCGAAGACCGCATTCGGAACAAGATATGGACACTACCAGTTTTTGGTCATGCCATTTGGATTGACCAATGCTCCAGCGATCTTCATGGACTTGATGAATCGAGTCTTCCACCAGTACTTGGATCAGTTCGTGGTCGTCTTCATAGATGATATACTTGTCTATTCGAAGAGCCACGAGGAGCACGAGGAGCACCTGCGGATTGTTCTAGAGACTTTGAGGAGAGAGCAGTTATATGCTAAACTCAGCAAATATGAGTTCTTCTTGGACAAAGTTTCATTTCTTGGACATGTTGTTACAGGAGATAGTATTTCTGTTGATCCAGAGAAGATCTCAGCAGTTGAGACATGGCATGTTCCTAAAATAGCAGCAGAGGTGAGGAGTTTCCTTGGACTTGCGGGATATTATCGACGGTTCGTGGAAAACTTCTCAAGAATAGCGGCACCTATGACTCGTCTGACTTGTAAGGATCAAGAATTTATATGGACTGACGAGTGTCAAGCAGCCTTTGAAGAGTTGAAGAAGCGACTGACTACAGCACCAGTATTGACAATTCCGTCAGGATCAGGAGGATATGTGATCTACAGTGACGCATCAGGGAAAGGCTTGGGATGCGTATTGATGCAGCATGGCAAGGTGATTGCATATGCATCTAGGCAGTTACGAGTACATGAGAAGAATTATCCGACTCATGACTTGGAACTTGCAGCCGTTGTATTTGCTCTGAAGCTATGGAGACATTACTTATATGGGGAACGAGTGGAAATCTATACAGACCACAAAAGTCTCAAGTACGTCTTCACGCAGAAGGAGTTAAATATGAGGCAACATCGATGGCTCGAGTTGATGAAAGATTTCGAGATAGAGCTACATTATCATCCAGGCAAGGCTAACGTGGTAGCAGACGCATTAAGCCGGAAGCCAGCAGTTTACTTCTTGACAGCACAGAGGGAACTATTGGAGGACTTGCAAGAGCTTGGCATTGAAGTGATAGTACCCGGAGCAGATGGGACACTAGCCAACTTACAAGTTCAATCATCATTGGTAGAGAGGATTAAGGCAGCTTTGCCTACAGATGCCAGATTCAGGAGACTAAAGGAAATAACAGAGGCTGGAGAGCAGACCGGATTGCGCATTCACGAGGATGGGACATTACGATGTGGTGATCGCCTTTATGTTCCAAATGGAGAGATTCGACAGGAGCTGATGGCAGAGGCTCATAGTTCGATCTATTCTATTCATCCTGGAGGCACCAAGATGTATCGTGACTTACGACAGCATTTTTGGTGGCATGGGATGAAGAGAGAGATAGCTCGCTTTGTAGCTAAATGTCTGGTATGTCAACAAGTGAAGGCGGAGCACCAGAGGACAGCAGGATTATTGCAACCACTTCCGATTCCAGAGTGGAAGTGGGAGCACATCACTATGGACTTCGTCACGGGTTTTCCCAAGAGTCTAAGTGGTAGAGATGCAGTGTGGGTAATAGTGGACCGACTCACCAAGTCAGCCCATTTTATACCTTTTAGAGTGGGTCAGTCTACAGAAGATTTAGCTGATTTATACATGAGGCAGATCGTGAGATTGTACGGTATACCGGTCAGCATTGTATCGGACAAAGATTCGCGCTTCACATCGTACTTTTGGAGGAGCATGCAAGAGAGTCTTGGTACTCGTCTGAAGTTCAGTACATCTTACCACCCGCAGACAGATGGGCAGTCGGAGCGTACTATTCAGACCTTGGAGGATATGTTGAGGGCTTGCATGTTAGACTTCGGAGGATCATGGGAGGACCACCTACATCTTGTAGAGTTTTCTTACAACAATAGCTATCAAGCGAGTATTCAGATGGCTCCGTTTGAAGCATTGTATGGAAGAAAATGTAGGTCTCCTGTGTGTTGGAGTGACGTGGGAGAACGTCAGATTTTGGGACCCGAGTTGGTGGTCAACACCGTAGAGACAGTCAAGAAGATTCAGGGACACTTGCGAGCAGCGCAAGACAGGCAGAAGCAGTGGGCAGACCTTCATCGTCGTCCCTTGGAGTTCAAAGAGGGCGATCACGTCTTCTTGAGGATATCACCGACCAGAGGCACCATCCGATTCGTAGGACGCGGCAAGTTGAGTCCAAGGTATATTGGACCATTTGACGTGCTCGAGAGAGTTGGAGAGGTGGCATATCGACTTGCGCTACCACCTTCACTGGAGGGAGTACATGACGTATTCCATGTGTCGCAGCTCAGGCGATATGTGGCAGACAGCAGTCATGTTCTCGACCATTCAGAGATCACCATTGGGCCGAGCTTGTTTTACCAAGAGCAACCCGTGGGAATCCTTGATCGTCGAGAGAAGGTATTGAGGAACCAGTCTATTCCCTTGGTTCGCGTAGCATGGAGGCATGGCGCGCCAGGAGAATCAACTTGGGAGCTCGAGGACGACATACGCAAGTGTTTTCCGAACCTATTCGTAGACCAAGGTATGAATTTACATTGTTAATTTATATCTTATACCATCCTTGCATTCTATCGTGGCTTAATTTTAATTTCGAGGACGAAATTTTTACAAGTTGGGTAGAATGTAAAACCCCCTTCCTAGAAAATCGTATATACCATTTATTTATTAATTATTAATTAAATTGTAATAATTAGGTCTAAATAAGAGAAATAGATTTTTAATAATTTTTATGTTAGGTGTTCGGGTACTTAGAGGACTTATGGGACCATCAGGAATTTTTTCGGATTTATTCCATGTAGGAGACTCCTTAAGCAGTTGCTAGCCTAATGTTGTGCATTACCCTAATCTATAAATTTTCTTATGAGTATATATATAATATATATGTATACACAAGTATATATATGTATATATATATTTAGAAAGAAAAGGAAAGAAAGAAAAAGAAGTATTAACTAAGAAAGTAATTAACTAATAATAATAATAATAATAATAATAATTACAATACTTAAACCCCTCTTAAGAAGTTGCTATTCCTATTCTTTAGCTTGCTGCAACTTAGCTTTTGCATTGACCGCCCCTTCAGCGTCCAAGAGGACCCGCCAATGCTATCCCACTTTAGCAATTAACTTGGCAATTCACACCCAGGGAAGACCCGACCCTTCACCCCGCGGAACCCATCCGCCCCAACCCTCTCTCTTCCTAATATATATAATATATATATATATATATATATTTCTCTCTCAAACCCTAACCTAAATCTCCAGACCCTCCTCTTCCCATCTAGAGCCGTCACCGCAGCCAGAGAGCCCCACCAAGCCATCCAACCATCCCGTCGACTCCGACCTCGCGCGCTGTAGTTTCTCACTCAAGGTACCTTCGCTCCGGAGTGATTTTCCGTCGACTCGCTCGACCAAATGCTGTTCCGTCTTCATAGGTATGATCATCCCTTAACCCTCTCCAATATTTGTTTTATAGCCAACCTCGGAAAACGTGTGCCCCTAGGTGAAAAATAGCGTCCAAAGTGGACGGACAGACCCAATTCTGGAATCGCAGAATTCCAGAATTACCACCCATATTGCCGAGTTTGTATCTCCCACCACAGAGATCCGAATTCGGTGATTCTTTTTGATACCTGTAGAATACCTGACGCTACCTATCAGACTGAGGAGATCTTACCTTCTGATTATATGTGATTCATTGCAGCTGTTTAGAGATTCTAGTTGCTATTCTTTTTGAGATATTTATTCTTATATTAGAGTTTATTCTCTTCTCTCTTTAGTAGTTTATTATAGTCGATTTGCAGTGGATTTGTTTCCACCCGACTATCACACTTGGAGATTACTATTTGAGACTGCTTTTTTGATATTCAGTTATTGATTTTTATTATTCTATTATTTGTGCTGTGGATGAGATATAGAACTGCGTGTGACTTGTTGTGACATATATTACCACTATGGATTGGATATTCATGTACAACGTACATGTGTATATGGTTTCCATATATTGGAGTTCGTATACATACGGCTGGCGTGTTACGTATTCCTAGTCCTACGTATTTTGGGACTGGGGCGTGACAAACCCACTTTTCCAAATTTCCAAAAGTTGTGAAACGGAGCGCGTCCCGCCAAACGGGACTGTCCCGTCGTGTACCAAGTGTACCGTACAGTGCGCGCAACATAACCGGACACGTAAAAATTTGCGAAGACTGATTCGGACGCGTGTGCGCGTCGGAATCAGCCCGTATCCGCGGACACATCCCGTGTCAAAACTTTTGCGGAAGTCACGCGCATTTTGTGCACGCTCGTCAGATTGCGACAAAACTTGTGCCACTGGACTCGTAGTAATGCGCTGATCCTGTGACCAATTTTTACGCAATTCCGAGATAGTTGACTAAGTCGCCAATTGGCGGGCCCCACAGTTGACTTTTTGGGCAAAATTGTGTTCGACTCATCGGAATCCATATTTGGACATACCGTTGGGTTCGTATTGACATCTAGAGTTTGTTTGACCAATAATTTGTCTCATTTAGAGACTTACCCCTTGCATGCTTTTCGGTACAAAATGGGCCACATATGGACCCCACTTTGACCCAAAATTACCGTTTTGCCCCTGTGTCCAAATTGGACGAAAAGGAAGTGCTTTCTAGCTATTTTGCTTATTCTGGCAACGTTGGTGATATTTATTTCAGCATCCAGAGACATTTATTCTGATGCCATATCTTCTGATCCTGTGTGCTTGACTTCTGGACAGTACACCTTGCAGCTTTCTTACCAGGCAAGATACCTTGCCAAATTGCTTACAGTATTTTGTATGCTTAGTATATTTCTGTATATTTATTGCATTTTTGCTTATTTATTGCACGTGTAGTTTTTTTAGTCATTACTATATATTAGATATGTTGACACACTTGCCACTTAGTATCATGAGAGGACAATCATTAGGCGTATAGGCTTTTAACCACTCTGGTAAACCGTAGTATATAGTTCGCACTACGGGCGTGTGTCGCGCTGGTCGCTACCCCCGCGGTATGTCGATTTCTGGAGTCTCGCTGGTCGCTACCTCCGCGGTATGTCAATTTCTGATGTCCATTGACGTGTGTGTGAGTTGTGAGGTAGATCGAGTAGCCTACCCTTGCCCATACGTTGAAAAGTTGTCCATATTTGCATTCATATAGATTGTCTTGTACAGCGTACTTATATATTTTTAAACATTATGCATGTTTATTGTATTCAAATTGGCTTGCTTTTCTGTATCTTGTTACGTCCCTCTGAGGACCTGGTCCCCTGCCAGGTGTATCTGTTCTTGAGTATTTGTAGGAGCACAGATTTTGGATGGTTATATATGTTTCGTGGATGTCTTCTCTTCAAGCCGTGGTCGTTAGCTGGTATTCTTATATTGTGTTTATTGTGTTGTACTTTTCCATTCGAGTTGGCAGTGAATTTGTTTCCATCCAACCATCATCCTTAGATACTTATGTTGGGATCTAGTATATAGATGCTGGTTATTCATTTATATTAATTTTCTGTGGATGAGATTTAGATTATACCCTGTGACTTGTGACATATGTTTATACCACTTGTGGATTAATTTTCATATTACAGCGTACGTGTGGATTTTGGTTTCCATATGTTGGAGTTGCCATATCCATGCGGCTGGCATGCTTACGTGTTCCTAGTCCTACGTATTTTGGGACTGGGGCGTGACAATATATATATATATATATATATATATATATATATATATATATATATATATATATATATATATATATATATGGTTAATTGTATTTATTACTAAACCCTAGACCCGGCCCTAAACCCGAAATCCAAAACCTGACTCAGTCCCGAACTCGTAAACCCGTACCCGATAACCCACAAACCCACACCCCCAATACCCGAACCAGTTACTGTAGCGCCGCTATAGTAACCCCCGCAGCCCCTACCCCGGCCCCTTCCCCTCCCTGTAACTACCCCGACCCCCTCTCTTCCCATTCCAGAAACCCCCTCAATTTACCCCTATATAACCTAACACTAGATCAGACCACCACCACCATCATCTCTCCAACCACCTTGACCATCGCCGACGCAGTCGACAGCCGCCGTATGCCGCACGCCGCCATAAGCCGCCCAGAATTCGCGAGCAGCAGAGCTAATCAAGGTACTCTTATTATTGTCCATGTATCTCCCTGCACAGTAATCCAAATAAGGATCCGTCAAATCCTATGTGAAGACCTCATGACCCCCTTAAACCATGTATAATTAGTTTAATTTATCGTGTCCTATATCGATTGCAAATTGCGACACAAAACAGGGAAAAATGTCCCAGTTTTTTAGATCAGAAATTGTTCCAACCTTCCATGTCCGTGTCTAATTTTCTTCCAACCTAGTTAATATTTTTAAATTATACTTGAATAGTAATTTAAACAGTATAAACTAGTTTTAATTCCTTTAAACACTTTCTTTTAATTCGATGTATGTTATAATTTATTTGCTGTTAAAATCTGTCAAAAACTTGATTTCCTAAACCCAAATTTTCTCGATACGAGGCGCGTCCCAACAAACAAGGTGACTTTGTCGTATGCAAATTGTACCGAAAGACGCGTATCGTCAATTCGATGTGTGAAATTTTGCAAAACTTGATTTGGATGTGCGTGCACACCAGAATCAACGAGTATCCGTCAAAAAATATTGTATCAGCCTGTTCTGAAACTTGTCGTAACTTCGTGTGTGCTTGTCGTTTCGTAATGAAACTTGCACCATCGGATTCACAGTGTTACGCTGGTCATGTGACCCAAGTTTGGTTCGATTCTGAGAACGTTGACGAAACACCGTTTTGTGGGCCCCACGGTTCTACTTGACGACGATTTCGTGATCGGGTCATCGGAATGGGCCACAAGTGGACTCCGCTTTGACTAAAAATTATCAATTCTGCCCTTGTGTCCAAATTGGACTTATGGTTAGTCAATTCTAGCTATTTCAAGTATTTTGAGAACAATGGTGATGTTTATTTCAGCATTCGGAGACATACTTGGAGATTCTACTTCTACAGGAGCAGTTGACAGAGTTCAAAACCCAGGCAAGTGTACCTTGCCAAATCTGCAGAGATCCTTGTTTGGATAAACAAAAATTGGGGGTTTGTACGAAGCTCTTTTGGTTTACAAACTCAGGCTATTAAACTCTCCTGGTATACAAAACACTATCAGAAGTATCATGAACATGATAGGTTCTGGAAATTCACCTGGCGAGTCACCATTTTGTTTGAGATAAAACAAATAGAGGGTTTGTACAAAACCTTTCTATTTACAAACAAGAAAAAGAGTATAATTAATCCTATACGAGGATATTAAGTACAATAAAAATGATTTTGGGAAAATATTGCTATAGGAGTATGATCTGCGGTCGATCACTTTGTCCCTTGGACCACACGATGATGAAGAAGTGTTGTAGAAGAAGGAGAAGAAGCTTCAAAGATTGCAGGAGGGATTGAACTCCCGTTGCCAAAGTTGTCAATCAACGCTCTCTGTATGTGCTCTCTCTCTGATCTCCTCTCTCATCCCCTCTTTTATCTCCTCTAATATTCTCTCTCTGTGTGTGCCTGCTCTCCTGTGACCTGAACTCTCTATTTATAGAGTTCAGACACAGTAACTGTCCAGTAGGCGTAGAAGCCAAGCTGTGAAGTGAGTTGCACTCTTTACGCGACGGTTATAATAACTGTTACCCACGTATGAATGATCTCCTGAATCCGCGTGTGACGCGTGTCCCATTATGAGGTAACACGTATAATCTCTCATCGAAGATCACGGCATGCAAGCCACGTAGTTAACTGCCCCTCGCGTAGAGATAGTTGGCATAAAAGCTGAATAGCTGTCTTGTTGGCGTAAAAGCCAAGTAGCTGTCTTGTTGGCGTAAAAGCCGAATAGCTGTCTTGTTGGCGTAAAAGCCAAGTAGCTGTCTTGTTGGCATAAAAGCCGAATAGCTGTCTTGTTGGCGTAAAAGCCAAGTAGCTGTCTTGTTGGCGTAAAAGCCGAATAGCTATCTTGTTGGCGTAAAAGCCAAGTAGCTGTCTTATTGGCGTAAAAGCCGAGTTTTGCGTAAAGCTTGATGCTGCATAGGTAGGTAACCAGCGTAAACTAGCCAATTATCCTTCCTGACTGAGGTCTTGAGCGTATTCTGGGCCAAATAGCCTTATCACGTATCTTTGCAAATATAGCCTGAGTTGGCGTATTTCGAGGAGATAGCATACGGCGTACTCCTATAGTTAAAAATAGCCTGGTTGGCGTAAAATGCCAGGATGGTGACGTGAGCGTATTAGCCCTAGTTTTAGCTCTCTCGGTCATTAAAAATAGAACCAAATCTCGTGCAGTAAATGCAGAGATCTGCCCCCATCTCGTGCATTAACTCCAGAGATGTGCTTCAAACTCTGTTCGAAGAACAGCTTTTGACGTGGCGTCTGATTTCGTCTCATCTTGAGCGTAAAAACTTATCTCTGCCTATGTAGAATAGGCAGCGTATTCCTTGAATGCGTAAAAATGGCTTATATCAAGGATATGCTACTAAACGACAGTCTCACGCTCTGTGCAGAATTATCATTACAGCCGTCCTCTCGATCGTCGTGCAGTACTCTTTGTCAGGAGTCAGGTTCACTATTTTGTCTGACAGGTTCATTCGAGGAATACGAAGAGTTCCTCGTACAACTTCACGCTGCATTGAAGGCAAATATATTTTATGCCGGAGGGAAGTGTAGCAACCTTCTACGCCAATACAGCCTTTGAGTGCTGCATTACGCGGGCTATTCTGAAGCCATATTTTATGCCACACAGCGCTGAAGCTCTATTTTACGCCAAACAGCTCTGAAGCTCTGTTTTATGCGTACTGCTCTGAAGCCATATTTTACGCCATACAGCTCTGGAGCTTTGTTTTACGCCAAATGCTCTGAGGTTCTGCTTTACACGTACGATTCCCCAGCATATTTCATGCTTCTACAAGACCCCTTTAAAGTTTTCAGACTTGGCTAAGTCTGGAATAGTTTGAATAAGAAGCATAAAATCAGCACATATTCACTGTCCGAACTATCTCTCTTGAGAAATGATGAAGCAAGCCTGGAGCAAGCTCGCACAAACATTTTAAACTCCAGGAATGAGAGGATGGCTGCTTTGGCGCAACAGATCAGGGATTTAATTGCTCCTCCCCAATGATGTACATTTTTGTTTCTCTTGTAATTTCTCAGAGATAATAAAGATGTATTTTCTGACTTTGTGGACCCATCACTTTAGAATATGATAGGCTAAGATGAAAGTGATATCAGAGGTATCATGAACATGACATACTTTCGTTAAGGTTTTGCTGAATGTAAATCTATTCAGCGGTAATATGAACCTGATAGAATATAATCCAACTAAATTTGTATACTAAACACTATTAGAGGTAATATGAACATGATAGGTTTACAAATTAGTTAAGGATATCTATTCAGAGGTCACATAAACCTGATAGAATATGATCCAGCTAACCTTTGTACGTAGTATCGCCAGAATGAGATCTTTATCATACTCCGTTAAGCAAAGGAGATCAAGTAGAGTACTTCTTCAGGAATTTGCAGTTGATAGGAGCCATTAACAAATTTCTATTAGGTTTGACTAATCTGTAAGCGCCATTTGCAATCATATAAGGACCCTCCATTTCTTTATGATTGTTTGTGCGAACTTTAGATATCGTACCAGAGGTAATATGGACGTAGTACAATACTGCCTTCTTTTTTTTCGTGGATATCCCACTAGGGGATCTTTGATGGACCTATTATTTGTTGCGCACATTGAGTGTAAACAATAAGTTCGAAACAAGCCCTTAGCTAGTAAAGACATCCTGCTGGGGAATTTTTGTGGACCCATTACTTTTTGTGCACGAGTGTGCAAGTAATAGGTTTGAGACAAGTCCTGACGGATGCTTGTAAAAATATGACTCTGTGGGGATGAACATGGACTGACTCTTTCTTCGCTGGGGAAAATAAGGATAGTTCAGAGGTAATATGGACATGAACAATTCGTTTCCATTGCGGATATTCCACAGAAAGGTTTTTGGTGGGCCTATTACTTCTTGTGCACGAGAGTGCAAGTAATAAGTTTAGGACAAGCCCTGCCAGAGAAAATATGGACGTGGCAGTTTTTGTGGACTTAACACCACTGGCGTACTTAGAGTTAAGTACGGGAGTTAAATTGAGATGACAACCGATATCAGAGGTAATATGGACATGATAATCGATAGCCAAAACTTGAAAAGTTTGCTCAGTGGTTATATGAATATGACAAACTCAGCCTGAGAGAAATATTATAACAGCAGTTCAGAGGTAATATGAACGTGAACCCCTGTCCGAAAAACTCATTGAGGAGTGATTCGTTGAGTGTGGTTTATCCAAACATAAAGATAGACCAAGGGATTGCTCCGCTGGGGAGATTGATGGGACGATAGCTCAGAGGTAATATGAACATGGCAAGCGTCTAACGAGATTGGTTTGAATAGTCACTGTGGGAAGGTGGAGTGGACCTAAGGATTGCTCCGCTGGGGAGATTTTGATGATCCCTCATCCATTGCGTATCCGGGACTCTTGGATACGGATGATGGCTTTTTTACAAGATTTTGTAACGAAGAAAAAAATGTTTGCACATAGGCACTTGCTGGGGATGCCAACTTGCTGATTATATCTATTCAGAATATGATAAGCACTTGCTGGGGATAAAAAAACCAAGAGTCGATTTATATATCTGGGTTGTGGACTTATTACCCATGGCGTACCTTAAGTACAGATAATAAGTTGATATGACTAGCACTTCCAGGGGTTATACGACCGTGATAGTAGAAAGTCGAAGAGAAGAACTTTACTCAGAGGTTATATGGACGTGGAAAAGTTCTAAAGATATCTTACTCAGAGGTAATGTGAACGTGGTAAGATATGACTCTCTGGATGTAAAAAAATAAGACAGAGGTAATATGGGAATGACTATTTTTTGTGGTGATATATTTACTCTGCTGGAGAAAGTGGAGAGACGTAGTTCAGAGGTAATATGAACATGAACTGATCAATAGCCATAACCTGGGAGGTTTGCTCATAGGTCATTTGGACATGGCAAACTCAGCTGGGGGAAAATAGTTTGGACGTGAACCCATGTCCAAAAAATTCACTGGGGAGTGATTTTCTGAGTTGGAATAGTCCTGAAGGTTGCTCATCTGGGGAGACACTGTCTTCTCGTTATACACGCAAAGTGATGACTTTGGCGTCAATCAACTCCTGGATTTTCCTTTTCAGCACATAACATGCCTTCGTGGGATGATGAATGTACCAATGAAAGAGACAATAATCTGGGTCATAGACCTTGCCAGCCCTTTCAGGGTATCTGATGTTGGGTAGCCGAAGCTTATTTTCCTTCATCAATATATTGAATATTTCAATGATGTCATCATCATTGAAGGAGAAGGTCCCCTTTGGCTTTCGGGCTCCCGATACCTGAGTCGTACGATCCTCAGGGAAGATGGTCATAGTTGCATCATCTTCAGACTCAGATGGAATTCTACCCTCAGCTTTGGATGCTGTCCTATTTTGTCGAGGGAGACTACCCCTAGCCATGTTGTTGTCTGGTTCTTCTTCTTCTTCTTGTTTGCCTTTATCCACAGAGGTTGATTTAGAAGGACCTGACTCTGGTATTACAGGATCAGACTCTAGAGGTTTGGAATTTACAAGAGATGCGATAAACCCTAACCCAAAACAAGTTTGTTGACAGTAAGGGTCACCATGCAACGGTATTCATCTGTCTTTCCCATAATTGAGGCCTTGCTTCAACTTCAAACCATAACCCATGTTTTGCATAATCTTTAAAGCTTGTGAGCTATATCTGTGGATTTTTATTTGCCCAACATCAGACTCGCGAGATTCTGCTTGTATAATCGGTCTATTCCGTATTCGACCGAAGATTATTTGATGCTGATCGTTGCGATTCGGTGGAACAATAAAGACAGATTCTTTGTATGGCCCATATGTCATGACGACGTTAGGTGTTGACGATATTTTCTACATGAACTTCCTACGCTTGGTAGTTAGGGGAACTGAATCCTGGTTTTGACCCCTGTCTTTGCGTTTCTGGATAAAGAAGTCACGCAAATCAGGGTGATTATCAGAAGAAGAAGAAGAAGGCTTATTCTGCCTTTTTACATCAGTAGGCCTGTGGAGATTAGGAACCATAATCCTTTCTCGGCCATAAGAATACAGCAGTCCACCCATGTGAGTGGCATATGATCCATCATCTGTTTGAGGAGCGTATATTCCCGTAGGACGAGTCTTCTTTATGCGGACAGACCTCTCCTGGCACAATTTGGAGTTTTGTCCAGGTTCTCGTGAAATAGGGAAGGTCCGCATAATCTGAAGAGTGGGAATTTTCTTCTCTTGTGGGCATACAAGCCTAAAAGTTGGGAGATTCGCCGCTCATTTTTCCTTGATGTGGTCCAAGAGTCCATATGTCTCATCATAGACGGGAGATGTATTTATACGCACATGGCGTATTTAAAATTTCTGGATTGGCACTGAGGTATTGCCAGAAATTTTGTCTGCCATGTCACAGACGGGAGACAAAGTTTTACGCACAGGGCACGTTCTAGACTTCTGGATTGGCCCTGAGGCATTGCCAGAAGTTTTGTCTGCCACGTCACAGACGGGAGACAAAGTTTTACGCGTAGGGAGCATTCTAGACTTCTGGATTGGCACTGGGGCATTGCCAAAAGTTTTATCTGCCACGTCACAGACTCAGGCTATTAAACTCTCCTGGTATACAAAACACTATCAGAAGTATCATGAACATGATAGGTTCTGGAAATTCACCTGGCGAGTCGCCATTTTGTTTGAGATAAAACAAATAGAGGGTTTGTATAAAACCTTTCTGTTTACAAACAAGAAAAAGAGTACAATTAATCCTATACGAGGATATTAAGTACAATAAAAATGATTCTGGAGAAATATTGCTATAGGAGTCTGATCTGCAGTCGATCACTTTGTCCCTTGGACCACACGATGATGAAGAAGTGCTGTAGAAGAAGGAGAAGAAGCTTCAAAGATTGCAGGAGGGATTGAACTCTCGTTGCCAAAGTTGTCAATCAACACTCTCTGTATGTGCTCTCTCTCTCTGATCTCATCTCCCATCCCCTCTTTTATCTCCTCTAATATTCTCTCTCTGTGTGTGCCTGTTCTCCTATGACCTAAACTCTCTATTTATAGAGTTCAGACACAGTAACTGTCCAGTCGGCGTAGAAGCCAAGCTGTGAAGAGAGTTGCACTCTTTACGCGACGGTTATAATAACTGCTACCCACGTATGAATGATCTCCTGAATCCGAGTGTGATGCGTGTCCCATTATGAGATAACACGTATAATCGCTTATCGAAGATCACGGCCTGTAAGCCACGTAGGTAACTGCCCCTCGCGTAGAGATAGTTGGCGTAAATGCCGAATAGCTGTCTTGTTGGCGTAAAAGCCGAGTAGCTGTCTTGTTGGCGTAAAAGCGAATAGCTGTCTTGTTGGCGTAAAAGCCAAGTAGCTGTCTTGTTGGCGTAAAAGCCGAATAGCTATCTTGTTGGCGTAAAATCTAAGTAGCTGTCTTGTTGGCGTAAAAGCCGAGTTCTGCGTAAAGCTTGATGCTGCATAGGTAGGTAACCAGCGTAAACTAGCCAATTATCCTTCCTGACTGAGGTCTTGAGCGTATTCTGGGCCAAATAGCCTTATCACGTATCTTTGCAAATATAGCCTGAGTTGGCATATTTCGAGGAGATAGCATATAGCGTACTCCTATAGTTGAAAATAGCCTGGTTGGCGTAAAATGCCAGGATGGTGACGTGAGCGTATTAGCCCTAGTTTTAGCTCTCTCGGTCATTAAAATAGAACCAAATTTCGTGCAGTAAATGCAGAGATCTGTCCCCATCTCGCGCATTAACTGTAGAGATGTGCTTCGAACTCTGTACAAAGAACAGCTTTTGACATGGCGTTTGATTTTGTCTCATCTTGAGCGTGAAAACTCATCTCTGCCTGTGTAGAATATGCAGCGTATTCCTTGAATGCGTAAAAACGGCTTGTATCAAGGATATGCCACTAAACGACAGTCTCGGGCTCTGTGCAGAATCATCATTACAGTCGTCCTCTCGATCGTCGTGTAGTACTCTTTGTCAGGAGTCAGGTTCACTGTTTTGTCTGACAGGCTCATTCGAGGAATACGAAGAGTTCCTCGTACAACTTCACGCTGCATTGAAAGCAAATGTATTTTACGCCGGAGGGAAGTGTAGCAACCTTCTACGCCAATACAGCCTTTGAGTGCTGCTTTATGCATTCTGTTTTGAAGCCATATTTTATGCCACACAGCGTTGAAGCTCTGTTTTACGCCAAATAGCTCTGAAGCTCTGTTTTACACGTACTGCTCTGAAGCTCTGTTTTATGCCACACAGCTCTGGAGCTCTGTTTTACGCCAAATGCTCTGAGGCTCTGCTTTACGCGTACGATTCCCCAGCATATTTTATGCTTCTACAATCCTGTTATATTATTTACTTGTGTTCTTTCTATATATATATATATATATATATATATATATATATATATATATATATATATATATATATATATATATATATTCTTGTGATGTGCCTGTATAACCTAGGACCGTGAGACATTGCTTAGAGTCCGAACAAGATTCGGGTGTCGACGTCGTACGCGGAGTCGTGTAATGTCACTTAGAGAGTTGATACTACGATCCTATATTTTTGCGTGCTTGCTTTACCAAGTACATCATACCGTAGGACACTTGATACTATTTTATTTGACGGTATCTTTCTTGAGTTGTTCATGGTGATTCTGTATAGGCTTACCGGATTCGTGATACGGGACTTGCATATATAGAGATATCATTATGACTCGGTGTACTAGCTAGAGGTCATAATTTTGCGTGTTATGGACATGAGACGTTGTGGACATGAGATGTGAGGTTACATTGGGTGAGAAGAGACACACAGGCTACAGGATAATTATATATATATATATATATATATATATATATATATATATATATATATATATATATATATATATATATATATATATTACTACTGGAGTGCTTTAGTCTCTGTATCAGAGCTTGGCACATTACGTGATATTACTTGCTGCTACGGGCTCCCTGACACAGAGCTTGTAGTGGTCTCAGCCTAAGTACTAGTGATGCTCTCATTTGCATCTCTCATTTGCATTTCACTTAGCTGGTTACATAGATTACCCTGAGGATCTGTTTTATATTTACTGTATTTTATTTGTCTTGAGTGTTTCTTGTACCTTGCTATGTCCCCTGAGGACCTGGATCCGGATTATGTCCCCAGGTATAGCAGAGGAAGATTACCCCGAGATATACGGGACATGAGCTGACGCTGGAGCAGTACATGCACAAGAGGACGAGGTTGTGCCAGAGGATTTCTCCTGAGTACTCAGTTATTTATGTTTATTATTATTTTATATATGGACTTATGGACATATGTATTGGTGATATTCTCTTTTCGTATTATGTCGGGTTGTTTCCTGAGATACTACTTATGTTGACTTGATGATGGACTATTTCTTTTTATCTATTATCTTGACTGGTCTATCATATTATATTATATTTTTTTTGTGGATGAGATTAGAATTATACTGAGATAGATGGTGTAGACTTGCATTTATATTTATTACAGCTTAAGTGCACTCTAACGGGTCTATTAAATTGGGTTTGCCCATTGGAGTTGTACTGCTGGCCATTGTCATGTGGCTAGTCTCTCGGTATTTTGGGACTGGGATGTGCCATAACTGGGGAGTACTGTGACTCTAGAGAGAGGGATGGTTTAGAGACTCACGCATGGTACGGTACTGAGGGACAACGACGTGGGTACGAATAGAAGGTCGCGGTCCTATCTCAAACCTTCGAGATCGACTTTCGGCGTCACAGAGATGAGACTTAGCAAATTTTGCAAGCCTGTTAAATTCTGCGGCGTACTGCCACACTGTCATATTTTTGTTGCAGATATATAAATTCGTCTTCCTTCTCGTAACGGACGGCGGATGAAAGGTACTTCTCTTCGAAGGATTTACGGAATACAGACCAAGAGATAGTCGTCTTATCATCTTCACTCAATATAGCTTGTTTGTGCATATCCCACCAATCATGTATGTTTAAACGGAGCTGAAGCTGAGTGCAAGCAACTCTCTTCATTTCATTCATGCGAAGCACTTCAAAGTGGTCCTCCACTCAACCATCCAATCCAACACCACGGAGTGGTCCTCAGTCCCTTTGAAGGTAGCATGACATATCTCCTTAAACTCTGATATTTATAGGATGGAACCATTTTTGTTTGAGGGCGGAGGTTCCTGAAGTCCCGCGGTCTCGGCTGCAACTGGCACTGTCACGGCGGTCATTGATGCAGAATAGTTGTTGGCGACGAGCGTCGTCACAATCGTTTGCAAGGTATCCATTTGCTTCTGTTGTGCTTCGGCCTGAGTCCGCTGCGCCTGAAATTAAGCCTCAATCCGGAACTAGAATTGGCTTTGACGTAGTTCCGTCTGCCTCTGTTGGGTTTCCATCAAACGCATTATCCGTTCGAACGGATCAACAGAGGGCGCGACTACTGGACTTACCAAGCTGTCTGAAGTGCAGGAACTGCTCCCTTGCACCTGCTCCACTACCTGCGCTTGTGCATCCGACTCTGAGGTCGTTCCTTTAAAGAAAAGTAACTTGCATCGGTCTAAAAATATATTATGGACTCACTAGATGGAACGCATCTCATTTTGACCAAGCGAATTCAAGAGTTCAACTGGGAGGGGCAGGGTCATTTCTAGAAAACTCTTCTGACACGAAGGTCAAAGGATCTGAAGCCATGCTCTGATACAAATATGTCATGCCCCAATTTCTGCTAAATCGATAATCGTCCCCAGGGCGTGATATCGTGCACACGTAAGGCGCGCGTGCACAAGTCCTGGGCATAATGATATACTTTAGAATATATGCCACAGAGTACGCAAATAAGATATCACACATTGAGATATAGAAAAGTTCTTTTTATTGATAATGCGCATCTGGTTACAGACTCTTGACTCAAAAGTAATAAGGATGCCGCACGGGCTTACAACTTGGACGCAAAATGAGATAGTCGATCCATATATTACATCCCTTACTAAAATTTTAAAAGAGCAAACCACCTTGGGTGTATGTTACCACCATCGCCTAGGAGCTTCAAAAGGTAAGTGCGAGCTCATTTCTTGATTATGTACTTGAGCTTCCAAAAGTCACAAACACGAACGCACCAGATCAGTGAAAGGCTGGGGGAAGCTTCAGCTCCTCGCCGCGTCGCCTTGGCTCAGAAAACCTGCTGCAACGGGGGTCAGTACTTCGAAAAGTATCGGTAAGGGCGAGCTAACCCAACATACCAAAATCGATATCGTATTCATGTGAACATGTAAAATTATTATTATGTGATCTTTCTATCTTGCCTTAGTTCAATTCTTTATATACGATAGAATGGAATAACATAACAAAATATGCCACTGTTCGGTGACTTTACCTGTACTGTCTGAACCACCTGTACAGAACTTACCATGACCTTCCTTGCCACAAAGACATAGTTAGTCTGCATAGTTTAAATATACATAAGGATCGTTGTCTTGACTAGCCATCATGGACTATAGTCTTGGTAGACGGCGATGCATGCAGCGCAGGTAGCGAGCCCTGCTACAAACTTTTGCCAACTCGTGCTATGTTGCTAGCACGACTAACTGTTGTTCCGTCTGGGATGAATCGGCCCCGGTGCCCCAGCGACCATTCGCATGAACCATATACCTTATGCACAAGTTGTCTATGACCATTGACGATCTAAACACTAAGTTAACATACGAAGCATTTCAAGACATCAACATGAACAGAACTACTTTAGCACAGTGCGATGGCATAGTCTACTAGTTGATATGATCAATTCATAAGTTATATACTACCCATTGAACAGTTATAGATGAATAAGTTCTAACTACAATTGAACACAAAATAGTTACATATATAGCGGATAAGCACGCAACAATGTGACCATGTAGAATTTTATGTGACAAGCATTATAAGTGTTTCAAGTCTACTTCTTTTTTTATTTGACTCAATTTTATTCTTTTGGTATCGTTGATCGGAATGCAAAAACAAGTCAATTTATTAGGAAAGAAGACTTGGAAGAAGGACACAATTCGGGAGTAAAGCCACTCACAAGTTGGTAAATCGGGAGAGTGAAAAGGAAGATCTTCAAGACTCCTCTTGCGCGTTGCCTACACGATCACCTGCATGCACCAACAGATGATCAATATCTGCTGCTTCGGTCTCCAAGGGTTCGATACGAAATGCGAAATCCAAACAACGAAAACAATAAAATCCATCGAAATCGTTCAAGATAACGCAAGTCACAAAACCAACAAGAAAGCAACCAAGCGGCATCGAAAATGGACAAAGAAACCAACGCAACGGAAAGGCCCCTCTCGACTCTGCCACCGAGTCCTTCCTTGAGGCACGATCTGTTGAATGTGGGACTTGATTCCGAAGAAACCAATCCATAACGAGGAAATAATCTTGATTCAATCTGTCCCGATCGAACGATACCAAGTATTTCTTAGCCGCGCTCCCCAAATAGGGGGAACGGGGCACTTCAAAAAAAATTAAGCTGCAACAGATTAACGACGAGCTAGCGACGGAAAACTGGGAACTTTTAGGACAGCGAACGATTATCGACGTATCAGCGGCGTCGTAACGACAGAAAATTCGTCGCTAAATATGTCTGGTACCAAAAATATACCAAATATATATTAGAAATATTCATTAAATTCGTCGTTATGACCGTCGCTGTTAGCGACGAATTAGCGACGAAATATCTGTCGGTGATCTTGTAAAAATTTTGATAAAAATTGGCTTACAGTTTTCGTAGAAATTCTGTCGCTAATCCGTCACTAAATGTAGCGACGAAAATAGTATGTCACTAATACGTCGCTATGTCCGTTGTTAATCCGTCGCCATGGCAACGAATTAGCTACGAAATTGTGGCAGCGACACTTAAATTACTGACGCCACAATTATGTCGCTAATATGTAGCTAAATTCAAATAGCTACGAAAATAGACATTTTAGCGACGAAAAATTCCATCGCTAAAATTCTGTATTTTTTTAGTGTTCGAGCCAGAACAGTTCTGGCCCCCAGAGACCGAACTTGGCCATAACTCGGTGGGAGACCGAGTTCAGTCTGAGTTCTCTGTTCTTTAGACAGAACTTCTCTGCTCAACTTTTCGAGTTCGCCCGCTGCTTCGAATGGCACTGTCGCCTCCATGAGCTTCTCCGACACACAGATGGCACTCGTCGCACTCCGTGGTGTTCTCCACATACACCCACTCCAACAATGAATTGCAACTCCATTGCAAGTGGTTATGCTTTCTAATTTTTTAATTCTCACCTACAATTTCATGTTGTTATCCAAACAAAATGATTTGAAGTAATACTCGCTTGCGAGGGAAAAAAAACTGTATATTCAAACATATTTTGGAAAGTGATACATTTATACTTTTATTACAATAATGTACTATATTACAATATGTTGCAAGTTACACTTTTATATTTCCGACCAGCTACAAGTATCCAAAAAGGCCCTAGAGAAAGTGTTTGAATTCACATGCATTTCATATGTAGCCAAAATTTTACATGGTACTTAACACACACATCGAATCCAAAGCAATAATAGGAAAACTTAGACCAACATCACATGTAGCCAAAACTTTGCAAGAAGGAAGATTTAAAGAAGTATAAGATTGATCAAAAGAACCACCAAACTTCTCCAGCACAAATAATTGACAGCTGCCTCTTCTTGACCTCTACACATATATCTTGATTTCATCCTTCTCAAAAATAATCTTAGTCTTGACATGCACCAATCATATAGGAAAATGCAAACTTAAACACACACATTCGTCCACACGCACCCTCTGCACCCGTGGGGGCCATCCGTGCAAAATTCAGAACCCCTTCCAATGGAGAGTCAACGCGTAACGACGGATTGACCTGCGCACATTCCAAGCAGCAGCACCCAATCATATATGATATATCTATTTAACACCCTCGCTCTCCTCTACCATCTTCTGTACTTTATTTCTACATGGATACCTGAAATTGGGCTTGTTGCTCTTCACAGTACTAAATGGGTGCTTATTTTGGCAACTCGGCTCGGCGCAGCTAAGGCAAAACTACTACGCAGATGCGAGAAAAGAGATTTTTGACTTATCGAATCAGAAGATAAGTATTGTACTGACTTACTAGCCCTCGACCGCTAGTTCCTCTGACTTAGACTTCCTTTCAATGATTGGTAGGTGAGACTTTCACTATGGACTCTCTGTCCACTGACCCTAGTTTCATCTGAATTACGATTGAGGCATAGATAAGTTGAGAGATTGGTCGCAGGATCAATTGTATAGGAGGGTTGGTGGGATAAATGGGGATGATTGATTGGATGGATGGCACCGGAATTGATGGAGTTGGTGGTCGAAGGATGGAGGTGATGGGGACAAAGACGAAGAACAGTCCGTATTCGTTTCCAAAAAAGTGTTGAAGAATCAGCAGAAATTCCGTACTTTGCACTCCAAACTCTGTTAGATTTTTTGAAAATAGTAAGAAGTTGCTCCAAGGATTCCAAATCCTTCCATTACCTCCCGGCACGGTCACCACAGAGTGGGCTCCCTTCGGTCGCCTCCGGACGCCTGCTCACTGTGCTCGCTTCCAAGGGGAAGCAGAAAATAGACCAATAGGACACTGCTCCTTCGGGGGTGCCTTGCTACTTCTCCAAGGGGAGACGATCGTCAGGAAAGTCGTCACTGCCAAACGCTGGCAGACGTTTGCCATCATCCCTTCCACCCTTTGTCTCATTTTCCATAATTGCTATATATATATATATATATATATATATATATATATATATATATATATATATATATATATATACATGTGGATCAATAAGAATGGAATGTACTAATGCACATGAATGTTCATAGGATGTAGGAATTAATTTTTATTGGTTCACGTGTATATGACTCAAAAATATGAGTCTTGGTCCATATTCAATTTATATATATATATATATATATATATATATATATATATATTTTGTAGGACTGCGAAGCTTTTGTTACTGTAGCATCCACTCCGACCAACACAGACGAGAAGGACCACCAGCGACAGGCACCCCGACAACCTGTCGCTGGCAGGAGACGGGTTCGACACCGTCATCAAGGCCTAGGCAGCGGTCGACGCGTTGTCCCGGTGCAAGAACAAAGTGTCGTGCGCCGATATCCTAGCGATGGCCGCCCGAGACGTTGTGGCTCTGGTTGGTGGCATGCATGAATATATGGCCGGTTAATTTTCATGTTATGGTACGTACGTACGTACACAAATGAGCTCGCTCCAATGATAATATGGTTGGTATTGATTGATTTCAGGCCGGCGGTCCGAATTATGCAGTGGAGCTGGGGAGACTGGACGGGCTGAGCTCGGCCGCGGCGAGCGTCAACGTGAAGCTGCCGGAGCCGTCGTTCCGCGTGAGCCAGCTGGAGGCCATGTTCGCCGCGAATGCTCTCTCTCTCAGGAAGACATGATTGCTCTCTCTGGTAATTAAGAGCCTCCTAACTGATCTTAATTGTCAAACAACACATGCCCCACATGGCTTCAAACTTAGGAAATTTCTAAGGATAGAAGTAACTCTTTGAACGTTTAAAAAGGACACTTGCAGTATGTTAAATTACAGTACATTTACAGTAAGTAATACTTTTTAAAATGTATTTTGATAGAGTTTTTTTTGTCTGCGAAAATGACTTTCAACGTTTGGATAGAAGTACTGGAAAAAAAAAAAAAAAAAAACTCACGTGTCCACCTCTCCACCGCTCTTTCCATCCAAAACATACACGTGTCCATCGAAAAGATGAGTCAGTTGATGGCTAGGAAAAGTTTGACACATGTTAGATTTAGTTATCTTTTTCTTTTTTACCGGTGTTACCACTAGACCGTCTCCTAATTAGATGGTACGGATAGACATATTGCTCGAAAATAAAAATTAGTTAACGACCATATTCGAACGAAAGCGAAACCAGATCATATGGTAAAAAATAGATACTGATAAAGAGAATACGAATATGGTATAATATGATTTACATAAACTATAATTTGGAGCCTTAGCAAAAGTGATTATTTCATGTAGCTATAATTAGGTTCATACTAATTAACATATGTTTGAGTATTAGTATATCCTTTGAATGTAATAGTTTTGGTGACAAAAAGAGCTAGGGGTGAACGTTAAGTATATTCGGTTTCAGCGAAACTGAACAAGTGAAAACAGAATATATCGAAATACTAAAAATCCAAAACCAAAATCGAATTGAAATTAGCCAAAACCGAACCGAATAATCAATTTGATTTATTCGGTTGGACTATTTATATTATTTAATGGGTCGTGTCCAAAGTTGATAGCGTAATTAAATTATATTAAAATTGATAATTTTTTATATACATACACATTTGTTGTATTGCGAAATTGTGCCCGTAGTTGGACTAGTTGTTAAATTATCAAAGTTGGACTTCAAAATACATACATAAAATTATGTTTTGAAAATATACACATTTTTAATCAAAAAATATGTATAGAATTGGAAGTATTTACATAATTACATAAGTCTTATTAATTCGTTTTTGACCGAAATTCAAATCAGAAACCGAATAAAAAAATTAGTATTTTCAAAACAGAAACCAAACTGAATTTTTAATCTCTTACTTGATTTGGTTTATTAATATTATTTGCTTAGACTTATTAATATTATTTACACATTTATACAGGTTATGGATCCGGAATCTAGAGTGAAATCCGTATACATGATCCGGATAAATTAAATTTAGAGTCTATTTTTGTTCACCCACCAAAATCAGGATGTATGTTCATCCTCCAACCAAGTGTTGCTACGTGACATTTTTATGCAATATAAAATCACTTTGAAGATATATAGTTTTATGAATATTCAAAGTGATTTTGACTTCTATTTTGACACATGACAATGTATACTTGATTGAAGGGTGAAACATATATCCTAGTTTTATTGGGTGAACAAAAATAGACTCTAAATTTATATTACACATTGCATTTGCATTGCATCTAGCTCATATATGCAACTTTTTTATTCCCATTAATTCTGCATGCAGCTGCACATACTCTGGGGTTCTCTTACTGCAACCGCTTCGCGGATCGAATCTACAACTTCAAGACCGGAATCCCGGTGGACCCTGTTGCCTGTGTATATATTTTTATACACATGTAAGCAAAAGCTCAACTTCCTTATTTTTTCTTTAGTCTCATATCGGTTGGACCTCTTCTCCCTTGTATGTATATATTACTTCTTCTTCATTGCTCTCTTAAGATGTTGTGTGGGAAACTCCTTGAGCCATACGCGCGTGCGCCGCCGCCGTCCGGTCCGACTCGGTTCGGATCGGCTCGGTTCGGTTCGGTTCGGTTCGACGCACGTAACGGGTGCGAGTACGTGCCCACACCTGCGGGCGCCGAATGCCGATCCAATTTACTCTTCGGGTTCGGGCTGGGATCTAAAAATCTTTTTTGCTCCCATTTATTTTTTGAACCGATTTGACTCATTCAAATTTTAAACATTGGACATTTATTACTCCCTATGTCCAGGTTCACTTTTCACCTTTTAAACATGTGACAGCTCCTCTCCCATAATTTTCTTTTTTATTACTCATTAAACGCCTGGATTAATAGCATTTATTCTTTTGTCTGTAGTGAAGGCTTGGTTCTCTCCCTATATATTTGTTGAGGTTCTCATCTCAATTCTTTTCTACAGAAAATCTCCCTACATGAAATCTCTCTCTCATTCTTCTCTCGAACCACATTATGTTCTCTAAATCCTTGCTCTGGGAAGAGCTAAGTTTGGTCTCTCACTCCGAGTTGTGTGTAATGAAGAGAATCCGGTAGTCGGGAGTTTTTACCACTATGAGCTTCCGAGAAACGTCTGCACATAGACTTCGAATCAACTCTTAAGGCAGTGCTTAGTGCACGACTTCCCCGGTTACCTTTTTTTTTCTTTCTTCTCTTATCAAATTTCTAAAAAATATTATATATATATATATATATATATATATATATATATATATATATATATATATATATATCAACAACAATCTAAGAGTTGACACATTTCTGATTTATAGTTTCAAATTGAGAACTGTTCTAACGTGTAAGTTGTATACAACTTCACTCTTCCGATTTAAAAATTCTTACTTACTGTTTGTTGTGCATAACCAACTAATTTTATAGCACAAACTCGGCAACTATTGCCAAGTATAAATTTTGATTTAATTGCTACCATATTGGCAAGCATTGTTGGGTTGGTGCAACATTTGTATGTTAACAAAACTTGTTAGTTGAGTTGCATAAGTCATTTAGTCCACAGTTGTTCTAAATTTTTTTAAGCAACTTTGTTTATAGACATAATTGAATTATATCAGACTTCTTTAGTTGAGCTGTATTATACTTCTTTAAGCAATTTTGTTATATAGATATAATTGCTTATTTTGTGATTAAATTTTCTACTTGTTACATAACAAGTTCACACCTGCTATAAAATAATACTTGGATATATTTCTACTGCAACTTAGAACAATAGAGATAGTTTTCTACAAGTAAGAAATAGTTAAAATATAATTACAAATCTCTTTGAGTCTGGATTCTAAAAATAAAGATAAATTTGGGAACAAGCCAAAAGGGTCCTTCTGTCAACCGGGTGTAAATAGTCCTAAGCGACACGATATTTAAGTGTCTTCGGACCACCGCTAGCTGAAAACTGGCCCTATAGCTAACCCAAGCTAATCTACACTTGATAGATTAAAGATTTTAAGATTGATTAGCAAAATCACTTGAACTATTATTCTAGATCACTGGACATTGTTATTGAATAATTACGTATCTTTCAGTTTCAGACTTTTCTCATTAGCAACCATGATTGGAAAGGATGAGACTTTTACTGGTAAACCTACAAAAGTTCAACGGCCCCTACTTTAAGATATGGCTAAGTCAGATAAAATTTTGGCTCACTACCTTAGGATTGATCTCAGCCATTGATGGTTCCACACCAATCACAAATGACTTTGATGACACTGAGTCTGACATAGGTGTATCCAAGTCCTCTGGCTCCACTAGACCCAAGTTTCCTAAGGAAATAGACTACCATTGCTTCCATAGAATTCTAAACACTTTGTCTGAATCACTATATAACATATTCTTTGAATACAAAACTGCTAAAGAACTTTGGGATGCCCTGAAAGATGAATATATATGTGATGATGCTAGAATTGAAAGATTCAAGTCTTCCTCATTTAACATATACTTTATGGTAGATAATAAACCTATGAATGATCAAATACATGAATTCCAAGAATACCTTAGGCATATTCAAGCCAAAGGCACTTTCTTCTTTACTGAGTATAAAATAGCATGCTTAATAAACAAGATTCCTCATTCTTGGTCTGATGTCAAGAAAGACCTTATTCATACTCAATGTGATATTACCTTTACTCAAGTCCTAAAAAAAATTAGAACAAATTAGACTAAGGTCTAACCCTAAGTCTGAGTCTAAAGCTAAAGTAAACCTAGTAGAATTCTAAGGCAAACCCAAGCCTCATCATCATCACAAATCCAAAAGGAACATCTTCAAGAAAAAGCAGAACCTTCAGCCTCACCACCAAAACCATCATTACCATAAACCAAGAAACTTCGATCAGACTCAGGATCAGAAGAGATTTTATTTTGTGTGTGATAAAATAAACTATATGGCCACCAATTGTTTCCATAGGAAGAAGGAAGCTGTCCAAAATTCTTACAAAGAAAACGTCCAGCCAAACCAGAAGCAAACATGCTTCTCAACGTCTCTTCTAGCTCCTTCAGGTCTGTAAACTATCAACCCTTAGTCAACATTTTCTACCATTCTGACGATTGATGGTTGGATTCTGGAGCTAATATTCATGTTTTCTTTGATCGCTCCTATTTTTCAAACTATCAGAAATCAGGTGGAGGAGGTGTGACTCTAGGAGATGGCTCAACAACACAGATTATAGGAAAAGAAAGAATATATCTAAAGATGACATCAGAGAAAACTCTGACTCCTTATGATGTGTTGCATGTGCCGTCTATCAGAAAAAATTTAGTTAGTGGGTCTCTTCTTGTAGCTTCAGGATACAAGATTGTTATGAAGGCAAATAAAGTAGTATTTTCTAAGGATGACTTTTTTATTGGAAAATGATTTATAAGAGAGAGAGTCTTTTTATTTTGAGTACCCTGAATAAAATTTCATATCCTTCTTTTGTTGTTTCTAATGTAGAATCTTCAAACATGTGGTACAGTAGATTATGTCATGTGAATCTAGGTTCCCTAAGAAAGATGATGAACTTAGATCTTATTCCTAAGACTCCAATAGATGATAAACACAAGTGTGAGATCTGTGTTCAAGCCATACACACTAGGCTACCTTTCAAATCTGTAGAAAAAAATTTTTAACATTCTCGAGCTAGTTCATAGTGATATGTCTGACTCAAATAAGATTTTGACCCGAGGCGATAAAAAATAATTTGTTACCTTTATAGATGATCATTCAAAGTATTGTTATACATATCTTCTCAAAACCAAAGATGAAATTCTAGACAGATTTAAGGTCTATAAATCTGAAGCTGAGAACCAGTTAGAGAGAAAGATTAAGATTCTTATATTAGATCGTGGTGGAGAGTATACATCAAATGATATGACCAATTTTTGTGAAGAATACGGAATAATCCATGAGGTAACTGCTCCATATTCACCACAGTCCAACGGAGTTGCTGAAAAGAAGAATCGTACTTTGTTAGACATGGTGAATGCCATGCTCCTCAGCTCAGGTGCTCCCGATAATTTGTGGGGAGATGCATTATTATCTATCTGTTACATCATTAATAGGATTCCTAGTAAGTCTAATGATAAGAATCCCTATGAATTATGGAAAGGTAGAGCTCCTAGGATCCATTATCTCAAAGTTTGAGATGTCTGGCTAAAGTAGGAATTCCTGGACCTAAAAAGAGGAAGATTGGACCTAAGACTGTAGATGCTATATTCATAGAATTTTCTGGAATTTTATGGAAAGGTAGAGCTCCTAGGATTCATTTTTCTGGAATTTTCTGGGAATTTTCTGTAATTAAAATCGAGGTTTTAATTAATAAATGATTTTTTAATTGGCAATAAATAATATTAAAATATCATGAAAATAACATTTTTGGATGTAAAATAAAAAATTGGACTTAGGGTAATTTTTCTGGATTTTTCTGGGCCTCAGACCTATTTTTAAATACCTGAAAACTATTTAATTAATTAATTAATTAATTAATTAATTATCTATTTATTTATTTATTTATTTATTTATTATTTTATTTTTATTTTCTTTTTCTTTGGGCCGGCCCGGCCCAATGGACCGACCCGTTAGCTTCCTGACCCAGCCCGCTCCCCACCGGGTCGGGTCGGGTCTGACCGCCGCCCGACCCGCAAACCCGACCCGGGCCTCTCTCTCTCCCCCCACGACCCTGAGCCCGAGTCCGGCGCCGCTCCGCCCGGGCCGCCCGCCGCATCCTCCGGCCTCCCCTCCGCGCACCCCGCCACGTCGATCACTCCACCACCTCCCTCGCCCTCCCCTCAACCACCCCGGCACCACCTATAAAACCCTTCCCCTTTTCTCCCCTCCGCCTCATCCCGAACTCCGGCCACCTAACCCCACTCGCCGCCTCGGCCACCGCCCGTGTCCCCTCGCCGTGAACCGCCCGGCTCAGCCCCGCCTCGCCGCCCTCCCCTCGACGCCTCAGCCTTCCCTCAGACGACAGCAGCGGGGGCAGCAGCACCCCTCGCCTGAGCCGCCTCCGGCAGCCGCTGCCGGACCTCCCCGCGCTCCGCCTCGCTCCGGCGACCAGTCCCCCGCCCTCGCCGGCCGCCCAGCAGCCGCCCTCCGCCGTCCACGGCCATTTCCCGACGAAAACCCTAACCCTAACCCTAATTTGGTTTCCGTGTCGGACACGACACGGACACGTCTCGACCCTGATTTTCGGGTCCCCTTCAGGTACGCGTAACTTTCGCCTCGTAGCTCCGTTTCCATTTTCGCAAATTGCGTTGTGAAGCCTGTATGACCCTCTCGGTGTCCGGATAAACTGTTCGGGGCATCGCGTCCTGTGGTGATCGCACACCGCGATCCAAATACAGGAAAAACCAGACCCTGTTTCACCCCGGAACTGAGTGCGCCCCGCCAAACGGGACGACTTGGTCACGTGCGGTCTTCACAGATACGTACGCATCGACGATACGGACGTGTGAGTTTTCGTGGAAGCTGATTCGGGTGTGCGTGCACACCGGAATCAACGCGTATCCGCGGACATCGCCCCGTATCCGCCTTTTCGGCAATTTACCCTAACTTCGTGCACACACGTCGGATCGAGACGAAACTTGCGCCATCGGACTCGTAGCAATACGCTGGTCCTGTGGGTCAAGTTTGGTTCGATTCTGAGAACGTTGACGAAATCGTGTGTCGTGGGCCCCACAGGCCCCGCTCGACGGACGATTTTGTGTTCGGCTCATCGGAATCCAAATCTGGAAGTTCCGTTGGGTTCGTATTAGCGTTCCTGACCTGTTGACACTAAGTTTGGTAAATTTGGAGACATTTGATCCGGACACGTTTTTCGGTGCAAAGCGGGCCCATCGGCGGACCCCGTTTTGACCCGAAACTGCCGCTTTTGCCCTTGTCTCCAAATTGGACCCAAGGACAGGCGTTTTTAGCTATTTGACATCTTCTGAGAGTGATGGTAATGTCTATTTCAGCTTTTGGACTCATCTCTGGACTTTTTCCCAAGAACTAAATTAACCAGATCCAAACAACAGGCAAGTACCTGCACCTCAAGTTAATCTTTATATATTGTGATAATTAATTCCCTGTCTTACATGTACCCTTGATGATTACACATCGTGTTAGAAATGTTGAATTTCATGTCTTGAATATTGGTAGTTCCTGTCTTATTTTTCATGTCGGGTGGGAGAATACTAGGAGGCATGTAGTTTACCCTTTCCCCTGTCGTGACTGCTAGCTTTTGGTACGCGACTGTACCATCAGCCTGATACTCGATTATTCCTGACTGCTAGCCGCCTATGGCGTGCCTGATTAGCCTTATAAACCCCTACATGCCAACTATGTATTCTAAAAACAAACTCAAGTACACACATTTAGTTTCTGGTTATTTCTTGCTGGCTATTGTAGTTTCATTTCCTGTTTTATTTATTTCTGTTTCTCATATTCCTGTTTACAGTTAACTCTGAGATAATAATGTTCTGTTAATGCTGCTTCTCAACATGATATCCAATATTTAATTGTCATAAATATTTAGTTTAATCTTGTTGTGCACTGTGTACTTTGCTCCTTTCCTGACTGGATCTGTTGATTTAGGCGATGATGAGGATCTTGCCCCTACTTTTTATGGTCCCTATGAGGGGACTGATGATACCTTTGAGGAGCCAGAACCCACCCAGGAGACCCCTGCTGCTGAGTAGCTAGTAGTAGCTATCTTTCATTTATATTCTTATCTTATTTATCGGGTTTGTCCCCGATTTCACTTTGAAATCCTGTATTAAAACATTTGAATCTGTTGTCACATTTATTTTCAGTTGCAATCTTAAGTTTCAATTCTCATTATTATCTCGCCTATGTTATTTGTGAATGAGCTAGTTAGTAAATTTGGATTTGACCTAGACAGCGTACTACCGCCGATTCTGCGGCGTAGGCTGGACGTACCCACGTACTCGTGCCCGAATTTTCGGGTGCGGGTCGTGACACATTTTTATGGTGGCCCATGCAGGTCCTATCCTAAAATAGGGTAATACCCTAGGACAGGGTATGGAATAAAATTGAGGATTCTAGGAAAAGCTCATTCACAGTATAGCGTCCTTATTTTAATTCTTGATATCATTGCTGCTCAATTTTTTCCTATCGCCTTTGATTTCCAAGTATTCTATTCTGATCTTCCTATCCCTTAATCTTTCAGAATGGTCCAGACCAGGAACACAGTAGGAGGCACATCAGAACCAGCTGAGCAGAATGTGCCCGAGACTCTTGCACTCCCGCCGCCTCCATCTGTTCCGGCAGTTACCCTAGATGGGGCACAGCTGCTAGGAGTGTTCCAGGGATTGGTGGAATCCCAGAAAGAACAGACGGCACTTCTGCGGACCAGCCTCTCAGAAGCTCTTAAGCCCCAGGAGTCGTCACTCAAGAGGCCAGGGAGTGCCAAAGACTTCAAGAATCTAAGACCCCTGGAATTTTACGGAACTGAGGGCATTCTCTATGCCGGTGAATGGATAGAGAATGTCGAGAGACTCCTGAAGACTGCCCGGGTCCCTGATGACCTCAAAGTGGAGTCCGCAAGCCTGCAACTGTTCGACATTGCTCGAACCTGGTTCAGAGACGAGCCCCAACTATCTGCTTCTGACATCACCTGGGAGGACTTCAAGAGGCTATTCAAGGAGAAATTCTACCCCGAAGTGGCTCGGGAAGCTCTCGAAAGCCAATTCGAGAGACTGGAACAAGGTACCCTGACTGTTGATGAATATACTGCTGAATTTAGCAGGTTAAGCCATTTTGCGGAGTACATGATTCGTACCCCGGAGGACAGGGCCCGTAGATTCAAGAAGGGGCTGTCTCCGGATATTCGCCTTGCTGTCACCACCAGCCGAGCTCGTACCTATGAAGAAATCCTGAGCGTGGCACAAGGCGTAGAGAGAGATATGGGGCACAAACTGAAGCGAGAAAGAGATACCAGAAATGTAGGACCCAACAAACGCCCTTTTCAACAACAGCACCAGCAACAACAGCAGAGGGCCCCGCAGCAAACTCAGCGTCCTCTCCCTCGAGCTCCAGCACCCCAACCCCAGGCTCAAAGACAGAACCAACAAGCTGCCCCTTGTGGCTATTGCCAAAAACCAGGTCATACTTAGCAAGTCTGCAGGAAGAGGCTAGGTGCCTGCCTCTACTGCGGCTCAGCAGCGCATCAAATGAGGGACTGTCCAGCTGCTCAAGAACGCCCAGCTGCACCAAAGGCTCCAGCCCAGACCAGGGCCCCAGCAGTACAACAGAGGGGACCCCCACTTCCAACACAACAACAACGCTTTGCTCAGCACCAACAGCAACAGAGGGGTGCACCGCAGCAAGGCCGTGCTTATGCAATGACTCTGGAAGAAGCTGAGGCCACAGCAGATGTGATCACGGGTTCTGTGCTTATAAATTCAATACCAGCTATTACTTTATTTGACTCTGGAGCTTCGCATTCATTCATGTCAGTAGATTTCCTTATGAAGCATAGCTTAACCACTAAACCCCTTAGGAATTGTTATAAGATCATTACCGGTGGAGGAATCATCCCGGTTAGTGATGCCTGTAACAATTGTCCTATTACATTATGTGGAAGAGAACTATATGCTAGACTACTTGTAATGCCAGTGTCCAGTTTTGATATTATACTGGGTATGGATTGGTTAAGTCAACATCATGCCACAATAGACTGCCACAGAGGTAGCGTAATCTTCAGGCCACCTGATAAGCCAGAATTTGAATTTGCTAGAGGTTCTAGGGAAATGGGTAATAACAAAATTTGTGGAGCCCTAGTAACAGAAGAAGTGCCACTTCCTATCATCTCTGAATACCTTGATGTCTTCCCTGAAGATCTCCCAGGCCTACCCCCAGACCGAGAAGTTGAATTCTCCATTGACCTAGTGCCAGGAGCAGCACCAGTATCTCAAAATCCCTACAGAATTAACAAGAAGGAGATATTAGAACTAAATGAGCAAATCAAAGAACTAGAAGACAAATGCTTCATTAGGTCTAGTGTCTCACCCTGGGGAGCTCCAGTATTATTTGTGCCCAAGAAGGACGGAACATCCCGAATGTGTATTGACTATAGGGCCTTGAATGCCTTAACAATTAAGAATAAGTATCCCCTGCCCAGGATAGATGACTTATTTGATCAGCTGAGTGGAGCTCGGGTATTTTCCAAGATTGATTTAAGGTCTTGTTACCACCAAGTAAGGGTGAGAAAGGAAGACATCCCTAAAACTGCTTTCAATACCCGGAACGGACACTACGAATTCTTAGTAATGCCGTTCGGGTTGACGAATGCTCCAGCAATTTTTATGAACCTAATGAACAGAGTTTTCCAGCCATATCTAGACAAATTTGTAGTGGTCTTTATTGATGATATTTTGATCTACTCCAAGACCCCCGAAGAACATGAAGAACATTTGAGGTTAGCATTGGAGACTTTAAGGAAGGAAAAACTTTATGGAAAGTTATCTAAATGTGCTTTCTTCCTAGACAAAGTAGAATTCTTGGGACATGTTATGACGGGAGATGGAATAGCAGTAGATCCTAAGAAGATAGCTGCAGTAGAATCCTGGCCCACTCCAGACTCTGTAGCTGAGATTAGAAGTTTTCTGGGACTAGCTGGCTACTATCGGAAGTTTGTGAAGGACTTTGCTAGAATTGCGGAGCCCATGACAAAATTAACAAGAAAAGATGAAGAGTTCACCTGGACTGATGAATGTCAGCGTGCTTTTGAGGAATTGAAGAAAAGACTGACTTCTGCCCCTATTCTGACCTTACCTTCTGGAACCGGAGGTTTCGCTATTTATAGTGATGCTTCTGGAAAAGGTCTAGGATGTGTTTTGGAGCAGAACAAGAAAGTAATAGCATATGCCTCTAGACAGCTTCGACCCCATGAAAAGAACTATCCAACCCATGATTTAGAATTGGCAGCTGTCATTTTTGCTCTTAAACTATGGAAGCACTATCTTTATGGAGAAAGGGTAGAAACGGACCATAAAAGTCTAAAATATATCTTCACTCAGAAAGAGCTAAACATGAGGCAAAGAAGGTGGCTGGAACTAATGAAAGACTTTGACATCACCCTTCAATATCATCCTGGGAAGGCAAATGTAGTTGCTGATGCTCTAAGCAGGTATCCTATGGCGATGTACTTGACTATGGACAGACACCTGCTGGAGGACTTGGAAAGTTTAGGTATTGAAGTAATTATCCCAGGAAAAGAAGGCCAAATGATGAACTTGCAGATTCAGTCTACTTTAATGGACAAGATCAAGGAGACTCAGTTTCAGGACGAAGGCCTGCGAAGCCTTCGAGGTCAAGTGCAAGCTGGACTAGTAGAAGAATTCAGAATTCATGAAGATGGATCACTGAGACATGGCGATAGATTATGTGTACCTCAAGGAGACATAAGAGAAGAAATTATGCAAGAGGCACACAGATCGCAGTACTCTATACATCCCGGAGCCAACAAGATGTACAAGGACCTGAGGACGCATGTTTGGTGGCATGGCATGAAAAGAGAAGTAGCCAGGTTCGTATCTCGTTGTTTAGTGTGCCAGCAAGTCAAGGCAGAAAGACAAAGACCTGGAGGACTGCTTCAACCCCTACCCATTCCGGAGTGGAAGTGGGAACATATCACAATGAATTTTGTTTCCGGACTTCCAAGGACACCTAGTGGTAAGGATGCAATCTGGGTGATAGTAGATAGACTGACCAAGTCTGCACATTTTCTACCTTTCAAGGTAGGGCTATCTACAGAGAAGCTGGCAGATTTATATATCAGACACATTGTCAGGCTGCATGGAGTCCCAGTGAGTATTGTCTCCGACCGAGATTCAAGGTTCACCTCTCACTTCTGGAAGAGCTTACAAGCCAGCTTGGGGACTCAACTCAAATTCAGCACAGCTTATCATCCCCAAACCGATGGACAATAGGAACGTACAATCCAGACACTTGAAGATATGCTCCGTACATGTGTTCTGGATTTTGGAGGATCCTGGGAAGACTATATACATCTGGTGGAGTTCTCTTATAATAACAGTTACCAAGCAAGTATTGAGATGACTCCATTTGAAGCTCTGTATGGACGAAGATGTCGTACCCCGCTATCATGGGACGACGTTGGAGAAAGAGCTCTGCTGGGACCAGAGATGGTGATCGATTCAGCTGAGAAGGTAAAGCAAATAAGGGACAGACTGTCACGACCCGATCCCAATAATCTGGGTCCAGTCGGATCATGCCCAGCCTGCACCGTTGTGAGACGGCGGCAGTAAGCTGTATCAATCCGTAGTAACACACAGACATCCAAAATACATGAAGGAAATTCAATTTTTATTGCTAAGTCTGAAAGGAAATTCTCATACAAGCAAAGATCAAACAAAACATGGTCCAGGGTTATTACTTCAACCCTGCTTATTACAATTTGGGAAAACAAAGGGAAGCAACTAAACATCGGCCTCCTGGCTAGGTTCCGCTAGGGCATCAGTACTCTGGTCCGGACCATAAAAGGTATCATACGCCTCATCGTCACCGCAATCACCTAAAATTGTTAATCTCCAGTCAGGAGGGAGCAAGAACATATATCCAATTCCAGCATCTTAACGATAATTAAAATGATGCAATGAAATAGTTTTGAACAATATTTATATTTTTGTATGCAACAAATATGAAACAAGAGCAGTAAATGTCGATGAAGCAATGATGACAAACTACAATCACTAAAGGTGTTTTGAGAAAAGTAGCATCCCGTGGCCGGTCTGGGTTGGAGGCAATCTGTGTTCGCGTGAACACGGTGCGGCGTCAGTCCAGTGAGGTTGGACTTCAGCTATCCACAATGAGGCAATAAGGGGGCTTTGACCACGGGTGCTAACTTTTACTCCCCAGTTCCCAAGGCAATAGTCAATGAGTCAATGAGTCAATCAATCAATCAATCAGTCAATCAGTCGGTTCCGTGAACTCAAGTGTCATCTCAATATATCTATATGACATGCAACATATTTAATTACAACTAAAATACCAGTTTTGAATTATATGAAACTTGCCTGGAGTTGGTTGGTGACGCGAGTGAGATGTCGCGACGGTCTCAACCTTAGTTACAGGGACCTACATTTATTAATAAACTGATTTTAGAATTAAGTCAGAGGGTTTTAATCTGACTTGATTAGTTAACTAAGTTAATGATTTAAATCCAACGATCGAAAAATAATAATTTGTAATAGTCATTTCGTAAAACAAAAACCCTTTTTAATAATAATAAAACTTATTTATTTTATCGTAGAAAATATTATATTTTTATTTTACGGTAAAATGTCGTTTTGTTTCTAATAAGAAAAATAGGAAAGTACGATTAAAATAACATAATATCGTTTGTTTTTAGCAATTAATTTATAAGAGAAATAATATTTTGGAAAACATATTATATTTTGAATACTGAAAATCATTTCAGAATTATATATTAAATAATTACTAATTAGTATTTAAATACTAAAAATCCTTTCGGAAATTATCTATTAAATAATTACTAATTAGTATTTAAATACTGAAAATCATTTCAGAAATTATCTATTAAGTAATTACTAATTAGTATTTAAATACTGAAAACTATTTCAGAAATTACCTATTAAATAATTACTAATTACGTAATATTTTACTAAGGTTTTTATTTTCTTATATATATAATTAATATACGTATTGAGGATCGTTGCATTAAATCGTTAATTAATTAACCAAAACCAACAAATCATTACATTAACTAATTACTATCAAATTCTAAGCTATCCCGGGATTGACAGAGCTTTATTCTGTCAGTCCCGGTCGGACAGGGTAGCGGTTTGGAAAGGACAGCACGCTCTGATAGGGGCACCTACCGGGAAGCTGATGGGGGAGCACCGAGGGGAGGCCTCGGACTCGGGATCGGGGTTTTTCGAGTCCGACACGCGGTTCTGCGTCCTGGACGCGTGTCCAGTGCGTTCGGGCGGTGTCCTGCGTATCCTGTGCTGTGTCCGGGGCTCGGGGAAGCTGACCGTCGGTCGAGGCGTCGCTGGGTGGCTCGCCGGAGTTCGAGGGTCAGCCGGCTAGGGCTGCGGGCAGCGCCGGCAGTGGTCGCCGGAGTTCGACCGCTCGGCTCGAAGAGGAGGGGGAAAGGCTCGGGGTCTGGCTAATGGGAGGAGGAAGAAGGGGAGAGGAGGAAGTGGTTCGCCTGGGGACGGTGGCCTGGACGGCGGTCTCGGGGGTGGTCGGCGCAGGGAGGTCACGGCGGGGATCGGCTGCCGGAGTAGCTAGGGTTAGGGTTTTGGGGACGAGGCGGAGGTGAAAGGGAGGGGGATTTATAGGGGGTTGGCTGGGCGTCGTGGCGAGGGGCTCGGAGAAGGAGGAGGACGTGGGAGGTTTTCCGGCCGGCTCTCGCGGGGGCGACGCGGTCGCCTGAAATCGCGGCGGCGGGATAGCAGCGTCGTGGGGGAGACCGGGTGACAGGGGCGGGCTAGCGGGTGCGGGTCGGGCGGCGGGCCGACCCGACCCGACCCGGGGGAGCGGGCTGGGCTCGCAGCAACTGGGCTCGGCCCACTGGGCCGGGCCCAAAACCAAAAATCGATAATAATGAAATAATAATAATAATAATAATAATAATAATAAATATAAAAACAGAAATAATTAATTAATTATAAAAATAGTTTTTAGGCTTTTAAAAATAGGTCTGAGGCCCAATAAAATCCCAGAAAATTACCCCAAGTCCAGTTTTCTATTTTACACCCAAAAATGTTATTTTCATGATATTTTAATATTATTTATTAATTAATAAAAATTCTTTATTAATTGAAAACCTTGAATTTAATTACAGAAAATTCCCGAAAAATTCCAGAAAATTGGGAAAAATCCCAGATTTAATAATTTTGAAAATTCAGGGGGTTTACAACCTACCCAACTTATAAAAATTTCGTCCTCGAAATTTACTACAATTGAAGGGAGAACAAAGGTAGACATGCCTTAAAACAGATGAGGGTACTTCTGCCTCATCTCAGCCTCTCGTTCCCAGGTGGATTCGCCTGGGGAGTGGTGGAGCCACTGAACTTTGACCAGTGGAATCACGGTGTTCCGCAACTGCTTTTCCATACGGTCTATGATCCTTACTGGCTGCTCTGGTACTGTAAGACTTGGTCCAATCTCCAACTCTGAATGATCCAGGATGTGGCTCGGGTCCGGAATGTAACGCCTCAGCTGCGATACATGGAAGACGTTGTGTACGCCTTCAAGATTAGGTGGTAACGCCACTCTGTATGCCACCTCTCCAACTCTGCTCACTATCTCGAATGGACCAATATACCTGGGACTAAGTTTCCCAGCTCTGCCAAAACGGATAGTTCCTCTGGTGGGGGAGATCTTGACGAAGACACTATCACCTGCTTCGAACTCCACAAGTCGGCGACGGCTGTCCGCCCAATGTTTCTGACGATCTTGAGCCACCCGAAGTCTGTCTCTGATCACCTTGACTTTTTCAGCCGCATCTGTAATCATCTCAGGTCCCAGCATGACTCGTTCTCCTACGTCGTCCCAAGCCAAGGGAGTGCGGCAACGACGTCCATACAGAGCCTCAAAAGGAGTCATGCCGATGCTGGCCTGGTAGCTGTTGTTGTAAGCAAACTCCACCAAGTGTAGGTGGTCCTCCCATGATCCTCCAAAATCCAGGACGCACGATCTCAGCATATCCTCTAACGTCTGGATGGTTCTCTCTGACTGTCCGTCAGTCTGTGGGTGATATGCAGTGCTGAACTTCAGTTGGGTCCCCAGACTCTCTTGCAAGCTCTTCCAGAAGTGAAAAGTAAAGCGGCTGTCTCGGTCTGATACAATGCTCACAGGAACTCCATGTATCCGGACGATTTGCCTCATGTATAGGGCAGCTAACTTCTCGGTGGATAAACCAACCTTGAAGGGAATGAAGTGGGCAGACTTAGTCAATCTGTCTACGATCACCCAAATAGCGTCCTTCCCTCCTTGGGATCGAGGCAATCCGGACACAAAATCCATAGTGATGTGCTCCCATTTCCATTCTGGAATGGGCAGTGGCTGAAGAAGTCCTGCTGGTCTTTGTCTATCTGCTTTCACCTGCTGGCAGATCAAGCATCTGCCAACGAATTTTGAGACATCCTTCTTCATTCCATACCACCATACGTGCTCCCGTATATCTCGGTACATCTTATTTGCTCCAGGGTGGATGGAATACTGTGAGCGATGCGCTTCCTGCATCAGCTGCTCCCTCAATTCACCAGCAGGTACACAAAGTCTGGTGCCATTCCTCAGTGTTCCGTCGTCTGAAATAGAGAATCCCTCCAGTGTGCCAGCTAACACCTGGTCCCTGAGCTTGCACAATGCTCCGTCCTCGAATTGAGTCTCCTTGATTTTGTCCATCAAGCTAGACTGCACTTGCAAATGCATCATGGGGAAGTCAGCGTCGGGTACTATTGCTTCCCGTCCAAGCTTCTTCATTTCCTCTGCAGGCAATACGAGTTCTAAACCCAGCTTCTCCATGTCCTCCAGTAGGTACCGATCGGTCGTCAAGAACATCGCCATCGGATATCGACTAAGTGCGTCGGCGACCACATTAGCCTTTCCGGGATGGTACTACAGGCTGATATCAAAGTCCTTCATGAGCTCCAACCATCGTCTCTGACGCATGTTGAGCTCCTTCTGTGTAAAGACATACTTGAGACTTTTGTGGTCCGTGTATATCTCTACTCTTTCGCCGTACAGGTAGTGCTTCCACAGCTTCAAGGCGAAGATGACTGCTGCTAGCTCCAGGTCATGCGTCGGGTAGTTCTTCTCATGAGTCCGTAATTGCCGGGAAGCATAAGCAATTACCTTTCCATGTTGCTGGAGCACACATCCTAATCCTTTGCCGGACGCGTCGCTATAAATTGAGAATCCTCCTGATCCTGAGGGTAGCGACAAAATTGGTGCTGTTGTTAGCCTTCTCTTCAGCTCTTCAAATGACGCCTGGCACGCTTCGGTCCAGACGAACTCTTCATTCTTCCTGGTTAGCTTGGTCATGGGCTCAGCAATTTTTGCAAAGTCCTTCACGAATTTCCTGTAATATCCAGCTAAGCCCAAGAAGCTTCTGATCTCTGCAACTGACCTGGGAGTATTCCATGTTTCCACGGCAGCTATCTTCTTGGGGTCCACTGATATGCCTTCTCCTGTGACAACGTGGCCGAGAAAGTCCACCTTGTCTAAGAAGAATTCACACTTGGACAATTTTCCATATAGCTTCTCCTTTCTGAGGGTTTCCAAAACTATCCTCAAATGCTGCTCGTGTTCTTCCTTGGTCTTCGAATAGATCAGAATGTCGTCAATGAAGACAACGACAAACTGGTCCAGGTATTTGTGGAAGACCTTGTTCATGAGATTCATGAACACTGCTGGGGCATTGGTAAGACCAAAGGGCATGACCAAGAATTCAAATTGTCCATACTTGGTGTTGAATGCCGTCTTTGGAATATCTTCCTTCCTCACCTTGATTTGATGGTAACCCGATCTGAGGTCTATCTTCGAGAAAACCTTAGCTCCACTCAGCTGGTCGAAGAGATCGTCGATCCGGGGCAGCGGGTACTTGTTCTTGATAGTGATGTTGTTCAATGCCCGGTAGTCTATGCACATTCTGACTGTCCCATCCTTCTTGGGTACAAACAAGACTGGTGCACCCCAGGGTGAGGCACCGGTCCTGATGAATCCTTGCGCCTGAAGCTCGTCAATCTGGTCTTTCATTTCCTTGGACTCCTTGGGATTCACTCGGTAGCAGTGTTGGGAGATTGGTGCTGCGCCAGGTATAAGATCGATCGAGAATTCCACATCTCGATCAGGGGGTAGCCCTGGAAGATTGTCTGGGAAGACGTCTATAAATTCCGCTATGAGAGGATGAGGGGGTCCGGTTTCTTCAGTGATGGATGTGTAAGACACACACTCCACTCCTTCAGGTGCTCGAATCACTTTGAGTTTAGGTCCTCCAGGTGGATCTAGAGTTACGCAGCCTTCTCGACAGTCTATCAGAGCATGATGTTGACTAAGCCAATCCATGCCCAAAACTACGTCATAGTTTGGCAGAGGCATTATCAGGAACTGAGTCTGAAACTCATGTCCTGAGATAGTGACTGGGCAGCTACACGTCTCACTAATGGGTATTGGTCCTCCACCAGTCATAACTCTACAGATTATCTTACTTATGCCAGTAACTAGATGGTGTGCAGAAATGAAGTTTGCAGATATAAAACTGTGTGATGCTCCAGAATCAAATAATGCTAAGGCAGGGTGCGAATGAAGTAGAATGGAACCTGCGATGACATCTCCTTCCGTCTCGGGTTCAGCTTCTGGCTCTTCCACAGTCAAGGCAAAAGCTTGCCCGGCTCTGTGCTGGTTGTAGCGCTGCTGCTGGGTAGGCAGTGGACCTCTCTGCGGTCCAGCTCCAGTTTTGTTGTATGCCGTGGGGCAGTCCTTCACTTGATGGGTGGCAGATCCACAAGCAAGGCAGTGTCCCAATTTCTTCCGGCAGATCTCGGCGGTATGACCTGGCCTTTTGCAGTAGACGCAGTTGACCGCCTTGGGTTGGTTGTACTGATGCGCTTTGTTGGCCGCTGCTGGCTGTTGTTGCTGGGACTGCTGGGGATAGGAGGGCCTATTGTTGTTGTTGCTGCTGTGCCTCTTGTTGTTGCCCTGATAGTTGTTGCTTGACCCTGGATGCTCCCTCTTGGATCGAGCAGGTGAACTGGCCTCTACATCTTGGGCCACCTTCAACATCTTGTCATAAGTCTTCGCACCGTTAGCAGCTACTAAGGTGCGGATCTCTTCACGTAGTCCGTGCCGGAACTTCTTAGCACGTTCCACAGGGTTGTCCACCAGGTGGCTTGCAAACCTGCCAAGCCTGTTGAACTCAGCCGCATATTCTTCAATTGAGCGGTCTCCTTGCTTCAGATCTTGAAACTGTCTTCCCATAGCTTCGAGGGCAGCCTCTGGAAAGAACTTCCGCTTGAACTGCTTCTTGAATAGCCGCCAGGAAATCCCTCCAGCTCGAAATCTTGGCTCGTTGCGGTACCAAATGTTGGCCAAGTCTCTCAGCTGGAGTGCTACGGCCTCAACCATGAGGTCGTCTGGGAGTCGAGCGACGCTGAGGAGTCGCTCCATATCATCTAGCCACTCGTCTGCGTAGATGATGCCTTCGGTCCCCTTGAAGGGACGCGGGTCCAACTTCTTAAAGTTTTCTACAGTTCCAACCTTTACCTGGATAACAGGTTTGTGGTTAGACTAGAAATTCATTAGTGGAATCCAAGCTTTTAATCCTTAATTACCTTGGCAGGCTCCTGTTCTGACCGGGATGTTCCTAGCGCTGCCATGGCTACATTATGGGCGTTCTCCATGCCCTCTCTCATAATCGCGGTCTGCTCGCGATTTGCTTCAGCTTGGGCCCTCTGGGCTTCAAGAACTCCTCGTAGCAGGCCTACGAGTTCAGCGGGGTCCACTGGCACAGGTGGTGCAACAGGAGGAGTCACATCGGCTGGAATCGATGTGGTCCTGGGAGGAATGGGTGGAGCTGCATGCACTACTGAAGTGTAGGCAGCGCGGGGAGCTCTTGCAGCATGGGGGCGATCTGTGAGCTGCAACGGAGAGGGGTCGGACTGAGCTTGATTTGGGGTGTGCTCAGAAGACGAAGCCTCATCTTCTGCTGGGCCGGAACGGGTTGTCTTTCCTCGTGCCATCTTCTGGAAGGTTTAGGAAGCAAACATAAGCAAGGTAACCTATGTTCTATAAGCAAACAAAAATAATTGTACATATGTATAGATAGAAGAATTTTGGTCCTATGATGTGACAGGTAGAAATTTTTCTCAAGAATTCTAAGTGTTCTAATTGTTTCTAGAGTCTGTTTTCCTAAAGTCATACTAAACCTAAAGTCAAAGGCAAGTCGGTTTGTTTGGCCAGCCTAAGTTGACGAGACCAAAGGTTGTAAACTGGACCTGCATGGGCCACCACTGAAAACATGTCACGACCCGATCCCAATAATCTGGGTCCAGTCGGATCATGCCCAGCCTGCACCGTTGTGAGACGGCGGCAGTAAGCTGTATCAATCCGTAGTAACACACAGACATCCAAAATACATGAAGGAAATTCAATTTTTATTGCTAAGTCTGAAAGGAAATTCTCATACAAGCAAAGATCAAACAAAACATGGTCCAGGGTTATTACTTCAACCCTGCTTATTACAATTTGGGAAAACAAAGGGAAGCAACTAAACATCGGCCTCCTGGCTAGGTTCCGCTAGGGCATCAGTACTCTGGTCCGGACCATAAAAGGTATCATACGCCTCATCGTCACCGCAATCACCTAAAATTGTTAATCTCCAGTCAGGAGGGAGCAAGAACATATATCCAATTCCAGCATCTTAACGATAATTAAAATGATGCAATGAAATAGTTTTGAACAATATTTATATTTTTGTATGCAACAAATATGAAACAAGAGCAGTAAATGTCGATGAAGCAATGATGACAAACTACAATCACTAAAGGTGTTTTGAGAAAAGTAGCATCCCGTGGCCGGTCTGGGTTGGAGGCAATCTGTGTTCGCGTGAACACGGTGCGGCGTCAGTCCAGTGAGGTTGGACTTCAGCTATCCACAATGAGGCAATAAGGGGGCTTTGACCACGGGTGCTAACTTTTACTCCCCAGTTCCCAAGGCAATAGTCAATGAGTCAATGAGTCAATCAATCAATCAATCAGTCAATCAGTCGGTTCCGTGAACTCAAGTGTCATCTCAATATATCTATATGACATGCAACATATTTAATTACAACTAAAATACCAGTTTTGAATTATATGAAACTTGCCTGGAGTTGGTTGGTGACGCGAGTGAGATGTCGCGACGGTCTCAACCTTAGTTACAGGGACCTACATTTATTAATAAACTGATTTTAGAATTAAGTCAGAGGGTTTTAATCTGACTTGATTAGTTAACTAAGTTAATGATTTAAATCCAACGATCGAAAAATAATAATTTGTAATAGTCATTTCGTAAAACAAAAACCCTTTTTAATAATAATAAAACTTATTTATTTTATCGTAGAAAATATTATATTTTTATTTTACGGTAAAATGTCGTTTTGTTTCTAATAAGAAAAATAGGAAAGTACGATTAAAATAACATAATATCGTTTGTTTTTAGCAATTAATTTATAAGAGAAATAATATTTTGGAAAACATATTATATTTTGAATACTGAAAATCATTTCAGAATTATATATTAAATAATTACTAATTAGTATTTAAATACTAAAAATCCTTTCGGAAATTATCTATTAAATAATTACTAATTAGTATTTAAATACTGAAAATCATTTCAGAAATTATCTATTAAGTAATTACTAATTAGTATTTAAATACTGAAAACTATTTCAGAAATTACCTATTAAATAATTACTAATTACGTAATATTTTACTAAGGTTTTTATTTTCTTATATATATAATTAATATACGTATTGAGGATCGTTGCATTAAATCGTTAATTAATTAACCAAAACCAACAAATCATTACATTAACTAATTACTATCAAATTCTAAGCTATCCCGGGATTGACAGAGCTTTATTCTGTCAGTCCCGGTCGGACAGGGTAGCGGTTTGGAAAGGACAGCACGCTCTGATAGGGGCACCTACCGGGAAGCTGATGGGGGAGCACCGAGGGGAGGCCTCGGACTCGGGATCGGGGTTTTTCGAGTCCGACACGCGGTTCTGCGTCCTGGATGCGTGTCCAGTGCGTTCGGGCGGTGTCCTGCGTATCCTGTGCTGTGTCCGGGGCTCGGGGAAGCTGACCGTCGGTCGAGGCGTCGCTGGGTGGCTCGCCGGAGTTCGAGGGTCAGCCGGCTAGGGCTGCGGGCAGCGCCGGCAGTGGTCGCCGGAGTTCGACCGCTCGGCTCGAAGAGGAGGGGGAAAGGCTCGGGGTCTGGCTAATGGGAGGAGGAAGAAGGGGAGAGGAGGAAGTGGTTCGCCTGGGGACGGTGGCCTGGACGGCGGTCTCGGGGGTGGTCGGCGCAGGGAGGTCACGGCGGGGATCGGCTGCCGGAGTAGCTAGGGTTAGGGTTTTGGGGACGAGGCGGAGGTGAAAGGGAGGGGGATTTATAGGGGGTTGGCTGGGCGTCGTGGCGAGGGGCTCGGAGAAGGAGGAGGACGTGGGAGGTTTTCCGGCCGGCTCTCGCGGGGGCGACGCGGTCGCCTGAAATCGCGGCGGCGGGATAGCAGCGTCGTGGGGGAGACCGGGTGACAGGGGCGGGCTAGCGGGTGCGGGTCGGGCGGCGGGCCGACCCGACCCGACCCGGGGGAGCGGGCTGGGCTCGCAGCAACTGGGCTCGGCCCACTGGGCCGGGCCCAAAACCAAAAATCGATAATAATGAAATAATAATAATAATAATAATAATAATAATAAATATAAAAACAGAAATAATTAATTAATTATAAAAATAGTTTTTAGGCTTTTAAAAATAGGTCTGAGGCCCAATAAAATCCCAGAAAATTACCCCAAGTCCAGTTTTCTATTTTACACCCAAAAATGTTATTTTCATGATATTTTAATATTATTTATTAATTAATAAAAATCCTTTATTAATTGAAAACCTTGAATTTAATTACAGAAAATTCCCGAAAAATTCCAGAAAATTGGGAAAAATCCCAGATTTAATAATTTTGAAAATTCAGGGGGTTTACACAGACTTCGAGTGGCTCAAGACAGGCAACGACATTGGGCAAATAGCCACCGAAGGCCCTTGGAATTTGAGGTAATTAAATTTATTCAAGTCAATTTAAATATTTTGCTTATGGAACTAAGGCTTGATTATGACTTTATTAAAGGTTGGAGAGCTGGTGTTCTTGAAGATTTCCCCGACACGTGGCACCATTAGGTTCGGAAGGAGTGGAAAACTCAGCCCAAGATTTATTGGACCTTTTGGCATACAGGAGAAAATCGGAGAAGTGGCATACCGACTGGCATTGCCACTCTCTCTGGATGGAGTACATAACGTCTTCCACGTGTCGCAGCTGAGGAAGTACGTGTCGGACCCCAGCCACATTTTGGATCACTCAGAGCTCGAAGTAGGCCCAAGTTTGACTTACCAAGAGCAACCCGTGGAGATTCTGGATCGCTCGGAGAAAGTCCTACGGAACCAGGTTATCTCCCTGGTTCGCGTAGCTTGGAAGCACCATTCCCCCGGCGAATCCACCTGGGAGCGAGAAGACGAGATTAGAGAGCGATACCCCAATCTCTTTGAAACCTGAGGTATATTTTATTCTCGGCCTTTCTTTTCGTGCCTTGTTATTCTTAAATTTCGAGGACGAAATTTTTGTAAGTTGGGTAGGTTGTAAACCCCCTGAATTTTTTCAAATTATTAAATCTTGGATTTTTCCATTTTTCTGGAATTTTCTGGAAATTTTCTGTAATTAAAATCGAGATTTTAATTAATAAATGATTTTTTAATTGGCAATAAATAATATTAAAATATCATAAAAATAATATTTTTGGATGTAAAATGAAAAATTGGACTTAGGGTAATTTTTCTGGATTTTTCTGGGCCTCAGACCTATTTTTAAATACCTGAAAACTATTTAATTAATTAATTAATTAATTATCTATTTATTTAATTATTTATTTATTATTTTATTTTTATTTTCTTTTTCTTTGGGCCGGCCCGGCCCAATGGACCGACCCGTTAGCTTCCTGACCCAGCCCGCTCCCCACCGGGTCGGGTCTGACCGTCGCCCGACCCGCAAACCCGACCCGGGCCTCTCTCTCTCCCCCCACGACCCTGAGCCCGAGTCCGGCGCCGCTCCGCCCGGGCCGCCCGCCGCATCCTCCGGCCTCCCCTCCGCGCACCCCGCCACGTCGATCACTCCACCGCCTCCCTCGCCCTCCCCTCAACCACCCCGGCACCACCTATAAAACCCTCCCCCTTTTCTCCCCTCCGCCTCATCCCGAACTCCGGCCACCTAACCCCACTCGCCGCCTCGGCCACCGCCCGTGTCCCCTCGCCGTGAACCGCCCGGCTCAGCCCCGCCTCGCCGCCCTCCCCTCGACGCCTCAGCCTTCCCTCAGACGACAGCAGCGGGGGCAGCAGCACCCCTCGCCTGAGCCGCCTCCGGCAGCCGCTGCCGGACCTCCCCGCGCTCCGCCTCGCTCCGGCGACCAGTCCCCCGCCCTCGCCGGCCGCCCAGCAGCCGCCCTCCGCCGTCCACGGCCATTTCCCGACGAAAACCCTAACCCTAATTTGGTTTCCGTGTCGGACACGACACGGACACGTCTCGACCCTGATTTTCGGGTCCCCTTCAGGTACGCGTAACTTTCGCCTCGTAGCTCCGTTTCCATTTCCGCAAATTGCGTTGTGAAGCCTGTATGACCCTCTCGGTGTCCAGACAAACTGTTCGGGGCATCGCGTCCTGTGGTGATCGCACACCGCGATCCAAATACAGAAAAAACCAGACCCTGTTTCACCCCGGAACTGAGTGCGCCCCGCCAAACGGGACGACTTGGTCACGTGCGGTCTTCACAGATACGTACGCATCGTCGATACGGACGTGTGAGTTTTCGTGAAAGCTGATTCGGGTGTGCGTGCACACCGGAATCAACGCGTATCCGCGGACATCGCCCCGTATCCGCCTTTTCGGCAATTCACCCTAACTTCGTGCACACACGTCGGATCGAGACGAAACTTGCGCCATCGGACTCGTAGCAATACGCTGGTCCTGTGGGTCAAGTTTGGTTCGATTCTGAGAACGTTGACGAAATCGCGTGTCGTGGGCCCCACAGGCCCCGCTCGACGGGCGATTTTGTGTTCGGCTCATCGAAATCCAAATCTGGAAGTTCCGTTGGGTTCGTATCAGCGTTCCTGACCTGTTGACACTAAGTTTGGTGAATTTGGAGACATTTGATCCGGACACATTTTTCGGTGCAAAGCGGGCCCATCGGCGGACCCCGTTTTGACCCGAAACTGCCGCTTTTGCCCTTGTCTCCAAATTGGACCCAAGGACAGGCGTTTCTAGCTATTTGACATCTTCTGAGAGTGATGGTAATGTCTATTTCAGCTTTTGGACTCATCTCTGGACTTTTTCCCAAGAACTAAATTAACCAGATCCAAATAACAGGCAAGTACCTGCACCTCAAGTTAATCTTTATATATTGTGATAATTAATTCCCTGTCTTACATGTACCCTTGATGATTACACATCGTGTTAGAAATGTTGAATTTCATGTCTTGAATATTGGTAGTTCCTGTCTTGTTTTTCATGTCGGGTGGGAGAATACTAGGAGGCATGTAGTTTACCCTTTCCCCTGTCGTGACTGCTAGCTTTTGGTACGCGACTGTACCATCAGCCTGATACTCGATTATTCCTGACTGCTAGCCGCCTATGGCGTGCCTGATTAGCCTTATAAACCCCTACATGCCAACTATGTATTCTAAAAACAAACTCAAGTACACACATTTAGTTTCTGGTTATTTCTTGCTGGCTATTGTAGTTTCATTTCCTGTTTCATTTATTTCTGTTTCTCATATTCCTGTTTACAGTTAACTCTGAGATAATAATGTTCTGTTAATGCTGCTTCTCAACATGATATCCAATATTTAATTGTCATAAATATTTAGTTTAATCTTGTTGTGCACTGTGTACTTTGCTCCTTTCCTGACTGGATCTGTTGATTTAGGCGATGATGAGGATCTTGCCCCTACTTTTTATGGTCCCTATGAGGGGACTGATGATACCTTTGAGGAGCCAGAACCCACCCAGGAGACCCCTGCTGCTGAGTAGCTAGTAGTAGCTATCTTTCATTTATATTCTTATCTTATTTATCGGGTTTGTCCCCGATTTCACTTTGAAATCCTGTATTAAAACATTTGAATCTGTTGTCACATTTATTTTCAGTTGCAATCTTAAGTTTCAATTCTCATTATTATCTCGCCTATGTTATTTGTGAATGAGCTAGTTAGTAAATTTGGATTTGACCTAGACAGCGTACTACCGCCGATTCTGCGGCGTAGGCTGGACGTACCCACGTACTCGTGCCCGAATTTCTGGGTGCGGGTCGTGACATAAAGCCAACTTGATTCTAGGCATGCAACTGTCCAAATACAATGAGGACTATACTCTATCCTTAGCACACCTATCGAGAAAATGCTAAAAAAAATTGAGTATTTTGATAAGAAACCTGCCCTTACTCCTTATGAAAGTAGTGTTGTTCTCAAGAAGAATGAGGGTTCTCCTATGGAACAACACAAATATTCACAGATGATAGGTTCTCTCATGTATATATCAAACAGGACCAGACCTGATATTGCATTTGCTATTGAGAGACTAAGTAGATATACTAGTAACCCAAATCAGTTATATTGGACAACTTTAGAAATAATATTTAGATATCTTAGGGGTACTCTAGATTTTATGTTGCACTATACTAGACACCCTGATATCATATAAGGTTATTCAGATGCAAACTGGGTAACTGACTCACATGATGTAAAATTCACTACTGGATATATTTTTACTCTAGGAGGAGCTGCAATCTCCTAGGGCTGATGTAAACAAACTATCATAGCTAGGAGTACAATAGACTCCGAAATGATAGCCTTGGACACTACATGTACAGAAGCCGAATGGCTAAGAAAACTTATTATGCATATACATGTTTCTATTAGTCATGTTCCTACAACTTCTATAAACTGTGATAATAAATCTGTTATGGAACTACTAAAGCATGATTCTGTGAATGCTAAGATGAACATGCACCTGCAGCTGCGCTTCAAGTCTATAAAGAGCATATTGGACAAATATGTGGTTTATAAAGTCAGAAAAGAACCTTGCATACCACTTGACGAATGGTTTGTCTAGAACTTTGATCCTAGAATTATCGAGGGGGATGGGGTTAAGCCCATAAGTAAAGTTACCAGCAGTGGCAACCCAACCGAGTCTGACTGGAGTTTCCAAGAAGTCGGTTCAATGGGTAGGAACAAGCTGGACTTAGATGACTTTTATGGAACACTGTGTAAACTCCCTCACCCAAAATAGGTATTTGTGTATATTTTATATTATTATATTTATTATAGATGTTGAATTTATTTAGAGTATTATCTTAGTTAATTAGAAAATAATTTTTTTTAGTATATTTACTTATATAAATATTTATTTAGAATTATTTTTAGGCTATTTTAGATTATTGAGATTTTTCCATAATTTTTAGTTAATTAAAAACTAGTAACACTAATTTTTGAGGACTTTAAAGAATTTATTTTATGTTCAAACTTAATTAAAAATATCCCAAAATTTTATTTTAGGTTCTAAATAATAAAATATATTTTTTAGAATTTTTTGGGAATTTTTCGATTATTTTTAGCATTTATTTCGAGTTAATTATGAAAAACTGAATTAAAAACTAATTTCTGAAAAAGAAAACCCAAAAAGTAATTAATTCTGCCCAGTCAGCAAACAGGGGGCCCACCTGTTAGCCTCCCGCAGCAAACAGTGCCGGGCCCGCCTGTCAGTGACTGCGGGGCGGGCAGCGTTGGATGGCTGCCACGTGTCAAGATCTAAGCCGCGACTGCTTTCTCTCTCCTCTATATATATATTAGTTTAAGTTTATTTCTAGGGTTTTCTTCAGCCGAATTTTGGAGAATTGTCTAGGGTTCCTTCATCTTCCAGAAGCCATTGCGCATAGCTCCGTACGATAAATGAGGCCTAGTTTTTTGTGTTAGAAAGATATTGAGGTTAGCTTTCTGATTATATAATTTGTTTTACGAAATTATGAGTATTAAATTCTGGAAAATTCGTAGAGCACAGCATGTCCGAAAATAGACGTGTTTCGATATTTTCGCGATTCCGGGAGAACCAGGAATCAGAATCACGAACCGTTTAAAGTTTCGGAAAGCTAATGTCGAGATCATCGACATATATTTTTCCCAGAATTTATTTCGAAGTATTTACATACTGTTAATTCTGTAGAACTTCTAGGTTAGAATTTAACCATCGGTGCACAATACAAAACTTGTATGTGCCATAATTCCCAAACGAATTTGAATTTGGACGAGCCGTAAATTCCAGCATATTTTTGACGCTGAAATCTGTAGAAAATCATGTATGAAAGTCGAGTTTGTGTCGGTTGACTTTTCGGTCAACAGATCGTCTCGATTTGCGTGCCATAAGTCTCGAGTTGATAAAATTCAGTTCCTTTTGACAAAATTTAGGATTTGACCTAAAAATCAGAATAATAAGATTAAAATATGATTTTAGAGTAATTATTCCAGAATTAAATAAATTAAAATAAATTATCTTTTGACGTGATAAATTTGTAATACATAGGCTATTTGGACTGTGACTTGGACTCTGATTCATACCAGCAGCAGGACCCCAGGCAAGATACCTTGCCAAATTGTTTACAATACTTTGCATGCTATTTATATTTCTTTTTATTTATTTTATTTCTGTATAGTTCTTGCATGTGTAGTTTTTCTCCAGTCATTACTATGTATTAGATATGTTGACACACACATGGCACCTAGTATCATGGGAGGACAATCATTAGGCGTATGGGCTTTTAACCACTATGGTAAACCGTAGTATATAGTTTGCACTACGGGCGTGTGTCGCGCTGGTCGCTACCCCAGAGGTATGTCGATTTCTGTAGAGTCGCGCTGGTCGCTACCCCAGAGGTATGTCAATTTCTGATGTTCTAGACGGGTGTGTGAGTTGTGAGGCTTAGATCGAGTAGACTACCCTTGCCCATACGTCGAAAAGTTGTCCTCATTTGCATTCATATAGATTGTCTTGTACAGCGTACTTATTTATTTTCAAATTATATGCATGTTTACTGTATTCAAGTTGGCTCGTATTTTCTGTATCTTGTTACGTCCCTCTGAGGACCTAGTCCGCTGCCAGGTGTATCTGTTCTTGAGTATTTGCAGGAGCGCAGATTTGGATGGTTGTATATGCTTAGTGGATGTCTTCTCTTCGAGCCGTGATCGATAGCTGGTATACTTATATTGGGTTTGATTGTGTTGTACTTATATTGTATTTACCTTTCCTATTCGAGTTGGTAGTGGATTTGTTTTCATCCAACTATCATCCTAGATACTTCTTATTGAGATCTAGTTTCATCGATACTGTTTATTTATTTTTATATGATTTTGGTGGATGAGATTTAGATTTTACCTGTGACTTGTATTACAGTTATACCACTTGTGGATTTGATATTCATATTACAGCGTACGTGTGGATTTGGTTTCCATATATTGGAGTTGTCATATCCATGCGGCTGGCATGCTTACGTGTCCTAGTCCTACGTATTTTTGGGACTGGGGCGTAACATATTTTTGTGGTGGCCCATGCAGGTCGAGAGCATATTGTCTCGGTTACGTTACTGTACCGAACAAGCCTGCACCTAGGACTAGAGTATAGGATCTCATCCACAATTGACTGTGATTCATCTCCTCCTATCTGTTCTATTTTGAACAATTGTATCCTGCTTGATTCATGTGCTTCCCTAATAGTTCCTTGAGTATAGTCTTCTGCTAGAATATAGGAACCCCTGTTATTAGGATGATAATTAGAGTAGCACACCTATTAAGAATACAACGAGAATATAGACACACCACTAAGTTTAGAATATCTAGTGAACCTAGAATTCCTTATCTTTAGATTGTTATACCATTACCCCTTGATGTATTAAGAAGACTTGAGAGTAGTATAGACACTACTAGAGTTAGTTAGAAGTTTTACCATAATGTTTGACACCTAGTATCACATAGTCTTTTGACCTATTAATTGAAGTGTAACCGAATGATATTTATCGCATGACACAACCTAGTATCACTAAGTGAGATTCAAGGCTGTAGTCAATCTCATCTATGCATAGTATATACCTGCCCAGAAACTCTTCACTTTTAATTTCTTTGTCACATCTATTTTGGAACATGAGAACTTTTTTTTAGGGGGGGGGGGGGAGGGATTGTTGGCTGTGTATATATTTCCATACACTGAGCAAAATCTCAACTTCCTCCTTTTTTTTTCTTTAGTCCCACATCGGTTGGACCTCTTCCCCCTTTTATGTATATATTACTTCTTCTTCATTGCTCTCTTAAGATGTTGTGTGGGGAACCCTTGGGCCACACGCGCGCTCCGTCATCGCCGCCCAGCTCAGCTCGGTTAGGTTCGGCGTGCGTAATGGGTGCGGGTACGTGCCCACACCTGTGGGCGCTGAATGCCGATCCGATTTACTCTTCGAGTTCGGGCTAGGATCCAAAAATCTTTTTTGCTCCCCTTTATTTTTTGAACCGAGTTGACTCATTCAAATTTTGAACGTTGGACATTTAATACTCTCTATGTCCAGGTTCATTTTTCACATCTTAAACATGTGACAGCTCATCTCCCACAAATTTCTTTTTTCATTACTCATTAAACGTCTGGATTAATAGCATTTATTCTTTTGTCTGTAGTGAAGGCTTGGTTCTCTCGCTATATATTTGTTGAGATTCTTATCTCAATTCTTTTCTACAGAAAATTTTCCTACGTGAAATCTCTCTCTCATTCTTCTCTCAAACCATATTCTGTTCTCTAAATCCTTGTTCTGGACAGAGCTAAGTTCGGTCTCTCTCTCCGAGTTGTGTGCAACGAAAAGAATCCGGTAGTCAGAAAGTTTTACCACTAGAAGATTCCGAGAAACGTCTACACATAGACCTCGTATCAACTCTTAGGACAGTACTTCGTGTACGACTTTTCCGGAGATCGGTAACACCTTCTTCTTTTTTCTTCTCTTATCAAGTTTCTGAAAAAAAAAAATATATATATATATATATATATATATATATATATATATATTAACAACAAACCCAACTCTCAACGCGACCTATGCGTCGCAGCTACAAATGGCTTGCGCACGAAATCCGGCCGGACCCCAACGTCGCGATCAACATGGATCCGGCCACTCCCCAAACCTTCGACAACCAGTACTTCAAGAACCTCCAGCAGAGAATGGGCCTCTTCACGTCGGACCAGTCCCTCCTCGAGGACTCCGGCTCCTCCTGGTCGACCGTCAATGCGTCGGAAGCCTTCAACCGGGCCTTCGTCGCCGCCACCACCAAACTCGGCCGAGTCGGGGTCAAGACCAGCCGGACCAACGCCAACATCCGTAGGGACTGCGGAATACTCAACTGACCGAACCAGTTTTGATATTCCAATAACTAGCTAGCTAGTGTCAATAGGAATTTGATGATGTTATAGAATGAATTTATTAGTCTAATAACACTATTGGAGGGAAGTAGCCATCACAGTTCCATATGATGGGTTCCAATCCACCAACTAAGAGCATCATTAGCAATGCTTAGGGGTGCAAACGAGCCAAGCCGAGCCAAACTTTCATAAGCTTAAGTTTGGCTTGATTAGAATTAACCGAACTCGAGCTCGAGCTTGATAAATTTTTTATTTTAGAGCTTGAGCTTGGCCCGAGCTCGTTTATATTAAGCTTGAGCTTGGCTTGGTTTGAGCTCAAGCTTGGCTTGATAAGAAAGCTTGATTCAAGCTTGATAAACAAGCTTGATAAGCTCAAACTCAAGCTCGTTAAGCTTGATTTCAAGCTCATTAAGCTTGATTTCGAGCTTAACGAAATTGATTTCAAGCTAGTTAGGCTTGAATTCAAGTACCTATAATATTAATTTATTTATAAAAATTTAATTTAAAAAGTTCCTTAATATCAATTATTAAGGACATATAATTATATATAATGCACACAACCATATTGTTATACAAACATGCATAAAATTAAAATTCAACAAAGAACAAATTTAAATTTAAATCATAAAATAAATTTATAGACTGCTAGCAACGAGCTCCTAAACGAGCTTCTAAACGAGCCAGCTTACGAGTCAGCTCGCAAGCTTCTAAACGAACTAGCTCGCGAGCTCAAACGAGCCGAGTACTTCTAAGCTTGAGCTTGGCTCGTTTATTAAACGAGCTCGAAAATGAAGCTTGAACTTGACTTGTTTACTAAACGAACCGAGCTCAAACGAGCTTTTATCGAGCCGAGCTCCGAGCAGCTTGCGATCGGCTTGGCTGATTTGAAGCCCTAGCAAGGCTCGTTCTCGGATCCAATTTCTAGATTCAAAATTTTGAAATTTATTTTGTAGAATAATAAATTTTATCCCTAGTCTCAATTTCTATATTTTCGGTGTCATCCCACCCATAGGTGGGAAGGGTTGCGCGTCCCAATTTCTATATTCTAGATTGTAGGAACTCATTTTATAGAATAATAAGTTTCAATTTAGAGCTCAACTTTTTAGATTCTAGATTTTACATTATTTTGTTTTCCTACATCAATTTTTTATCACACAATCTTTGAGATGGAACTCACTTGCGGGTTTCGTCCCCAACAATCATGTCTCAGAGATAATGTCAAATCTATATTTTCGTTGACACAGAAAATACCTTCCGCATTTCGAGCTACCTCAACACCAAAAATAAACTTTAACGCCCCAAGATCCTTCATGTGAAAGTATGTACTCAAATAATTCTTAAAGGTTGTTAGAGCAGCAGAATTATTGCCATAGAGAATCAAATTGTCGATAAACACAAGAACATTTATCTGAACTTCGTCCTTATAAAGAGTAAAAAGCGAATAGTCAGAGTACGATTGGCAAAATTTGTCCTCTCGCAAAGAAGATACCAACTTCGCAAACCAACAACAAGATGCCTGTTTAAGCCCATAAAGAGATTTTTGAAGCCGACATACCTGACCAGGGTGTTTGGTTTAGAAATCAGGTGGTAGTTTCATATACACTTCTTCGGTAAGGTCTCCATGTAGGAAGGCATTGTGAACATCCATCTGATGCAGTTTTCAATTCTTTGTTGTTGCTACAGCTAGAAAGGCACGAACAGTAACCATTTTTGCAACCGGAGCAAAAGTATCAGTGTAATCAATCCCTTCAACCTAATGATTTTCAAAAACCACCAAACGGGCTTTAAGCCGCTCAACACTCCAATCTGAGTTATAGTTTATCTTGTACACCCACCGGCTTCCAGAGCACGTTTTTCAGCCGAAAGCATCTCCATGGTCCAAGTACCACTATCCTCCAACGCCCGTATCTCCTTCTACATAGCTTTTTGCCACCCTGCATCTTTAACCACCTATTTAAAGGAGGCCGGTTTTGTACCTATAGTTACAACTGCAAGAAAATTCCTGTGTCCCAGAGAAAATCGGTCATAATTCAAAAAACGTGTTATATGATAAGGAGTACCTGAGAAGTGATTGGACGTGGTGGAACGTTGGGAGGGAGGACTATGAGACAACTTTTGTATTGTATTTGTAACAAAGTCACAGAGCTTCACAGACGGAACCTTGGCACACATGTCACGCCCCAGTGCACCCTCACCATTCGACACCACCATCGCCGCCTCATCCTCTATTGTCGCAACCGCCACGGCTGCCTCCGCCACGGCGACCTCCGTTACCGCATCTTCCACGGCGGCCACAGCCTCCACGACGGTCATCCCATCCAAATGAGGTAGATCAAACCCCAAAACATCATCGTTCAAGACAAGGGACGCCAGGTCAGGAGGAGCCATATCACCACGATCATCTTCAACAGAGTAGGAAAACTCATTCTCATAAAATTTAACATCTCGAGAGACAAAAAAGTCACCAGTAGCTAGATCATATAATTTTTAACCCTTCTTGCCAAGAGAATATCCTACAAAAATACATTTTCGACTGTGATGAGCAAACTTATCAATCTTAGATTTTTGGTTGTGGGCAAAACAAAGACAACCAAAAATACGTAATTCATCATAAGAAGGAGGAGCACCAAATAATATTTTATAGAGGGTTTTAAAACCAACAAGGCTCGAAGGAGTTCGATTAATCAAATAACCAGCCGCCAAAATACACTCACCTCAAAAAAAATGGACAAATTTTTCTGAAAACGTAAAGCACGTGCCACATTCAAAATATGTCTATATTTTCGTTCGACCCTCACGTTCTGCTGAGGTGTACCTACACAAGATGTCTGAAACAAAATATCATTCTGTGCAAAGTAGTCGCGCAGGCAATTAAACTCATTACCATTATTACTTCGCACAATGCGAACTTTGAAATTAAATTGCCGCTCAATCATAAAAAAATGACGAGAACATCTTGTATACTTCAGCCTTATCATTCAACAAAAACGCCCAAACAACACAAGAAAAATCATCCACAATCGTCAAAAAATATCGAGCTCCACACGAAGAAGGCGTAGGATACGGCCCCCAAATATCACAATGTATCAAATCAAAAATTACAACAGCCGAGAGTCACTGACAGGAAAGATATCTCGAGTTTGCTTTGCCTGATGGCAAATTTCACATGCCTTATTCACTAAACTACTAGAGCTACTGACAATAGGAAGTGACTTTACTACTTTATCAGAAGGATACCCAAGTCGCTGATGTCAACTATCCAGGGAAGTCGTCACAGTCACTGCCAAGGCCCGAGTCTTCGGTACAATACGAAAGTAGTAGAGTCCATCCCGTCGTTCACTAACGCAAATCAGGGTCCTCAAACTGGGGTCTTGTATCACGCACAATTTTTTAGTGAATTATACAACACAATTTATATCATCAATAAGAGGGGTCACATAAATTAAATTTTAATATAATTGAGGTACTAATAGAACATTCGTGAGAACCACGCCTGGTGCAAGAGAAACACGCCCGCAGCATGAGGCAACTGCGGTCCGTCCGTCCGGGAGTCCAATCAGACACTCCTCCATTGTCGTCACCCCCGACAATAAATCCAAATTTTTCGTAACATGATTCGAAGCGCATGTATCAATAATCCAAGGTGCAATGGACTTACCCACCATACGATCCTCCGGAGATTTGGCTGAAGAATTACCAAGCATAGAAATAAGTTGTTGCCATTGGTCCGGAGTCAATCCCGGCATACCATCGTCGCATGCACCATCATCTGTCATCCGCGGCTGTGCAGCAACGAAGCCACGTTATACCACCGCCGCACCCACTTTCGCACCCCGTCCACGTCCACCACCAGCCGCATGTCCGCTAAATCGGACATTGAGCGAATGCCACAGTGGTTTCGACTCCTCAAAGTATGGTATTGTCTTCTTCACCGAAGCGTCGATAGTATACAAAATCTATTGCACAAGCATCGATTGGACGCAATACCAATCCTCCAATTGATTCTTCTCCGAAAGTTTATTGTTAGACCCATCAACAAACTCAAATTTTCGTCGAGCCCGTAAAGAAAGTCGAATAGATCTCGACCATTCCTCATAATTCTCCCCACGAAACACCACTTTCGTAATTGTATTACCCGGATTGTCATTAGAACCAAGGTAATACGGGGATGTGGGATCGATCATCGAAGTCGCCGACATAGAAGTCCCGTAGCCCCCGCAACTCGTCATGTTGCCGTCGCCGCTCGACATACCGCCACTGCCGCCGCTAGAAGAAAACGTGCCCTAGCCGTCAGGCTCTGATACCATGTGAAGAAGTGATAAGAGATAATATTCTAGGTATTTCATTCATCATGATATTACATATATACATATCCACATATCAACTTGGGGCATAAGTCACATGACCAATCACCATAAATACAATTTAATACAATTTAATTCCAATACCCCAATCACCATATATAACCAGCCAATCACCATATATGCTAATCACCATAAATATAATTTAATAATATAATTTAATCCCAATATCACTTTATCTTTTTCTACTATTCTCATACAAATCCAACTCATTCTATATTTATCTTTTTTTTTAATTTTAGATCCCAAATTGCATTGGAGAATTCCAACTACTAATATATGATGCTCTAACAAACAATGAAGAACAAAGTATTAGCGTAAGATAGTCATGCCGTAAAAAAAACAAAAAAAATTACCGAACAAGCCAAGCACACAAATTTACTATAATCTAGTTATATTTCACTCGTAATCCCTTATCCAAAGATGTGAGGTCCCTCTGGAACTCTGATAATCCAAAATAACAAGAGCAATGCTCGCAAGATTCATCCCATCCACGATCGTTGTTGACGTCTTCTTCTACTTCTTTTTTTCTCTCTATATGTTGTAGAACTGATGAAGCCGTTGCTTGTCAATTCTATGAACTGCAACTGAGATTGACTTTCCAAAATTAAATCTCTAATTTATATGTGCTCCACTATTTTTTTTTATCAATCCCACCCAAAGCTAAGGCCATATTTAAAAATAGTTAATCACAACAACTATATAAATCATGTAAGATCATCTCCAACCCAAGTCCTCAAACATCTAATTGAGAAAAAAAATTCTCAAAATTCATCACCAACCAAGTCTCAAATTGAAAAAAATTTCTCAAATTTTTTTTAGGGAAGGATGTTGGATCCTCAATTTGAGAGAAGAGAGAGAAAATTTTCAAATTTGAGGATCCACTATTTATGATCATTTTAACTTCCAAGTTGTAACTAAATACTAATATATCCTACATATGTTAAACACTAAACTTAATTAACTTACCATACTTTTTTAATATAATAATTATACCATTAAAATGTTCTTGTTGAGATCTTCCAATAAAATCTAATATTGAATATATTTGTGATTAGTATTTTTTTTTATTAGATTCATTTGATTATAATTTGGCAAAAATTAATAGTATTAAATAATATTAATCAATATAATATAAATTAAATTAAATAATATAAACAATATAAAATAATATAATATTGTCTCGGTAAATAATATTAATAATATAACATTAATGTATATGATTATATTAAATAGTTGTGAAGAAATAAATTTATGTAGAAATAAATAATGGTTGTTTATTATTTGAGGATTGATGGGTTGAAGATGTAAAATTTTGAGGATAGGATAATACAGAAATATTCATTTTTGAGTCCTCAAATTGAGAAAATATTTGTGAATGAGTTGGAGATGGCCTAAGGTACAGGAACTTAGCTCTTGTTTCGTTACACATATCATATTCATGTTCTAATGTAACAGGGCAAATCTAGTAGTAGTTCAAAATTAGACCAGTCAATTGGGCCGGCCCAGCCCAACACGAGTCCGATCGAAAAAATTAGCCCATGTGTCGGCCCGGCCCGTTTAATCTTGGGCCCGGACCGGCTCGGCCCAGTTCATCGGGTTGTGTCGGGTCATATATATCGGCCCATAAGGTAGACCCGGGCCGGCCCGGCCCGAAGTCCAAGCACGACCCGATATCTTATCTTTGGAGGTAAATGTTAGAAATCTTTTAGAATATTATTTCAAATATCTAATGCATAAATGAATCCAGAATGTTACACCTAACAAAACTATATTAAATTACAAGTATTTACCTCACCATTACATATTAAATTAAACAAGCATAATTGTTTTGTAACATTCAAATCTAAGATTACAAACCGCTACTAGTTAAGACCACTTACTAGTCTATCAATGTAGTCATTGTCCACCAATGTCTCGAATTACAAATCAGGACTCTCGTAGGCGCATGCTTCGACAGAAGACCCGTAGTCCAGGCACGACACTGCCCAGCCCAGCCCAAAGCCCACAGTGCCGTGGGTCATGTGTCGGACTGGGCTCAATTTTTTCACCCGTAGGCCCGGTCCGGTCCGGCCCATTACAATGCATGGGCCCTAGAGACCCGGCCCACCCAAATTTGGGCCGGACCGGCCCGACCCGACCCACTTGACAGTTCTATTCAAAATAGGACTATCCTATTTTAATTAGCCATAATTTTATGTGGATTTAGCTTGTACTTGCAGTTTCAATTTGGATTGGACCCCATAACAATAACTAGTCTATTAATAACTACTTGAGTGAAGTAGCCACAAGAGTTCCATTCCTTTATAATGAACCGCAATGGTTGTTCACTTGAAGATGCCGACAAATGATTAAATGATTCGTCATGATTTGTAGGTGTAGGCAATAATTGGGTCATCTACATGATAAAACAATTATGTCTGCTTGACACATTTAATCCTGATCTACTTCTTAATTACTCTTTTGCTTTCGGCTTCATCAAGCAAGTCTAGTGTGTGGATGGACCATGACCACCATTTCTTGTCACAAATAGAGAAGATAACAGAGATTAGTTTTTTAAGTAAGTACATGATAATAGTAAACATATTCGGTGACTAATTCAATTGATTGTTGCTATTATAACAACGACAATGACGAAAGATCGATCGATATCAATCGATCATGTGTATTATCAAGCTTGTGATTGTTAATTATCATACACTAAAAAGTAATAATTGTGTGGAAGGAAATAGCAAGACTGTTAGTTAAGCCTTAAGGACAGCACTGTAGTAATTTTCTTTTCGAAGTTGCCAAATCACATTTGTAATTACAAGACTCGTAACCGAGACTTGTAGAACAGTGCTGTCCGTTTACATTATGAAATCCAGAAGCGCGCGTAAGCTAAATATCAGAAATGCTCGAAGTTCTATAGATATGAAATACATCCTGAGGATAAAGTTCAGGTATAGTATGGACCAAACATTTAAGCTGGAGCAATGCGAGATGATATGATGAGGAAGCTAATACTGACTAAAGAACATTGCACCAATAAATCTATACAAGCTCAGAAACATATTAACCTATAGATGATCATTTTAGGAGCTTATTAATGTATAGAAGCATATTCTAATACCCCTAATGCAATCATACTGTTCTTTCTTGTTGAGATACATCTTCTTTTTCTTTTCTTTTTTTTGCCAATGTCAGCTATAATATATGTCGAAAACCTTGCTAAAACTATGATTTTAAGAATTTTGACTACTATCGACTACATCATTGATATATACCAATATTGTACTTGCCACTTGGCCTTGACTAATTGAATTCACCATACCAAGCATTTTCCAATCATTGCTCCATGCGGAGCAAACACCATAACAGAATCAGCTGTTGACGGCACATGCAACGTATGGTTATCCGTGTCATCCGAATTATACGACATATGCCTCACGATCCTTCAAGGAAAACTTCCACCTCTTTCCTAGATAAATATGAAAAAAGTTTCACTTCAACTTTTCTATTATGTTTGTAAGATACAACACTGTTTATATAAGAAGAAAGTTGAAGATTCAAAAGAATAGTTGTCCATCCATTCTAGTGTGTCATTTTTGAACATATGCATTTAATTTCTTTATTTGTTCACACTTCACATATGATGTTATCTACAAGGCCTAATAAATAATCAACAGAACAATAACGTTTTGGATGGCTTTTTTCTACATGAGGAGGTGGAAGTTTACGACAATTGGTATTAGTTTATGATATTTTTAAAATTATAAATATATTTATTATAATTTATTGTTATCGGTCGGGAGTTATGTACGAATCATTGTCCTAAAAATTTAGGGCTAATGATATATCCCTTAGGGTAGCCCGTTGGGCAAATTAATGTGTAACAGATAGGAAATTAAAACATAAAAGTCATAAAAAGAAGGTGAAAAAATAAAAATATTTTCGGATCCCAACCCGAACCTCATAGTAGAAAATAGTAACGGTCGTAAAAAGAATGTGAAAAAATAAAAATATTTTTGGGTCTCAATCCAAACCTGACAGTGGAAATCGAATCGACATTCGACGCCCACAGGTGTGGTGGGCGCGTACTCGCACACATTACGTGTGACGTGCCAGTACAGACATAAGCAGCGCACGTGTGTGACGCTCAGCCCACAACAACTCACAAGTGAGAATAAGAGAGAGGTTAACATAAAGGCAAGTGAATGAGATGTTCTGAGGCAAGTGAGTGAGATGTTCTAGGCAACGTGGGACTAAAAGAAATTGATTTTTTTTCACTACAGAATATAACAAAACTCCGACAATTCTGCATTTGCCTAATCTTTAAAACATGATACCCCAATTTTTACCCCCACAAACTCGAACCTGACCTATGTATGACTGGTCCTCCAGCATTTCCTCTTTATTTAAAAAAAAAATTCCTTTTCCAAATGCAAAGGGCAAGGATAAGTGAACCTGGCCTAGGTTGTCTTCTAATTTTTATTTTTATTCTTTTGGCATAGTCTCCTAACTGATAATTAGGAGTTTCATATTGGATGCCTGCAGCTCTACCCTCCCTATATATTGATATAGTAGAGTGTTCTTATGTTGGTAGGCCCTGTGTTGCTCAACCCAACTCAATGATTTCCCACTATGCCATGTTATTAAAGAAACAAGGTTATAGAAACAGTTCCATTCAGTTGCTGGTGCTTTAAGAACAAGGCATGTAAATGAATTAGAGCGAGATCAGATATAATATTGAATTTTATTTTATTTTTTTTGATATCCGGTCTACAATTATCAAGGAGGATCACTAGAGAGGTTCTTCTCGTCCTAAAATGCTTCACTATATACAAAATGAATACAAAATTCTTTCAGAGTCATATGTAAGTATTATGAAGTCAAAAGAGTTCCGAGGAAAACAGGATCAAGTATCGTATAGTATCAAGAACATGATTGTAATTAAATCATACACGTTTTGGACCAACACAAAATAAAGATAAATACCCTAATGCTTGAAACAATCAATCAATAAACTTTCTAAAAGAATCGATAACAACACAATTAATATGTGCTATAAGTAGTGACAAGAAGATGCATACAAGATACGTATAAAGTTTCAAAAGTTTAACTCAAGAGTGTACTAGGAAAACAGCAGCTAACTCTAGGTAGGTCTATTCCATAAGAACACAAGTAATGTAATTTCTACCAATGTCGCAAACGCTTTCGGGATATATTTTGTTTTGATGTAGCGGGGAAGGGTTTCAAACAAATTCAAATTTTTGTTTTACACAATATAGTAGTGAATTTAACAAAAAAAGAGAGTTCTGCTAATTCACTTTGCTTATGCTAAAAGCAAGCAACATGCACAATTACTTGTCAATGAGATCTAAAGAAAGAGTTTAGTATTATTGATCAAGATTAAAGAGGTCGACAATAAAGCACTAATTCCTTTATAGAATAAGAAACCTTACCTCCACTATACAATAGCTAAATGATTTGTCCCTGCAAATCATTGGCCGACTTTTCAAAAATAATTAAAAAAAAAAAAGAGGTCTGATAAAGTTAAATACAAAATTTCTTTGCAGAAATACCAGTAATGATTACATAGAAGAAGTCATGATCAGTATATTCAATAAAGAGAGTACTACATATCAACACATATTCTACTATGGTCCTAGATCATATCAAACCTACTAAATGTTATAAAGTTATACCTCAGCTATGAACTGTGACAAAATATACGAACCGAGAACAAGGAACGGGGAACGGAGTCCAAAAGAAAAAAGAAAAAAAAACCCTAAATAGTAATGGAAGAATTAACCTAATTTTTTTTCACTTCTAGCATGACATATCATGCACTGAGTAATAAACATGTCTCGTATTGTATATGTAACTGAATACTTTTGTTATTATTGTTACATCTCTCTAGTCCTATGAGTTTTCGAACTTCTCTTAACATGTACATAAATTTAGAGCACTGGACCAAGAAGTATGTAGATTTTTCTTGTTTAATCCAATTTAGAGCTTCTGAACTTTTTTTGGCATGTAGACAAATAATAAGATTTGCGGAATTCATGTCAAGATAGACAGGTTAAGGACGTGTATCTGATAAAACATCCAATTAACAAGAGCAAAATCAAATTTATTTGTAAAGTTGGATCTTTTTTGTGTGCAAGCAAAATTTTATTATGGTCTGTTGTACTTGTATTAAGAACAAACGATGATCTTTCTTGTTTTGTAATGTTACTCGTCTGAAAACTGTATTTTAGCAAAGAAATCTTTACTAAGATGCTACTTCGCGTATACGATACTGGTTCTGAATTGCTCTTGCATTGGTTTCATGGTCAGTTCTCTGATATTTTTATATATAATTTCTAATATGCTAAGAAACTATAATATTTCAATATTACCAAACATTTTAAATTAGAGTTCTTTTGTAAGCATTCCATGGTTTATAACATCACTTTTTGGATTGATTTGAAAATGGGGTGTCAACAAATTGGATTACAAGCGCTCTCCAATCAATTTCCACAAAACAGTTATTTTTTTAATTTTTTTTTGGGTTCTCGGTCCCTATCCAACGCGAGTTCTGATTCCGTCCCTAACGAGAACAATGTTTATATATTGTGGTTCAAGCAAAATAAATACTAGAATAAATTTGAAGTTCTCCCTCAAGTATGCAAATGGGTGGACCCTGCAAACTAAGGACAATGATATACAACCATCAACCATCATCGCAACTCTAGAGTTGTGGCACATCGGCAGAAACTTAAATATGTAAAGATATAGTTTGGTGTGCATTTTAAGCATTGTTTGCAATATCGGTCGATATTGATCCGATATGACCGATATCGATACGGTTTGACATGTCCCGACCCGATACCGAACGTTACTGGTATTGACTGATACCGACGTTGGGTGTCTCTTTTCGAGTCAATTTGGTAGGAAAAATTTGAATGAAAAATCAAGCAAGTATACAAGTACAGTAAGATTGTAAAAACATGTAAGTAAGAAAATTTTATTATTTATAGGTAAACCAATCAGTTAGGGTCACTATAATTTTATTCAATTTTAAAACTATTGAAAAGCACACATAAAATACTTAAAATTGTGCCTAAATGTACAAAATATTTTTTTTTTTTTTTAATAATTTACTAATCGTTGTTTGTTTTTCGGTAGCAAAAAGATTGAAACTCCAATCCGAAATTGTCTATAATAACGATTCTTCAAACCCCCTCTGATCAAATCGTAGGAAAGATGTAATGACAGTGGGTCCAAATAACATACAACACAGCGTACGTAAAGTCTTGTACGTATCATCGGTCATCTAAAAAAAAAAAGAATATATATATATATATATATATATATATATATATATATATATATATATATATATATATTAAGGATATATTAGAATTATATAAATATATAATTCACATACTATATATCTTAAAGGAAAAAACTTTCGGTGCTGCAGTGGCATAGACTTCAATAGTCTTTCGGTGTGGACCCCTTCCTCTCAATTGTGGAAGGATCAATATACACTTCCACTTCCAGGATTAAATTCCTCACCCAAATTTGAGGCCGGGCCCATATATGATTATGGGAGGCGGATCTAGGTACAGCCTGAGGTCGGCTTAGAGTCTACCCCAAATTTTTTTTTTCTTTTCCATATAAATTTTAAAATTAAAAATAATGATTTTTTTAATTAAATAATTTTTTATTTTAAATTAAAAATTATCGAACTCAACTAGTCCTTGTGGTCAGTGAGGAGAGATATAACCTCCCTGACTAGACGGATGGTCTCGAAATCAAACCGTACGAAAGGTGTAGGATAGTGGATTCAAATGACATGCAACACGACGTGTACAAAATTTCGTACATACCGTCGGACATCTCAAAAAAAAAAAAAAAATTATTTCTACTTTTGTGTAAGAATTAGCCTACATCTAGTCCATTCCAATCCATTTATATTTCTAGATCCGTCTCCAATGATTATATATGTCGGTCGACCGGATTTTTGTGCTCAGAAATCTCCCAAAATTGTTGCAAACCAAAGAGAGGCAATCCTTAAAAACCAAATATAGCAAACACAGAAAAAGCATAAAACTTGTAAACAAGACAAAAGCAGAAACAAAAACAAAAACAAAAAATAAAACAAAAACAAAAACAAAAATAAAAACAAAACAAAAAGATAAAGAGAACAAAAATGGGGGACCAACTGATACAAAGTGACCGTTGTGTTGCTAGTATTGCTAGAAGAAGAGCGACGACACCTCCTCTTTTTTCTTTTTTCTCTCCTTTTCTTTTCTCTCTCTCTCTCTCTCTCTCTCTCTCTCTATATATATTATTCTATGCATCCGTCCCACTCAGACTCCAACTTTGTTTCTACTGATGGTGGTGACTGGTGAGTGGCCAAAATCGATGAATCCCAAGGCCGCGGGCCCCGGCATGTGGGGGACCAACTGATACGACCCACCCACGTGTCCTTTTCCTTCTTGCCGGCACGCAGCTTCGTCATCAAAAATTCGTTGACGTGTCATCTCTGGAGTGGGTTGGGATCTGTTCCCAAAATCACTGTTTCAACTATCTCACCTCTCACATAGGTACTATTAAAATAACCGATTCACATTCACAATTGTATGCGAGATGAGACATGATTGAGACAGTAATTTTAGAGAACAAATTACATCCTTCTGTAGTTGTAGTGGTATAGGATCTGTTGTCCCCCAAATCACTGTCTCAAGCATGTTCTCAGTAGTTGTGGGTGTTATTTTATTATAAGATCAATGAGATTTATAATTATATGTGGAAGAAGACACGATTGATGGTTAGAACAGCAATTATACTTAGCAGCCTGTTTTAGAATAAATTGTATCACGGTGTTATTTTAGCTTATTTGTACAGCATAATATAATTGTCTTTCTAATCAAAAAGTATAGAAAAAAAAATTATTTTGTTGTTGGCATGGAATTTCTTTTTTACGTGGAGAACACTCTAAAAAAGAATAAACGTCATTCGTGTGTCGAAAAAATTTGAAAAGTCATCAACGACGAAGGATGAGCTCATTTAGATATGTTTCTGATCAGTAGTATCTTAGTATATCATAGTAGACGTCATACCGACAGTATTTAGCACGTATGCCTAAAATTGTAGAAAACGTCGAGCAAATTTTTGTGGTAAAAAGTTGTTCTCACGCTGTACCGTCGAGTCTAGATTTAACTGATTTATCTATTTCATTTGGACTATTTCATCATGTCAGACTATTAGGATTGCATCCAAATTATGGTGACTAAATTAGGGATTTCATATATAATCCAATTCCAATGCAACAATTACGGGGAGAGATTTCTCAAAAATTACAACTTTCAAAAGAAAAGGAAGAAAGGTTTCAGAATTCTTTTGATAAGATCCACTTGAGTCATTCGTGTGATCTCATTTTCGGTAAATAGTCAATCCCATTGTAATCAATTCAACCTCCTATATTTTTTTGTGTGACAGAATTTTTCACATAAAAGTGATGATTGTATTTGAATTGTGGATTGTGTGCGGATATTGTGCTAGTTCTCATATTACTGGCTTAGGGCCATCTCCAATAAAAATTCCTAAAATTGAGTTTCTAACCTACTTGGCATTGTACTTTTAGTAAATTTCTATCCTAATTGATAGAGTTTCTACATAAAAATCGTACAAATAAAAAAATACTCTCCAATGGTTCTTCATTTCTATCATAGGTGTCACAAAATGAAAGGATCAATTTAATTGTGTGGGGCCGAATAATAATTAATGCCATGATAGATAGAGAATTTCTACGACCACAGAGAAAATTTTCTTCCTACATCAACGTCATCTAGGATAGAAATTGAAATAAAAATCACCATTGGAAGAGGTTTTTTTCTAAAATAAGTTTCTATCATAGAAATAGAAGAAATAGAAATTCCCATTGGAGATGGCCTTATTTCAGTCAAACGGTTATATTCTATAGCTCCTTCCTTCCGATCCCAATAAATTTTATTTATTATTTTATTTTTATTTTTATTTACGATTAAGACAACAAACAAACCTACTGGTAAATAATTTTTGCAGCTGCCAAGGATCAGGAGCCAACGGTCCCCGCGTACGTTTCATGATGGTTGACGGCAGATAAAAATAGTTGAGCAGATAGGAGGTGTTTTAACGGCCGTAACGCCACGTGTACGGCTGACGATTGCAATGTGGTGCAGTCGAATGGACAATAAACGTTGCAGATTGTTTTGAAGATCCGGTTCCCATTCCTGTGGAGAGCAAATCTGATGTCGTATTTATTCTGTCTCTTTTCATGTCCTCTCTTTACTTTTTATTTTTTTTATTATTTTTTTCGGTGGGACCTACTAAGCAAACAAATAGGTGGAGGGACATAGAATGGAACAGAATAAATAGGATAGCAGATTTACTTTCCATACCTGTGAGAGAAAATAATATAAAAATATTTCATTTCTCTTCTTATAAAGCTCTCTTTGTTACAGGGAGAGGGAGTAGTAGTAGTAGTAAGTAGGAGAGAAGATGAAGTGGTGGAGTCGGATGATCTCTCCCGTCCGCCGGGTCTGGATCCGCCTAGCCACCCGGCTCCGAACCAGAAGATCCGGTAAGCATGCATCTCCTTCCTATCTGATCGATCGATGAGTCATATTGATTGATTGATAGGATTTTGTTTGTTTGTTTGTTAGGGTTGAGGCAGCTGAGGAGGGAGGTGAGCACGTGCGAGTACGAGGACGTGCACGTGATGTGGGAGATGCTCAGGAAATCCGACTTCGGAGCAGCAGCAGCCACTACTACTACTGTAGTAGTGGAGAAGAAGAAGAAGAAGAGGCCTCACGCAGCATGGGCCGCCGGAGTGCTCGACTGGGCCCCACTTAGCCTCTGCAGGACCTTCTGAAACTGCAACCAAAGGCCTGAGATGAGGATTGCGATCGAACGCACCGTGACCGTACGTACTTGTTCATGATTGATGTTCTCCTCCCGTGTGATGTGATGGTCGTTGGGTTGTATCAACTGGTGTCGCTAGCTAGCTAGCTGTTGTTTTCTGTCTGTTAATACTTGTCAAATGATTTACTGTGATACTTGGGCTATCTTCAATTGGAATTTCTAAATTTTAGTTTTTATCCTGCTTTACATTATACTTTAAGAAATTTTCTATCTAGTTGGTAGAATTTTTATATAAAAATTGCATAAAAAAATACTCTAATTATTCTCAAGTAACTATCCTCACAGAAAATAAAAAAAAAAAATTTAATAATTTAATTTGAAAGTAGTGTATAATACTAATTGGTACGAGAGGGATAATTTTCTATGAAAATTTCTAGATCATGAAATTTTTTTATAGAAATTCTCCATTAGGATAAAAATTGAAATAATATTGGAAGTAGTTTTTTCTTAAAAAATATATATATATTCTACTAGAAGAGATAGAAACCCCTCATTAGAGATGCATAGATTGACAGAGTTTCTTCTTCAGCTTTTCTCAGTTAAAGAAAATAATTCCGTAACATAAGACTAGAACAATTGCAGTTAAGATCATGAGCCTGCAGTAGCCTGTTGTACGTGCTCTGTGGCGGCACACGCACGCACGCACGGTGATGTTACGGCAGCACAGGCCAGTGACAACAATGTGATGCGTTGTTGTACGTAGTACTGGCGTTATAGCAGCTACATTTGGTTTCTGAATCTATACTTCATAATTCTTATGCCACACCCCGTCTGGTGGAATCCAAAAAGGAGCAGTGGTTATAGAACGGGATGCCCCTCTCAAGAGCCAATATATTGAATTTTATTTCTATCCTCGATTTTACTTTATTCAAATATACCAATCTTGAATATGATTCAAATTCTTGAACTAAACATAAATAGACAAGAGCTGCCACTTAAGATTCGTTACAATGTACACACCTTTAATTTCTTGCTCCTCCTCACTCCTACTCGATTGAGTTATCCCTAGAGTGACAGTGCTAGGTTATATTACATTTCAATTTGAGGACTAGTCATTTTGACCACAATTCATTTTGCCTATGCTCAAAAGTAGGCATTGTAACAATCAACGGTTCATACTTGGAAGACATGGGAACGAGAAAGGCCAGTTGGAACTTCGAATCTCCTCGAAGCATGGCAGTCAAGAGCTCAACTAGCTAGTTAAACAGAATATTGTATTAATTGACTGGGACCAGCTAACTAAAATGATGTATAGTAGCCATCTCCCTTAGCTCCCTTAAGTTGGCTAGGATTACAAATAGAACCAGAACTAAGTTTACAATCAAACTTGGTTGTAAATCTTTACAGTCGCCACGTGACAGTTGGTACCCACACAAATAGTCAGTCACTATAAAGACAGACAGGTCCTACGTGTCCATTCCCTCCCAAAAATGTATTGCTCAAGGACCAGGCCACTTGGTAGTAGGTACCCATCAGTACTCGAACAATTCACTATAAATATATATCATTACTCAGGACAATTAATAGTGACATGAGAGAAGAATAGCTAGCGTGCGCATTTGTTATACTTAATCAGCAACTAATGGACGAGTAGCAAGTGCCTCACAGGAATCTCTACCAAAGCATCACACTAATATAATGATAGCAGTCATGACGCATTTACGCATATGACAAGAAGCTATAGATATAATGCTTTGCTTGAAGATGGAATAATACTGATGGGAACGGGGTCCATCCCCATGATGAACCAATATGGATTTGATCCATGAAAATCGGTCACCCATGATTGGGTTCGGCCAAGTACTTAGCCATTTTTCTGGGTGCAGTTTCTGTGACTAGATACAGTTTTGGGAGCCGTTTTCGGAGCTGTTGCAGGCATAATTAGGCTCGGTCTTCAACGCGAAAGTTGTTGGAAAAATTTTTCTCTTTCTTTCCAGCTTTGAACCAGATCATTCTGAGGTGTATTGAAGAAGTTATGGCTCTCGAAAGTAGGCTATCTGTTCATATTCTGCATGTATTCATCTTGCATGCAATAATGATGTATTGCCTTTCTCCATGCATTGGAAGATGGAAGGACTAATCTTGGGAGATGAAAGGGCTGCCCTTTGGACTTCTCCATACATAGAGTGGTGTACCCAAGAGACTTATCCTCCTTATAAATAGAGGGGAGATGGTGAAGGTTAGAACACACAACTTGTAATCCTCACACTTGTAATTCTTTTCAAGTGAGTTTGAGAGATAGTGATCCTCAAGTGAAGTTGTACCAACTTGAGAGAAGAGCTCTTTGTAATCTTTCATTTGATTATAGTGAAAAAGGCGAAGAAGGAGCGGGTGAGGACGTAGGCTCAAATTGAGCCGAACCTCGGTAAATCTTGTGTGTGTATCTCACTTATTTTTTTTTGCTTCTCTTCCATTTCTATTTTATATTCTCATCTCATCACAAAGACGGGAAAGGTCTTGTTTTTTCCCAACAGTGGTATCAGAGCCAGGTTGCTAATCTTCTTGTGTTAAGATGGAGACTCCCATCGGCGGCGTTCGTATGATTAGCTTGAATGGCCGCAATTGGATGATATGGAAGGCGAAGATGATGGACCTTCTCTATTGCAAGGATCTCTATGCACCGGTTGAAGGAGTATCTTCCAAGCCGGAGTCTATGACGGCAGAAGATTGGAAGAAGCTCGACCGGAAGACCATTGGCACCATTCGACAATGGGTGGATGACACCGTATTCCACCATGTGTCAAATGAGACTTCGGCGAATAGCTTATGGAAGAAACTTGAAGATCTCTACGAGAGGAAGACCGCCGGCAACAAAGCTTTCTTGATTCGGAAGCTTGTCAATCTCAAGTTCAAAGAAGGTGACTCTATATCTGAACATCTAAATGAAATTCAAAGTATTGTGAATCAACTTGTAGCCATGAAGATGGTGTTGGACGACGAGCTTCAAGCCCTTCTCTTGCTTAGCTCGTTGCCAGACAGTTGGGAGACTCTGGTGGTGTCTCTTAGCAACTCAGCACCTGACGGAGTTGTATCCATGAACCAAGTTACAAGCAGCCTCTTGAATGAAGAAATTCGAAGAAAGTCATCCGGATCCTCCTATTCTCATGCTCTTGTTACCGAGAATAGGGGAAGGAGCAAAAGCCGATATCCTTAGAACCGTGACAAGTCAAGAGGGAAATCAAAGGCTAGAAAGGACATCAGTTGCTATCACTGCGGGAAGAGTGGACACATAAAACGGGAATGCCGCAAGCTCAAGCGAGAACAAAAGGAAGGAAGGACCAATGAGAAGCAAGAAAAGACTGAAAGTGCAGCCGTTGCCATTGACAATGAAATTGTGCTTTTCTCGGCATGTGAAGAAGACTTTACAAATCTCACTTGCCAAGACTCGGAATGGGTGATTGATTCTGGTGCCTCCTACCATGCTACTCCCCGGAAGGACTACTTCACTTCGCTTCGTGAAGGTAACCTTGGGACGGTAAAAATGGGTAACAAAAACTCTTCTCAAATTCTTGGCATTGGAAATATTTGTGTTACCACTAACATTGGAACAAAGATGATTCTAAAAGATGTTAGATTTGTGCCCGATCTTCGTCTTAATCTTCTCTCCACTGGCAAGCTTGATGAAGAAGGATACACAAGCAACTTTGATAAAGGATGTTGGAAGCTTACCAAAGGTTCACTTGTACTTGCGAGAGGAAAGAAGTGTTGCACTCTCTACAAAACTCAGTTCCACTTGGAGAATGATGGACTTGGAACAGTGGAAGGTACCTCTATGGATTTGTGGCACAAGCGGCTTGGCCACATGAGCGAGAAAGGACTACAAACTCTCGCAAGGCGGCAACTACTTTCATCCATGCAAGGTATATCATTATCCCACTGTGATCATTGCTTAATTGGAAAACATCGGGTAGCTTTTGTTAAAAACTATAACAAAAAGGAAACCGGCATATTGGACTTAGTCTACTCGGACGTATGCGGACCCATAAATGTAAAAACCTTTAGTGGTGCCTCCTACTTTGTGACCTTCATTGATGATGCATCTAGAAAAGTATGGGTGTATGTCCTAAAAGCCAAAGATCAAGTCTTTGAAGTTTTCAAAGATTTTCATACCAAAGTTGAAAGAGAAACCGGAAAGCTCTTGAAGTATATTCACACGGATAATGGTGGTGAGTATACTTCAAGGATGTTTGAAGACTATTGCTCTAAATATGGCATTAGACACCAAAAGTCTGTCCCACACACACCACAACACAATGGGGTTGCAGAAAGAATGAACCGCACAATTGTGGAAAGAATAAGGAGTATGTTATCCTTAGCTAAATTACCAAAAATATTTTGGGGAGAAGCAGTACGAACAGCCTGCTACTTGATAAATTTGTCCCCCTCAGTTCCTTTGGATGGAGATATTCCTGAAAGGGTTTGGAGTGGAAAGGATATTTCCTATTCTCACTTGCGTGTGTTCGGGTGCAAAGCATTTGTGCATGTACCTAAGGAGAAAAGAACAAAACTTGATGACAAATCCATTCCATGCATCTTCTTGGGATATGGAAATGATGAATTTGGATATAGGTTGTGGGATCCTAAAAACAAGAAAATTGTAAGGAGCAGGGATGTTGTATTTTGTGAAGATAAAACACTTACTGATTTTGAAAAAGAAGAGGAGCCACAAAACACTCACATCGTCCCAGATCCAATCTCCACACCGGTTGTTTTACCTTCTCCTATGTTAGAAAATAATAATTTTCAAGATGTGCAGGAAGAAGAAGAAATTACAGGTTCCCCAGGTTTTGATCAGGGGGAGCATGAACATGCAGAGCCACCTCATATGGATCAGCTACAAGCACCTCAGTTGAGACGGTCGGATAGAGATCGACAACCCTCAACCAGATATCCTACTTCAGAATATACTATGGTGACAGATGCAGGTGAACCAGAAAGTTTCCATGAAGCACAAGTACATGAAGATCATACCAAGTGGAAGAAAGCCATGCAAGAGGAGATGGATTCCTTGCATAAGAACCACACTTATGACTTGGTGGAGCTACCGAAGAACAGAAAAGCCTTGAAGAACAAATGGGTGTTCAAAATCAAGAATGAAGGAAATGACCAAGTCAAGTACAAAGCTCGCCTCGTGGTGAAAGGTTTCAGTCAGAAGCAAGGTATTGATTATGAAGAAATATTTTCTCATGTTGTAAAGATGTCTTCTATTCGGGTTATTCTTGGTCTTGTCGCTTCTCAAGATCTTGAAGTTAAGCAGTTAGATGTGAAGACTGCATTCCTCCATGGTGATTTGGCAGAGAAAATCTATATGGAGCAGCCAGAGGATTTCAAGGTAAAAGGCAAAGAACAGTTGGTTTGCAAATTAAAGAAAAGCTTGTACGGGCTCAAGCAGGCACCGCGACAGTGGTATAAAAGGTTTGATTCTTTTATGCTTGACCATGGGTAAAAAAGAACATCTGCAGATCATTGTGTTTATATCCAAAAGTTCTCTGATGATGATTTCATTATTCTCTCTCTATATGTTGACGATATGCTTGTTGTTGGAAAAGATATGTCTAAAATTGACAGGTTGAAGAAAGAGCTGAGCAAGTCCTTTGACATGAAGGACTTAGGAGCGGCACAACATATATTGGGAATGAAAATCTCTCGGGACAGAAATGCGAAAAAGTTGTGGCTATCGAAAGAAAGATACATTGAACGTGTTCTGGAGAAGTTTAATATGTTGAACTCCAAGCCGGTCAGCACACCGCTAGCAGCTCATTTTAAGCTAAGCTCACAACAAAGTCCTTCAAGAGAGAAGGAGAAGGAGGAGATGAGGAGCATTCCATTTGCCTCAGCCGTCGGAAGCTTGATGTACTCCATGGTTTGTACAAGACCCGACATAGCACATGCAGTTGGTGTGGTAAGCCGTTTTCTTGCCAATCCGGGTAAAGAACATTGGGAAGCAGTAAAATGGATCCTAAGATATCTTAGAGGAACTTCTAAATATTCTTTATGTTTTGGAGATGGCAGACCTATCTTGGAGGGTTTCACTGATTCTGATATGGCAGGTGACTTGGACAAAAGAAAGTCCACATCTGGATACTTATTTATCTTTGCAGGGGGAGCCGTATCATGGCAATCAAAGCTGCAAAAGTGTATCGCTCTATCCACCACAGAAGCTGAATATATCGCTGCCACAGAAGCTAGCAAGGAGCTCTTGTGGATGAAGAACTTCCTAAAGGAGTTATCGCTCAAGCAAGAGAAGTACACTCTTTACTGTGACAGTCAGAGCGCCATCGACTTGAGTAGAAACGCTACATATCACTCAAGGACAAAGCACATCGACGTACGCTATCACTGGATCCGAGATGCTTTGGAGAATCAACTGATGCACATTAAGAAGGTTGATACAAGCCAAAATCCGTCGGACATGATGACGAAGCCTCTACCAAAAGAGAAGCATGACTTCTGCCGAAGGAAGGCAGGTATGACTACTGTTTGAAAACCTCTCTCCTCATGTGGATGGAGGGGGGGATTGATGGGAACGGGGTCCATCCCCATGATGAACCAATATGGATTTGATCCATGAAAATCGGTCACCCATGGTTGGGTTCGGCCAAGTACTTAGCCATTTTTCTGGGTGCAGTTTCTGTGACTAGATACAGTTTTGGGAGCCGTTTTCGGAGCTGTTGCAGGCATAATTAGGCTCGGTCTTCAACGCGAAAGTTGTTGGAAAAAGTTTTCTCTTTCTTTCCAGCTTTGAACCAGATCATTCTGAGGTGTATTGAAGAAGTTATGGCTCTCGAAAGTAGGCTATCTGTTCATATTCTGCATGTATTCATCTTGCATGCAATAATGATGTATTGCCTTTCTCCATGCATTGGAAGATGGAAGGACTAATCTTGGGAGATGAAAGGGCTGCCCTTTGGACTTCTCCATACATAGAGTGGTGTACCCAAGAGGCTTATCCTCCTTATAAATAGAGGGGAGATGGTGAAGGTTAGAACACACAACTTGTAATCCTCACACTTGTAATTCTTTTCAAGTGAGTTTGAGAGATAGTGATCCTCAAGTGAAGTTGTACCAACTTGAGAGAAGAGCTCTTTGTAATCTTTCATTTGATTATAGTGAAAAAGGCGAAGAAGGAGCGGGTGAGGACGTAGGCTCAAATTGAGCCGAACCTCGGTAAATCTTGTGTGTGTATCTCACTTAATTTTTTTTGCTTCTCTTCCATTTCTATTTTATATTCTCATCTCATCACAAAGACGGGAAAGGTCTTGTTTTTTCCCAACAGTGGTATCAGAGCCAGGTTGCTAATCTTCTTGTGTTAAGATGGAGACTCCCATCGGCGACGTTCGTATGATTAGCTTGAATGGCCGCAATTGGATGATATGGAAGGCGAAGATGATGGACCTTCTCTATTGCAAGGACCTCTATGCACCGGTTGAAGGAGTATCTTCCAAGCCGGAGTCTATGACGGCAGAAGATTGGAAGAAGCTCGACCGGAAGACCATTGGCACCATTCGACAATGGGTGGATGACACCGTATTCCACCATGTGTCAAATGAGACTTCGGCGAATAGCTTGTGGAAGAAACTTGAAGATCTCTACGAGAGGAAGACCGCCGGCAACAAAGCTTTCTTGATTCGGAAGCTTGTCAATCTCAAGTTCAAAGAAGGTAACTATATCTGAACATCTAAATGAAATTCAAAGTATTGTGAATCAACTTGTAGCCATGAAGATGGTGTTGGACGACGAGCTTCAAGCCCTTCTCTTGCTTAGCTCGTTGCCAGACAGTTGGGAGACTCTGGTGGTGTCTCTTAGCAACTCAGCACCTGACGGAGTTGTATCCATGAACCAAGTTACAAGCAGCCTCTTGAATGAAGAAATTCGAAGAAAGTCATCCGGATCCTCCTATTCTCATGCTCTTGTTACCGAGAATAGGGGGAGGAGCAAAAGCCGATATCCTCAGAACCGTGACAAGTCAAGAGGGAAATCAAAGGCTAGAAAGGACATCAGTTGCTATCACTGCGGGAAGAGTGGACACATAAAACGGGAATGCCGCAAGCTCAAGCGAGAACAAAAGGAAGGAAGGACCAATGAGAAGCAAGAAAAGACTGAAAGTGCAGCCGTTGCCATTGACAATGAAATTGTGCTTTTCTCGGCATGTGAAGAAGACTTTACAAATCTCACTTGCCAAGACTCGGAATGGGTGATTGATTCTGGTGCCTCCTACCATGCTACTCCCCGGAAGGACTACTTCACTTCGCTTCGTGAAGGTAACCTTGGGACGGTAAAAATGGGTAACAAAAACTCTTCTCAAATTCTTGGCATTGGAAATATTTGTGTTACCACTAACATTGGAACAAAGATGATTCTAAAAGATGTTAGATTTGTGCCCGATCTTCGTCTTAATCTTCTCTCCACTGGCAAGCTTGATGAAGAAGGATACACAAGCAACTTTGATAAAGGATGTTGGAAGCTTACCAAAGGTTCACTTGTACTTGCGAGAGGAAAGAAGTGTTGCACTCTCTACAAAACTCAGTTCCACTTGGAGAATGATGGACTTGGAACAGTGGAAGGTACCTCTATGGATTTGTGGCACAAGCGGCTTGGCCACATGAGCGAGAAAGGACTACAAACTCTCGCAAGGCGGCAACTACTTTCATCCATGCAAGGTATATCATTATCCCACTGTGATCATTGCTTAATTGGAAAACATCGGGTAGCTTTTGTTAAAAACTATAACAAAAAGGAAACCGGCATATTGGACTTAGTCTACTCGGACGTATGCGGACCCATAAATGTAAAAACCTTTAGTGGTGCCTCCTACTTTGTGACCTTCATTGATGATGCATCTAGAAAAGTATGGGTGTATGTCCTAAAAGCCAAAGATCAAGTCTTTGAAGTTTTCAAAGATTTTCATACCAAAGTTGAAAGAGAAACCGGAAAGCTCTTGAAGTATATTCACACGGATAATGGTGGTGAGTATACTTCAAGGATGTTTGAAGACTATTGCTCTAAATATGGCATTAGACACCAAAAGTCTGTCCCACACACACCACAACACAATGGGGTTGCAGAAAGAATGAACCGCACAATTGTGGAAAGAATAAGGAGTATGTTATCCTTAGCTAAATTACCAAAAATATTTTGGGGAGAAGCAGTACGAACAGCCTGCTACTTGATAAATTTGTCCCCCTCAGTTCCTTTGGATGGAGATATTCCTGAAAGGGTTTGGAGTGGAAAAGATATTTCCTATTCTCACTTGCGTGTGTTCGGGTGCAAAGCATTTGTGCATGTACCTAAGGAGAAAAGAACAAAACTTGATGACAAATCCATTCCATGCATCTTCTTGGGATATGGAAATGATGAATTTGGATATAGGTTGTGGGATCCTAAAAACAAGAAAATTGTAAGGAGCAGGGATGTTGTATTTTGTGAAGATAAAACACTTACTGATTTTGAAAAAGAAGAGGAGCCACAAAACACTCACATCGTCCCAGATCCAATCTCCACACCGGTTGTTTTACCTTCTCCTATGTTAGAAAATAATAATTTTCAACATGTGCAGGAAGAAGAAGAAATTACAGGTTCCCCAGGTTTTGATCAGGGGGAGCATGAACATGCAGAGCCACCTCATATGGATCAGCTACAAGCACCTCAGTTGAGACGGTCGGATAAAGATCGACAACCCTCAACCAGATATCCTACTTCAGAATATACTATGGTGACAGATGCAGGTGAACCAGAAAGTTTCCATGAAGCACAAGTACATGAAGATCATACCAAGTGGAAGAAAGCCATGCAAGAGGAGATGGATTCCTTGCATAAGAACCACACTTATGACTTGGTGGAGCTACCGAAGAACAGAAAAGCCTTGAAGAACAAATGGGTGTTCAAAATCAAGAATGAAGGAAATGACCAAGTCAAGTACAAAGCTCGCCTCGTGGTGAAAGGTTTCAGTCAGAAGCAAGGTATTGATTATGAAGAAATATTTTCTCATGTTGTAAAGATGTCTTCTATTCGGGTTATTCTTGGTCTTGTCGCTTCTCAAGATCTTGAAGTTAAGCAGTTAGATGTGAAGACTGCATTCCTCCATGGTGATTTGGCAGAGGAAATCTATATGGAGCAGCCAGAGGATTTCAAGGTAAAAGGCAAAGAACAGTTGGTTTGCAAATTAAAGAAAAGCTTGTACGGGCTCAAGCAGGCACCGCGACAGTGGTATAAAAGGTTTGATTCTTTTATGCTTGACCATGGGTAAAAAAGAACATCTGCAGATCATTGTGTTTATATCCAAAAGTTCTCTGATGATGATTTCATTATTCTCTCTCTATATGTTGACGATATGCTTGTTGTTGGAAAAGATATGTCTAAAATTGACAGGTTGAAGAAAGAGCTGAGCAAGTCCTTTGACATGAAGGACTTAGGAGCGGCACAACATATATTGGGAATGAAAATCTCTCGGGACAGAAATGCGAAAAAGTTGTGGCTATCGAAAGAAAGATACATTGAACGTGTTCTGGAGAAGTTTAATATGTTGAACTCCAAGCCGGTCAGCACACCGCTAGCAGCTCATTTTAAGCTAAGCTCACAACAAAGTCCTTCAAGAGAGAAGGAGAAGGAGGAGATGAGGAGCATTCCATTTGCCTCAGCCGTCGGAAGCTTGATGTACTCCATGGTTTGTACAAGACCCGACATAGCACATGCAGTTGGTGTGGTAAGCCGTTTTCTTGCCAATCCGGGTAAAGAACATTGGGAAGCAGTAAAATGGATCCTAAGATATCTTAGAGGAACTTCTAAATATTCTTTATGTTTTGGAGATGGCAGACCTATCTTGGAGGGTTTCACTGATTCTGATATGGCAGGTGACTTGGACAAAAGAAAGTCCACATCTGGATACTTATTTATCTTTGCAGGGGGAGCCGTATCATGGCAATCAAAGCTGCAAAAGTGTATCGCTCTATCCACCACAGAAGCTGAATATATCGCTGCCACAGAAGCTAGCAAGGAGCTCTTGTGGATGAAGAACTTCCTAAAGGAGTTATCGCTCAAGCAAGAGAAGTACACTCTTTACTGTGACAGTCAGAGCGCCATCGACTTGAGTAGAAACGCTACATATCACTCAAGGACAAAGCACATCGACGTACGCTATCACTGGATCCGAGATGCTTTGGAGAATCAACTGATGCACATTAAGAAGGTTGATACAAGCCAAAATCCGTCGGACATGATGACGAAGCCTCTACCAAAAGAGAAGCATGACTTCTGCCGAAGGAAGGCAGGTATGACTACTGTTTGAAAACCTCTCTCCTCATGTGGATGGAGGGGGGGATTGATGGGAACGGGGTCCATCCCCATGATGAACCAATATGGATTTGATCCATGAAAATCGGTCACCCATGGTTGGGTTCGGCCAAGTACTTAGCCATTTTTCTGGGTGCAGTTTCTGTGACTAGATACAGTTTTGGGAGCCGTTTTCGGAGCTGTTGCAGGCATAATTAGGCTCGGTCTTCAACGCGAAAGTTGTTGGAAAAAGTTTTCTCTTTCTTTCCAGCTTTGAACCAGATCATTCTGAGGTGTATTGAAGAAGTTATGGCTCTCGAAAGTAGGCTATCTGTTCATATTCTGCATGTATTCATCTTGCATGCAATAATGATGTATTGCCTTTCTCCATGCATTGGAAGATGGAAGGACTAATCTTGGGAGATGAAAGGGCTGCCCTTTGGACTTCTCCATACATAGAGTGGTGTACCCAAGAGGCTTATCCTCCTTATAAATAGAGGGGAGATGGTGAAGGTTAGAACACACAACTTGTAATCCTCACACTTGTAATTCTTTTCAAGTGAGTTTGAGAGATAGTGATCCTCAAGTGAAGTTGTACCAACTTGAGAGAAGAGCTCTTTGTAATCTTTCATTTGATTATAGTGAAAAAGGCGAAGAAGGAGCGGGTGAGGACGTAGGCTCAAATTGAGCCGAACCTCGGTAAATCTTGTGTGTGTATCTCACTTAATTTTTTTTGCTTCTCTTCCATTTCTATTTTATATTCTCATCTCATCACAAAGACGGGAAAGGTCTTGTTTTTTCCCAACAGTGGTATCAGAGCCAGGTTGCTAATCTTCTTGTGTTAAGATGGAGACTCCCATCGGCGGCGTTCGTATGATTAGCTTGAATGGCCGCAATTGGATGATATGGAAGGCGAAGATGATGGACCTTCTCTATTGCAAGGACCTCTATGCACCGGTTGAAGGAGTATCTTCCAAGCCGGAGTCTATGACGGCAGAAGATTGGAAGAAGCTCGACCGGAAGACCATTGGCACCATTCGACAATGGGTGGATGACACCGTATTCCACCATGTGTCAAATGAGACTTCGGCGAATAGCTTGTGGAAGAAACTTGAAGATCTCTACGAGAGGAAGACCGCCGGCAACAAAGCTTTCTTGATTCGGAAGCTTGTCAATCTCAAGTTCAAAGAAGGTGACTATATCTGAACATCTAAATGAAATTCAAAGTATTGTGAATCAACTTGTAGCCATGAAGATGGTGTTGGACGACGAGCTTCAAGCCCTTCTCTTGCTTAGCTCGTTGCCAGACAGTTGGGAGACTCTGGTGGTGTCTCTTAGCAACTCAGCACCTGACGGAGTTGTATCCATGAACCAAGTTACAAGCAGCCTCTTGAATGAAGAAATTCGAAGAAAGTCATCCGGATCCTCCTATTCTCATGCTCTTGTTACCGAGAATAGGGGGAGGAGCAAAAGCCGATATCCTCAGAACCGTGACAAGTCAAGAGGGAAATCAAAGGCTAGAAAGGACATCAGTTGCTATCACTGCGGGAAGAGTGGACACATAAAACGGGAATGCCGCAAGCTCAAGCGAGAACAAAAGGAAGGAAGGACCAATGAGAAGCAAGAAAAGACTGAAAGTGCAGCCGTTGCCATTGACAATGAAATTGTGCTTTTCTCGGCATGTGAAGAAGACTTTACAAATCTCACTTGCCAAGACTCGGAATGGGTGATTGATTCTGGTGCCTCCTACCATGCTACTCCCCGGAAGGACTACTTCACTTCGCTTCGTGAAGGTAACCTTGGGACGGTAAAAATGGGTAACAAAAACTCTTCTCAAATTCTTGGCATTGGAAATATTTGTGTTACCACTAACATTGGAACAAAGATGATTCTAAAAGATGTTAGATTTGTGCCCGATCTTCGTCTTAATCTTCTCTCCACTGGCAAGCTTGATGAAGAAGGATACACAAGCAACTTTGATAAAGGATGTTGGAAGCTTACCAAAGGTTCACTTGTACTTGCGAGAGGAAAGAAGTGTTGCACTCTCTACAAAACTCAGTTCCACTTGGAGAATGATGGACTTGGAACAGTGGAAGGTACCTCTATGGATTTGTGGCACAAGCGGCTTGGCCACATGAGCGAGAAAGGACTACAAACTCTCGCAAGGCGGCAACTACTTTCATCCATGCAAGGTATATCATTATCCCACTGTGATCATTGCTTAATTGGAAAACATCGGGTAGCTTTTGTTAAAAACTATAACAAAAAGGAAACCGGCATATTGGACTTAGTCTACTCGGACGTATGCGGACCCATAAATGTAAAAACCTTTAGTGGTGCCTCCTACTTTGTGACCTTCATTGATGATGCATCTAGAAAAGTATGGGTGTATGTCCTAAAAGCCAAAGATCAAGTCTTTGAAGTTTTCAAAGATTTTCATACCAAAGTTGAAAGAGAAACCGGAAAGCTCTTGAAGTATATTCACACGGATAATGGTGGTGAGTATACTTCAAGGATGTTTGAAGACTATTGCTCTAAATATGGCATTAGACACCAAAAGTCTGTCCCACACACACCACAACACAATGGGGTTGCAGAAAGAATGAACCGCACAATTGTGGAAAGAATAAGGAGTATGTTATCCTTAGCTAAATTACCAAAAATATTTTGGGGAGAAGCAGTACGAACAGCCTGCTACTTGATAAATTTGTCCCCCTCAGTTCCTTTGGATGGAGATATTCCTGAAAGGGTTTGGAGTGGAAAGGATATTTCCTATTCTCACTTGCGTGTGTTCGGGTGCAAAGCATTTGTGCATGTACCTAAGGAGAAAAGAACAAAACTTGATGACAAATCCATTCCATGCATCTTCTTGGGATATGGAAATGATGAATTTGGATATAGGTTGTGGGATCCTAAAAACAAGAAAATTGTAAGGAGCAGGGATGTTGTATTTTGTGAAGATAAAACACTTACTGATTTTGAAAAAGAAGAGGAGCCACAAAACACTCACATCGTCCCAGATCCAATCTCCACACCGGTTGTTTTACCTTCTCCTATGTTAGAAAATAATAATTTTCAAGATGTGCAGGAAGAAGAAGAAATTACAGGTTCCCCAGGTTTTGATCAGGGGGAGCATGAACATGCAGAGCCACCTCATATGGATCAGCTACAAGCACCTCAGTTGAGACGGTCGGATAGAGATCGACAACCCTCAACCAGATATCCTACTTCAGAATATACTATGGTGACAGATGCAGGTGAACCAGAAAGTTTCCATGAAGCACAAGTACATGAAGATCATACCAAGTGGAAGAAAGCCATGCAAGAGGAGATGGATTCCTTGCATAAGAACCACACTTATGACTTGGTGGAGCTACCGAAGAACAGAAAAGCCTTGAAGAACAAATGGGTGTTCAAAATCAAGAATGAAGGAAATGACCAAGTCAAGTACAAAGCTCGCCTCGTGGTGAAAGGTTTCAGTCAGAAGCAAGGTATTGATTATGAAGAAATATTTTCTCATGTTGTAAAGATGTCTTCTATTCGGGTTATTCTTGGTCTTGTCGCTTCTCAAGATCTTGAAGTTAAGCAGTTAGATGTGAAGACTGCATTCCTCCATGGTGATTTGGCAGAGGAAATCTATATGGAGCAGCCAGAGGATTTCAAGGTAAAAGGCAAAGAACAATTGGTTTGCAAATTAAAGAAAAGCTTGTACGGGCTCAAGCAGGCACCGCGACAGTGGTATAAAAGGTTTGATTCTTTTATGCTTGACCATGGGTAAAAAAGAACATCTGCAGATCATTGTGTTTATATCCAAAAGTTCTCTGATGATGATTTCATTATTCTCTCTCTATATGTTGACGATATGCTTGTTGTTGGAAAAGATATGTCTAAAATTGACAGGTTGAAGAAAGAGCTGAGCAAGTCCTTTGACATGAAGGACTTAGGAGCGGCACAACATATATTGGGAATGAAAATCTCTCGGGACAGAAATGCGAAAAAGTTGTGGCTATCGAAAGAAAGATACATTGAACGTGTTCTGGAGAAGTTTAATATGTTGAACTCCAAGCCGGTCAGCACACCGCTAGCAGCTCATTTTAAGCTAAGCTCACAACAAAGTCCTTCAAGAGAGAAAGAGAAGGAGAAGGAGGAGATGAGGAGCATTCCATTTGCCTCAGCCGTCGAAAGCTTGATGTACTCCATGGTTTGTACAAGACCCGACATAGCACATGCAGTTGGTGTGGTAAGCCGTTTTCTTGCCAATCCGGGTAAAGAACATTGGAAAGCAGTAAAATGGATCCTAAGATATCTTAGAGGAACTTCTAAATATTCTTTATGTTTTGGAGATGGCAGACCTATCTTGGAGGGTTTCACTGATTCTGATATGGCAGGTGACTTGGACAAAAGAAAGTCCACATCTGGATACTTATTTATCTTTGCAGGGGGAGCCGTATCATGGCAATCAAAGCTGCAAAAGTGTATCGCTCTATCCACCACAGAAGCTGAATATATCGCTGCCACAGAAGCTAGCAAGGAGCTCTTGTGGATGAAGAACTTCCTAAAGGAGTTATCGCTCAAGCAAGAGAAGTACACTCTTTACTGTGACAGTCAGAGCGCCATCGACTTGAGTAGAAACGCTACATATCACTCAAGGACAAAGCACATCGACGTACGCTATCACTGGATCCGAGATGCTTTGGAGAATCAACTGATGCACATTAAGAAGGTTGATACAAGCCAAAATTCGTCGGACATGATGACGAAGCCTCTACCAAAAGAGAAGCATGACTTCTGCCGAAGGAAGGCAGGTATGACTACTGTTTGAAAACCTCTCTCCTCATGTGGATGGAGGGGGAGATTGATGGGAACGGGGTCCATCCCCATGATGAACCAATATGGATTTGATCCATGAAAATCGGTCACCCATGGTTGGGTTCGGCCAAGTACTTAACCATTTTTCTGGGTGCAGTTTCTGTGACTAGATACAGTTTTGGGAGCCGTTTTCGGAGCTGTTGCAGGCATAATTAGGCTCGGTCTTCAACGCGAAAGTTGTTGGAAAAAGTTCTCTTTCTTTCCAGCTTTGAACCAGATCATTCTGAGGTGTATTGAAGAAGTTATGGCTCTCGAAAGTAGGTTATCTGTTCATATTCTGCATGTATTCATCTTGCATGCAATAATGATGTATTGCCTTTCTCCATGCATTGGAAGATGGAAGGACTAATCTTGGGAGATGAAAGGGCTGCCCTTTGGACTTCTCCATACATAGAGTGGTGTACCCAAGAGGCTTATCCTCCTTATAAATAGAGGGGAGATGGTGAAGGTTAGAACACACAACTTGTAATCCTCACACTTGTAATTCTTTTCAAGTGAGTTTGAGAGATAGTGATCCTCAAGTGAAGTTGTACCAACTTGAGAGAAGAGCTCTTTGTAATCTTTCATTTGATTATAGTGAAAAATGCGAAGAAGGAGCGGGTGAGGACGTAGGCTCAAATTGAGCCGAACCTCGGTAAATCTTGTGTGTGTATCTCACTTAATTTTTTTTGCTTCTCTTCCATTTCTATTTTATATCCTCATCTCATCACAAAGACGGGAAAGGTCTTGTTTTTCCCAACAAATACTTCCCTGTATCATTTGTTATTGCATAATGCTGAGCATGCCAAGTAGCCGAGTTATTCTAATCGAATCAAGCCTTTCTCAAAGAAATCGAGTCAATTCCAAGCCCCCTTCCTCTGTCCTGCAAGAAAAAGACTGTCGGTGTTTACCGCCACTAAACCCGCAACGGACTACTTTAGATTGTAGTTATATTTGCCCAAACCTCCATTTCTGAAACGCTCATTGGGCTAACGTTTTGGAAACCTCTAGCACATAAATGAATTGAACATTTGAAAAAATATCCGATGAAATTTATTTGGCTCACACCTTGCATTTGGTACCAAATGGAGTCTGCATGAAGGCCTAAGTGCTAGATAAGAGGAACTAACAAATTATAGTGGCACAGTAGGCAATCATACAATGATTTGTCTAACAGAAGTATACAGTGGCACATTGGAGAATCATGCAATGATTGTGTAACAGAAGTAGAGTTGAACCAAAAGACAATTTCTATCGTATAGCATATTGTGAGTTGAATCAGTTTCTCCAGAAAATCTGGCTTTCTTAATCAATATGACAATTATATAGTCTTCAATTGAATAAACTACAAAGTCGGTATACCTTCCGTCAGTAGGAGCAAGGATTGTTGCGAAGCAGCAATTCCAGAGATTAGATGGACAACCACTACAACCGAAAGAAAAATGCAATCAATAGATAAATAGTTCTGGTGCAAAATATAAATTCAGTAAGCAGCAAAAATTCTTATTAAGTTGATCAAATTTTAACAGCAAAATCCAAAGTCATCCTCAGAACTGCTTCGTTTGCTAGCAGCTTTTTTACCTCATTGGTTTTGTCCTGAGATTTTGAGTCCTAGGTCATCCCCATTTCTTAGGATTCTCATCAAAATCATTGAATTTCCCTGACAAAGCGAAAGAGGATTGCAGAAATTAGCAAGTGGACTAAGAATTACTCATTAAAAGGCAAAATGAAGAACTAAATCCCAGACATTGCTCAAAACGTGACTAGCAATATACTTTGCACAAAAGGCCGCTCACCTGGTAGAAGTTTTACCAGCAGAAAATAGACATTGTTTTGGCAATTTAAATACTTCTTTACACATAAAATCTGTTAGTCGATCTACAGCACATATGTAAATTAATACAAAAATAGAACTCCTTCAACGTAATGCAGAAGACTGCAGTCCTTTTGTGGTATTTTTACTACTGATATCCACCTGCAGAAGTGACGATAAAATAGTAGTAATTTCATTAGAAATTCTTCATTGAACATTATGATGGTTGATTGTAAAGTCTAAAGGTTAACAAAAAAGGTAAACATTATACCTAGTGATATTATAGCACCTCCCTCGAAATTGGTCACGTCATATGTACATTTGTAGTGTGCATGTATCTGTATACGTGTGCTCATACGTAAGTATATACCATAACCATTATAAAACCAATTCCCCAAAAAGTGGCTAAGAATATGTGCAGGTGTGAGTATGTATCTATACATTGATGCATCATTCACCATGATGTGAGTCATGATTCACATTCCTTCCTTGCAGTCACAGAAAAGGATCAGAATTAAGTTTAACTAAATCATAGTGCCATTATCCTTCAAAGATTTTGCCTATAAGAGCCTAGTAACTCATGTTTTTCAATTTACACTACGCAAAAAATTACATCTTAGAGACTGGAAAAACAAATCCAGAATATGCATAACAGATAGTATATTTTGCAAAAGAAGTATTTCCCTCTCCTCGTCAATTAAACTTACAAGCTCGCACATAAGTGTGATGATTTCCGAAGAAATATTCAAATTCAGAACAAACTTGTAAACCAAAAGTCTAAAATCATGATAAATCAATTCAACATATATATTTAATATTGTAATTATTAGATTTAGTAAATTCATGTAGTCTACTTTAGTCCCTACATCGAGAAGGGTATGAGGAAGCTGCTCCTCTATATATATATATATATATATATATATATATATATATATATATATATATAACAATGAAGTATACCACTTGAGTTGAGCCTTTCTCTCAACATGATTCCAGAACAACGTCTATCCTGAACCTAGCTATATAGCCTTCCAAGTTCCAACAAGAAATTTCTCCACAAAAAATAAAAAATCCTAGCCCTAAAGTTCATCCACAAACGCTACCCATCTCCATCATCCCTAAAACTCTACCTCAATCTACAAAGTACAAACGTAAGTCTAATCCTTAATCCAAAAATCCCTCATCCACCATCAGCCTAAACCCTATCATGATAACTCATCCTCTTCCATTAACTCTGTCCCCAAACCCTGATCATAGCCAACATCTTTCCTGGCCGCCACTTCCATCTCCCCTTCCCTTCCCCCACTCCACTGATCCCACAACAGTTCCTAATCAGTCATAAAGTAGTCTGACAACAACCCGACCATACTTCCTCCACCAGTAGTTACTCCCCTGCCTCTCCTGCAGATGTCACATACCAGCTTCCTCCTTTATTATGCTCCTATTACTGACATCTGACTGAAACCATGATCATAGCCAACATCTTCCCTGGCCGCCACTTATATCTCCCATTCCCTGCCTCGCTTCACTGATCCCACAACAGTTCCCAGCCAGCTATAAAGTAGTCCGACAACCACCCGACCATACTTCCTCCACCAGCAGTTACTCCGCTGCCTCTCCCGGGGCTGCCACATACCAGTTTCCTCCTTTATTATGCTCCTATACTGACATCTGACCGCCTGCTGTAACATCACCCATCAACCAACAACTGATCAACCCCCGGCCTGATTCCAGATCTCCTCCCTTCTCTGCCTTATCCTAACCGCCTGCTCTACCTCAAATCTGCCCTCGACCAGCCACCAGATCTCCTCCATGCTCTTCCCATTCCTGACTAGAGCAATCACAATCCCCCCCACCCCCCATGATGCCATTGCCCGGGTCATCCTCTATAACCCAAGCCGCCTCGAACCTCATGCCTCCCTTCTAACCTCCTTCCATCTCAGCAACACTAGCCTTCATTGGCCCCTACCTGAAACCTAGTTTTCCTGCAAAAAGAGAAAAATTAAACAAACACAGTCACCAACAATAGAAAACAATATACGGAAGGTGGCTTGATTCACCCAGTCAGGATTGTAGTCAGGAAAAAGCAAGCAAGTACGCAGTAGTTGACACATGACCATAGAGGAGCAACCGTAGTAAACTGTCAGATCAAGATTGCTGACAAAATATACATTGACTGAGGTTGAAGCTCGACCAACAACAATAGAAGTAAACAATTGGATGAAAATTGGATCAATGACAATTTTTTATATAGAATACTGGGAACAGTCACAAGACTGCATACATCAATGGACAGCCAAAAGTGTATAGGTGTTACTGGATAGTCAAAAGATTGTATGTAGTAGTGCACATCCAGAAGACTACATGCAAAGTAGACATTAATAGAGCTCAATGTTTGGAAGCCAGAATCTCCTAGGAGGCCAACTAATCTCAGTTAGAACCTCGATTCGGCGGTTCTTACTTGGGAGCTCGTTTCCCTGGCGATGGAGTACATTTCCCCTGCGAGGAGAGCGCTTCCCATAGCAGGACAAATTTTTTAAAAGAAGACATAAATGTTGGGAAGAGTTGAATTTTTAATAGACGTCCATAAAAGTAACAAGAAACTAAGGATTACTTACCTTGACACATAAAAATCACCATGCGAATGATCTCTCTTCAACTTTGAAGTGAATTTTATAAACTCTAATAAATATTAAAATATCTATAAATTTTGATAACAATAATTAATAAACATAAAAAAATTTATCAGCGCACGCTTTCATCACGCTCCCAACTTTAGACTATTATAAGTAGTCGCGCTTCTCCGCTCCCGCTCGTGTACCTGCTCCCGCTTCTGGCTTCTACGGCTCAATGTACGAGCAAAGCAATATCACTAGACAATTAGATCAATGATCAAGGTTGTAGGACTAGGCATATGGGTAAAAAATGGTGCTAGAATGCATATAGGCAGAGAATAGTGCCAGAATGACCTTGACACTCCCCCTCAAGTTGTATATAACAAGCAGGTTCAACTTGGAAGAGAGAAGTTCTCTTACATCCGAGTAATAGACTCAAGTCAACCACCAATTGTCTTCCTCGTCTAGAGGTCTGAAGTAGTAGTCTGAGCATCAATATGAGAGGACTAAGATCGGATAATTTGGCATCAGAAGAGGTCATCATGGAAAGGATTATAACCCTGGGAATATACACATAGTAGTAGTAGCGTGTAATAGTAGGCAAGTATCATCGCATGAAGTAGTCAACAACCACTAGCAGAGACCGTAATAGTAGATAGAAGAAGGATATCACTTTATGGAGAAGAGACGCAAAACGAACTGAGAATGACAAAGAACAGTAGTAGACAACTGCATCAGATCACTCATGGAAATGATTATTTGATACCCAATCCTCGAAGAGCAGTATGATAGGACAACAATGATGTCTAGCTCTACAATTTAATTTCTAATTTATGTAACAAGCTGGACATGTATAGCTTGTCCAGCTTGAGGGGGCATGTTAGATTCAGTGAGTCTACTTTTAAGTCCCACATAGGGAAGAGTCATATGAGGAAGTTTCTCGTGTGTATTTGAAATTGGTAATTCATGAACACTCCCAGCGAGAATCGACCATGGCCCTTTACTGGTCTTATGTCTCAGAATCTCAGCCACTTGAGCTACACATCTTTGACGTGTTTTATTACCACTTGAGTTGAGACTTTCACTCAACAGGTATAATACACAGACATACTCTTCAGACTATGGCTGAACAGAAGATATTTTAGTTGTTTGTAATTCTTAACTGTAGGACGCTGATATTTGGAAAAAATTGAAACTGAAAAGTACACAAAGAAGTCAGAAATTATACTTCAATACACCCGTCTTTTCCAATTGAGACAATTTAAGATGACTTGAGAATGCAACTGTTAACTTGGAACACATATATGTAAACCAATAGTAAGTACAAAACATCTGATAACTACATGCTAGCTCTAGTATAGCCATGAAACTAAAATATAATGCAGTATGCTACCCTGTAATTTAGAGTGGAAGAGGACAACAAAGGATGATACTGGACAAAGTAAATTAACAAAAAGTATACTAGCATCTTGAACTAAAAAACTTAAAACTGATGCCTGTTTTCCTGTTGTATTAGCTGAAATAGAAAAGACTGGTGCTTTTGTTAAGGACATCCAATCATCAAAACTCAATTAAATATAACTGAACCAGAATCTGAAAACTGAAAATTTACAGAGTAGCCAAGGCTGAGTAGTCAGTCCAATATAATTAACTAAGAAGCAAGTCAAGAACGATCATCCAGATCCATCCTTGAATAAATCAACCCATCAAGAGAGTCCTTGAACCATATCATTTATTCCCAATGTAGGTCAAACACTTTTCTCACATCATTAAGGGCTTCAATGGTTCTGATTCAACAAGATATGTTATGATGCTTGGAATCATGGATTTAGACTGTCCACATGGAATATAAAAATATAAGAGATGAGGAGGTGTCGCTGCAATTTAAGAGACAGAACCAGGTCATACTAGAATAAAGATATAATCCTCGTAGTTGACATTCAAGTCCCTCCATTAGTTACAAGTACCATGGTCCCGACCCTTAGATGAGTATTTCCAACCTTGAGCCAATTGTGATTTTGGAAAATCAGAACCAGGGTCATATGCTGGGGAAAAAGGTATATGTGTCTTCACATTCAACTTCATCCATTCAGATGGATACTGCCGACCCTTTATCCCATTGGCCAACCACTACTGAATTGATCATCCATAAAGATCATACTCCTACTTAGGATCGCTATCCAAGAAGTATCTAAAGAACTATTTTAGTTAGCAACTGAAGGCTCATAAATAACAAAAAATATCCAAACAATCCCCTATCCGCAAGTCATTTCACCAGGGTGTTCAGTCTGATCAAACCAACAAAGTATGAGCATATATACCAGCTGGGGCATCTCTTGCTGTGGATAAAAATTCCCACTCCAATTCTATGACGTAGTCAACTGTTTAATCCTTGAGAAAATTGTCCTTACTCCTCCCATTGACCATAATGTGTCTCTCCATATAGAAGTTCATATGACTACAAGAATGCCATCACATCCCTAGACTTAAAACCTAGCTATTGATAATATTATTAATGAGGATGTATTGTTCCCACTAAATGTAACATGGCACGCCTGCGTTAGCAACCACTAACGAGGATAAAGTAAATAGTAATAATAGATTGGTTGGATTTCTTGAATGAAGGCCATATGAAATAGGTTCCTTTCCCTTCCCATGTAATCTTCTGCTAACATAACCTACCCATCCTGGAATGAATCAACTACGTTAGGCTGAAAGATACAGGCTTTTCCTGACCATAAAAGAACGATAATGCAACTTTCTTGTGGGTGTGTCGTATACAAGAAAGCTGAAGCAAATTTCATAGAAGAAAATTGGTTTGGGGTATACTTTTTTATATAGCATTAAGTTCAAGTTATAAAGAGACCTGAATTTCATTACTTTGTTCAGGTCACTTTGTTTTCACTTGTTTCTATATTGAACTTCACTCTAGTCAGCTCTCTAAGGATACAGAAAAGATTCAAAACCATAATCAGAAGTGACAAAACATGCAAGCATCATATATTTATTCACACACACACCTAAATATCTTTGTTTTTGTGTATAAGCATGTTATGCCAAAAATCCAATATGTCTTTGTGGTGCATCTAATGTGCGTACAGCACTGCACAACCTATCCTTGTTTGTTCCAAGGAGGTAACAATGTAGATCCTTGGTGCAAATGTGATTGATTTCAGAATCCACGATTCCACACTCATGCATTCAGAACCCAAAACCATATATTGTACAGACTACTAACATGTGATTATATGATCTCAAAATGGTCATAATCAAGACTAAAGCAACCACTAGAACAGCCAAGTTCACACCATAACTCACCATTTGCATTTTCTATATTTTAAATGTGAAGATCATGATGAATGATATAAATCTTCCTAGTGGGTGATCCAACACACATTGCAGCAACATAGCACAACCATACCAGTTAACCTTGAAAGAAAAGGAGCAAAGCAAATGTGAAAGGAGGGAAATGAAGCTATACCTGAAAAGCCCGCCCTTTACCATATGCTAGAAGTCCCACTTTAAATTTGTCTTGGCAAGAGTAGCAGTCAGCTAGAATACTACAGAAACTGCCATCGATTCATAGTGAACTATATATTTCTAGTTCCGAGATCATTATAGGGGATTCGACTTCAACTTGAGAAATAAAAGAGAATAAACACCAAACTTGGCAAATGGCTAGCCATCATTCACAAGGTGGTGTAAATTTCTAAATCTGCTAATAAACATGTCTCTTGCCAATTATTTCAGACAAAATTCCTTTACCCTGGAGGGGAAAAAATGACCAAAAACGAAATCCATGTTAACTTATAATTTTTATAACCATCAAGCTAAAGTTTGAACATGACTAAAGATACCCAAGCATCGTGTGAACTTCATTTACATGATTACAGTGTTTTAAAAATCGGCCTAGGTGCTAGGCGGCCGCCGGCCGAACCGAAAATCCCTTATTCAATCCTCTTGTGCGCCTGTTCGGACATGTTGTTTGGATTTTAAGATTGGATTTGGATTTAGAACATTGAAATTTCAAATTTATAATATGGATTTCAAATTACAAAAAAATTATGAATTGTATTATGGATTTAGAATATGTTTGGATTTCATATTTCAATTTTGTATTATGGATTTCAAATTTCAAATTTCAAAAAAAAAATCGGCGCTTAGGCGGCCCTCCGCCGCACCGAATCCGCCTAGTGAATTTTAGAACACTGCATGATTAGAGCATATGAAATAGATACCGACAGATGTGTCGAATAGGAGTAATACGTTGTAGCTGGAAGTTTTGCAAGGATAAGAGGCAGACCAAACAAAATGGAAGTGAAGCAGCTGAAAAATATATGATGGCTACTGGTGCATATGAGGAAATGGGCCTCCATACAACTTTATGGTAATTGAAGAATTATCTAACACGCCCAAAAAGTTGGGATAAAAGTCTTGTTGTTGTTCTTGATATAAATATAGTTTCTATAGTTGTTGTTTTGGTCATAGTTTTTGTTGCGCCAAGTATCAAATGCAACATGACGAACTTCCTTAATGCATAACCAAATATATTATAATTGACTTTGCAGTTAATGTATAGTAACTTCATCACATTATCATTCAATATTAATGCTTTCGAATAGATCTAATGTGCAACCCATTTCAATCTATGTTATGTTTCTTAGGATATCAACTCTTACCAGTTAAACAAGACACCTAACTCCGATAAATTTATTATCATAAGTTGTACAGGGAGCAAAAGAAAAGGTCTATTACTTTCTATCTACTTTCACGAGATTAGAAGATTATTTTTCTGTGAACAAATACTATTTTGTAAGTTCAGGATCAATCGGTTATATGAATATGAAGATTTGCACACATAATGTAATTGACCCCACATATTGTCATTCAACTCTATACAAAAGAGCATGTAGTTATCCTTCTCAATCTATTTAGAAACATAATTCTAAAAGCAAGAGAAGAAGGGCATATTCACAACCAGATTATGTCACTAGAAGAATATGTTAAACTAAGAAAATTTGCCGTTAACTCTCTATTTACAGGTAATGCTACCACTGTTTGACAAAACAAAACAAAAATTCAGTAAAGGAAAACATATTTGTGATAAGTGGTTATAAATCTACCAAGGCAGATCAGTTGGTTTAATAACCATGCAATATGAAAACCTCTGGAAGGTCGCTGATGTTTATTATCCACTGCAGGTGCAAACGTGCCTCTTGAGACTTCTATTGAATCTTTTGGTGATAAATTTCCGACTCTATGGACTAATAGCATGTACTAGTAATACTATTTGTTCAACAAAAGCAGAGCTCCACAAAGACTTATGTGAATCCTTCCAATTTTAACGATGCACAATGACCAATCAAGAGAACTTAAGCTATAGCCCAAAATTTCACTATATATGTGCGCAAATTTTCTCAAGCTGTACAGGCCAATTTCCACCAAGCAATTGAGGATTCAAGCCCATTGCCACCTGAAAATCATGCAATGAAGCAGAGAATCCTTGACTTGATCTTTGAACATGTTCCCCATGCCACACGCCATTCATGCCGCCGTTAAAGTTCCCACTTGCCTGAGGTATTCGATCACTGGTGCACCTTGATCTAGCTAAGTCAATTCATGGTTTGATCAACCTCTTCAGATATGTATCCAACCCATGGTTCAACAAATTAACACTGTCCACTGATAAACCAAGGCCCTCTTGCTCCAATTTACCTTCAAACCGCTTCCTCAAAGTCCTTGTAGCTGGGAGTTCGAAACTCCTACTACAACTATCAGGAATATTTGGCTTAGAAAGATTAAAAATTGATGAAGAACCATTATGAAGTGCCTTACGAGGAAGGCTGCCAAAACTCAACCCTAAAGGAGCAGTTACTGGGCTTCTACTTTGAACACCTGGACTAACTCTCATTTGGTCAACCTCTTCCCCATCTTCCACTGATCCAACCTCTAAAAATGCCTTGCTACCAATAGATATCAATTCAGGGGCACTTTGCTGCCCCCTTGACCTTTGGAGATCACAAGAATTAGTAACTTCTTGGGCATTTCCGCTAGGAACCTTTCCATGTGGTCCAAGAGGACTCGGGCGATCTATAAACCTGTGGTCCCGACTATTAACAGACCTGCCCTTTTGAGGGGATAATGCAAACATGTTTCCAAAGTTCCCATCAGATGCTTTAGTATTGCGAGAGTGTCCTGTTGCTGTATGTTTGCTGGGAGGACCATGGGAAAGACACGCATTGCCAAGAATTGACTTGATGAGCACATTGTGAAGGGCAAGGTTTTCCTTCCCGAGTGTATTGTAGCAAAAAATTTCGAAGTCCATCTTGCTAAGTTTAAGGTTAAGTAGTCTTTTAAGGTTGTAGAAGTACTTCTCATATTTTTGCCGCCCAAGCTTCCTCGAGATCTGTGATTTGAGCTCTACAGTGTCAACCCGAGAGAATTGTGGGCAGGATGGCATTTTGACCTCCAAATTTCAAACAATACTTCAAATGCAGCTCATTAAACTCCCAGTCCACCAGTCAGTGAGTTAGATCGACAAACCTAATGAGGAAGGATTACCCTTTTCTCGCAAATTACTGTACAAAAATAATTTAGAAAAAAACATTCAGAAAGGGCAAAAGAAAAATTACAGTTTGAAATGCAAAATCCAATTCGTTAACAGTTTAAAATCAAACTTTCATGTGACAAATGATATCCAGCTCTTGCCAAACACCAAATACTGAAATACTAGTAAAGCTCTTTGTTTTTGACAATGAATTTGATTCAGGTTACAAAGGCGGAAATTACTTCTTCTTCTTTTTGGCCTTTAAGGAAAAAGGGTATGTTAAAATGTATAACACTGTGTTCAGTAGAATTGCAGTCAAGATGTCATTTCGAAACCATGGTTTTCTCGAATCAGCAAACCTTGGGATTTCAGTAAAGCTTGCTGGCAATTATTTGAACTTAGAAATCAGCATCCTCATCGACAAACAAACAAATAAATTGTTTATTGATTCACTAAGAACTTCATATATGAATAAATACAGTATCAACTGACATCTTCTAGCTCACATAGAAATTTCAATCACAAAATAAACCCTAATAAGGAAAGTAGACCCTATTAGGGATAGAAACCACTCTCCGCAAAATTATAGTCTGCTATAAAAGAGGAACTTGTAAAGAATTCGAATTTAAGCAAAGGACAGTTCAAAACACAAATTTTGACATGATCATCAAAATGCAGTGCACAAAACCCTCAAGAAAAGATGAGTAACGCCCCCAAGGAAGGACCCTACTTATGAATCGAGTAAAAACTAGGGCTTTCAGGTATAACGGAATCAATAAACAGGAATCGGCTGGGAAAATCCAACAAATAAAAGAATGCAGCTAGAAGAGATCGACCAAATCAAAATTATTTTTTTCCTAAAACCCACTTCCTGATTAAAGCTGGCAGACACACCCAAACACAAATGTTGACACGACTATCAAAATGACGTTCACCAAACCCTCAAGTAACAAGCAGTAACATCCAAAATGGAAAGTCTTGTTACGAATTCAGTAAAAACTATGGCTTTCGGATACAATTAGGATCACGAATTTAAGCGGGAAGACATTCCAAACCACAAATTTTGATCAAAAAGCGATCAGTATCACCCCGTGATAGAAACGCTAATTGAAAATTCAGTAAAAACTACGACTTTCCCATACAATTTGGATCGTGAATTCAAGAAACAGCGATCGGCCGTGAAATTTGTGGAAATCGAACGAATAAAATAATGCATCTACGAGAGAGATCGATCCAAACTATCAAAATTTAACCTTTCCCAGAACCTAGAGATCGAATGAAGTCATCGATCGATAGATCAATTATGAAAATTATGTTGTTCGATTTCATGGAGAAGAAGAAAGAACTGACCTTTCTTGTTGACGAGGAGAGTAGGGATTTTCGAATTTGGAAGCGATCGCTGCTAACTGGGGGAAACTCCACGGTTTCATGGTTCGCGCTGTGATTTGTATTGGGTGTTGACAAGGGCACTACACTTTTTACTCGGGACTAGCCTATTGAAAAATTTAAAAAAATTACAAGTTTGCCATCATGAAAGTTACTCGGGGCTAGCCAACTGTTAAAATCAGGACTGTCAAAATTACGACAGTCCTACCACTTGGAAGGACTGTCAAAATTTTGACAGTCCTTCCAAGTGGAAGGACTGTCAAAATTTTGACAGTCCTGATTTTAACAGTGTGCTAGCCCCGAGTACAAAATGTTAGGACTGTCAAAATTTTGACAGTCCATTACCCTAAAATTACAAGTTTGCCACTCTGATAGTTAGTTGGGGCTACCCCACACCAAAGTATAAAAGTGAAATGGGTTTCTATTTTTGGCATTCCACCTAGACTTAAGAAACCCTCCTTCCACCAAGCCCAAACCTAAATTTGGAAATAGCAAGTTGTGGTTGGAGGAGTATTTTACTTTGGTGATACTACAAGGAATATTCTTCCGGTATGTCTTCGACAACCTACGTTGAATAAGTTTTGCAATTGTGCGAAAAAGATTTAGTTTATTTTGATTAATGTAGGAACAATGCATGAGAAAATGTTCGATGACGAAGTCGGATCGTCCAATTCATTAATTATGAACTCCGGACGTTCCGAAGAATAAGTTGGTTGTTCCGAAGCACGTACGGTACGTAAAACGACAACCCTAATTTGACAGTCACGAGTTAGGACTGTAAATATTAGACAGTCCTATATAAATATAGGACTGTCAAATATTTCACAGTCCTCTATAAATATAGGACTGTCATAAATTCGACAGTCCTACTTAAAAGTAGGACTGCCATAATTTTGACAGTCCTATATAAAATTCGGACTGTCAAAATAGTGACAGTCCTGGATAATTATATGAAGTTATTAATTTTTATATTATTTTATATTGGTTATAGGACCAACCTTGTTCAGAGATTGTGGTACAGCCTGCTGTTGGTGATGAGGATGATATTTTCTCAACGGATATTGAATTTGCAAGCCATGAAGAAGCATTAGAGTGGTGCAGAGAAGTTGGGAGACGACATAACGTAGTTATTGTCATTGCAAGATCCATCCGATCTCGGCCGGGCCGAAAATATCTTGAGCTTGGATGCGAAAGAGGAGGTGTGTTTAGGCATCATAAAAAAAGGGTGTTGTTGAAAAAGAAATCCCTAAGAAAAATGTTGGGACGAGAAAATGTGGTTGTCCATTGAAGGTGTTGATTGTAAAAGTTGAAGATGTGAAGTGGATAATCGAAGTTAAGAATGGAAGACACAATCATCCTATTCCAGGGACGCTTACGGGTCATGCCTACGTGGCACGTCTGAAGGAGGATGAGAAAAAGTTGGTTGAAGACTTGTTCCTTTCAGGAGTTGCACCGAAATAAATTTTTTCTGCTGTGCGACAAAAACAAGATGGGAACAAGGCTACCATGAGGACAATCTATAATAGTTTGGCCAGAGCGAAATGCAATAGTATGAAAGGAAGAATGGCGATGCAGCAAGTTTTGAAGTTGCTTGGGGAGCATCACTACGTGGAGTACCATAGAAGACATCCACAAACTGATGAACTCCTTTCATTGTTTTGGGCTCATCCTGATTGCACACATATGGCTCGGTCCTTCGCAGACGTGTTGGTCCTTGATTGTACATATAAGACCAACAAGTTCAAGATGCCTCTTTTGCATGTTGTCGGGTTTACGTCTACGGATAAAACATTTACAGTCGCTTTTTTGTTTTATGAAGAGTGAGACAGTAGAGGATTACACATGGGCGTTGAGGAAACTACAATCCCTTTACACAGGTTGCAAAGAGCCGTCTGTTTTTGTTACTGACAGAGAATATGCGTTGATAAATGCTATAGATATTGTATTTTCTCATGCGCATAGACTACTATGCACTTGGCATATAAATAGAAATATCCATGCTCAATGCAAGAAAAAATTTGAAACTGTGGACGGTAAAATTGACATGCTTCGCTTCGAAGAATTCTATAGTGATTGGAGTCTTGTATGGCAAGCAAGTACTACAGACAGTTACGACGCAGCATGGTACATGTTCCAACAAAAGTGGGAGCCAAGTAACCCGACATGCATATCTTATATCAAAGAGACTTGGCTAGGACCACATAAAGAGCAATTCGTCTTAGCATGGACCAACATGGTGAAGCATTATGGCACGATCACTACGAACCGGGTCGAAGGGGCACACTCATGTTTAAAAAGATATCTACGCTCATCGATCGGTAATTTTGTCTCTGTTTGGCAATCGATTCATTTGATGACTATTGCCACGGTGAACGATATTGTAGCATCATTTGATATGAGCCTCAATATTGCAAAGCATGAATACAAGCAAGAACACATCTTGGATGGTTTAACCCATGTGGTATCTCACAAGGCCTTGGGGTTATTATTTGAGGAGATTCGTAGGTCGAAGTCGGTGGGTTATGATCCCGAGGTTTGCGGTTGTTCATATCGACATTCACTCGGACTACCGTGTGCACATGAAATCAACGAATACCGTCGTGATTCTATACCTATTCCAATAGAAGGTGTTGATCAACGTTGGCGACAACTGTCGATAATGCCGGCGGTGGAAGTGCAAGATGATTTCTTTGCGTTGCCCCAAGTTAAACTACTTCACGCAAGGTGGTGTGGCTCATCGGAACTGGAGAGAAGATCCATTGAGTTTAAAATCCAAGAGATTGCAGTCCCGGCAACTACTCGATTGCAAGAGCCATCCGTTGTTCGAACTCCTAAGGGAAGACCACACTCAAGAAAGAGTAGAACCAAAAAGAAGGAGGAGGAGTCAACTAAAAGAGATCCATCCTTATTTGAACATATCGAACGCAGTTTGGAGGCAAAGTCCGTTGTTCGAACTCCTAAGCTAACTATTCGAAGGGGGGAGAAACAGAAAATGATAGATGCAGGCACGGCGGAGGGTGTTCAAAACTTTTCTGTTTCTTATAGTCTATACATTAAAAAATTCCTACCTGAGATACGGAACTTCATTTGGTCTATTGATGATGTTCTTGCGGATGGCCACTGTGGATACCATGCACTAGCAAGACAACTAGGCTATTCAGTGGAAGCAGGATGGCGACAGGTTAGGGCAGAGCTGTACGAGGAGTTGGAGTCGCGACTAGCCTTCTATAGCCAGATACTTGGCGAAGAAATTATTGGAGATTTGTTGGCAGGCATACCTTGTACGGAAATATTTACCGGACCAGAGCATTACATGGATGTCCCGCCTGCTGCTTATGTCTTCTCTAATAGGTATAAGTTACCTATTGTAATTATCTCACATGGTATTAACAATACTTTCTTTCCAATGTGTGCCCCCCCGGCCGAACACCGAGTATCCAATCTATGTTGCATTGGGCTTGTCGGACAACACTTCGTCATCCCAAGGTTGATCGCTCATTCTCCTATTCCGTCACCTTCTACGCTTTGGTATAAACACGCACCTGAGGAAGCGATCGCATGGACGACACCCTACATGGATGCAATGACGGCCTATAAGAAGATGATGAAGATGGAGGATCCAAAAATCATGTCGGACGACTACTTTGATATTTTAATCGATTGATTTAGCCCCAAGTGAAAATGTATAATTTCTTGATCCATGATTGTCTAAGTGTATATTGAACCATATGTTGTATGTTGTGTAATAAAAAGAGTTATGGAGATTTTGATTGTATATTGCGCATTGCAACTAATAACTTAGGACTGTCATTATGGAAAACTGCCAGGATACTAGGACTGTCACAATTTTGACAGTCCTAGTGTACACTAGGACTGTCAAAATTGTGACAGTCCTAAAGTTATATATTTACTCTAACTTTAGGACTGTCACAATTTTGACAGTCCTAGTGTAAACTAGGACTGTCAAAATTGTGACAGTCCTAAAGTTTACTCACTGTCAATTTTGACAGTGGGATATAACTTTAGGACTGTCACAATTTTGACAGTCCTAGTGTAAACTAGGACTGTCAAAATTGTGACAGTCCTAAAGTTTACTCTCTGTCAATTTGGAGTAAATATATAACTTTAGGACTGTCACAATTTTGACAGTCCTAGTGTAAACTAGGACTGTCAAAATTGTGACAGTCCTAAAGTTTACTCACTGTCAATTTTGACAGTGGGATATAACTTTAGGACTGTCACAATTTTGACAGTCCTAGTGTAAACTAGGACTGTCAAAATTGTGACAGTCCTAAAGTTTACTCACTGTCAATTTTGAGTAAATATATAACTTTAGGACTGTCACAATTTTGACAGTCCTAGTGTAAACTAGGACTGTCAAAATTGTGACAGTCCTAAAGTTTACTCACTGTCAATTTTGACAGTGGGATATAACTTTAGGACTGTCACAATTTTGACAGTCCTAGTGCAAACTAGGACTGTCAAAATTGTGACAGTCCTAAAGTTTACCCACTGTCAATTTTGGACAGTCCTACTGTGAACAAGAATTGAATATACAGTTAATCCACTGACCCATATGCACAGTATACAGATCAAAATAGTAACAACAAGGCAAAATTAACTCAAACTTTCACAAGTAGGCAACGTTTACAACTCAAATTATAACGTCAAAAGTCATATTCAATCAAACTTTTACAACGTTTATAACTCAAATAATACTTTACAGTTTGACAACGTTCACAATTTTATAACTCAAAATGATTGTTCAAACGTCATGGTGCCTCTTCGTGCGTTGCTCTCTAGTATCCAAGAAAGGATATTCTTCATCGTTGTCGATTTTTTGGAGTTCGTCATTGATTGTCATATAATTGGAACCCTGGCAACTGACGAGGCTTCTTCCCAACTTCTTAACTTTCCTTGCCTATTCATGAAAAAAGAAAAAAAAATTTAGACAAAGTTACAAATATCAAACTTAAGGTCTACAAGTAGGCTCACCATCTTGACCAGTGCAGTATATAAGACCGATTTGGGAGGAAGATCTGACGGTACACGCACAACATCCCCTCCGCGCTGGAACAAGGTCGGTAGTCCGACACCGGCGTAGTAGGCGAGGTAGTCGTCGCTGCACTCCGCCATATTGACTGCTACTAGCCGGTCGGTATCTCTAATGACGTGGCGTTGCCACTCGGTGAAGAAGTCCGATACCCAGTTGAAATGTGCAGGTATATAGTTTAGCGGTTTTGTACCGCGCGGAGGATTTATCATTTGCAAAGTTCGCCTTGGGACAGTTTGTACGTAGCCAAACTGACGTAGCACTCTATCCGGCATATAAGCCTCCTCGATCTCATGACAACTGATAAGACCATGATATAAGGCGACTGGTTGCAACGGACGGGTAGTCTGTCGCAAATCACGGTATGGATCCCATACAATCTGCACCGCATAAAATGTAGCATAACGTCATTTAGCATAACGTAGTAAATTAATACAAATTAAGTACAATATTAGGTCTAAATTCACCTCTTCTGTCGTCATATCTTCGAGTGCATGCCGTAGAGCGGCCAATGTGTGAGAACGTTTGGCATCTTCCTTACTTGGCTTCCATCGGCACATTCTATGCATGTTCTCGTCATACCCTCGGTTCAGTTTCGCCCGCTGCAGGGTTGGAAAGTGCTCGTATATCCATGCCTTCACATTACCGGAAATATGTTAGTCCAAAAATAAACAACACAATTTAAATTTTTGTAAACAAGTTGACAAAGATATATCTATACATGGAGTAGAGTCTGGCATCCGAAAATTATCTTCGAACCCACACGGGATGCCGCACCAAGCTCGCGGTAAAGGTATGCCAGTATACCGCTTCCCCAAGATATTTCGTCCACCGTTTCAAGGTTGTCCAAATTGATGAGATATTTGGCATTTATGGACGTTCTAGACTTATCGGTAATGCCAACAGCCCCTAAGATGAACTGCATATATCCCCGGGCGACATTTTTGCTATTATCAATTTCGGGGGCCTGCTCAGCGAATATCTCCTTCAAATATTTTAGAGGAAGTCCGTAGGACTTTTTGAATTATCGAAGACTAGTAAAACTGGTGGCATCAACTCCCAGACACCCTGATACATAATCCACCATATAGTCGTAATAGTTGATGCTCGAATCATCCAAAATATTATTCTGCATCGGACGACCATCAACCCTAAGTCCCAATATATGATGGACGTCATCAAGGATAATCGTCAACTCCCCATTGGGTAGATGGAAAGTGTTGGTCTCTGGATGCCACCGTTCTATAAATGCTGAAATCAGTGCATTATCCACCGTCGTATATGAGTAGCTACTCAAATATTGTAGACCGGTGGGACTGATTTTTGACTTCACATCATCTCCCAGTAATTCATACCTCCATGTATTGCATTTTTTGCCATGGTTGATTACCGTCAACATACGACCACTCTCCTGAAAAGTCAACAATTGGATGAAATTAAACCTCTATGTAAAATATACTTTCAACTGACAGCTATATATAAATGTATCATAACGTAATGTACTTACCGGATTGTTCCATATTTGGTATGCAATATGGTTTTGGATCGACGGTAACATAGAGCAACCGTTTGGACGAGTGTCGACTGGACTATCTGCCTGCTCAGAAGGTCCCGAACCATCGGTAGGCCGGTTTCCGAGAGTTTGTGGAAGACTCTCGACAGGACTATCTGCAGGCTGAGAAGGTCCTGAACCATCAGTAGGCCGATTTGAAATATTTGGCATGTCCTCATCGGAGGAGGAAGAAGAACCGGAAGAACTATGAGGAGCACGCCTCTTTGTGGCAATCTTCTTCGTCAATGGACGTTTCCTCACTTCAGGGCGTGCCGCGCCATCGCGGATAGTGACGCCTTGCGAAACTGTGCGTTCCTTACGCATCGACGCAGTAGGGCGTCTTCTCATTTCTTCATCCACAGTGTCCTTTCCAGGGGCATGACTATAAGACAAAAATTAATGTATACAGACAAAAATTATTTTCTATTTTAACATAATAATCTCATTTTATTTTCAGGACTGTAGCCATTTCTGCAGTCCTGTAAGTATACAGGACTGCAGATTTTTTAACAGTCCTAATGATTTAGGACTGTAGAATATCCTACAGTCCCATACTGATTTAGGACTGTAGGAATTTCGACAGTCCTATATATATAGGACTGTCGAAATTCCTACAGTCCTAAATCAGTATGGGACTGTAGGATATTCTACAGTCCCGCTCGATACTGCTCGACAATGTCGAGCAGTCTCGACATTGTACGCCCTAAAATCATGTTCCAAAGGACTTCTATGTCTAAACTACATCCTAGACTCCGCCAACGACTAGTATGCCCTCATTTGAAAGAAAAAAACTCAAAATTTTCAACATGCAAGAGGATTTCTTATCATTTTTGGACAATTTTTCAAATACAATAGTGCAAGGAGAATGAGGATTTCTATCTTGGTTCTTTCGAGACTTTGGGAGCCATCGACAAGGACGAGGAGGACAGCGGAGATCGGCCGGCGGGAGGGGGTCGGCGGGAGGGGGAGAAGCTACGGTCGGGGGAGAAGCTACGGTCGGGGGAGCTAGGTTTGGCGAATAAGAATCGGATGGGTTGAAATCCTGGGCTAGCCCCAAGTATAAACTTGGGCTAGTATGAGTAAAGGTAGCTCTATAGTGGGCTAGCCCTAATCCTGGGCTAGCCCCAAGTAAAATTGGCAGTGCCCTTATCAACACCCTTTGTATTTAGGGGTTTTTGATATTACTCCCATGTTAGATGCAATATTGATATTATCCTTCATGTTAGATTAAAAGTTAAGATTACACTCTTATAAGTGTCGCTAATGAGTTTTGAAAGTGTCGTTAATAAGTTTTTAACGACACTTACAGAATGTATTCTCAACTTTTAATCTAAAGAAAGTAATATCAATATTCTCCATCTAACATGGAGGTAATATCAAAAATTCATTGTATTTACAAGGAGGAGAGTGGAAGTATGCTTCTTATGTTGGACTTTGACTTTGAGTTTTACTTCCAAAACTCTCTTATCTATACTATTGTATAGTGTATATCGTATATATGCACGTATGTTCCACATTTCATACTACTTGAAAAATACAAACAATAGTTTATTATTATTTTTACTATTTGGAATGAGCAAACATCTTTCTTAAAAAAAATATGTACATAATTATCTAACTACAATTATGTCACATCCCGCTCCCAATATACGGTGAGTCGAGTACGTACCTAGAATCCTCAGACTACATGCTTTACGAATAAACATATATTCGTAACCATAATTGTTGCTTGTAAGTTCTAAGATAAAGTATAGGGTAATTCTAAATTAACAACAAGGTAAGAACCCAGTGCATTCACAACATCAACCATTTTTATTTACATCTCACAAGTTTGAATTATGTTTTCAAAAGATAGTATACAAGCTACTCACTAATTATACAACCACATGTCTATCTCCCATACAGATTATTTTACATATAATTGTACATGAACACAAAATGAAATTATGTGTCTACCCGCAACATCCCTTAAATTGCTCCTTTGAAGCATATATGGCAATACAAGTATTTAAATTGCAGTTTTGTAATACAAGATATATTTTTGAAGTGGTCTTGATGTGCTTCAAAATTGATGAAAGATGTTTAAAAAAAAAACAACTAAATTAAGATGCCAAAAACGTCATAACGTTATAGTTGGATTGTCATTAGCATTACTTAAGTCACTCTACTTACGATGTTTATGAAGTCGATTACAACTCACATATCTCAGATGCTGCCGCCGTCCCTTCTGGCAGGCTGCTATGAGTCGCATGAAGAAATATATCGGTACTATGATTCCGCTCGCCCTTAGCAAGAACACCTACATACACAAGTTTCAACTGAATGTCAAAGAACTCAGTAGCACAATTCTGTAGGCTCGATCTTGCTTATTACTGGTCCTGACTTATGAGTAAGAATGAATGTGAGCTCACAGTGGCTATTGCGAAGGGGTCCTTGCCGATACCACGACCACGAAGTGTCTGGCCAGTAGAAATAGTGACAACTGCAAACGTAAGTGCAAGTTTAGCTAACAAATGATTAAACGCCCAACCAAAGTCCGCAATTGTACTGTACAGTGCATATGCTGCTGAGTTATAAAAAACTTTCTTACCATCAGAGCTATCGAGCGGCAGACTGTGGTGCCTCTATCGGATGCGGGCGAGCACTCGGGGTAATCTTGATCCGATCCATCTTCTCGCTCCCTTGGTCCTGAGACTCGTAATTTAGCCTTGGGACCTCCAAACTTCCTCTGCAATGTATATTTAGTTAGTTACTATGGTTTTGTGAGTAATGTAATTAGTTCTAATATGTTGGTTTAATCGTGTCACTAAAAATATATATATGATTTGGTTCTAATATTTGGTTAAATCATAAATTAACTAGAAGGTAGCATGTCTATCACTTTGGTACCATCTCAAAAATAGTCTGTATGGACCTATGTTTGACTGTCGGTGTGTATATATATATATATATATATATATATATATATGCAAATTTAATGAACAATTTTAATTTGTAAATATAGATAAATGTATGAAGTTTCAACCTTTACTATTATATATAGTAGTACAAATAATTACCTAACTATTCGTATTAAATTCAATGAACAATTTTAATTAGTAAACACTGATAATAGTATTTTGGGAAAAAAAAATTCTCAACTTTTCTTAAATTCTAATTTAAAATCATCAAATAATTAGAAGTCAGAACTATTCATTTATGGATATGGGAATTCAAATTAAAGTGAATACTAATTGAATGACTCACTATTTATTCCGTAAACATAAAAAAACAAGGGAAAATAATAATTGGTGAATAAATAAATAAATAAAACAGAGTTTTCTTCCTATAATGGTATAGGGACTATCATCACCTTTTGTGTTCCTGAACAAGAACATGGAGCTTCCATTGTTGTTGAATTCTCATCTTCCTCTTCATGACATATTCTACATAGACAAACAGAAGAAGCAGCTCAACCGAAAACTGGACTTAAGGTAATTTTTGTGTAAAATGAAAAACTGGACTTAGGGTAATTTTTCTGAAATTTATTGGGCCCCGGACCTATTTTATATCACCTAAAACTATTTTTATTTATTTATTTATTTATTTAAGTATTAAATAAACCCAAACCGAGCCCAACCGGGCCCAGCCCAACCGAGCCAGCCCAGCCCAGCCCCCGGCCTAGCGGGTCGGGCGGGTCGGCCAGACCCGAACCCGCCGCCCGACCCGACCCGGGAACCCATCTCCTCCCCCACGCCACGAACCCGACTTCCCCGCCGAGTTCTCCGGTCACGTCGCCGGAGACCCGCCCGCGCCCTGCCCCACGACACCCTCGGCTCCGCCTCCTCCGCCACGACCTCTCCCCGCTGCCCTATAAAACCCCTACTCCTCTTCTCCTCCTCCCTCATCTCCCCCAAACCCAAGCCCTAGCTCCGGCCATCTCCCTCCCCTAGCTCCGGCAAGCCGCCTCCGTCCAGTTCCCCCTCACCGGACCTCGCCGCCTACCGAAGCACTTTCCAGACCCCCGCCGACAGCCTCCTTCCCCCGGCTCCAGCGTCGAACTCTCCAACCCGACATCACCGCCTCCGCCATCTCCCCTCCTTCCTCCGGAGCCACCGCCGACCTCGCCGCGAGCCTCCCGCAGCAGCGGGGACCCAGCCGCCCGGCCACAGCGACCCGCACCGCATCCCCCAGCCGCGTCCAGCTCCTCTCCGGCGAACCCGAACCCGTGCCCTAGCTCAGACACGTGTCGGACACGTATCGGACACGAGAAACCATCGTTCACGGAGCCCTGTTCAGGTACTCGTAACTTTCTGCTCGTAACCCCGTTTTCAATTTCGTCAGTTGCTACGCGTAGCCTGCATGACCCCCTCTGTGTCCGTGCAAACCGCTCGGTGCATCGCGTCCTGTGGTGATCGCAAACCGCGATCCAAAAACAGGAAAAATAACGCCCTAATTCACCCCGGAACTGGGTACGCCCCGCCAAACGGGACGACTTGGTTGCACACGGTCTTTACCGATACGTGCGCGTCATCGATACGGACGTGTGGGATTTCGTAGAAGTCGATTCGGGTGTGCGTGCACACCGGAATCAACGCGTATCTGCGGACACCGTCCCGTATTCGCCCTTTCTGGAACGCGTCGTAACTTTGTGTACACACGTCGGATCGAAACGAAACTTATACCATCGGACTCGTAGCAATACGCTGGTCCTGTGACCCAAGTTTGGTTCGATTCCGAGAACGTTGACAAAATTGCGTGTCGTGGGCCCCACAAGCCCCACTCGACGGCCGATTTTGTGGTCGGCTCATCGGAATCCAATTCTGAAAGTTCCATTGAGTTCGTATCAGCGTTCCTGACTTGTTGACACTAAGTTGGACAGATTTGGAGACCTTTGTCCCTGACACATTTTTCGGTGCAAAGCGGGCCCACATGCGGACCCCGTTTTGACCTGAAATGGTCATTTTTGCCCCTGTGTCCAAATTGGACTCAAGGACAGGCTTTTCTAGCTGATTGATATCTTCTGAACATAATGGTAATGTTTGTTTCAGCATCCGTAGACGTTTCTAGAAATTTCTCCGAGTAACAGAACAGTAGTTGGAATTCAAACATCAGGCAAGTGTACCTCGCCAAAACTTTCAGTCTTGTTAAATATTCTTTGTCTTATTTATACATCTGTAGGCAAGTGTACCTTGCCAAATCCTGCAGCTTGCTACTTATTTCCTTGACTTAGTTATACATCAGTGGGCAAGTATACCTTGCCAACTTTACAGTTCTTGTTGCATATTTTCTTGCTTTATTTATATTGCTGTGCATGCTCAACCTAGGAAACGTATGACGTACTTAGTGTCCGATCAAAGTCGGGTGCCAACCCCGTACGCGGTGTTGGGTACGTCATTTAGAGATGGACATTCGTGACACCCTTACTTTCTCGTACTTGTCTTATCAAGTACATCATAACCCAGGACACTGGATACTATTCATGCAGACAGAATCTTCCTGAGATATTCATGGTGATTCTGTGTAGGATACAGGATTGACATAGATATTATATTCTTAGATATTCTATGACTTATTGCATTAGCTATGATCCCGCTGACATGGACATGAGACGTTATGGTCATGATATGCGTGGTTACATTGGGTGGGGAGAGACACACAGGCTACAGGCTGATCCATATATATATATCCACTACTATTGTGAGGTTGTAGACTCTCCAGCAGAGCTAGACCCTTTACCTGTTATTACTGCTACCGGCTCCCCGACACAGAGCTTGTAGCGGTCTCAGCCTGAGTACTAGTGATGCTCTCACTTGCATTTCACATAGATGGTTATATAGCTTACCCTATTTATTTCATTCTCTGCTGCACTGCATTTATTTTGGCTTGTATTTTCTGTACCTTGTTATGTCCCCTGAGGACCTGGAATGGATTATGTCCCCAGGTTTAGCTGAGGACCAGTACCCCGAGATATACGGGACAGGAGCTGAAGCTATTACTGGACTTGATACTGGAGCAGAACCAATCCCTGAGCACGAGGTGACTGCCGAAGACTTTTCCTGAGTACCTGCTTCCGTGCTCAGTATTTACTTATATTTGACTCTTTTGTTCCTGGCCTATTGAGCCAGTGTATTCAGACTTATGTCGGATTGTTTCTCCGACCTACTTGTTGAGACTTGTTGCTACTTATTTCCATTTCATTATGCAGTTGATTATATTTATCTTTTATGGATGAGATTAGTTGTGGCTTGTTGTTGTAGACCTTCTTTTACAGCTTAAGTGCGCCCTGATGGATCCATTAAATTGGGTTGTCCATCGGTGCGTGCTGCTGGCCATTGCCACGTGTCTAGTCCCTCGATATTTTGGGACTGGGGCGTGACATGGTTTTTGTGGTGGCCCATGCAGGTCTACGACTAAATTGTTCGGTTTCAACTTAGGGACCGAACAGGCCTGCAATAAGATAGGATAAGTTATAGGATCTCATCCATTGATTGAATCGTTTTTGGACTCTATGTCGAATTCAATTTAATTGATTGAATTGCATCCTGTTTGATTCCTCTGTGCGTTCTCATTGTTTTCTTTTGATGCAGAGTAATGGATCCCAGAAGTGGTGACGAGAACCCCTTGGGTACACCGCCCGAAGCTGTGGTTACCTGTGAAACTGGGGTGACGCCAGATACCAGAGGACAATCCTCTCAGAGCAACCAATCTGGCCAGCCAAGTTCCAGGTTCAGGCGTGATGACATCCCGCCTCCACCACAGTTCCCTCCATCGATGCCTGTCTTTCCCCTAGGGCAGGCAATGGACGGACATCAAATGTTCCAGATGTTCTACGCCATGATGCAGGCCCAACAACAGATCCAACAAGAGGCCCAGCGTCATGAGGCTGAGTACTTAAGGAACAGCCTAGTAGCGGCATTGGAGCAGGCAAATCCACCAACTAGGCGACCAGCGACGGGATCTATCACAGATTTTTATCAACTCAAACCCCGTACCTTCTCGGGCAAGGAAGGACCAACTGAAGTTCATGAATGGCTTACGAACACGCAGCACCAGTTGGAGGCTGCTGAACTTCCAAGGGAAAAGTGGATGACTGCCGTCAGGATGCAACTGACGGACAACGCGCACCATTGGTGGCTGTCCGAAGAAAGGAGGCTCGGACATGATCAAGTCACCTGGGAGGAGTTCTCCAGACTCTTCCAGGAAATGTACATCCCTGCTGTTGCTCGGTCAGAACTCCGAGACAAGTTCAACCGCCTGATCCAGGGCAATATGTCGGTGGAGGAATACAACGCCGAATTTATTCGGCTGAGCCGCTTCGCCCCTTCTCTAATTCCTACCGAAGAAGAGAAGGCGGAGAAGTTCTTTGATGGACTCAGGTTCGAGCTCCAGAGGTTAATCGAATCTGTCGCGCCCACATCATACACCGACGTCCTTACTGCAGCACGTCGTATGGAGCGCGTTACTCGGAGGGAGTCAAGTCTGAAACGTCCATTCTCCTCAGCACCGTCCAAGTCATCACAGGGGGATTCTGCCAAACGACCCCAAAAGAACCTGCCTCAGAAAGCAGCATCAAAGAACCTACCTACTTGTCATTACTGCGGCAAAGTAGGCCACATTCAACAGGAGTGTAGACGCAAGCTAGGACTCTGCCTGGTTTGTGGATCCAACCAGCACTTCTCAAAGGACTGCTCGGAGCGTCGAGAGATAGCTCCAAATCGACCAGCTCTACCTGCACCAAGGCCAGCTCTTCCAGCTGTGGGAGCAACACAGACAGGAGCTGGAGGAGCCAGGCCACCACTACCACCTCATGCAGCATTATTTCAGCAGGCTCGTCAGCAGAGAGGTCCAGCTCAGGGACGAGGACAGGCATATGCACTAGCAGTCACGGAGGAAGCTACTGCAGGCGAGGTTATAGCAGGTACCATATTAGTAGCTTCATTACATGCTGTAGCTTTATTTGATTCTGGAGCCTCGCATTCATTCATAGCTGCTAGCTTCGTAGCCACACATAGAGTAGCTACCGCACCTCTCTTGAAGATGAAGAGAATTCTTACTGGAGGTGGTATTATTCCAGTTAGTGATATCTGTAGATCATGTTCTGTAGTAGTTTGTGGCAGAGAGATGCGAGCCCAATTTTTGATCTTTTCTATGCCTGATTATGATGTTGTACTTGGTATGGACTGGTTAAGTCAGTACCATGTGACACTTGATTGCCGGCTTGGAAAAGTGATATTTAGACCCCCTAGCCTTCCTGAGTTTAAATTTCTTCGGGGAGCTGTAGAGCAAGGTATCCAGCCAACTCTTAGGGTATTATCTGTAGAGGAGGAGTCAGGTTACCCAAGAGTCATATCGGAGTTTGTGGATGTATTCCCTGATGATCTTCTAGGTTTACCACCTGATCGGGAAATAGAGTTCACAATAGACCTAACTCCAGGAGCCGAACCTATCACTTCATCGGTATATCGGCTAGCACCTAAGGAGTTAGTGGAGTTGAAAGAGCAAGTTGACGATCTTTTGGAGAAAGGATTTATCCGGCTCATTGTTTCACCTTGGGGGGCACCCATACTTTTTGTACCAAAGAAGGATGGAACTGTACGCTTGTGCATTGATTACAGAGCTCTAAATGCTGTAACCATTAAGAACCGGTATCCCTTACCACGCATTGATGACTTATTTGACCAATTGAGTGGTGCTAGGGTATTCTCAAAGATTGACCTTAGATCCGGTTATCACCAGATTAGGGTGAAGAAGGAAGATATACCGAAGACGGCCTTCAGAACTAAGTATGGACACTATGAATTCCTAGTAATGCCGTTTGGTTTAACCAATGCGCCAGCCGTATTTATGAGTTTGATGAACGAAGTCTTCCATCAGTACTTGGATAAATTTATGGTTGTATTTATTGATGATATTATAGTCTATTCCAAGGACCACGAAGAGCACGAGGAGCACCTCAGAATTGTGCTAGAAACATTAAGACGAGAGAAGTTGTATGCCAAACTCAGCAAATGTGAGTTCTGTATGGACAAGGTGCCATTCTTGGGACATATCATCTCGGGAGAAGGACTGTCAGTGGATCCGGAGAAGGTCACTGCAATAGAAACTTGGCCTACACCTACCTCCGTTGCAGAAGTGAGAAGTTTTCTCGGACTTGCTGGGTATTACCGGCGGTTCGTAGAGAATTTATCAAGGATTGCGGAGCCAATGACGAAGCTGACTCGGAAGGATCAGGAGTTTATATGGACGGAAGGATGCCAGAAGGCCTTTGAAGAATTGAAGAGGCGTCTAACAACAGCACCAGTCTTGACTCTTCCCTCAGGGTCAGGAGATTTTGTTGTTTATAGTGATGCGTCCGGTAGTGGACTAGGTTGTGTCTTGATGCAACATGGCAAGGTTATCGCTTATGCATCGAGGCAGTTGAAGGTCCATGAAAAGAACTACCCAACGTACGACCTGGAGCTAGCTGCAGTAATATTTGCACTGAAGATCTGGAGGCACTATCTGTATGGAGAGAAGGTCGAAATCTTTACTGATCATAAGAGTCTGAAGTATGTATATACTCAGAAGGAGCTCAACATGAGGCAAAGGCGTTGGCTTGAGTTGATGGTGGACTTTGATATAGATCTGTAGTACCACCCGGGGAAGGCAAATATTGTAGCCGACGCCCTCAGCAGGAAACCCACGGCTTATTTCTTGACAGAGCAGCCTCAGCTATTACAAGACCTACAAGATCTCCAGATAGAGGTTATTTTACCTGGACAAAATGGCTTGCTGGCTAACCTCGAAGTTAAGTCATCGCTGGTGGAGAGGATTAAAGAAGCTTTGCCTACTGATGCTAGATTTCGAAGGCTTAAAGAGAGAACAGAAGCAGGCATGCAGACAGGACTTCGCATCCATGAGGACGGGACATTAAGGTGCAGAAATCGCCTATATGTTCCAAATGGAGAATTGTGGCAGGAGTTAATGACTGAAGCACGTAGCTCCATATACTATGTTCATCTAGGAGGAACCAAGATGTACCGAGACTTAAGACAGTATTATTGGTGGCATGGAATGAAAAGGGAGATTGCCCGATTTATGGCAAAATGTTTAGTCTGCCAGCAAGTAAAGGCCGAGCACCAAAGGACTGCAGGTATGTTGCAGCCGCTTCCCATACCTGAATGGAAGTGGGAGCATATTACCATGGATTTCGTCACCAGATTTCCAAGAAGCCCCAGTGGAAAAGATGCAGTATGGGTTATCGTGGATCGACTCACTAAGTCAGCACATTTCTTGCCATTTAGAGTCGGACAATCCACGGAAGTACTAGCCGACATGTATATGCGACAAATTGTAAGATTGCATGAAGTGCCGGTTAGTATTTTATTGGATCGAGACTCGAGTTTCACGTCTCACTTTTGGCGAAGCATGCAAGAGAGTCTCGGCACCCGCCTCAAATTCAGTACTGCCTATCATCCACAGACAGATGGCCAATCGGAACGCACGATTCAGATCTTGGAGGATATGTTGCGATCATGTATACTGGACTTTGGAGGATCTTGGGAAGATCATCTGCACTTAGTGGAGTTCTCTTACAACAACAGCTATCAAGCAAGCATCCAAATGACACCTTTCGAGGCGTTGTACGGAAGAAAGTGCAGATCGCCTATATGCTGGAGTGATGTTGGCGAACGTCAAATACTGGGTCCAGAGTTGGTAACGGAGACAGTTGAGAAAGTAAAGCAGATTCAGAATCATCTTCGTGCAGCCCAGGATAGACAGAAGCATTGGGCCGATACGCACAGACGTCCTCTGGAGTTCAAGGAAGGAGAGCACGTATTCTTGAGGATCTCGCCCACTCGAGGTACTATCAGATTTGGGAGCAGAGGCAAGTTAATCCCAAGGTATATCGGGCCATTTGACATTTTGGAGCACATTGGTGAGGTGGCTTATCGTCTTGCATTACCTCCATCCTTAGAGGGAGTGCATAATATATTCCACGTCTCACAGCTGAGACGATACGTGACGGACCCAAGTCACATAGTCGATCATTCCGAGATCGCAGTGGGCCCTAGCTTGAGATATGAGGAACAACCAGTGGATATACTCGACACCAGTGAGAAGACACTGCGAGGGCAGACAATCAGACTGGTTCGGGTAGCTTGGAAACAACACTCTCCTGGCGAATCGACCTGGGAACGAGAGGATATCATGCGCCAGCGTTATCCCCATTTATTCGCAGATGCAGGTATAACCTAAGCATTCTCTTATTTTCGTAGTTCGTGCCCTTTTGTAGTTTACCTTTCGATTGCGAGGACGCAATCCTCTTAAGGGGGGTAGATTGTAATCACCCTAATTTTTCTAAATATGTTAAAAATAATTTTCGGTATTTTTGGTATTTTTTAAGAATTAAAACAAGGTATTTTGGTCATTAAATAATTTTTAATTGCTAATAACTAATATTAAAGTGTGATGGAAATAAGATTTTATGGTGTAAAATGAAAAACTGGACTTAGGGTAATTTTTCTGGAATTTATTGGGCCCCGGACCTATTTTATATCACCTAAAACTATTTTTACTTATTTATTTATTTAAGTATTAAATAAATCCAAACCGAGCCCAACCGGGCCCAGCCCAACCGAGCCAGCCCAGCCCAGCCCCCGGCCTAGCGGGTCGGGCGGGTCGGCCAGACCCGAACCCGCCGCCCGACCCGACCCGGGAACCCATCTCCTCCCCCACGCCACGAACCCGACTTCCCCGCCGAGTTCTCCGGTCACGTCGTCGGAGACCCGCCCGCGCCCTGCCCCACGACCCCCTCGGCTCCGCCTCCTCCTCCACGACCTCTCCCCGCTGCCCTATAAAACCCCTGCTCCTCTTCTCCTCCTCCCTCATCTCCCCCAAACCCAAGCCCTAGCTCCGGCCATCTCCCTCCCCTAGCTCCGGCAAGCCGCCTCCGTCCAGTTCTCCCTCACCGGACCTCGCCGCCGACCGAAGCACTTCCCAGACCCCCGCCGACAGCCTCCTTCCCCCGGCTCCAGCGTCGAACTCTCCAACCCGACATCACCGCCTCCGCCATCTCCCCTCCTTCCTCCGGAGCCACCGCCGACCTCGCCGCGAGCCTCCCGCAGCAGCGGGGACCCAGACGCTCGGCCACAGCGACCCACACTGCCTCCCCCAGTCGCATCCAGCTCCTCTCCGGCGAACCCGAACCCGTGCCCTAGCTCAGACACGTGTCGGACACGTATCGGACACGAGAAACCATCGTTCACGGAGGCCTGTTCAGGTACTCGTAACTTTCTGCTCGTAACCCCATTTTCAATTTTGTCAGTTGCTACGCGTAGCCTGCATGACCCCCTCGGTGCCCGTGCAAACCGCTCGGTGCATCGCATCATGTGGTGATCGTAAACCGCGATCCAAAAACAGAAAAAACAACGCCCTGATTCACCCCGGAACTGGGTACGCTCCGCCAAACGGGACAACTTGGTCGTACGCGGTCTTTACCGATACGTGCGCGTCGTCAATACGGACGTGTGGGATTTCGCAGAAGTCGATTCGGGTGTGAGTGCACACCGAAATCAACGCGTATCCGCGGACACCGTCCCGTATCCGCCCTTTCTTGAACGCGTCGTAACTTTGTGTACACACGTCGGATCGAAACGAAACTTGCGCCATCGGACTCGTAGCAATACGCTGGTCCTGTGACCCAAGTTTGGTTCGATTCCGAGAACGTTGACAAAATCGCGTGTCGTGGGCCCCACAGGCCCCACTCGACGGCCGATTTTGTGGTCGGCTCATCGGAATCCAATTCTGAAAGTTCCGTTGAGTTCGTATCAGCGTTCCTGACTTGTTGACACTAAGTTGGACAGATTTAGAGACCTTTATCCCTGACACATTTTTCGGTGCAAAGCGGGCCCACATGTGGACCCCGTTTTGACCCAAAATGGTCATTTTTGCCCCTGTGTTCAAATTGGACTCAAGGACAGGCGTTTCTAGCTGATTGATATCTTCTGAGCATGATGGTAATGTTTGTTTCAGTATTCGTAGATATTTCTGGAAATTTTCCTGAGTAACAGAACAGTAGTTGGAATTCAAACATCAGGCAAGTGTACCTCGCCAAAACTTGCAGTCTTGTTAAATATTCCTTGGCTTATTTATACATCTGTAGGCAAGTGTACCTTGCCAAATCCTGCAGCTTGCTACTTATTTCCTTGACTTAGTTATACATCAGTGGGCAAGTATACCTTGCCAACTTTACAGTTCTTGTTGCATATTTTCTTGCTTTATTTATATTGCTGTGCATGCTCAACCTAGGAAACGTGTGACGTACTTAGTGTCCGATCAAAGTCGGGTGCCAATCCCGTATGCGGTGTTGGGTACGTCATTTAGAGATGGACATTCGTGACACCCTTACTTTCTCGTACTTGTCTTATCAAGTACATCATAACCCAGGACACTGGACACTATTCATGCAGACAGAATCTTCCTGAGATATTCATGGTGATTCTGTGTAGGATACAGGATTGACATAGATATTATATTATTAGATATTCTATGACTTGTTGCATTAGCTATGATCCCGCTGACATGGACATGAGACGTTATGGTCATGATATGCGTGGTTACATTGGGTGGGGAGAGACACACAGGCTACAGGCTGATCCATATATATATATCCACTACTATTGTGAGGTTGTAGACTCTCCAGCAGAGCTAGACCCTTTACCTGTTATTACTGCTACCGGCTCCCCGACACAGAGCTTGTAGCGGTCTCAGCCTGAGTACTAGTGATGCTCTCACTTGCATTTCACATAGATGGTTATATAGCTTACCCTATTTATTTCATTCTCTGCTGCACTGCATTTATTTTGGCTTGTATTTTCTGTACCTTGTTATGTCCCCTGAGGACCTGGAATGGATTATGTCCCCAGGTTTAGCTGAGGACCAGTACCCCGAGATATACGGGACAGGAGCTGAAGCTATTACTGGACTTGATACTGGAGCAGAACCAATCCCTGAGCACGAGGTGACTGCCGAAGACTTTTCCTGAGTACCTGCTTCCGTGCTCAGTATTTACTTATATTTGACTCTTTTGTTCCTGGCCTATTGAGCCAGTGTATTCAGACTTATGTCGGATTGTTTCTCCAACCTACTTGTTGAGACTTGTTGCTACTTATTTTCATTTCATTATGCAGTTGATTATATTTATCTTTTATGGATGAGATTAGTTGTGGCTTGTTGTTGTAGACCTTCTTTTACAGCTTAAGTGCGCCCTGATGGATCCATTAAATTGGGTTGTCCATCGGTGCGTGCTGCTGGCCATTGCCACGTGTCCAGTCCCTCGATATTTTGGGACTGGGGCGTGACACTGCTAGCAGCACGATTGTGTGATATCTTGTAGGTCTTTGTTATGGGTTGGATACAGATCTTATCGCTGTTTGGAAGTAGTGGTGAAAATCCATAAAAGCTTTTGCTTCTTAATTTTTTTTTTTCTAGTTTAGAAAGAAGCCTAAAATATTGAAAAAATTGAGTATGAATTTGTGAGATTATTTAGGTAGTTAGAGATGTAAATAAATAAATAAATTAAATTTTATTTTTTTAAATTCTTGGATTTTTCGTTCTCTCTAATCCTCTCGATGGTCTGGCTTTCTTGATGCTTGCTGACATCACGAGAGTCTCACTATCCTTACGTAGATCTATGAGGCAGTTGTCTCATATACAAATTTTTTAGGACATTTTCATGTGAAGTTAAAATATTTGTAAATTTTCAATCATCATTGATCCTTTCCTTACTGTTGCATGCAATTTCCTGGGACAAAAAATGAAAACTGTCTGTTCCAATATAGTTGCAAATAGTCCGTGGAATCGTGGCTTGTTGGTTACGGTGGGGATTCCCATGAATATATGTACGGTTTGAATCACTCATTTGGAACTTAGTTTCTAATCCAGTGAAAATGACACACACACACACACACACACACACACACACACACACATATATATATATATAGCTGCAAATAATCTTTTTTTTTTATAGCCAATCACCTATAGTCCATGTGTTTGAGGTGGAAGACATCCGTCCTATATGTACGAATTTGAGCCATGTAGTCTTAGTGGCTGAGATGAGAGCATTGAGAGGCATCTGTCCCATCTAGTGGCTGAGGTGGAAGACATCGTCACATCTGTAAGAATTTGAGCCATATGGGAATGTATTATTTTTTTCAATTAATAAATGGTGTTGGTGGAGACAGTAGATCCAAAAGAGACTGCAATCCAATATGAGTTACACAAGTTCCAAATGTTTACACGGGACAATAAAAAAAACTTTTTGCAATTAAAAAAAAGGTGGTCTATTTTTCAATTCACAAAATAAAACCGTCCTAGAATACTCTGCAACTTCTACTCCATTTGCCAAATACTCCTAAATCGTTCAAGTAACACTGTGTTTCCATTTGTCATTTCACCCACTGAACTATTTGGAAATTTATTATTCTATCTTATAATTGTTTATTAGCAAATATAAATGTCAAACTTAATTGTTAATTGTGCTTCTATATAACTCTACAGTTGTACGTTTCCTGCAGGACACTTAGATAATCTATCTATTAGCCACAGAATCGTATTGTGAATTTTTTTCTCTCTCTATCTAAATTCATAAAAGTGGCATGCCATTGAAATTTGGATAAGAACAAAACGTAAGGTTTGCTAAATAATTGAGATCTCAGTGGTGTGACATGTGGTTCTCTCTTAAAAACAAGAGAACACTTGATTTATATATAGTTTGTTGCCATTCCTAATTTAATGGCAGCTAGCTTAATCTAGGTCAGATGAGTATTATTATGAATTCTAAAATGATATTTGGCAACCGTGGGTGCACAACCGGTGCACCTGCGGGGCCGAAAAAAATGCCTCAGCAGTCGCTGCCACCATCCTTCTCTTTCTCTGTCGTGGTCTTTCTCCTCCCTTTGCTTCGCCGTTGTCTCCTCCTCCTCCTGGCGCCCTTTTGCTACTGTCTCCGCTAAACTCCGTCCCCTCCTCCTCAGCCCTCCCCCCCTACCGCTCCGCCTCCTCCCCTCCTACCGCCCCGTCTTCCTCGGCCGCACAGGTGCACGGACTTTGCACCTGCGAGTGCCAAATAGCAGGATTGTTATGATTTTGGTCCTATCAATTTCTTATTTGTACGTTCAATTTTTTTTTAGGGTGATTGTTTTTTTGCAGCTACGACATACCAGATTAGACTAAGGGTGTGTTTGTAAAAATTTTTGGGGAGAGAGAAATTTGAAAGGAAGGAAAATGAAGTGGAGTAAAATGAGGGTGTAATTAATTTTTTCTTCTCTTGTTTGGATGAACAAAAAGTAGAGGAAAGAAAAGTGAAAAATAAAATTTTATTTTTTTGTGGGATAAACATATAATTACTCTTTAGTCATTGGTTTTTTCAAATCATACTTTATGCTTAGCTTTTTTTTAGGGATAGTTTGATAAATTTTCTCCCATATTTAGGAGATTTTTTTAGTGGGGTCCACTCCCCCCCCCCCTCTCCTCTCAAATTACTCTCCTCAATTTACTGTACCGATAATATTTTTAAAATAATTAGCTGAAACGAAAATATTTAAAAAAAATTAGGACAACGAAAGCTTTCGCCATCATAGATGGCGAAAATACAACAAATATATTTTTAATCCATATTTGCATATTTTCGCCAACCGAGTTGGCGACCATCTCAGTTGGCAAATTTTTTTGGATCGATTATTTTAGGGTTTATTTTTTTTTGGGTTATATGTTTATGGTTTGTTTTCGTTTTTTTTTTGGTTTTATGTTTAGGGTTTATTTTTTTGTTTTATTTTTATGGTTTATTTTGGTTTATTTTTTGTTGTTGTTTTTTTGGAATAGTTGGGTTGGTTTTTTTTTTTTTTTGTCACTTATCAAAGTTTTTTCATTTTTGTAACGTTCATATTGTAACGTTTATATTGTAATTTTTATATTTTTACAACATATTTTACAACGGCTCTATTCATTTCTTTCTCATGTCTATAAATTTCTTTCATTCTATTCATTTCTTACTTCACCCACACATACTTTCAAATTTTTTTCTTCTATTCTTTTCTCACTCAACGTAAGGTGATTTCTTACTCAACAGAAGCTACTTCAGCTCACTCACTGTGTCACGCCCCAGTCCCAAATACGTAGGACTAGGAGACGTAAGCATGCCAGCCGTATAGATATGGCAACTCCAATATATGGAAACCAAATCCATACGTACGCTGTAATATGAATATCAAATCCACATGTGGTATAAATCTATCACAAGTCACAGGGTATAATCTAAATCTCATCCACGAAAATCAATATAAATAAATAACCAGTATCTATGAAACTAGATCTCAATATAAGTATCTAAGGATGCTAGTTGGGTGAAAACAAATCCACTACCAACTCGAATATAAGAGCAAATACAATATGAGTATAACACCACAACACAATATAAGAATACCAGCTATCCATCACAGCTCGAAGAGAAGACATCCTCGGATCACATGTAACTATCCAAATCTGCGCTCCTGCAAATACTCAAGAAAAGATACACCTGGCAGCGGACCAGGTCCTCAGAGGGACATAACAAGATACTTAAACACATGCCAATAAAGTACTGAAATAAATATCCAATGGGTCGCCTAACCGTCTAAAGTGAATACAGTTTAAGAACAACTTTTCCAACGCGTGGGCTATCTGGCTAAAATGGGATTGGCATAGTTCTCTTGGAGATCCAGGGGCCTACAAAGGCACGGCGTCTTTCGAACATCGGAGGCCCGCCAAGTAGTATATATAGGGGTCATCATGACCGCGCATCTCCGACGGAGCGTACGGGTTACACAAGGAAAGTGCAACGGAGCCCACACGCCTTACTTGTTGTTCTCCCCACCCCATGCTCTAAGTATGTCACATTCATGACACGATAATACCTCTAATAACTGCCAAGTCTACTAGCATGCAAAGTTTTTAACAGCAGTTATTCCTAACGCACGGCCCACACGTACAGGAGGCCAACCTGCACGCAAGTTCGTGATCTACATGAGACTCACAACTCGTGTAACAACTGTGTCATGGCCAATGAACCTAAAGATGCTACATGATTATGGGGTAGTCTCATAAACAAGGTCAATGCAAATACATAAATAAAAACATACCGCGACGTCACCGTCGCGCGCATTTTATATAACAGTTAAAATATATGAACTAAAGACAGAAAATAAAGATGCATGCAACATATGAAATATAAATAACAGTACAATGGCAAGGTATACTTGCCTGACAAGGAAGCTGCAATGTACCAATAACCTGCTCCAGAAATTGCGCAGAACAATCCAATATCCTATGTACACATAAATATAATATAATAGAATTATTAGTCATTACACTAGCACATACTCAACCACATTTATACTGGAATCAGGGGGTATACTAGGGGTAACACTAGTCATCTAACACGGTCAATTACGCATTGAATTACGCGGGTGTCGCGTCTTCAAGTACTGTACGAAATCAGTCAGTCAACTGACAGGTGTCTATGCCAGTACGTTAGTGTACGCAAGGCAGACAAATTCACAAGTTCTTAGGGTCAACATGGTCAAGGTAAGTATGGGATAGTCCACGATGTCCTAGGATCATACAGTCTGAATATTTAGTCATAATTATCAATTAGCATTTACTTACATATATATTCATATAATTATATAATAATATAACCATTAATTTATTTAATTCTGGAATAATTACTCTATAATCCTATTTTAATCTTATTATTCTGATTTTTATGTTAATTCCTAAATTTTGTCCAAAGAAACTAAATTTTATCAACTCGAGACTCATGGCACGCAAATCGAGGCGATCTGTTGACCAAAAAGTCAACCGATACAAACTCGACTTTCATGTATAATTTTCTATAGATTTCAGCATCAAAAATATACTGGAATTTACGGCTCGTCTGAATTCAAATTCGTTTGGGAATTATGGCACATACAAATTTTGTATTGTGCACCGATGGTTAAATTCTAACCTAGAAGTTCTACAGAATTAACAGTATCTAAATACTTCGAAATAAATTCTGGGAAAAATATATGTCGATGATCTCGACATTAGCTTTCCGAAACTTTAAACGGTTCATGATTCCAGGAATCGCGAAAACATCGAAACACGTCTATTTTCGGACATGCCGTGCTCTACGAATTTTCCAGAATTTAATACTAATAATTTAGAAAAACAATTTATATTATCAGAAATGTAACCTCATTATCATTCTAACAAAAAAACTGGAGCGTGTTTGGAGTCCGGAGCTAGGAGATATCGTCTTTTTAATTCGTCATAACTAGTAGAAAATGAGGCTGAATTTATGACGAATTTTGACTATTTTTTTTGGACGAAAAAGAGAGGAATTTGGGAAAGAAAAATATGAAGGATGAGGTATTTATAATGGTGGACACTACTTAATTAAATACGAATAGGATTGGTTAATTTGGATAGGATTATGATGAATTTAAATAAGGATAGGATATGCATGAAGTTGATTTCCTAGTAGGTTCAGGATTTGAATTAATTTAAAATAGAGTTTGAATTTATCTCAATAATTTATAATCTTAAATATAATTAAAGATAATACAAATAATTTATAAAATTTTATTAATATCTATTAACACTAAATTAGTATCTATCTAATATTAAGACTATATATATCCAAATAAATCCTAAATAATTTTAAAATCTAAATAAATTTCTTAAAATTCTAAATAAATTACAAAAAATATAATTAAATATTTTAAACTAAAATAAATATTTGGTAGGAACGACATGCAAGTATGGTCGTATAGTAAATCATAGAAGTCCTAGAAATTTATGTTTTCTAAGTTTTAATTACCAAAAATTCTAGAAAAATCTCCAAAAATCTAAAATAACCTAAAATAATTCTAAATGAGTATTTATATAAGTAAATATATCAAGAAATTTATTTTCTAATTAACTAAGAGCATATTCTAAATAAATTCAACATATATAATAAATATAATAATATAAAATATACACAAAATACCTATTTTGGGTGAGGGAGTTTACAATCTACCCAACTTAAAATAATTTTGTCCTCGAAATTAAAATAAGACATAATTTATTAAATCCTTCACATTCGTACATAAGGTATGTCAATCGCAATCTCTTCCAAAAATTTAAATAACAAAATCTATTCGAATCTATCGCGATCACTTCAAAATTAATATAACCACTGTTTAAATCAAAATTCAACCTGTCGTAATCTCTTCTCGATTTTTAAATAATCAACATCCAAATCTGACTCAAGTCTATATGACATCCCACATCAAAATTTATATCATAATTTTCAACTATCATAATCTCCTCTAGACTTTGAACAATAAACAATTCTAATCAAATCTTATTCCTATTCTTAACTTAAGAATTTTGTACTATTCAAATATTTAAACTCAATTTACATCCTCAATATTTCAAATAGGTGACCCAACAATCAAAATTGAACTTTTAATTCAAATCATCAAATTTTAAAATTTAAATCTAATTAACCAATTGTTCAAGTCTAAAATTCTATATTTATCCTCAAAATTTAAATTGATGATTCATCCTTCAATATTCAAAATTTAAATCATGTGCTCAAAGTATAAATATTGGGTCCTCAATATCAAGATTTTTAAAATTCATTAAATCCTCATTATCTTAATCCCTCTTTTAAAATTCTTCACATTTAAAAGGACTTAATCTCTCAATCTAATCCTACTTGATCACAATCTAAAAGAATTCTCCTCAAGTTTAATACTGCAATTTCTACCCAACTTAGAATTTACCCATCTATCACATAAGGCTCTTACACTTAAGAAAAATATTCCTCAATTTATTTTCTCATGTCATTCAATCCTCAAAACTTTAACACCAACTATATCATATGTGATATGCCCTTAATCAATTATGAAAGATAGTCACCAAATAATGTGATTGGCCTATGGGGTATATCTTGTACTATCCGTGTATCACTTATATCCAAGCACGAGATTTCGTCTTTCCGAAACAAGGGAAGACGGAAAGCAACGGAAAAGAGTTCAAGGAGGGGTAATAGAATGGAAGTATGGGAATCAAAGCGTTTAAAGAATTCAAATGGGAATTGTCAAGACAGTTGTGGATTAAAATCTTAATTTGATAATTTCCTATTCGCATGCTCACATCGGTGCAGTTATGTACTTGATATGATATGCTTTATCGTATCTAGAGGGTAAGTATATTCGTCTATTAATCACTACATATATCTCAATCCACGTAAAGTAGTTATGCGAAGGGGAAACCAAGCGCACTAAGGTTAGCTAGACCCTAATACACTGATTCTGAAATATATTATTGTGGCCCCCAATAATACGTATGTCATGAACAAGCTCGATAAAGAATAAGCTTGCAAAAACTAGGCTATAATAGCAGCATAAGTCAAGGTAGTACAGCAAATATGAATACGCTAGATTATGATGAAAGAAGGTTCATAACAATTCAAATTCACAAAAATAAAAGCAAAATAAGCAATAATAATGAAAGACTACACAATCTCTACAGTTGTCATACTAATTCCTTGTCTAAGTCGCTAGTCGACCAATAGAGACATGGACCTCTAAATTCTATCGTCTGAATAAACACTGTCGTCTTTGCTAGCATACAATTAATGTCATTCAGTTACACTTCATCAATGAATCACAGGGACTACGTGATACTAGGTGGTGAGGTATACTATCCAACTTAAAATAATTTAACTACTATTGTATTGCCTTAAGGATACCTACAAAAATAACCTTGCACATGTACATAGAACAGAAACTCTTATTAGGGTCTCCTATTGCATTATATAGGTAAGGGTCAAGTGCTCATAGAACAAGTGTCAATCGTAGGGATAGAAGAGTTACTAGCCGTTAAGGGGAAAGGGATTTAACTCGTATCGAGCTATGGGTACAAATTTTATGATTTAAAGCTAAGGGGTAATCATTAGGTCACAACCTAAAGGAACTACGCAAACTATCAAATCCCAACTATCACGCACAAAATTCAAAGTTCAAATTACCAAGCTATACCCTAGCAAACTACATGTCCTAACATAGAATAAGATTACTTGGCCTTCAATCATACGAGTTATGTGGCACGAGTTAAATGATGAAGAAAGAAGAATCATAATTTAGTCGTCACACAATTAGCGAACGCTAAGGTTGTAGGGGGACAAGTTATGAAATCAAAAATAGAGGGCTCTAGATAGCATCATGGTTCTCTAAGGGGGTGGCATGCTAGTTGCCATGTTTGGGGTATGATCAAGGGAAATGGTTGATTACATTCCTCTAGGCTTCCTAGGGTGCTGTCTACTAGTAACAAGACAATGACATAAGTTTTATAGTTCTCTAATACTATCCAATTATGAGGGTTAGGTTCAGTCCTAATGTTCAATATTGGTTCTCTATTGGTTCCTCAATACTAGGGTCAAACATTATGGTAAAACTTTTAACTAACTCTAGTAGTGTCTATACTACTCTCAAGTCTTCATAATACATCAGGGGGTAATGGTAAATCAATTCTAAAGATAAGGAATTCTAGGGTTCACTAGATATTCTAAACTTAGTGGTGTGTCTATATTCTCGTTGTATTCTTAATAGGTGTGCTACTCTAATTATCATCCTAATAACAGGGGTTCCTATATTCTAGCAGAAGGCCATATATACTCAAGGAACTTATTAGGGAAGTACAGAAATCAAGCAGGATACAATTGTTTGAATAGATCATAGAGGAGGAAGGTGAATCATAGTCAATTGTGGATGAGATCCTATACTCTAGTCCTATGTGCAGGCTTGTTCGGTACAGTAACGTAACCGAGACAATATGCTCTCGACCTGCATGGGCCACCACAAAAATATGTCACGCCCCAGTCCCAAATACGTAGGACTAGGAGACGTAAGCATGCCAGCCGTATGGATATGGCAACTCCAATATATGAAAACCAAATCCATACGTACGCTGTAATATGAATATCAAATCCACATGTGGTATAAATCTATCACAAATCATAAGGTATAATCTAAATCTCATCCACGAAAATCAATATAAATAAATAACCAGTATCTATGAAACTAGATCTCAATATAAGTATCTAAGGATGCTAGTTGGGTGGAAACAAATCCACTACCAACTCAAATATAAGAGCAAATACAATATGAGTACAACACCACAACACAATATAAGAATACCAGCTATCCATCACAGCTCGAAGAGAAGACATCCTCGGATCACATGTAACCATCCAAATCTGCGCTCCTGCAAATACTCAAGAAAAGATACACCTGGCAGCGGACCAGGTCCTCAGAGGGACATAACAAGATACTTAAACACATGCCAATAAAGTACTGAAATAAATATTCAATGGGTCGCCTAACCGTCTAAAGTGAATGCAGTTTAAGAACAACTTTCCCAACGCGTGGGCTATCTGGCTAAAATAGGATTGGCATAGTTCTCTTGGAGATCCAGGGGCCTACAAAGGCACGGCGTCTTTCGAACACCGGAGGCCCGCCAAGTAGTATATATAGGGGTCATCATGACTGCGCATCTCCGGCGGAGCGTACGGGTTACACAAGAAAAGTGCAACGGAGCCCACACGCCTTACTTGTTGTTCTTTCCACCCCATGCTCTAAGCATGTCACATCCATGACACGATAATACCTCTAATAACTGCCAAGTCTACTAGCATGCAAAGTTTCTAACAGCAGTTATTCCTAACGCACCGCCCACACGTACAGGAGGCCAACCTGCACGCAAGTCCGTGATCTACATGAGACTCACAACTCGTGTAACAACTGTGTCACGGCCAATGAACCTAAAGATGCTACATGATTATGGGGTAGTCTCATAAACAAGGTCAATGCAAATACATAAATAAAAATATACCGCGACGTCACCGTCGCGCGCATTTTATATAACAGTTAAAATATATGAACTAAAGACAGAAAATAAAGATGCATGCAACATATGGAATATAAATAACAGTACAATGGCAAGGTATACTTGCCTGACAAGGAAGCTGCAATGTACCAATAACCTGCTCCAGAAATTGCGCAGAACAATCCAATATCCTATGTACACATAAATATAATATAATAGAATTATTAGTCATTACACTAGCACATACTCAACCACATTTATACTGGAATTAGGGAGTATACTAGGGGTAACACTAGTCATCTAACACGGTCAATTACGCATTGAATTACGCGGGTGTCGCGTCTTCAAGTACTGTACGAAATCAGTCAGTCAACTGACAGGTGTCTATGCCAGTACGTTAGTGTACGCAAGGCAGACAAATTCACAAGTTCTTAGGGTCAACATGGTCAAGGTAAGTATGGGATAGTCCACGATGTCCTAGGGTCATACAGTCTGAATATTTAGTCATAATTATCAATTAGCATTTACTTACATATATATTCATATAACTATATAATAATATAACCATTAATTTATTTAATTCTGGAATAATTACTCTATAATCCTATTTTAATCTTATTATTCTAATTTTTATGTTAATTCCTAAATTTTGTCCAAAGAAACTGAATTTTATCAACTCGAGACTCATGGCACGCAAATCGAGACGATCTGTTGTCCAAAAAGTCAACCGATACAAACTCGACTTTCATGTATGGTTTCTTATAGATTTCAGCATCAAAAATATACTGGAATTTATGGCTCATCTGAATTCAAATTCATTTGGGAATTATGGCACATACAAATTTTGTATTGTGCACCGATGGTTAAATTCTAACCTAGAAGTTCTACAGAATTAACAGTATCTAAATACCTCGAAATAAATTCTGGGAAAAATATATGTCGATGAACTCGACATTAGCTTTCCGAAACTTTAAACGGTTCATGATTCTGATTCCTGGTTCTCCCAGAATCGCGAAAACATCAAAATACATCTATTTTCGGACATGCTGTGCTCTACAAATTTTCCAGAATTTAATACTAATAACTTATAAAAACAATTTATATTATCAGAAAGCTAACCTCATTATCGTTCTAATAAAAAAAATTGGAGCGTGTTTGGAGTCCAGAGCTAGGAGATATCGTCTTTTTAATTTGTCATAACTAGTAGAAAATGAGGCTGAATTTATGACGAATTTTGACTATTTTTTTTGGACGAAAAAGAGAAGAATTTGGGAAAGAAAAATATGAAGGATGAGATATTTATAATGGTGGACACTACTTGATTAAATACGAATATGATTGGTTAATTTGGATAGGATTATGATGAATTTAAATAAGGATAGGATATGCATGAAGTTAATTTCCTAGTAGGTTCAGGATTTGAATTAATTTAAAATAGAGTTTGAATTTATCTCAATAATTTATAATCTTAAATATAATTAAAGATAATACAAATAATTTATAAAATCTTATTAATATCTATTAACACTAAATTAGTATCTATCTAATATTAAGACTATATATATCCAAATAAATCCTAAATAATTTTAAAATCTAAATAAATTTCTTAAAATTTTAAATAAATTACAAAAAAATATAATTAAATATTTTAAACTAAAATAAATATTTGGTAGGAACGACATGCAAGTATGGTCGTATAGTAAATCATAGAAGTCCTAGAAATTTATGTTTTCTAAGTTTTAATTACCAAAAATTCTAGAAAAATCTCCAAAAATCTAAAATAACCTAAAATAATTCTAAATGAGTATTTATATAAGTAAATATATCAAGAAATTTATTTTCTAATTAACTAAGAGCATATTCTAAATAAATTCAATATATATAATAAATATAATAATATAAAATATACAAAAAATAACTATTTTGGGTGAGGGAGTTTACAATTTAGAAGCTCACTTTCTTGTCATGGATCAAAGTCTAACAATACTATATTCGATTGGAGGTGTGCTAAATGGGTTAGTTTATGAATGAGGTTTAACAAAATTTTTTTAATTGATCAAAATATTTCGTTTGATAGTTTATGTAATCAAATTGTTGAGCAATGTTCTATTAATTATGAATTTATATTGGTACATATTTTTTTAACTAATTGTATAAAGTTAGTTAGTGAAAGCATAAAAATTTATTCTCGAAGTTAATGTACAAGCAACGTACATTAATATTTATGTAACTTCACCACCACCTATAATTAATATTGTAAGTAGTATACGCACTTCTAATAATGTTAATACTGCTCCTAGTTCTTCTCATCAAGTTATTTTATTTACTAAACAAGAACATATAGTAGATGTTGGTAATAATGACGATGAAAACAGTGATGATTTAATTAAAAAAATTAGATGATAAATTTGATGGCAATGTTGATAGTGTTAGTATTTCTGGATTATGCGTTGGAAGAAAATTTAATAATCGTTCTGAATTTAGATATTTTATTAGTGATATAGCAATTGCACATAATTTTACTTGTCATGCTACTTTAAACAATGCTAGTGAGATTGTATATAAATGTAACGATTCAAGTTGTAATTGGAGAGTATACGCTAAAGCTGTTGGTGAAGGTGAAGGTTTTGCTATTGTTACGCTAGAAAATATGCATTCTTGTTTAGGTGAACTTACAACATATTCTCATCCATTAGCTACTACTATATGGGTTAAAAATAAGATTATTGATAAAATTTGAGATAATCAGTTGTTTAATCCATCGCATGTTGTAAATGATATATATAGAGAACACAAAATATATATTAAATATTATAAAGCTTGGAAAGCTAAGGAACTTGCTCTATCTGGGATAAATTGTAAACACACGTAATTTTTCAGAAATTAAAAAAATAAATTTTTGGAAATTTTCTGCAATTTTTAAATAATTAAATAAATGTTCTTCTAAATTAAATAATTTTAAATGATTTTATTAAATATTAAAATATTATAAAAATAATATTTTTGGGTGTAAAATAAAATATTAGACATAGGATAATTTTCCTGAAATTTATTGGACCCCAGAACTATTTTTAAAGACCTATAAAGTAAGTTTTTATTTAAACCCAAATTAAACCAACTTAAACCAATTAAACCGGTTTAAACCCTAAAATAAACCAAACCGAACCATGCTGAACCGACCCTGAACCCAACCCAAATCTTAGTGGGTCAGACTCGGACCCGCATCCAAATCCGACCTGAAACCGACCCGACCCTTGCTACAGTAATTCCCTAATTCACCCCGATCCCCGCGACTGTCCGCATCCCCGACTGTTCACCGGCCGCCGACCGTTTCGACCCCGCCATCTCCCTACTGTCCGCTCGCCTTCCCAGCGCCGCTTCACCTCCAGCAAACCACCACCGCCTCACCATCGACCCCGATCTCAGGCCACCTTGACCCTCGCCGTGACCAGAGGACTCCGGCGATGCCTCCCCGCAGCCGCCGTCAACCCCCAGCAGTCGCAGCACCCCGCCGGCCACCTAGCTCCGTCGTGCCGTGTCGCACCACCTCGCAGAAATGCATAAATTTAGTCAACTTCCGCGCCCTATTCAGGTGACTATTTTTCTCTCCTCGTTGTCCCGTTTTCCGTAACATCTGCTATGACGCGTAGACTGCATGACCCTCTCGATACCCGTGCAACTTGTTCGGGATATCGCGTCCTGTGGCGATCGCAAACTGCGACGCAAAATCAGGAAAATAAATACCCTAATTTTCCCCGGAACTTGGTTCGCCCCGCTAAACGGGATGACTTGGTCGTGTGCGGACTTTACCGAAAGGTGTGCGCCGTTAATGCGGACGTGTGGGATTTTGCGAAAGTTGATTTGGATGTGCGTGCACACCGGAATCAACGCGTATCCGTCGACAACATCCCATATCGGCCCTATTCTAGAACTCGTTGTAACTTCGTATACGCACATCGTATCTAAACGAAACTTGTGCCATCGGACTCATAGCAATACGCTGGTCCTATGACCCAAGTTTGGTTCAATTCTGAGAACGTTGACAAAATCGCGTATCGTGGGCCCCACGACTCCACTTGACGAACAATTTTGTGATTGGCTCATCGGAATCCAGTTCTGGACATTCCGTTGGGTTCGTATCGCCGTTCTGGACTTGTAGACACTAAGTTTGATGAATTTGGAGAACATTATCTCTAGCACGTTTCTCGGTGCGAAGTGGGCCACATGTGGACCTCGCTTTGACCAGAAACTGTCATTTTTGCCCCTGTGTCCAAATTGGACTCACGAATAGGCAATTCTAGTTATTTGATATCTTCTGAACCTGATGGTAATATTTATTACAGCTTTCGGAGGAGTACCTGCAGATTCCGCTGATACCGGAGCAACTGTTGGTATCCAAACCCCAGGCAAGTGTACCTTGCCAACCTTGCAGTTCTTGTTACATAATATTTCTTAATTTATTTATATGTTATATCTGTTCAACCTAGGACCGTGTGATATTACTTAACGTCCGAATAATATTCGGGTGTCAACACCGTACGCGGAGTTGTGTAACGTCACCTAGAGATGGTTATCGAAACCCTATACATTCTCGTGCTTGCCTCATCAAGTACGTCATCCCTAGGACACCTGATACTATTCATGAGACAGAATCTTTCTGAGATATTCATGGTGATTATGTATAGGTTACAGGATTTATGGCATAGACATTATATTCATAGCTATCATATGACTTGCTGCATTAGTTATGATCTTGCGTGACATGGACATGAGACGTTGTGGACATGAGACGTGTGATTATATTGGGTGGGGAGAGTCACACAGGCTACAGGCTGATTTTATATATGTATTTATTATTGTGAGGCCGTAGACTCTACATCAGAGCTAGGCACATTACGTGATATTACTGCTACCGGCTCTCCGACACAGAGCTTGTAGCGGTCTCAGCCTGAGTACTAGTGATGCTCTCACTTGTATTTCACATAGATGGTTACATAATTTACCCTATTGTTTTATTTATTATTGTACTGTATTTATTTTGGTTGAGTTATTTTGTACCATGCTATGTCCCCTGAGGACCTGGATTCCGGATTATGTCCCTAGGTTTAATAGAGAAATTCTATCCTGAGGTATACGGGGCAGGAGCAGAAGTAGGAGCAGGAGCAGACACTGGAGCTGAACCGATTTCCGAGGACAAGGTGATGGCCGAGGATTTCTCCTGAGTATCTGTTATCTATACTCAATATTTTCTTTTTTAGACTCTTTTTTTTCTGGTCTGTTGAACCAGTGTATCAGACTTATTATCTGGTTGTTTCCTGATTTACTTTATTGTGACTTGATGACAGTTATATTTGATTTTGGTGATGTTAATCATATTTACCTTCCATGGATGAGATTAGATTGTGACATATTTAGTAGACTTTATTATTGTGTTACAGCTTAAGTACACCTTGATGGGTCCATTAAATTGGGTTTGCCCATTAGAGTGTGCTGCTGGCCATTGCCACGTGGCTAGTCCCTCGATATTTTGGGACTGGGACGTGACATAATTTTTGTGGTGGCTCATGCAGGTCAACGACTAAATTGTTCGATTTCAACTTAGAGACCGAGCAAGCCTGCAATAAGGATATGATAAGTTATAGGATCTCATCCATTGATTTGAATCATTTTTGATCTCTATATCGGATTCAAATTAATTGCTTGATTTGCATCCTGTTTTGATTCCTTTGTGCATTCTCATAGTTTAATTTTAATGGAGAGTAATGGATCCGAGAATCGGTGACGAGAATCCTTTAGGTACACCATACGATGCTGTGGTCACCTATGATGATGGAGTGACACCAGAAAATAGAGGAAAATTCTCTCAAAGCGATCAAGCTGGCCAGCATAATTCAAGGTTTCGGCGTGATGATATCCCACCTCCGCCACAGTTTACTCCACTGATGCCTATTTTTCTACCAGGGCAAACCATGGACGGGCAGCAGATGTTTCAAATATTTTATGCCATGATGCAAGCCCAACAACAGGTTCAACAAGAGGCTCAGCGTCATGAGGCAGAGTACTTGAGAAACAGCCTAGTAACCGCATTGAGCAGGCGAACCCACAACTAGGCGACCAATGATGGGATCTATCACTGATTTCCGTCAGCTGAAGCCCCGTAACTTTTCTGGCAAGGAGGGGACAACTGAAGTTCACGAGTGGCTCACGAACACACAACACCAGTTGGAAGCAGCTGAACTTCCAAGGAAGAGATGGATGACTGCTGTCAGGATGTAGTTGACGGACAATGCGCACCATTGGTGACTATCTGAAGAGAAGAGGCTCGGACATGACCGAGTCATTTGGGAAGAGTTCTTCAGACTCTTCCAGGAGATGTATATCCCAGCTATTGCTCGATCGGAACTTCGAGACAAGTTCATCCGCCTTATTCAAGGCAATATGTCGGTGGAAGAATACAATGCTGAGTTCATTCGACTGAGTCGCTTCGCCCCTTCTCTAATTCCTACAGAAGAAGAGAAGGAGGAGAAGTTCTTCGATGGACTCAGGTTTGAGCTCCAGAGGTTGATCAGTTCTGTTGCACCAACATCATACACAGACGTCCTTGCTGCAGCATGACACATGGAGTGCGTCACTAGGAGGGAGTCAAGTCTGAAGCAGCCATTCACATCAGTACCATCCAGAGCATCACAAGGGGAGTCTGCAAAGCGATCCCAAAGGAATCTACCTCAGAGAGCAGCACTAAGAGCCCTATCCCTTCCTACTTGTCACTACTGTGGCAAGGTAGGCCATATCGAGAGGGAGTGTAGACGCAAGTTGGTACTATGCCTGATTTATGGATCCAACCAGCATCCAGCAAAGGGCTGCTCTGAGCGCCGGGAGAGAGCACCAACGTAAATCGACCAGCTTTACCAGCACCAAGGCCAGCTTATCCAGCATTGGGAGCACCAGACAGGAGTTGGAGGAGTCAGACCACCAGCTCCAGGAGGGTATCAGCAGAGACCACAATTGGCACCACAGACAACACTATTCCAGCAGGCTCGTTAGCAGAGAGGTCCAGCTCAGGGACAAGGACAACCATTTGTATTGGCTGTTGAGGAGGAAGCTACTGCAGAAGAGGTTTTAGCAGGTACTATATCAGTAGCTTCATTACCTGCTGTAGCATTATTTGATTCTGGAGCATCGCATTCATTTATAGCTGCTAGCTTCATAGTCATACATAGAGTAGCTACCGCACCACTTCTGAAGACTAAGAGAATTCTTACAAGAGGTAGAATTATCCCAGTTAGTGATATCTGTAGATCTTGTTCGGTAGTAGTATGTAGAAGAAAGATGCGAGCCCAATTTCTGATCTTTTTTATGTCGGATTATAATATTGTACTTGGTATGGATTGGTTAAGTCAGTACCATGCGACCCTAGATTGTCGGCTTGGATGGGTTATATTTAGACCGCCTGGTCATCCAGAGTTTGAGTTTCTTCGGGGAGCTATAGAGCAAGGTGTTCAGCCTACTCTTAGGATACTATCTGTAGAAGGGGAGTCAGGTTACCCAAGAGTTATATCAGAGTTTGTGGATATATTTCCTGATGATCTTCCAGGTTTACCACCTGATCGGGAAAAAGAATTCACAATAGACTTGACTCCAGGAGCAGAGCCTATCACTTCATCAGTGTACCGGCTAGCACCTAAGGAGTTGGTAGAATTGAAGGAGCAAGTTGATGATATTCTGGTGAAGGGTTTTATTCGGCCCAGTATTTCACCTTGGGGAGCACCCATATTATTTGTGCCAAAGAAGGATGGGACAGTACGGCTGTGTATTGACTATAGGACACTGAACGCTGTAACCATTAAGAACCGGTATCCCTTGCCACGTATTGATGACCTATTTGATCAATTGAGTGGTGCTAGGATAATCTCGAAGATTGACCTTAGATCCGGTTATCACCAGATTAGAGTGAGGAAGGAGGATATACTGAAGACGTCCTTCAGGACCAAGTATGGACACTATGAGTTCTTAGTTATGCCGTTTGGTTTAACCAATGTGCCAGCTGTATTCATGAGTTTGATGAACAGAGTTTTTTATCAGTACTTGGACAAGTTTATGGTTGTGTTTATTGATAATATCTTAGTATATTCCAAGTGCCACGAAGAGCACGAGAAGCATCTCAGAATCGTGCTAGAGACGCTGAGACATGAGAAGCTGTATGCCAAACTCAGTAAATGTGAGTTTTGTATGGATAAGGTGCCTTTCTTAGGATATATCATCTCAGGAGAAGGACTTTCAGATGATCCATAGAAGGTTGCTGCAATCGAAACTTGGCCTACACCTACATCAGTTGCAGAAGTGAGAAGTTTTCTCAGACTTGCTGGATATTACCGGAGGTTCGTAGAAATTTTTCAAGGATTGCGGAACCTATGACGCGGTTGACGCATAAGGACCAGGAGTTTGCATGGACGGAAGATTGTCAGAAGGCCTTTGAAAAATTGAAGAGGCGATTAACAACAGCACCGGTCTTGACTCTTCCTTCAGGATCGGGAGGCTTTGTTGTTTATAGTGATACGTCAGGTAGTGGACTAAAATGTATTTTGATGCAACATGGCAAAGTTATCGCTTATGCATTGAGACAGCTGAAGGTCCATGAGAAGAACTGTAACGCCCCGCTCCGCGCCGGCGTTATGTATCAAGGTGAGTGGGCAGAACTTCGTTCTCTGATTCTTGCACGCCTTAATAATAACCTGAGTTTTTGCTTGCAATGTTTTCTTAAGAGAATGATAGAACCTGTCTTGCATGTTAATGAACGAACTCACCTAGCTTGTCTTGAATCAATGTCTGCTAAACGAGAATCCTGATCGCTGGCTTAGAGTGCATGAACATGTTCACTATCGTCTATGCTTCGAGAGAACCATACTGTGCCTGAATGTGTTCAAGTGATAAGTCGGATTGCCCCGCAACAAAGAGTGTTTATAGATGGTTCGTCTCGTCTGCATACTAAGAGTTTTGATAGTGTTCCATGCATTCGCACGCGGTCGGACAATGGCTTTTGGTGCAGAGCTGAACTGCATGTGTCCCGGCTGCTACAGAGATAGTGGAAAGCAACCATGAGTCACAGCTGCCATTAGCATCAGATAAAAGAGTCATTGGTATGCTGGACTAACCGCTACCAATCCTGAGATACTCGGGGACCGCCATTCATATAGCTAAGTCATTGTGTTAGCTTGGATAGAGGACTGCCCCTAAGAATGTGCATTGTGTGTCTAGCTTTGCATCTGACCCTCGAGTCGCACGAGACACGCTGCGCACACCCTGGAACATGAACGGTTTGCTTGCCTGCTTAGTATATGAAACTCTGTTTCCAAAATATGTTTCTAAACAAGTAAATCGACTCTGCTAGAACTGCATGAAACGAACCTAGGTAAAACTAGAAAGATCACTAGTAATGTAATATTTTATAACATGATTACTTAGTGCCTGTTTGAGTGAATGCTTGTTTCTGTTCAGTTGATTTATCTCACCAGTACTTGTATAAAGTGCTGACCCACCAACAGTTTACTTGTTCGCAGGTACTGGATCGTCCGAGGAAGCGATAGGCGTGCCACAGTCCCGAAGACCCAGAATCCTGGTTTCGATTGTTGCCCCGAGAATGCTATCGTATAAGGGGGCATAATGTATGGAACGAACGTGTGCCTTTGCTAAAGGAAACCCAAGTTGCCTCGATTGTCCCGAACACTCAGTTGGCTAATGCATTGCATTACAACAAGTCCCTTTCCGCTGCTTACTCGATTGATGCGATGATAGCCAACTATCAACTTAAACGATTGGCCTTGCACGGGCGCAACCCTAGGCCCGTGCGGCATCACGTCCCCCGAAACCTCGAACGGGCCATTCGCTTGGCTCCCTTCCTCCCTCGCACCCGCGGGACGGGCGCGGTGATTCGCGTCCGGCGCGCCGAGGCACGGTGATACGTGCCCGGTTCGTTGAATCCCGGCCGCGCGGGGCGGGGCAGGGCGGAGCGGCGGCCCGAGCGGGGCCGGGGCGTGACAAGAACTACCCAACGCTCGATCTTGAGCTAGCTGCAGTAATATTTGCACTGAAGATATGGAGGCACTATCTTTATGGAGAGAAGGTAGAAATCTTTATTGATCACAAAAGTCTGAAGTATGTATATACTCAGAAGGAGCTCAATATAAGATAGAGACGTTGGCTTGAGTTGATGGTCGACTTTGATATAGATCTGCAATACCATCCGGTCAAGGCGAATGTCATAGCAGACGCACTCAGCAGGAAGACCACGACTTATTTCTTGACGATGCATCCCCAGCTATTAAATGATCTACAGGAGCTCCAGATAGAGATTATTTTACCAAGACAAAGTGGCTTGTTGGCGAATCTTGAAGTTAAGTCATTTCTTGTGGAGAGAATTAAGGCAGCATTGCCCACCGATGCTAGATTTTGAAGACTTAAAGAGAAGACGAAAGTAGGCATGCAGACAGGAATTCGCATACATGAGGACGGGACATTAAGGTACCGAATTCTATTCTGAGGTATACGGGGCAGGAGCAGAAGCAGGAGCAGGAGCAAACAGTAGAGCTGAACCGTTTCCCAAGGATGAGGTGATGGCCGAGGATTTCTCCTGAGTATTTGTTATCTATACTCAGTATTTTCTTTTATTAGACTCTTTTATTTCTGGTCTGTTGAACCAGTATATCAGACTTATTATCTGGTTATTTCCCGATTTACTTTATTATGACTTGATGACAGTTATATTTGATTTTGCTGATGTTGATCATATTTACCTTCCATGGATGAGATTAGATTGTGACATATTTAGTAAACTTTATTATTATGTTACAGCTTAAGTACACCTTGATGGGTCCATTAAATTGGATTTGCCCATTAGAGTGTGCTGCTGGCCTTTGTCACGTGGCTAGTCCCTCAATATTTTGGGACTGGGGCGTGATATAGTTTTTGTAGTAGCCCATGCAGGTCAACGACTAAATTGTTTGGTTTTAACTTAGGGACCGAGCAAGCCTGCAATAAGGATAGGATAAGTTATATGATATCATCCATTGATTTGAATCATTTTTGATCTCTATATCGGATTTGAATTAATTGCTTGATTTGTATCCTATTTTGATTCCTCTGTGCGTTCTCATAGTTTAATTTTAATGCAGAGTAATGGATCCGAGAATCGATGACGAGAATCCCTTAGGTATACCACACGATGCTGTGGTCACCTATGATGATGGAGTGACACCAGAAAATAGAGCATAATCCTCTCAAACCGATCAAGCTGGCCAGCATAATTCAAGGTTCCGGCGTGATGACATCCCACATTCGCTACAGTTTACTCCATTGATGCCTATTTTTCTACCAGGGTAAACCATGGACGGACATCAGATGTTTCAAATATTTTATGCCATGATGTAAGCCCAACAATAGGTTCAACAAGAGGCTCAGCGTCATGAGGCGAAGTACTTGAGAAACAGCCTAGTAACCGCATTGGAGCAGGCGAACCCACCAGCTAGGCGACCAACGACGGGATTTATCACTGATTTTTGTCAGCTGAAGCCCCGTACCTTTTCTGGCAAGGTGGGGCCAACTGAAGTTCACGAGTGGCTCACGAACACACAACACCAGTTGGAAGTAGCTGAACTTCCGAGGAAGAGATGGATGACTGCCGTCAGGATGTAGTTGACGGACAATGCGCACCATTGGTGGCTATCTGAAGAGAGGAGGCTCGGACATGACCGAGTCACTTGGGAAGAGTTCTCCAGACTCTTTCAGGAGATGTATATCCCAACTATTGCTCGATCAGAACTTTGAGACAAGTTTAACCGCCATATTCAAGGCAATATGACGGTGGAAGAATACAATGCTGAGTTCATTCAACTGAGTCACTTTGTCCCTTCTCTTATTCCTACAGAAGAAGAGAAGGCGGAGAAGTTCTTCGACGGACTCAGGTTTGAGCTCCAGAGGTTGATCGGATCTGTTGCACCTACATCATACAGAAACGTCCTTGCTGCAGAACGATGCATGAAGCACGTCACTAGGAGGGAGTCAAGTCTGAAGCGGCCATTCAAATCAGCACCATCCAGAGCATCACAAGGGGAGTCTGCAAAGCAATCCCAGAGGAATCTACCTCAGAGAGCAGCATCAAGAGCCCTATCCCTTCCTACTTATCTCTACTGTGGCAAGGTAGGCCATATCGAGAGGGAGTGTAGACGCAAGTTGGGACTATGCCTGATTTGCGGATCCAACCAGCATCTAGCCAAGGATTGCTCTGAGCGCCGGAAGGGAGCACCAACGATAAATCGACCAGCTTTACCAGCACCAAGGCCAGCTTATCCAGCATTGGGAGCACCAGACGGGAGTTGGAGGAGTCAGACCACCAGCTTCAGGAGGGTATCAGCAGAGACCACCATTGGCACCACAGGCAGCACTATTCCAGCAGGCTCGTTAGCAGAGAGGTCCAGCTCAGGGACGAGGACAAGCATTTGTATTGGCTGTTGAGGAGGAAGCTACTGCAGGAGAGGTTATAGTAGGTACTATATCAGTAGCTTCATTACCTGCTGTAGCTTTATTTGATTCTGGAGCATCACATTCATTTATAGCTGCTAGCTTCGTAGCCACACATAGAGTAGCTACCGCACCACTTCCGAAGACTAAGAGAATTCTTATAGGAGGTAGAATTATCCCAGTTAGCGACATCTGTAGATCTTGTTCGGTAGTAGTATGTGGAAGAGAGATGCGAGCCCAATTTTTGATCTTTTTTATTCTGGATTATGATGTTGTACTTGGTATAGATTGGTTAAGTCAGTACCATGCGACCCTAGATTGCCGGCTTGGATGGATTATATTTAGACCGCCTGGTCATCCAGAGTTTGAGTTTCTTCGAGGAGCTATAGAGCAAGGTGTTCAGCCTACTCTTAGGGTACTATCTGTAGAAAGGGAGTCAGGTTACCCAAGAGTTATATCAGAGTTTGTGGATGTATTTCCTGATGATCTTCCAGGTTTACCACCTGATCGGAAAATAGAATTCAAAATAGACTTGACTCCAGGAGCATAGCATATCACTTCATCAGTGTACCGGCTAGCACCTAAGGATTTGGTGGAATTGAAGGAGCAAGTTGATGATATTCTGGAGAAGGGTTTTATTCGGCTCAGTGTTTCACCTTGGGGAGCACCCATATTATTTGTGCCGTAGAAGGATGGGACAGTACGGCTGTGTATTGACTACAGGGCACTGAACGCTGTAACCATTAAGAACTGGTATCCCTTGCCACGCATTGATGACCTATTTGATCAATTGAGTGGTGCTAGGGTATTCTCGAAGATTAACCTTAGATCCGGTTATCACCAGATTAGAGTGAGGAAGGAGGATATACCGAAGATAGCCTTCAGGACCAAGTATGGACACTATAAGTTCTTAGTTATACCGTTTGGTTTAACCAATACGCCAGCTGTGTTCATGAGTTTGATGAACATAGTTTTTCATTAGTACTTAGACAAGTTAGTGGTTGTGTTTATTGATAATATCTTAGTATATTCCAAGAGCCACGAAGAGCACGAGGAGCATCTCAGAATCGTGCTAGAGACGTTGAGGCAGGAGAAGCTGTATGCCAAACTCAGTAAATATGATTTTTGTATGGATAAGGTGCCTTTCTTGGGATATATCATCTCAGGAGAAGGACTTTCAGTTGATCCAGAGAAGGTTGTTGTAATCGAAACTTGGCCTACACCTACATCAGTTGCAGAAGTGAGAAGTTTTCTTGGACTTGCTGGATATTACGGGAGGTTCGTAGAAAATTTCTTAAGGATTGCGGAACCTATGACGCGGTTGATGCGTAAGGACCAGGAGTTTGCATGGGCGAAAGATTGTCAGAAGGCCTTTGAAGAATTGAAGAGGCGATTAACAACAGCACCGGTCTTGACTCTTCCTTCAGGATCGAAAGACTTTGTTGTTTATAGTGATGCGTCAGGTAGTGGACTAGGATGTGTTTTGATACAACATGGCAAAGTTATCGCTTATGCATCGAGACAGCTGAAGGTCCATGAGAAGAACTACCCAACGCACGATCTTGAGCTAGCTGCAGTAATATTTGCACTGAAGATATGGAGGCACTATCTTTATGGAGAGAAGTTATAAATCTTTACTAATCACAAGAGTCTAAAGTTTGTATATACTCAGAAGGAGCTCAATATGAGACTGAGATGTTGGCTTGAGTTGATGGTCGACTTTGATATAGATCTGCAGTACCATCCGGGCAAGGCGAATGTCGTAGCAGACGCACTCAGCAGGAAGCCCACGGCTTATTTCTTGACGATGTAGCCCCAGCTATTAAAGGATCTATAGGAGCTCCAGATAGAGATTATTTTACCAAGAAAAAGTAGCTTTTTGGCGAATATTGAAGTTAAGTCATCACTTGTGGAGAGGATTAAGGCGGCATTGCCCACCGATGCTAGATTGCGAAAACTTAAATAGAAGACGGAAGCAGGCATGCAGACAGGACTTCGCATACATGAGGACGAGACATTAAGGTGCGAAATTCTATCTCGAGGTATACGGGGCAGGAGCAGAAGCAGGAGCAGGAGCAGACACTGGAGCTGAACCGATTCCCGAGGATGAGGTGATGGCCGAGGATTTCTCCTGAGTATTTGTTATCTATACTAAGTATTTTTTTTTATTAGACTCTTTTGTTCCTGGTCTGTTGAACCAGTATATCAGACTTATTATCTGGTTGTTCCCCGATTTACTTTATTGTGACTTGATGATAGTTATATTTGATTTTGCTGATATTGATCATATTTACCTTCCATGGATGAGATTAGATTGTGACATGTTTAGTAGACTTTATTATTGTGTTACAGCTTAAGTACACATTGATGGGTCCATTAAATTGGGTTTGCCCATTAGAGTGTTGTTGACCATTGCCACGTGGCTAGTCCCTCGATATTTTGGGACTTGTTTGATAATAAACGAATGAAATCAAAACTAGGTTTATACGAAACCCTTTCTTTGGTTTACAAACAAGAAAAAGAAGTACTATTAATCTTATACGAGGATGTTGAGTACAAAAGTTTGATTCTGGGTAAATATTGCTATAGGAGTCTGATCTGCGGTCGATCACTTTATTCCTTGGACCGCACGATGACGAAGAAGTGCTGTAGAAGACAAAAAAGAAGCTTCAAAGACTGCATGAGGGATTAAACTCTCGTAGCCAAAGTAGTCAATCAACATTCTCTGGATATACTCTCTTTTCTTGAAAAATCCTTGACCTGGGATTCTGACCTTAATTCTCTGCCCTTTTCAAGAAAAATCCGACCTTGGACCTCCGTGGCCGGAGGTCTCTATTTGTAGGGTTTGGTCACTGTCCGCGTAGAAATTGAACAGCGGAGAGAGCTGCACCTTTTACGCGGCGGTTATAATAACTGTCACCCACGTATGAATGATCTCCTGAATTAGCATGTGACGCGTGTCCCATTATGAGGTAATACGTATAACTGCTCGTCGAAGATCACGACATGCAAGCCACGTAGAGAAGGTTGGCATAAAAGCCAAATAACTGTCACCTTGGCGTAAAAGCCAAATAGTTATCTTGTTGGCGTAGAAGCCAAATAGCTGTCATATTGGCGTAGAAGCCCAGTAGACGTAGAAGTCCAATAGATGTCATATAGGCGTAGAAGTCCAATAGCTGTCTTGTTGACGTAGAAGCCAAGTAGGCGTAGAAGCCGAATAGTTGTCAAGTTGGCATAGAAGCCAAGTAGGCGTAGAAGACAAGTTCTGCGTAATGCTTGATGCTGCATAGATAGGTAATCGGCATAAAGATAGCCAATTATCCTTCTTTGACTGAGTTCTCAAGCGTATTCTAGGCCAAGTAGCTTTATTATGCACCTTTGCCAATATAGCCTGAGTTGGCGTATTTTGAGGAGATAGCATACGGCGTACTCTATAGTTGAAAAATAGCCAGGTCAGCGTATTTTGAGGAGATAGCATACGGCGTACTCCTATAGCTAAAAATGGCCTGATGGCTTAATGTGCAGGGATGGTGATATGGACGTATTAGCTCTAATTATGGCTCACCCAGTCATTAAAAGTAGAACCAAATCTCATGCATTAAATGCAGAGATCTGCCCCCATCTCGCGCATTAACTGCAGAGACGTGCCTCGAGTTCTGTACGAAGAGCACCTTTTGATGTGGCGGTTGATTTCGTCTCATCCTGAGCGTAAAAGCTCATGTCTGCCTGTGTAAAATAGGCAGCGTATTCCTTGAGTGCGTAAACGATGTCTTATATCAAGGATTAGGCACTAAACGATAGTCTGGGGCTCTGTACTGAATCATCATTACAGCCGTCCTCTTGATAGTCGTACAGTACTCTTTGTTAGGAGTCGGGTTTACTGCGTCCTCTGACAGGTTCATTCGAGGAATACGAAGAGTTCCTCGTACAAATTCCCACTACATTTAAAAGCAGATAGGTTTTACGCCGGAGTGGCGAGGTAGCAACCTTTTTACGCTGAAGCAGTCTGGAAATGCTGCATTACGCGGGTTATTCTGGAGCTATATTTTACGCTGAATAGCGTTGAAGCTCTGTTGTACGCCAATGGCTCTGAAGTCATGTTTTACGCCACCCAGTGTTGAAGCTCTGCTGTACGTGACTTCCTGCATGTTGAGGGTTTTATGCGTAGAATTCTCAGCGTATTTTTTATGCTTCTACAAGATCCCCTTAAAAGTTTTTAAATTCTTCGTAATTTGAAACACTTTGAATGAAGCATGAAACGGTCAAGTTTGACTCATTCCGCGAGGATGATTTCTTGGTAAATATTTAGGAATTTATTGGGATTTGGTGTGTTCTCCTCTGCCTATATAAAGGCGACTGAGTTAACCTATTTTTTCCATACTTCCTTCACCACAAAGAGATGGTTGCCAAGCTTCATCGGGTTGACTTGAGGAAGAAGAAGATCATGTTCTTCTAGTATGTAAGGAGCCGTAAAAAGAGGCGTCTTCAAGCAAATATCCTCTGCAACGATGGATCATGGAAGGATATCATAGCTTCCTTTGCTCGGGATGATCAGCAATTTCATATGACAATTCGTCCAGGAGAGAGAAATGGTCATATTGGACCATACAGCTTGCAAGTTGTATTCTCTCCCATCATGGCGCTGGACGAGGCTAGGCGGTTTGGCCCTGTCTTCCAATATTGTGTTGGCTCTGAATCCCAAACACAAATCTAGGGCATGCCTGCCATGGCGTATGGAGGATGGGCTGAATAATTTAGACAGGCCCAGTTCTGTATCCTTCCGCCATTAATTATTTTTTTGTTAATCGGCCTTGGAAGCCGATTAACTGCTGTAGAAGACGAAAAAGATCTCCACCAATATGAGAACTTGGCAGAACAGATTCTCGGCGTGATCTTAAATGAAAATGAGAAACCTTTTGTAGAGAAAGAATTTCCATCATATGTAATCATGAAGATAAAAAACCCTTTGTAAACTGGATTTCCATCATATGTACTCATGATTAATAGAATTGTCTTCTTTTATGCTTCTGATGATTTGTCATATTTGTTGTGATGAAGTCTGAATATGTGCAGCTTCGGCACGTCTGAATAATTTTATGCCGACTCTGATAAAAGAGTATCTGATCTCATCCCATCTTTTACGCGTAACTGAAGACGCATAGAAAAAGCTCTTTAGCAAAACTGTTGTCTTTGAAGATCCAAACTGTCATGCTGTTTTGGACGAGGAGTCACGTAGAATTTCTGAACTGTTACTTCTCTGAAACGAAGAATTCTTGTTCAGATCACCATCTTCAAGAATGGTTTCCCAAAAATCCCTTGAAAGAGGGCAAGAAATGTCTGTCGACTAAGCCATACTTGAACTTTTGAAAGATTCTGACTGGACTTCGGATGAACTTCCAATCGATCCAAGAAGGAGAGTCATTTTCTGTCACTACCACTTTTCCATATGAGGGCATTTGTGTAATTTAACTATTTAAATAATTATGTATTTAATTAATTGCTGAGTTTTATAAACTAATTATATTATTATTAGTGATATTTGATTTTAGGTCAAACTCTAGAACGCATTAGGACCAAACCCTAATTTGTAAACCCTATTCTAGCAAAACCCTAGAATTTTAAATTAGGATGGAACCCTCAAAACCCTAGACTGACTTAACCTGAGTCTATTAGGTTCTGCATGAGAGGGCCAGGGGGTTTAACCTAAAAACTATGCATGAAAACCCTAAAACTAGGTTTAATATAAAAGGAAGCTTCTCACAAAGCCATCCTTCATGTAGACAAGAGAAACCCTAGCCTCCACAAGAGAGAAACATCTCCCCACCTCCAAATTTCGAAATCAAACCCTAGGTTCCATTTTCTCCTCCTCCAAAGCAAGGAAATCAAGGAACGTGGGCCAAGGAACCTTGGGGAAGAAGAACTCCCATTTGTGAACCCATCTCTATAGGTACAATCCTAATTTTTATTCTTTTAATTCTGTTTTCTGTCAAATTATTGGCCATTAGGGAACCCCCACTGTGTAGTTTTGATTTTAGGGTTGGAACTAGGGTTTAAGTGTCCCCAACATCTGTTTTCCCCAATTTTTATGAACCCTAACCCTAGGTATTCGTAGGTGGATTGATTTCATCCCATGTGTGTTGGTTAAACTTGATTCTTAGGGTTTGATCGGGACCTTAGGGGTTTGTAAGTGATTTCGTTTATGCACTACATGTGTTTGAGGAAATGTTTCTTAGGGTTGCCTATCTTTGTATTTTATTTCCTGTGTATGTTGATATACTTATCTATATTTATATGTAAAGTTACTTGTGTTCAGGTTTGTGCTGTGCTGTGCTGAGTTTAGATTATGTGTGTGCAGAATTGTATTCTGTGTATGTGTGTCCAGACTAACTTGTGTCTGTGTGCAGCATATGTGTGTGAGTCTCTGTGTTAGTGAGTAGCAGATTATGTGGGGGTGTGTGTAAGGTTTATGTGCAGTGAACAGGGGATCCTAGTGTGCAAGTGTAGGACAGAATTCAGGTCTGTGGCAGCATTGTACTATGTGTGTGTGTGTGTGTGGAGTTAGTTAAATCCTGTGTGTAAGGTTCCTGTGTACTAGTTTGGTTCAGAGTTTAGTGCAGTGTTGCTGTGTATTCTGTAGGGTGAGCAGTAGAGTCCAATGAGTTAATTTTCTGTGCATAGGAATTATTCCTAGTATGTGTATGTTTATTTCAGAACCTGTGAATTTAAATATCTGTGTATGGCTGTGGTTATGTACCAGTGTGTATCAGATTTCAGTCCTATGTGTCTCAGTTAATGTGTACCAGATCACTAGTGTGTTCACCTGGGACTCAGTCAGTTAGGTACCTGTGTGTTTTGGCTAGATGTGTGTTGAGTTGAGTATTAGAGTTAGGAAAGTGTATCAGCCATAGGTGTGGGTGTATACTGTTAGTTTATGTATCAGTGTGGAGTTTAAGGTATCAGTGGGATTTGGGGGATTCCAGATTTCAGTGTGTGTACCATAGAGCTCATTATACCTATGTGTTAATAAGTGACTGTGTGCAGGATTTTGACTTAAGCTATGTGTAACTGTGTAGGTGTGGTGAGGTGTTCACTGTGAGGGATAATTAGAGTGTGTGTATCAGTAGATAGGAATATCTGTGTGTGTTCATGTGTCAGTTGGTATCAACTCAAGTATCAGTATTGGGGACTGATACTTAATTTCAGTTGGGGTGATTGTGAAGGTCTGTGTGTAGTAGTAGTTGACAGTGGATGAACATCTGCTTTTGGCAGTAAATAGGGGGTATGAGTGGTTAGTTGTTGTTTGTGTATCCAAGTATAGAGTTAAGGAAGGTGAGTGAATTGTGAGGAGTGTGAGGTGTTCAGTTTTTAAACTGTGTGTATGTATACCAATAGTTTAGACTGTGCTGTGAGTATATGTGTGCAGCTGTGTAATTCAGTGAGTGAACCCTAAATATCTGGGTATTAGAAATACCAGTGTGTTGTGCTGTGCACACAGTTGGGTGTGTGTTTGGGACTGTGCCTGTGCATTATATCAGTGTATCAATGATACCTATGGTGAGTATTGTTGTAGATGTTAATATGGTGTACTGTGGGCCTGTGTAGGAGTTAGTATAAGATATGGGAAATAGTGTTGGTAGGTATTGGTCAAGGTATTCAAGATTAATTGGGTTATGGGAGATATTAGAGTGATATATAAGTATAGCTAAGATATTAGAGATAGTAATTATATAGAGTCTATATTGTAAGTATGAACATAGAATATAGTGTATTTAACTAGTATTAGTTAACAATAGCTAGTATGAACCTAGAAGCAAGGTATTAACTAGTATTGACCAAAAACCTAGAGTTGACTTAGTAACACCTAGTTTAGACCTAGAAATGGCCTAACACCCCATTTCAAATTAGCTAATCACTTTTATTATTCCAAACACCATTTTAACATTGTTATCTTATATATAGGTTATTGTGATTTCACTTTGGACATTGATCCTCACACCTTGCTCAGGACCACAGGCGAGTACATTCTCTGACAGTTTTCATTGTTGATTACTTCTATAAATTGTAGTGTATTACATACTTGATTCCGACACTGTGGATACACGGGTTAGCACCCTAGATCCCCATCATGAGGAGTCGTGATTGGAATCCATCGTGCTAGCTGGGGGATGTTGAATTATTAGTAGATTATGTGATCATATCCAAATCCTTTACATGCATCATAGCTCACCCCACTTCTCACGTTGGGTGCGGCCTGACCATCATCATGCTTCATAGCTGTTATATATGATTAGCCTGACCATTATCATGCATCATAGCTAACCATATGGTTAGCCTGACCTTCAAGAATCATAGCTAATCATATATAACCAGCCTGATCTAGTCCCAAGCCGATCACATGATAAACTAATATTTCAAACACTTAGCTAGATGTTTTATCTTTATTCAGATTACTTGTTCTAGCATTCACTATTATTGTTCATTGCTAGATGCTCTATTGTCTATTTCATTTTCTCCTGTACTTCACATGTTCAGCTTTTATTTCCATCTTGTATCTCTTACACTGTTTATAGATTTTGTCAATTTAATGAAACTGCTGTTAGTGCTTGTGCTTCGCTCCAATCCTGACTGGATAACAACATTTTTCAGAGGACCTGGAGGATCTTTGCCCCACTCATTACGGCCCAGGAGTAGAGGGTGATTTTACTTCAGAAACCCCAGAGGAGTTGCCTAGCCTAGAGGAGAACTTACCAGCCTGTTCTTAGACTACTTTTTCTGCATTATTGTTTTAGACTGAGATTGAGTTGTATTGATGTTTTTGTGACTTTGTGAGGTCTTTTAGACCAGGAATTGAGTTGGACTTGTTGTGGTTGGTTTTTATTTAGAACTCTTTCTATTCTCATCGTGCCATTATGTTTTAAGTTGTGATTGAGTATATTATAGAACTGTGGTTTATTTATCATTGTCCTCCGTACGGGGTTGAGACTATTGATAGGATATACTATGTTTGTGACCTAGACAGCGTTCTACCGCCGATGCTGCGGCGTAGGCTGGACGTACCCACGACTTATGCCCAAATTCCGGGTGCGGGTCGTGACACGTTTTTAGTGGTAGCCCATGCAGGTCTAGCTTCGTAAGTTGTGCGGTGTCGTGGTAGTGCGACAACTTAGTTGTACTACTGCGAGCCTGTTTTAGGAAATAGAATTAGGCCGAGGATATGCTCAATCACAATTAGGAAATTCTGATTCTTATAATACTACTCTTAATGATTAATTCCTTTAGAATTTTTACTGTCCTTCCTTGATGATATCGTATCTATTGCCTTAATTAAATCTTTCGATCTGTCATCAGGATGCCGCCAAGAAGATCCCAGAGACTTGGAGCAGCAGATTCAGAGAGGTCTGCCACCTCTCGCGCTGCCGGACAGACATCAGCAGCACCTCCTACATCTCCAGTACATATGGGAGTGTCTGCAGCATTCGGGGGTCCTCCACCACCAGTTCAGAGGGTCCCCACAGCTACGACGGCACCACCACCTCCACCACCACCAGCTCAGCATCCAGGAGGTGTGCCCGTCGATGGAGCACAGATGTTCGCCTTGATTCAGGGCATGGTCGATGCCCAGAGGACGTCGGCAGAGGCCCAGAGAGTGCAGGCTGAGGCACATCAGGCCCAGACAGAGATGATGAGGGTGAACATGGAGAATGCTCACCAAGTGTCTCTCCAGGCTGTGGAGAGAGTCACTCAGCAGCAGCAACATCCTGGTCAGCAACAACAGAGGCCGGGCACCATTGTGGACCTCAAGAGGATGATGCCTCGGGAGTTCAAGGGGACAGAAGGGATACTCTACGCCGATGATTGGCTAGAGGACATTGAGAGGAACTTGCGTTTGGCGCAGCTTCCGGAGGCTCTCCAGATCGAGGTCGCTGGCAGCCAGATGTTCGATATTGCCTTGACATGGTTTCGCACGGAGCCGAGACTTTTGCGCAGGGGACTCACTTGGGAAGCTTTCAAGGAGCTCTTCAAAGAAAAGTTCTTTCCTGACGTTGTCCTGGGAGCTTTGGAGAGTCAGTTCCATGACTTAGCCCAGGGGAGCTCGTCCGTCGATGAGTATGCTGCGAAGTTTTCCCGCCTGAGCCGCTTCGCGCCATCGATGATTAGAGATCCGGGGGACAGGGCCCGAAAATTCAGAAAGGGGCTGACAAGGGAGATCAAGTCTCGCACGTCGGGACGTCGCACAGCTACCTACGAGGGCATATTGATGGATGCCCAAGTACCCGAGGACGACTTGGGTCTCAGGCCCAAGAGGGGACGCGATGGTTCCGGAGGAGCAAACAGTAGTACGGGACCGGGCAAGCGTCCACACTTTCAGCAGCAACAGCAGAGACCCTTTCAGCAGCAGTATCAGGCACCAGCCCGAGGGCAGGTCCAGCAGCAGCAACAGAGACAGAACCAGCCCGCCATCCAGGGTGCTTACTGCGGGAAGATGGGACATACTAGAGATATCTGCAGGAAGAGATTGGGCTCATGTCTATCCTGTGGATCGACGACACACCAGCTGAAGGATTGTCCTACCTTTCGTCCAGGTCAGGGTGGAGCAGCCGCCCAGAGAGGATCAGACAGGGTGCCTACCGCACCAGGAGGCCAACAACAGAGGGGACCACTTCCACCACAACATCAGAAGTTCGCCCAGCATCAGCATCAGCAGCAGAGAGGTGCACCCCAGGGGCGAGCATACGCCATGGCAGTCGAGGAGATCGAGCCAGCAGGAGACTTGATCACAGGTTCGGTTCTTCTCGATTGTATTCCCGCATTTACCTTATTCGATTCTGGCGCTTCCCATAGTTTTGTGTCTGTATCATATGCACTTCGTCATCATTTAGAGACAGAATCATTAGCTAGGACTTGCAAGATCATGACTGGTGGAGGTATTATACTAGTCCGTGATCACTGCAAGGACCGGAGAGTGTCAGTAGGAGGCCGAGACTTGAGCGTGAGTTTACTCGTCATGCCACTTCCGGGGTACGACATTGTACTCGGAATGGACTGGTTGAGTAGGCATCATGCTACTATAGATTGTTATGGAGGCAGAGTATTGTTTAGACCACCAGGAGAGCCGGAGTTTGAGGTCGTCAGAGGAGCAGCGGAACAGAGCAGGGGCACATTTTGCGGAGCCAGGGCAGAAGAGGAGGAGTTGCCACATCCTCTAATAGCAGAGTTCCTGGATGTATTTCCAGAAGAGTTGCCAGGCTTGCCGCCAGACAGAGATGTTGAATTCTCTATAGACTTGGTTCCAGGAGCGGAGCCTATTTCACAACATGTCTATAGAGTCAACAACAGCGAGCTGGCAGAACTGAAGAAGCAAGTTGAGGAGCTGCAGGACAAAGGCTTCATCAAATCCAGTTCATCACCATGGAGAGCTCCGGTATTGTTCGTACCGAAGAAGGACGGCACGGTGCGCATGTGCATTGATTATAGAGCTTTGAACAATATCACTATCAAGAACAAGTACCCGCTGCCGAGGATAGATGATCTTTTCGACCAGTTGAGCGGGGCGAGGGTGTTTTCAAAGATTGATTTGAGGTCAGGCTATCACCAGGTGAAGGTAAAGAAAGAAGACACGCCGAAGACAGCTTTTCGGACCAGATACGGCCAGTTTGAGTTTATGGTGATGCCATTTGGTTTAACCAATGCGCCGGCAGTATTCATGAACCTGATGAACAAGGTGTTCCACCAGTACCTTGACAAGTTCGTGGTGGTATTCATTGACGATATTCTCGTGTATTCCAAGACTCCGGAGGAGCATGAAGAGCAACTGAGGTTGGTCTTAGAGACTCTCAGGAGGGAGAAGCTGTACGGGAAACTCTCTAAGTGTGAATTCTTCCTTGACAAGGTCGAATTTCTTGGGCATGTGGTATCAGGTGACGGAATCTCGGTAAACCCAAAGAAGATCGAGGCAGTGGAGTCGTGGGCTACCCCCATATCGGTAGCTGAGATCAGGAGTTTTCTCGGGCTAGCAGGATACTACAGGAGGTTTGTACAAGACTTCTCCAAGATTGTAGCGCCGATGACCAGATTGACTAGGAAAGATGTGGATTTTGTCTGGACGGAGGAGTGCCAGGCTGCATTTGATGAACTAAAGAAGAGGTTGACAACAGCTCCAATTTTGACGTTGCCAGCAGGGACAGGTAGTTTCACCATCTACAGTGATGCTTCAGGGAAGGGTCTGGGATGTGTTCTTCAGCAGCACGGGAAGGTAATTGCCTATGCTTCCAGGCAGTTACGCCCTCATGAAAAGAACTACCCCACCCACGATTTAGAATTGGCAGCAGTTATTTTTGCTCTAAAGCTGTGGAAACATTACCTATACGGAGAGCGTGTGGAGATCTTCACAGACCACAAGAGCTTGAAGTACGTATTCACACAGAAGGAGCTGAACATGAGGCAGAGGAGGTGGTTAGAGTTGATGAAGGACTTTGACATCTCATTGCAGTACCATCCAGGGAAGGCTAACGTAGTCGCCGATGCCTTGAGCAGGTATCCGATGGCTATGTACTTGACGACTGATAGACATTTGTTGGCTGATCTGGAAAGCTTGGAGATTGAGGTGTTAGTTCCCGGTACTGAGATTCAGATGTGGGGATTGCAGATACATTCCAAACTGATGGACAGGATCAGAGCTGCGCAGTACGATGATGAGACTCTGAGGAGTATCAGAGCACAAGTTCAGATAGGATTGTCGGACGACTTTACTATCGCAGATGGTGATTCTCTACGGCACGGCACGAGGATATGTGTGCCGAGCGGGGAGCTGCACGAGGAGGTTTTGCAGGAGGCACACCGCTCTCAGTACTCGATGCATCCCGGTGCCAACAAGATGTATCGAGACTTGAGGGAGCACATATGGTGGTATGGAATAAAGTGCGAGGTAGCACGCTTCGTATCCCGGTGTCTAGTGTGCCAGCAGGTAAAGGCAGACCGGCAGAGGCCAGGCGGTTTGCTTCAACCTTTACCGATTCCAGAATGGAAATGGGAGCATGTGACCATGGATTTCGTTTCAGGGCTTCCACGTTCCCCAGGAGGGAAAGACGCGATTTGGGTCATCGTGGACAGGTTGACCAAATCAGCCCATTTCTTACCTTTCAGGGTGGGCACGTCGACAGAGAAGCTAGCAGAGATGTACGTGCGGCAGATTGTTAGACTTCATGGAGTTCCTGTGAGCATCGTCTCGGATCGGGATAGCCATTTCACTTCCCACTTCTGGAGGAGTCTGCAGGCTAGCTTGGGCACTCAGCTCAAGTTCAGTACCGCATATCACCCCCAGACAGACGGGCAGTCTGAACGGACTATTCAGACTCTCGAGGATATGCTACGCACTTGCGTTCTAGATCTCGGAGGTTCTTGGGAGGATCATCTGCACCTGGTAGAGTTTGCTTACAACAACAGCTACCAGGCCAGCATCGAGATATCGCCATTTGAGGCTCTTTATGGACGGAGGTGTCGTACACCGCTATCATGGGACGACGTTGGAGAGAGAGCCTTGCTAGGACCAGAAATGGTCGTGGATGCAGCAGAAAAGGTGAAACTCATCAGAGACAGACTGCGAGTGGCGCAGGACAGACAGCGGCATTGGGCCGACAGCCACCGTAGACCCCTTGAGTTTCAGGTATAGATTGTTGTTTTCTGGCTTGTGTTTGTTTGTTTAGACTGCGTGTTGAGACTGTTTTTGTGTTAGGTTGGCGATCTAGTATTCCTACGGATTTCTCCGACGCGTGGCACGATTCGTTTTGGCAGAGGCGGGAAGCTTAGCCCACGCTACATCGGACCCTTCGGTATTCTTGCGAAGATAGGTGCAGTGGCGTATAGACTAGACTTGCCGCCTGCATTGGAGGGAGTGCATGATGTGTTCCACGTGTCGCAGCTGAGACGGTACGTGGCCGACCCTAGTCACGTACTTGATCACTCGGAGATTGAGGTTGGTCCGACGCTCAGCTACCCTAAGCAGCCCGTAGAGATCTTGGACCGCAGAGAGAAGGTGTTGCGGAACCAAACTATTCCTTTGGTTCGTGTTGCATGGAGACATCACTCTCCAGGGGAGTCGACCTGGGAGAGAGAGGACGAAATGCGCGAGCAATACCCGTATCTCTTCTAGACTTGAGGTATATTCCTTTTCTGATTTCATTCTTGTTGTAGTTCAGTCCAATTTCGAGGACGAAATTTCTTTTAGGAGGGTAGACTTGTCACTACCACTTTTCCATATGAGGGCATTTGTGTAATTTAACTATTTAAATAATTATGTATTTAATTAATTGCTGAGTTTTATAAACTAATTATATTATTATTAGTGATATTTGATTTTAGGTCAAACTCTAGAACGCATTAGGACCAAACCCTAATTTGGAAACCCTATTCTAGCAAAACCCTAGAATTTTAAATTAGGATGGAACCCTCAAAACCCTAGACTGACTTAACCTGAGTCTATTAGGTTTTGCATGAGAGGGCCAGGGGGTTTAACCTAAAAACTATGCATGGAAACCCTAAAACTAGGTTTAATATAAAAGGAAGCTTCTCACAAAGCCATCCTTCATGTAGACAAGAGAAACCCTAGCCTCCACAAGAGAGAAACATCTCCCCACCTCCAAATTTCGAAATCAAACCCTAGGTTCCATTTTCTCCTCCTCCAAAGCAAGGAAATCAAGGAACGTGGGCCAAGGAACCTTGGGGAAGAAGAACTCCCATTTGTGAACCCACCTCTATAGGTACAATCCTAATTTTTATTCTTTTAATTCTGTTTTCTGTCAAATTATTGGCCATTAGGGAACCCCCACTGTGTAGTTTTGATTTTAGGGTTGGAACTAGGGTTTAAGTGTCCCCAACATCTGTTTTCCCCAATTTTCATGAACCCTAATCCTAGGTATTCGTAGGTGGATTGATTTCATCCCATGTGTGTTGGTTAAACTTGATTCTTAGGGTTTGATCGGGACCTTAGGGGTTTGTAAGTGATTTCGTTTATGCACTACATGTGTTTGAGGAAATGTTTCTTAGGGTTGCCTATCTTTGTATTTTATTTCCTGTGTATGTTGATATACTTATCTATATTTATATGTAAAGTTACTTGTGTTCAGGTTTGTGCTGTGTTGTGCTGAGTTTAGATTATGTGTGTGCAGAATTGTATTCTGTGTATGTGTATCCAGACTAACTTGTGTCTGTGTGCAGCATATGTGTGTGAGTCTCTGTGTTAGTGAGTAGCAGATTATGTGGGGGTGTGTGTAAGGTTTATGTGCAGTGAACAGGGGATCCTAGTGTGCAAGTGTAGGACAGAATTCAGGTCTGTGGCAGCATTGTACCATGTGTGTGTGTGTGTGTGGAGTTAGTTAAATCCTGTGTGTAAGGTTCCTGTGTACTAGTTTGGTTCAGAGTTTAGTGCAGTGTTGCTGTGTATTCTGTAGGGTGAGCAGTAGAGTCCAATGAGTTAATTTTCTGTGCATAGGAATTATTCCTAGTGTGTGTATGTTTATTTCAGAACCTGGGAATTTAAATATCTGTGTATGGCTGTGGTTATGTACCAGTGTGTATCAGATTTCAGTCCTATGTGTCTCAGTTAATGTGTACCAGATCACTAGTGTGTTCACCTGGGACTCAGTCAGTTAGGTACCTGTGTGTTTTGGCTAGATGTGTGTTGAGTTGAGTATTAGAGTTAGGAAAGTATATCAGCCATAGGTGTGGGTGTATACTGTTAGTTTATGTATCAGTGTGGAGTTTAAGGTATCAGTGGGATTTGGGGGATTCCAGATTTCAGTGTGTGTACCATAGAGCTCATTATACCTATGTGTTAATAAGTGACTGTGTGCAGGATTTTGACTTAAGCTATGTGTAACTGTGTAGGTGTGGTGAGGTGTTCACTGTGAGGGATAATTAGAGTGTGTGTATCAGTAGATAGGAATATCTGTGTGTGTTCATGTGTCAGTTGGTATCAACTCAAGTATCAGTATTGGGGACTGATACTTAATTTCAGTTGGGGTGATTGTGAAGGTCTGTGTGTAGTAGTAGTTGACAGTGGATGAACATCTACTTTTGGCAGTAAATAGGGGGTATGAGTGGTTAGTTGTTGTTTGTGTATCCAAGTATAGAGTTAAGGAAGGTGAGTGAATTGTGAGGAGTGTGAGGTGTTCAGTTTTTAAACTGTGTGTATGTATACCAATAGTTTAGACTGTGCTGTGAGTATATGTGTGCAGCTGTGTAATTCAGTGAGTGAACCCTAAATATCTGGGTATTAGAAATACCAGTGTGTTGTGCTGTGCACACAGTTGGGTGTGTGTTTGGGACTGTGCCTGTGTATTATATCAGTGTATCAATGATACCTATGGTGAGTATTGTTGTAGATGTTAATATGGTGTACTGTGGGCCTGTGTAGGAGTTAGTATAAGATATGGGAAATAGTGTTGGTAGGTATTGGTCAAGGTATTCAAGATTAATTGGGTTATAGGAGATATTAGAGTGATATATAAGTATAGCTAAGATATTAGAGATAGTAATTATATAGAGTCTATATTGTAAGTATGAACATAGAATATAGTGTATTTAACTAGTATTAGTTAACAATAGCTAGTATGAACCTAGAAGCAAGGTATTAACTAGTATTGACCAAAAACCTAGAGTTGACTTAGTAACACCTAGTTTAGACCTAGAAATGGCCTAACACCCCATTTCAAATTAGCTAATCACTTTTATTATTCCAAACACCATTTTAACATTGTTATCTTATATATAGGTCATTGTGATTTCACTTTGGACATTGATCCTCACACCTTGCTCAGGACCACAGGCGAGTACATTCTCTGACAGTTTTCATTGTTGATTACTTCTATAAATTGTAGTGTATTACATACTTGATTCCGACACTGTGGATACACGGGTTAGCACCCTAGATCCCCATCATGAGGAGTCGTGATTGGAATCCATCGTGCTAGCTGGGGGATGGGGAATTATTAGTAGATTATGTGATCATATCCAAATCCTTTACATGCATCATAGCTCACCCCACTTCTCACGTTGGGTGCGGCCTGACCATCATCATGCTTCATAGCTGTTATATATGATTAGCCTGACCATTATCATGCATCATAGCTAACCATATGGTTAGCCTGACCTTCAAGAATCATAGCTAATCATATATAACCAGCCTGATCTAGTCCCAAGCCGATCACATGATAAACTAATATTTTAAACACTTAGCTAGATGTTTTATCTTTATTCAGATTACTTGTTCTAGCATTCACTATTATTGTTCATTGCTAGATGCTCTATTGTCTATTTCATTTTCTCCTGTACTTCACATGTTCAGCTTTTATTTCCATCTTGTATCTCTTACACTGTTTATAGATTTTGTCAATTTAATGAAACTGCTGTTAGTGCTTGTGCTTCGCTCCAATCCTGACTGGATAACAACATTTTTCAGAGGACCTGTAGGATCTTTGCCCCACTCATTACGGCCCAGGAGTAGAGGGTGATTTCACTTCAGAAACCCCAGAGGAGTTGCCTAGCCTAGAGGAGAACTTACCAGCCTGTTCTTAGACTACTTTTTCTGCATTATTGTTTTAGACTGAGATTGAGTTGTATTGATGTTTTTGTGACTTTGTGAGGTCTTTTAGACCAGGAATTGAGTTGGACTTGTTGTGGTTGGTTTTTATTTAGAACTCTTTTTATTCTCATCGTGCCATTATGTTTTAAGTTGTGATTGAGTATATTATAGAACTGTGGTTTATTTATCATTGTCCTCCGTACGGGGTTGAGACTATTGACAGGATATACTATGTTTGTGACCTAGACAGCGTTCTACCGCCGATGCTGCGGCGTAGGCTGGACGTACCCACGACTCATGCCCAAATTCCGGGTGCGGGTCGTGACATTTTCAATGGTGAACTCTGTGTGTTTTGGGCACTTGGAATATTTTGTAGCCAAGAAGACAATTGGCCATCTGTAGCGTAGAATCGTAGATTTGTAGCCTCTGAACGAACAAAGCTTTCGAGCGTGATATCATAGATTTATAGCCTCTGAGCGTAAAACTGTAGGTTTGTAGCCTCTGAGTGTAGAAGCCCCTGAGCATAAAAGCATCTGAGCGTAAAACCATAGATTTATAGCCTCTATGCGTAAAATCGTAGATTTATAGCCTCTTGAGCGTAAAAGCTCCTGAGCGTAAAATTATAGATCTGCTCTGCGCGTAAATTCTAGATCCACTGACTGTCCGTCTTCTTTTTTCAAATGATAGGCTGACGTGGCCCCAAATCATAACCGAATATTAAATATCGGATTTGGTTAGGGATTCAAAGAGTTATACGAACTCTATAAATAGCCGAAGGTCCTGAGAGAGAAAACTTTTATCTGTCTTCACCAAACCCTTTGCTTTTCAAGAACCCTTTTCTTCGTCTCTTTCTTGAGAACTCATATTTTGCCATGGCGCCTAAACAGACTTCCACTGCTAAGGGAAAGAAGGTTTCTTCCTCTTCTCGCTCCTCTGCTCAAATACGGGCAACTCCTATTAGGCTGAACGAGCCTCGATCGGAACACAGCGCTCTGCCGTCGAGCTGTGCTTCGGACGTTATAGGTAGAGATTGCAAGAAGAAAACCCTTCGCACATGTTGTACGTGTATGCGAACTAATATGCCCATATTTCTAATGTGTCAGCGTAAAACCATCTTTTCGCAGTCTGGCGTAAAAAGCTTAAACTGTCGAAATTTGGCGTATACTACAAACTTTGAGTTTTACGCGCTGGATAAAAATTCTGGCGTAAAAACTTAAATTTTGGTAGTCTAGCGTAAAAGCTTAGACTGTTAAGTTTTGGCGTATACTGCCAACCTAGAATTTTATGCCTCAAAAATAGGTTCCGGCGTAAAACCTCAAGTTTTTGCAGTCTTGGCATAAAAGCACAGACTGATAATCTTTGGTGTAAACTGTAAGAGTGTAATGTCTAGTGTAGAAACTGACTTGTTCTCTTGCATTTTGTAGTGGACTTGCAGATCCCTCTTTTGGCTGAGATAATGGGCTCTGCTACCGAGATGCTGAACTCAATCTATTTGGAGGACTTGTCACATGTGACATTCCCCATTTCTGGAGCCAATTACCCTGAAGAAAGGGGAACCCTGATATCGTCCCAAGGAGAGCGCATGCTACTCAGTATGATCAGTGGAGAGTCCCTGACATACATAGACGGGACAGAGTATAAGAAACCGAGTTTTTTATTCGGGGATGTTATTGACTAGCAATCCCAGACCAAGCCCAAGAAGGAGGACTGGGTGTTCACTGCTGAGGGCACGATCATGTATCTGCCGAAGATGCCCAGGGATTACCCTATCTCGGCCTTCTTTTATGCCACACATCCTAGGAAGATGATGTGGGTGCTGACTCCCGATCTTTACGGTCGACCGGGGAAGATATTATACAACAAGGGAGGCAACCAGGGGGCCTATATGAGCCGTCCTTCGGGACCTGTTATACCATTTAGGGGATTATTGCCGGGTAGTGTTCCGAGTGAGGATACTTTGTTGGTACAGCCGGTTCAGATATCGACCTTCTGCAATGACTTCATGGGGTAAGGAGGAATGTACCCCAGAGTCAACCCTCGGACCAGTGGATGGCTTAGCCCGGGGAATCTTCGATGGGCTAGTTTGACTGCCTGGGCCCTGAAGAACTTCCAGGTGGAGATGGAAAGTATTGGCTTATTCGCGGCCGTGAGTGCCACAAGTGTTGGGTTGCCCGTCAATCCTAACTTGTTCTTAGCCTTGATGGAGCGATATAATTCGCTCACTGGGACTTTTGCCACTCTGCTGGGTGAGTTAGGCTTAGCCCTTCATGAGGTGGCAGAGATTTCGAAGCTGCCAATGGGGGACGCTCCTTATGAAGAGTGTGTCCCTACAAACAGGGAGTTGAGGGATACAAACCCTCGGGCAGTGGCTGTGTATCAGGACCTGATGAGCCACTACCTTGCTTGCACCACTTTCTACAAGGAGCCGTCTGATTTGGCTCACATCAACAAGTGGGCCACATACCTCTTCTTTCACCATGCCAGAAATGCTAAGTCGGACAAGGTGGTAGATAGCCGAGATAGGCCCTTGAACCTCTAAGCATGCTCAATGCTGACACGGTCGATGATCTCATCGAAGATGCGGGGGATCCGGATTATGTCTTTGATGAGGAGATCGTAGGTTATTCTGCAAGCAAAAAAGCCTTCAGTTACATGAGGCATTGCCGGAAGCCTCTGTCAAGGGAAGCTCAATTGGCTGGCTTTCTCTCCGTCTGGCTACGCCGCTGGGTAGTATCGGGCATCGCGTCTGCGGATCGCATCCATTGCAACACCTTATGGCCCGCAGTGCATTTGGTGTTCGGAGCAAGACTGGGCCTGCTTCCTACTATGGTATGTAGAATACAAGCAGGTCTGAGGGCCCTTACTGATGGGTTGCTCGCTGATGAGACACAGCGTGAAAGCTTTCCCAGGGTGGAATTACCATTCCTATACTTGATGGGATGGTTGATTCTTCACAACACCAGGGTGATGTCTCCAGGTTCTGCCAGCGGTTCGGAAAATAACTTCTTGTTGAATTATAAGAATTCCTCTTAGAACATGGCGACCGTCACAGATTGCCGATGGGCGTTAAACGTAGCCCACAGCTGGAAGATCTTTTCTATCGTCCCCCTGTACATATCAATCAACAGGGGACAAAACTTAAGGATGAAGGTCTTGGGAGGACCATTCTTTCTCTTGAAGCCTTCTACTGGTTGGTCTGCATTAGACCTTCCCACTTGCTGTACAAGAGTGAGGACCATTGCTTCTTGGACCCCTATCTGCCCAGTCGGTTTGCCAGGCAGTTTGGGTATGACCAATTGCATGTGGGGAATGCCATTACCAGCTTCAAGTCCAAAGGTGGACTTATTGATGGAGCTAGAGGGTGGCAGTACTTCATCACGGGCTGTACTGGTGCAACTTTTACTGTGCCCGCAAATTCTCTCTCCATGGAGTCGCGCATCCTTCATTCGTACGCACAGTTCTATGCGTCCATCAACACCTTCCATCGCGATTTTGATATGCGTAGAAGTTTTAGGATGCCCTCCCATAGGTCCACTGGAAGGGAGGATGTTCCGTCTGTTTCCTCGAATGAGAATGAAGACACCACTGGGGCAGACAAATTTTTGTTAACAATACCGAAAGGCGTAATAGCTCCGCCTGCAGAGCCTCTCGTTATCCCCCATAAAAGGAAGGCTTCTGCTCCGAAAGAACCTTCTCCCCGCAAGAAGAGGATTTCCAGAGGTCCAAAAAGGGTTTCCACCAGGGAGGCTTCTAGGAGCGAGCCTGTTGCTTCCCCTGTTGGAGATGATTCTTTGATTAGGGGCCCTTCGCCTTTTAGAGAGGTAACCTCCATAGTTCCGGCTGGCGGTGCCGGAGATTCTTTGCTCGAGATCGCTGCTGCTACTACTGCTTCTGGTAGTGCTACGAGATCGCCTACGAGGCCGAGTATTTTAAGGATACCTTTATCCAGACAAATAATGGGAGTAACCCCTACTTCGTCTGTAAGTATTTCTAACGAGATTCCACCCGATGAGCCTCGAGTGGATCTTGGTGATGACTGGGAAGACTATCCTCCAACATCAGTTGGTGCACCCTCTTCCCCAGGTATGACAGCTCGCTTAGCATCATTAAGAAATAATTTAGCTGTACAGGCTGCGGACGCAACATATATACCATCGGCCATGGATAAATATTGTCTTTTATGACTCTTTTAGGAAAATTAACATCGAGTTGATATTAACTTTCTCTTGTCTTCTTTTCAGGGGAAGACATCTCAGGGGAGGGAGGAGTCGACGCAAGATTTGACTTTGTTGCGGCTCCTGCCGATAAAACGGTGGTATTCGACCTTGAAGAGGCAACATTTTCGGGTGTCGTCTCGCCAACAGCAGTCCATATATCATCAGAGGAGGATGAGCCTGTCATCACGACTGTGCCTCCTTTGTTGAGTACGCCAACAACTTCAACTGTTGCTTGTGTTCTTTCTTTTGTAGCGCCATCTGTAGAGGCGACGGCTGTGGCAACATCCTCCGCGATCATTCCTGGAAGGCGATTTCCTGGTATCGCAGCTACTCCTAGCGTGCATCCTGTCTTTGATATGCTGATTGAAAATTATACCAGTCTATTCTACCACAGTTTAAAGGAGTTGATTTCCATGGTGCTGGAGAAGAATATGAGCTTTGATAATCTGCTGACGTCCTCCCAGCTTACGATAGCTCCGATCAGAAATTTCAACAACGCTGGAATAGCTGATGCGCTGGAGCAAATAGTTAATGGTTTAGAATAACCCATTAACGAATATTTGTAACTATCTCGAGGCAACGTCGATGATATGATTCAGGCTGAGTACAACTTATTGACTACGAAGCTTGCTGAACAGATGGAATCTCTGAACAAATCCATCCAGACACAGCAGCGAGAGATGGATGCAGAGCAGGCCGTCTTGGAGGAGGTTATCCCTCAGCTAACCCAGTGCGAGGTCGAACATGAGGGAAATGAAGCGAGGGTCCGTAGATTGGAAGCTAAGCTCGCTCAGGCAAATGAGTGGGCTCGCACTTCAGCGGCAGCTTAAGATGTGTTGAAGGGCCGAATGGGTATAACTCAGCAGAACTTAGCACATATGGGTGTCATCTGTGCCAATTTTGTTCATGCTTGGTCCGAACTATCCCTCTTGAGTGATTATGAGGCACGACTGGAGCGGGCTCACGGTAACATCTTGGACTCCAGGAATGAGAGGATGACCGCTCTGGCGCAACAGATTCGTGATTTGACTGCTCCTCCCCAATGATGTACTTTTTGCTTCTTTTTGTAACTTGCTCTTTCTGGAGATAATAAAGAGACTTTATCTGACTTTGGTGGACCCATCATTTTTGAATATAAATGACAGGCTAGGGTGAAAGTGATATCAGAGGTAATATAGACGTGATATACTTTCGGTAAGCTTCAGCTGGATGTATCTATTCAGAGGTTATATGGACATGATAGAATATGATCCAACTAAATTTGTATACAAAACACTATCAGAGGTAATATGGACGTGATAGGTTTTGAAGTTCCAAATTAGTTAAACATATCTATTCAGAGGTCATAATAACATGATAGAATATGCTCCAACCAGTCTTTGTACGTAGTATCGTCAGAATGAGATCTTTACCATACTCTATTTAAACAAGGGAGATTAAGCATAGTACTTCTTCAGAAATTTGCCGTTGATAGGAGCCATTAGCAGATCTCCGTTAGGCTTGGCTAATCTGTAAGCGTCATTTGAGAACGTCGTCTCAACCACAAAAGGGCCTTCCCATTTGGGCTAGAATTTACCCTTACTCTTGTGCGTAATGATCATTGGCCTTTTCACAGCTAAAACTAGCTCACCAACTTTGAACACTCTTTCCTTCACTTTTTGATTGAAAGCTCTGGAAATACGTGCCTGGTAGAATGCAATATGCTGTTGAGCTTGAAGGCGTTTCTCGTCTAATCCTTCGAGCTCTTGGAGCCGTAGTCGATCATTATTTTTCTGAGTCAACTCATTAGCCACTGCTATTCTGAGTGACGGAATTTAGATTTCAATGGGGAGAACTGCTTTGCACCTATAGACTAATGAGAATGGGGTACAACCCGTCGGTGCTCGTACCGTTGTGCGGTATGCCCAGAGGCATTCTTCGAGCTTCTCATTCCAATCTCTTTTGTTCGTAGAGACGAACTTTTTTAAGAGTTTGATAATGGTTTTGTTGAAGGCTTCGACCAAGCCGTTAGCAGCCGGATTATATACCGTAGAGGCCATATTTTGTATCCGATTTTTATCGCAAAATCGGTGAAACGCTTGGCTGATGAATTGAGGCCCGTTGCCATGAATTATCTTTCGAGGTATCCCAAAGCGATAAATGACATGGTGCTTGATAAAGCTGATCACGTTGGATGTCTTTACCTCAGCAAAAGGGATTACCTCTACCCATTTAGAGAAATAATCGGTAATAGCTAATATGAACCGATGTCCTCTAGAAGATGACGGGTGAATCGGACCAATGATGTCCATACCCCATGCTTCGAAGGGCCATGATGCAATGGTAGGATGTAGATACCTAGAAGGCTGATGTATAAAATCTGCATGAACATGACAGGCTTTGCATTGTCTGGCATATTTTACTGCATCTACAATCATAGTAGGCCAGTAATAGCCCATCATCCTGATGCGATCCTGTAGCTTAGAATCGGGTTGATGTGTGCCATATACACCATCGTGAGCTTCATGGATAACCCACTTCGCATCATCATCGGAGAGATATCGTAGTAGTAGTCCATCGTATGTTCGACGATATAGACTTTGTGAAGAAGCGTCAAAATAGAAGCGTAATGATCGTCTTTTGATGGACACTGCTTCTTTAGGATCCTTTGGTAAGATTCTGTATGCCACGAAATCTATAAAGGGACTTCTCCAGTCTCTCTTAGGAGTAACCATATTTACGGTGTAGTTGCGTTCTAGGTGAAAGTTGTTTTTCACACAGAATAGATCTCTGTTGAAAAGGATCACCGATGTAGAAGCATGAAAAATATGCTGGATAGCTATACGCAGCATGCTGATGCTGGGCAGAGTAAAAGATGACTTCGGATCCATCAGCATACAAACAGAGCTTTTCCGCTGGGCACAGTGTAAAATATAAGCTCAAGGACTATCCGCGTAATGCAGTATGCCCAGACTACTTCAGCGTAAAGGGGGTGCTACATCACCTTTATGGCGTAAAACTCATTCGCCTTCAATGCAGTATTGAAGTGTACGAGGAACGCTTCATATTCCCCGAAATAAACCTGTCAAATCATGCAGTGAACCTGACGTCTGACTCCTGACAAAGAGTACTGCACGACTACCCAGACGACGGCTATAATGATGGCATGGCACAGCGACCCAGGCTGTCGTTTAGTGCCATTTCTTTGGCGTAAACTGCTTTTACGCATACAAGGGAATACGCTGCCTAGTTTTACACAGGCAGACGTGAGCTTCTTACGCTCCGCAGAAGACAAACAGACTGCCATGTCAAAAGCTGCTCTTCGTATAGAGCTCGAGGCACGTCTCTGCATTTAATACGCAGAATGATGGCAAATCTTCGGGACGGCAGATCTTCGTGACACGTCTCTGCATTTAATGTGCAGGATGGGGGTAGATCTCTGCATTTAATGCAAGATATTTGATTATATCTCCAAAAGTCGTAATTTCGGCTAAAATGCCCACATCATCACTTTGGCACATTACGCCATCGGGCTATTCTCAGCTATGGGAGCACGTTGTACGCTATCTCCTTGGAATACGCCAACTCAGGCCACATTTGCATTGGCGCGTATTAAGGCTATTTGGTCCAGAATTCGCTCAAGGCCCCAGTCAGGGGAAGAGGATCAGCTATCTTTTACGCCCATTCGGCTTCTATGCCTACTTGGCTTCTACGCCATGGTGACAGTTATTGGCTTTTACGCCAACCTCTTCTACGCGAAGGATAACTACCTACGTGGCTTTTATGCCGTGATCTTCACAGCAGTTATACGCATTGTCTCTTAATAGGACACGCGTCACATGCTCATTCAAAAGGTCATCTATACGCGGGCAACGGTTATTGTAACCATCGTGTAAAAGGGTGCTGTACTTTCCACTACTCGATTTCTACGTCGACTGAGTGGTCACTGTCACTAAAACTCTATAAATAGAGACCTCTATCAACAGAGGTCGGGGTCGAATTCCAGGTGAAAGAATTTAAAACTTCAAAGATCAAAACTACTTCAAGGAGAGAAGAGAGAGAAGAATCCAGAGCTCAGACAAAGAGTAGTGATCGACGACTTTGGCATCGGACATCCACTCTCCTCTGCAATCTTCGAAGCATCCCCTCCTCCTACGGCATTTCTCCGTCATCGTGTGGTCCAAGGGACAAAGTGATCGACCGCATATCAGACGCCTATAGCAATATTTACCCAGATTAAAAAATTGTACTTGACATCCTCGTATAGGATTAAATTGTACTACTTGTTTGTAAACCAAAGAGCGGGTTTCGTATAAACCTCGCTTTCTTTTCTTTCGTTTATTTATCCAAACAACAAGATGGCGACTCTGCTGGGGACGTCTTTCTCTCCTGAGGAGAAAGCAATTGCTCAATACGATGCAGTGTCCGTAGGATCGAGGAAGCAGACCCTGGTCGTCCAGTTCGACCAGTCTGCCTATGAGGATATGCTTCGAGCAGGGGGTAGCTCTCACTCTCTCTCTGTTCAAGACAACAAGAAGCTGCGTAGGGTCTGGATGCCCAAGACATACCCAACCATTCCTGCCGACTCTCCGATCTCTCCGATCTCTTTGACCAACCAGGTTGTAGCAGCAGAACCTTCGTGCTCAGCGCATAAAACTCTGTCTCCCGCCACTGGCGGATCAAACAAAACTTTTGGCAATGCCTCAGCGCTAGCCCAAAAGCCTACTTCGTGCACCGTGCATAAAACTCTGTCTCCCGTCACTGGCGGATCAGACAAAACTTTTGGCAATGCCTTAGTGCTAGTCCAAAAGCCTACTTCGCGCTCTGCACGTAAAATTTAGTCTCCCATCGATGACGTGGCAGACATAATTTCTGACAATGCCTTGGCGCCCAATTAGAGATTCCAAACGTGCTCCGTGCGTAAAGATACATCTGCCCTCCGCGGAAAAGCCGATAGACCCTGCAGTCTACGCAAGAGGAAGCAAGTAGCGGACTGCTCGACTTCTCGGCCTCTACGCCAGCAAGAAAAGAATCTGCCCGCCCTCCGGATTACGCGAGGAGTCGATGGCCGACTGAGGACCTCCTCAGCTTTACGCCAGCCTGGCCAAAGCTCCAAATTACGCCAGGAGAAGCCCCTCAGCGTAAAGAGGGCTCAGCCGGCGGAAAGACACACTCCTTGGGGATCTGCTACCCAGATGGCCAACCTGTTATATATGGGTGGCACAGGGAAGATCATGGTTCCCAACATCCGTGTACCCACTAATACAAACAGAAGGAACAAGCCATCTTCTTCTTCTGTAAATCCTCCGCGTGAGTATCTGATCCAAAAATACAAAGATAGGGGATCTTCCAGCATGTCTATTATGCCTCCTAGGGAGCACTATTGTAATAGCCATAGGATTGTAGTTAATTGTTGTTGTTCTGAAGCAAAACGGTCGGTTTTCGACCGGTTGAACTACTCTCTGTCTTTCCAGGAAGAAGAACCCACGCATGCATCTGTGAACATGGCTTCACGTGTTCCTAGAGGAAGGTCGAACTCAAGATATCCAAGCCAAAGGAGATTCGACAAGCTCCTCAAGAACGCCGAAGCAGGGGTGTTTTAAAACACCCGCTCGAGGTCACGACAATCGGCTTCATACTCTTCTGATTCCGATGCTGGGGGTCGCCAGTTTCCCGAATCAGATGCAGAAAGTATAGAGTCAACTTCTACAGAGACCTATACTAATCCTTCAATGACACCCCGAGAAATGGGAGTCTACGCCATTGGAGATGAACACAAGGAAGCTTCCCCGTCAGGGAACCCTGAGCAATGCATTGCTGTACTGGAGACATCTCTGAAAGAGATGCAATCCATGATGGAGAACATGCACCAGATGATGCTGGCTCAACACACAGTTTCTATGGCTCAAGCATCGGTCCCTCCAACTCAGATACGTGTGGGGGTAGACTTACCACCATCCAACGCAAATCAGGAACCGGCTCTAGATCAAGAGTCAGCAGTTCCCCCACATCCTATATCAGAGAATGCACTACCTCCTGTTGGAGTCATGATGCAACCAATTCCTCATCACTCCGTGGTCCCGCTACCGGTTGAAGATCCGATACAGGTAGTACGGGAGTTGAAAGCCCAATTTGATGCCTTGAAGCACAAAGATCAGCTCAAGAAATTAGAAATCAACCAACCTTACCCAGCTATCTGGGACGAGGTCCCCTTCCCTCCCAGATACAAGCCACAAACTATGGCCTTGTTCGAGGGAAAAACATCACCAAGTCAGTACATGAACTACTTCAGTATGATGACGGTGTTATTACAGGGGAATGACGCCCTCCTCACTCGGGTGTTCAAGGGCTACCTCTCGGGAGTGGCTTATCAGTGGTACCGTAGTCTTGCGGACAACTGCATTACTTCCTTTGAAGACTTCAAGGCTTTATTCTTCGCACGATTCTATGAAAGAGGGATGGACATGTCTATGTCCTCTCTCATCGAAGTAAAGCAGAGGAAAAAGGAGAACGTTCGTACTTTCATCGAGCGTTTCCGTCAAGCCACTTTGCAAATGCCTTCCGGAGTTCCAGACTCGGCATTGGTGGACATCTGCAGGAAGAACCTTCTTCCCATAATCTCGGTGTTCATAGGACCATATCAGTTCCATGATTGGCTCTCATTCATCATCTCAGCGATAGCCGCCAAGGACAACAGTCAAAAGGCGCGGGATAATGGCATCATGATCTCTGCCTCAGATAGAGGCAAGAGGTCAGCCTCCAACAGCAACCCTCCTCGTGGAGCCAAAGGAAAAGAAGCTCTGGCAGTCAACACGTCCAGGCAGAAGACCGTGGCAACCACACAGGCAAAACTTGGGACTTCCAGGCCCATTGAAGTCTACTCTTTTGATGACGACGATATTCCAAGCATATTCGAGTATCTCGTCAACAGCGGCAAGATTACCCTCCTTGAGGTGAAGCGGCCCAACAAAGTCGGCAGTACCAATAACCCCAAGTACTGCATCTTCCACAGATACGTACACCACCCTACAAAGGCGTGTTACGTACTAAAGAGGAAGATCCAAGAGCTGATCGATGCTAAGGCCATCACTCTGCGCAACAGCGAGAAGACGGTCACCGCCAACATGATCTCTCTGTAATTTGGCAATCTGTCTCCCAAGGAAGTCCCGGATGGTGTTACACCTATTTTCCGGACAACGATGAACATCGTCAATCTCCCTCGAGCTAGAGGTCAAAATCATGACATGGTACCCCTAACTACCCAGCGATGCGAGATTATGTGGGTTCATCCAGATCTGGTGTCAGAGGTCGAGGAAGAGACTCAAGCTGCTATGGCTAAGTCTAAGAAGAGCTCGAGGTGTAAACCATGTAACATGATTATGGTACACTCGACTTCGGAAGATAAGGTTTTGGCCACTGGGACCCGTTCAGGGAAATCTTAGCTCCAAGACTATGGAGCGAGTCAGGAAGATGCACCGGCAGACGCTTCAGCTGACAAGACTTCAGAACAGGGACCCGCCACCCCAGAAGTTGCTCCTCCAAAACCAACCTCGGCGGAAAAGGGGAAGCAAAAGGAGGTGCACTTCGATAAACCTTTGAAAAATATTCAAAATAAAGGTTTAGAGAAGCCATACAACTTCGACATCCTGGCCCAATTGGCTAATACACCAGCCAGGTTGTCCATCTTCGAACTACTCAAGCTCTCTCAGGACACTCGTCAAGCCCTGAGTGAGACATTAATGCAGGCGGATGCATACTTGACCCAGCTCAAGTCCCCTGACGAAGAACCCGTGGCATGTCCCCAATGCCACAGTGTGATGGAGGTGATCTCGAACATCACTTTCACTCAAGATGACATGTTGTTAAAACATAACAAGCATAACAGACCCCTCTATTACACCGGGTACATCGGTTCCATGGAGGTTGATCGGATTCACATAGATCCGGGATCATCGATCATCATCATTCCTCAAAGTCTGCTCAGACCGCTGAGAATTCCTACCAGCGAACTAGCTTACACCACAACTACAATCGTGGGTTTCAACGCCAGAAAGAGTACGCCGTTGGGGAAGATTCGTCTGAGGATCCAGATTGGCGACCTTATATCAGTGGCTACATGCTATGTCATTGATTCAGAGGTGTCTTACAATATTCTGCTGGGCAGACCATGGATCCATGACCACAACATCGTTCCTTCGACTCTACATCAATGCTTTAAATATGTAGATGCTCAAGGAACGGTACGAACGGAGGTTGCTGGCCTGAACCCGTTCAAAGGAGTAGAATCTTACTACTTTGATGCCATGTTGTACACTCAAGACTACATGGAGGAGGTGTCAGGCAAAGCAGGGAAGGAATCCCACAGGGAGCCAGAAGAATCCTCTGCCAAGCAATCCCTGACAATCAAGGTGAAAGGGCAAACTACTCGTCCAAAAGCCATGGAACCTATGGCTATCCACCTGAACGAGACCAGGTCAAGAAAAGGGGGTGATCCTCTAATGATCACTTTGAACCAGAAGCCTCCACCCTTGGTCATCAACCTTCGGCGCATCAAACAGCCGATTGATGTAAATACAACCGGGAACGTGGTTTCGGATGATAATAAAGATCCTCTTTTTCAGTATACTGACGCTCAAATTCCAAATCAGGAATCCTCTCCCCATGACGATATAGAACCTATAGCACAGAAATTCTTGGAAGCTATAGATTCCTATCATCCGTACATGTGGGAGGTAACATCATCATCCAATATCATCACGACATACGGACCCTATGAGGATTCTATCTTCATTCTCTCGCCTACTTGCAGCAGTCAGCGTCCCATAGTCTTCGGCCCCATGTGCCATGAACAGACTGTACAGGAAGATTCTCGCGATGACGACGCTGGTAAAATACAAGTTCACAGGTACAGCCCGCAAGCTTTGAAGATTATGCAAAGTATGGGTTATGACTTGAAGTTGGAACCAGGCCTCAACTACGGGAAAGGCAGACGAATGCCACTGCACGGTGATCCCTACTGTCAACGAACTCATTTCGGGTTAGGGTACACCACCTCCTTTACGACTTCTGAGTCAAATAAGGATATCTTTTCCTCTTCACAAAACAGCTCGTCGCCCTGCGGCTTATCTGATGCTTTCGAACGAATATTATCGGTAAATACGGTATTGGCAGACTCCTTCAAAGCAGACGAACAAGAATCTGAACCATTTGAGAATGACCCTTGGGCTCAGCAAATGGATATACAATGGGAACTCCGGTTCAAGCAGAGAGAATCGCCCACTAAAGATGAAGTTATCCGGATCGATGTTGGGGATGAGCTTTCGCCAAAACCGATATTTATCAGCAACAATCTTTCCAAAGAAGAAAGGGAAGAAATTATCTAGCTGATAAAATAATATATCGACTTCTTTGCGTGGAACTATGAGGATATGCCAGGTCTTGACCCAAAGGTGGCTACTCATAAACTCAATATATTTTCCAATTCGAAACCTGTAAAGCAGCACCAGCGCCGGTTCCGCCCGGATATGATGGACGCCATTGAGGCTGAAGTCAAAAAGTTGATAGCCTGCGGCTTCATCCGAGAAGAGCAACATCCCGGCTGGGTCGCCAATGTTGTCCCAGTCATAAAAAAAGATAGAAAAATACGTGTCTGCATCGATTACCGAGATCTGAACGCAGCCTGCCCCAAGGATGATTTTTCTCTTCCCATTACCGACGTCATGATTGACAATACCTGCAGGTTTGAACGCATGTCTTTCATGGACAGATTCTCTGGATATAATCAAATCAAGATGCATCCTGAAGACGAGAAGCATACTGCCTTCCGGACACCATTGGGAGTATATTGCTATACGGTCATGCCCTTCGAATTAAAGAACGTCGGGGCTACGTACCAACGGACTATAACATATTCTACGAACATTTACGCAAGACAGTGGAATATTACGTAGATGATATAGCTGTCAAAAGTTACCTCAAGGATGATCACATCCAAGACCTGAAGATAGTGTTTGAGCTGATGTGCCAACATCAACTCAAAATGAATCCTGCAAAGTCCTTTCTGGGTGTATCTAGCGGCAAATTCCTGGGATTTGTCATCACCGCTAAAGGCATTCAAGTGGACCCTGATAAAGTCAAGGCCATCTTAGAAATGCGACCACCCCGTAATCTGAGGGAACTCAGGGGATTTTAAGGTCGTCTGGCTACATCCGGAGATTCATATCCAATCTCTCTGGGAAATGTCAGCCTTTTCTCATCTCATGAAGAAAGGTGTATCCTTCGTATGGGACGAAGCCTGTCAGCAAGCGTTTAATGATATCAAACACTACCTCACTAATCCACCAGTTCTGGTGTCTCCCGTCATAGGAAGACCTTTTTTGCTGTATGTTCGAGCAATGGATCATTCTCTGGGAGCTCTTCTCGCACAGAAGAACGATGTGGGTCATGAACAGACCATCTACTATCTAAGCAGGATGATGATCGGAGCTGAACACCGGTACAGTCCAGTGGAGAAAGAATGCTTGGCTCTGATATTCGCTATCCAGAAGACGCGACACTATGTCACAGGCCAGACTATTCATATCATCTCCAGGATCAATCCTCTTCGGGTACTGATGAACAAGCCAAGTGTTCTTAATTCCCGACTCGCGACTTGGGCAATGTTATTAACACCGTATGACATGGTGTACGTCCCTCAGAAGTCCATCAAAGGCCAAGCATTGGCTAATTTCCTAGCTGCTCATCCGCTCCCGGAGACCTCCAAACTATACGAGGATATTCCCGACGAAGTTGCAGAATGTAATTCCGCGATGAAAAGTGATGCATGGCAACTATTCTTCGATGGCGCCTCCAGGACTGGTCCCAGGGGAAACGTGGTTTCGGGAGTAGGAATTGTCCTAGTCACTCCCAAGAAACTCATCATCTATCGAGCATATTCTCTTAGCGAGCCATGTTCCAACAATGTGGCGGAGTACAACGCCCTACTAATCGGGCTCCAAGTCGCTAGAGAGTTGGGCGTCGAATCTCTGGAAGCTTTCGATGACTCTCTGCTGGTCGTCAACCAGGTCAGAGGAATATATGAAGTCCGGAATCCAGACCTCATCCCCTATCATCGAGCAACGGTCGAGGTAGCCATGACATGCAAGGGATTCTTCCTAGAGCATGTACTTCGATCTCAGAATCTGGAAGCTGATGCCCTAGCCAGTCTAGCTGCAGATTTAGTTATTCCTATAAGAAGGCAGAATTCGGTAATCCTTCTTAGCAGAGATTTATTCTGTGTGAAAAATAACTTTCACATAGAACGCAGCTACGCTGTGAACCCAGATCCTCCCAAGAGAGACTGAAGAAGTCCCTTTATATATTTCGTAGCATACGGAATCCTACCAGAGGACCCTAAAGAAGCAGTATCCGTCAAAAGACGATCATTACGCTTCTATTTCGATGCGTCTTTACGGTGTCTATATCGCTGGACCTACGACGGACTGCTACTCATATGTCTCTCAGATGATGAGCCACAGCGGATTATCCGTGAAACTTACGACGGCGTATGCGGGGCGCATCAACCAGGTCCTAAGCTACAGGATCGTATCAGGAGGATGGGCTATTACTGGCCTACTATGATCACAGATGCAATAAGGTACGCGAGACATTGCAAAGCCTGTCAGGTTCATGGCAACTTTATACATCAACCTTCTGAACATCTGCATCCTACGGTTGCATCCTAGCCTTTCGAAGCATGGGGTATGGATATCATTGGTCATATTCACCCGTCTTCTTCCAGAGGTCACCGGTTCATTCTAGCTATCACGAATTATTTCTCCAAATGGACAGAAGCAGTCCCGCTTGCTGAGGTGAAGACTGTTTGTGGTATTAAACGAAAGAATGAAAGTGTATTTCAATGACATGGTTTATACGAGACCCGTGCCCTTTGGTTTACAAACAAACTTGTACAATTCGATCCTATACGAGGATGCGGGAGTACAATTTATTTAATCTGGGTATAAATTGCTATAGGTGTCTGATCTGCGGTCGATCACTTTAGCCCTTGGACTACACGATGTTGAAGAAGTGCCGTGGAAGACAGGATGCAGCTTCGGAGGTTGCGAAGGAGGGTGGATGCGCGATGTTGAAGGTCGTCGCTCCCTATTCCTTGCCTGAGCTCTGTATTCTTCTCTCTCTCTCTCTGTCTCTCCCTCTTGATCTCCGGTTTGGTGACCTTGTTCGATCCTTCTTTCAAAGTTTCGAGCTTTGATCTGATATTGGTATTCTTGGCCAACTTCCCCGACCTGGTTCGATCTTCCAAATTGTCGACCTTGTTTCCCATTGATAGGGGTCTCTATTTATAGAGTTTTGGTGACAGTGACCACTCCATCGGTGTAACAACCGAGGAGTGGAAAGTACAGCACCCTTTTATACAGCGGTTAAAGTAACCAATGCCTACGTATAGATGATCTTTTGAATGAGCGTGTGACGCGGGTCCAACTAAGGGGACACAACGCGTATAATTGCTACTAAGATCATGACGTAAAAGCCACGTAGGTAGGTATCCATTGTGTAGAAGAGGTTGGCGTAGAAGCCAAATGTCTGTCACCTTGGCGTAGAAGCCAAATAGGCATAGAAGCCGAGTAGTTGTAGAGACTGAGGGGGCGTGGAAGCCGAGCAGGCATAGAAGCCGACCAGGCATAGAAGCCGAGTAGGCGTGGAAGCCGAGTAGTCGTAGAGACTGAGGGGCCGTGGAAGCCGAGCAGGCATAGAAGTCGAACAGGCATAGAAGCCGAGTAGGCGTAGAAGCCGAGTAGGCATGGAAGCCGAGCAGTCGTAGAGACTGAGGGGGCGCGGAAGCCGTAGGAGCACAGATCCTAAATGGGCGTAGAAGCCGCTGCGTACCGTGTCAGGGTGCTGATGTGGGCATCTTTAGCCGAAATTACGGCTTTTGGAGATCAAATCTTTGGCAGAGATTTGCCATCATCCTGTGCATTAAATGCGGAGACGTGCCTTGAGGGGAAACTTTCACCGCTCTGTGCGTTTTGATGGAGGGACGTGCCTTGAGGGGAAACTATCACCGCTCTGTGCGTTTTGACGGAGGGACGTGCCTTGAGGGGACACTGTCACCGCTCTGTGTGCTTTGGCGGAGAGACGTGCCTCGAGCCCTGTACGAAGCGCAGCTTTTGACGTGGCAGGCGGTTTGTCTTCTGCGGAGCGTAAAACAGCCCATGTTTGCCTGTGTAAAACAAGGCAGCGTGTTCTCTTTGCACGCGAAAGAGCGGTTTATGTCGGTGATTTTTTAGTAAGCGCCGGTTTGGTGATATTTTAACCAAATCCTCTGCATTAAATGCTGAGATCCGCCATCATACTATAGAGCGCGTCCTGAGGGGTCTGCCCCCGTTCCCAGCCGTCGTTTGGGTAGCTGTGCAGCACTTTTTGTCAGGAGTCAGAGGTCAGATTTACTGCGTGACTGGACAGTTTCTTTTCGGGAATACGAAGCGTTCCTCGTACGCTTTAACGCTGCTTGAGAGCGGCTGGGTTTTATGCCATGGAGGCGATGAAGAACCCTGTTTTACGCTGGATGGCTCTGAAGGCCTCTGCCTACGCTGCTCTGTATCAAGACGCTGCATAGATCTTCCAAGCGTTTTTCATGCTTCTACAAGACCCCCTTCAAAGCTTTTAAATTCCTCGAAATTTGAAACGCTTTGAATGAAGCATGAACGGCCCCTCGTAACTCGAAACGTTTCTGAATGGAGCGTTGAAACGGTCGATACTGACTTTATGGCGGATTTATTGGGGACCGCTGTGATCTCTTTTGCCTATAAAAGGCTGGGGGGGTGAACCTGTCTTCACCACATTCCCATTGTCATGCAGAGATGATCGCCGGAGTTTGTCGGATCAATCTGAGGAAGAAGGAGACCATGTTCTTCCAGCATGTAGGGAGCCGTAAAAGACGGCATCTTCGAGCAAGTGTCCGCTGCAACGATGGATCATGGAAGGACATCTTAGCCTCCCTTGCTCGGGATAATCAGCAACTTTGTATGGCGTTGCCCCAGGAGAGAGGAAGGGTCGTATTGGACCACACAGTTTGTAGACTATTTATTTCTTCCTGAGGCCCCCGCGGACGAGAGTCAAAAAGACTCATCCTGTCCCTGGCTTGAGCGGCGCACGGAGCATGGGATCTGCAAAATCTATGCAGGCCCAGTTCTGTATCCTCCCGCCGTTTGACCAATATGTCAGTCAGTTTCCGGTAAACCGACTGACTGCCGGAGAAGATGGATGAAGAATTGAGGCCCAGCGAGAGCCTGCCAGAACAGCTTCTGGGCGATCTTCAGACGACGAGGGGGTATCTCCTTTGTAGATAGAGTTTCCCTCAGATGTAATCATGAGAAATAGAGAAAAACCCTTGTAGATTGGATTTCCCTCATATGTAATCATGATTTTAATCTTTAATAAAATTGTCTTCTTCTCCATATGATCGTCTTGCCATACGTTGCTTGTGAAGTCTGAATATGTGCAGCTTCGACACGTCTGAATCTTTATGCTGACTCTAATAGAAAGAGTATTAGGCCCTGTCCTTTATGCATAGCGGATAGTCCATAGAACGCTGCTGAGCACTTTGAACATTTAGAACTGTCCTGTTGCTAGGACTGCGTAGAATTTCTGAACTGTTGCCTCTCTGATGAGCGGAATTTTATTTTGTTCAGAATTTGTCTTCAAGAATGATCTCTCGAAACTCCCTTGGAATAGGGTCGAGGTTTTTGGCTGTCAAACTGAGTTGCCACTTTGATAGACGAGATGTTCAGACTGGAATCTGGATGAACCTCCAGTTTTCTGGACCCGAGAGGAGTAATTTCTCAATGTTTGAACTCTGCATACTTCGGGTACTTGGGGATGCTTTGGGTCAAGAACGAGTATCTTCTGTACGAACTCTTTGCTCTTGACCGCCTTGGGGACTGTTTGGATATGCGAAAAGTCGTGGAGCGGGAAATCATGTCTGTAGCCTCTTGAGCGTAAAACACCATCGAGCGTGAAATCGTAGACTTGTGGTTCCTGAGCGTGAAGTCGTAGGTTTGTTGCCTCTCGAGCATAGAATGCTACCGAGCACAAAGGCATCCGGGCAAGAAAAACCATAGACTTGTAGCTGTCGAACGTAAAGCCGTTAGATTCGTAGCTGTCGAGCGTAGAAAAGCTCCTTTTAGCATAGGACTGTAGATCTGTAGCCTGTGAGCGTAGAACACCATCGAGCGTGAAATCGTAGACCTGTGGTTCCTGAGCGTGAAGTCGTAGGTTTGTTGCCTCTCGAGCATAGAATGCTACCGAGCACAAAGGCATCCGGGCAAGAAAAACCATAGACTTGTAGCTGTCAAACGTAAAGCCGTTAGATTTGTAGCTGTCGAGCGTAGAAAAGCTCCTTTAGCGTAGAACTGTTTGATTTGTAGCTCCTGAAAAGAAAATTTCTTCGAGCGTGAGGTTTGCGGATCTGTTGCTGCTGAGCGTAAACTGAGCGCCACCGAGCGTAAGATCGTCGATTTGGTATCTGCTGAGCGTAAAGTCGTAGGTTTGTGGCCTCTCGAGCATAAAAGCTACCGAGCACAAAGGCATCCGGGCGTAAAACCATAGACTTGTAGCTTGCGAGCGTAAAACCGTAGATCCGTTGCTGTCGAGCATAGAAAGCTCATTTAGCGTAGAACCCGCTGAACCGTCTTGTACAAAAAAACCTTTCGAATTCGCTGACTGTCCGTCTTCCAAGGGTAGTGGGCTGACGTAGCATCCAATCATAACCAACTATTAATTGCGAGATTTGGTTAGGGTCTCGAGGGGTTCGTCCGAGGATTCGAGGAGTCGACCCGGACTGTATATATATCCCCAGCTTCTGGAAAGAAAAAAACTTTTTATCTGTCTTCTGCGAGAGAGAGCTTTCGACTGTTCGAGTTTTTCTTCGTTCCTTCTCCGAGCACTTCGAGTCTTCAGAAATGGCGCCGAAACAAACCCCCTCCGCTAAGGGAAAGAGCATAGGTTCTTCTTCTCATTCTTCCGTCCCGGCGAGGGAATCTCCGGTCGGGCAAGGTGAACTTCCCTCTGAGGGGAGCATCCCGCCGACGACTAGCGCTCCCGGCTTTAGAGGTAGAACTTTTTGGGATGACACAAACGACGAAAAATCCTTCGCACACGTTGAACGTGACTGCGCTAGGTCGTCTTCTATGCTGATAGCCTCTTTTGAGGAAGATGACGCACGGAGGCATTTTTATCTTTTACGCCCATATTTCTAATGTGTCAGCGTAACGACTCCGTATTTTCGTAGCTCTGGGCATAAATAGCTCGGGCCACCGAAAATCGGCATATTTCGTAAAATTGGAATTTTACGTTTGTGGAGGAGACTTCCGGCGTAAGGTGACCAAATTTGTACAATCTTGGCGTAAAGCACAGACTATCGTTTCCTTGGTCCGTGTGTTTGTGCCAGACTTGTAATGACCTATCTTCTTTGCATTATCGTGCAGTTGATCTGGGTGAGTCCCCATTGACTGAGGTGATGGGCTCCGCTGCGGGGATGCTGCACTCGAACTATCTGGAGGATCTGTCCTACGTGGCATTTCCCATCTCTCGACCCCAGTATCCTGAGGGAAGGGAGCTCCTGATATCGGCCCAGGGTGAGCGAATGCTGTTGAGTATGATCAACGGCGAACCCTTGGTACGTGTAGATGGGGAGCGGTACATAAAGCCGGCTTTCCTCTTCGGGGACATGATTGATAAACAGTCCCAGACGAAGCCCAAGAGGGAGCCTTGGGTTTTCCTTGCCGGGGATTTGGTCTTGTACCTGCCGACGATGCCGAGGGATTATCCCATCTCGGCTTTCTCCCATGCGACGCATCCCAGGAAGATGTCTTGGAAGCTGACTCCTGATCTTCACGGGAAGCCGAGGAAGATCTTTCATCTGAAAGGCGCTGACCAGGGGTCGTTTGTTAGTCGCCCTTCTGGCGTTGTGACGCTGTTCCGAGGACTGTACCCGGGCAGTGTTCCAAGTGAAGATAGCTCGGTGATCCAGCCGGTCCAATTGCCGACCTTCTGCAACGACTTCATGGGTCGAGGTAGGGTATATCCCAAGGAGAATCCTCGGTGCAATGGGTGGATTGCCCCAACGAACTCCCGATGGAGATGCCTAGTCGACTGGGCCTTAAAGCACTTCCAGAGAGAGTTGGAGGGCATCGGACTATATGCCGCTGTGAGTGCGACGAGCGTCGGGCTGCCTCCGAACCCTAATTTGTTCCTGGCACTGATGAAGGGGTACATTCCGCTCACCGGGACCTTCGTCACTCCACTAGGGGAGTTGGGGTTGGCCCTTCATGAGATGGCAGTTGTCTCGAGACTGTCGATGGAGGATACCCCATATGAAGAGTACGTTCCCACCAACCGGGAGTTGGGGGATTTGGACCCTCGGGTGACGGAAGTATATCAGGAGCTGATGTGTCAGTACTTCGCGTGCACCGCTTTTTATAACGAGCCTTCTGATTTGGCTCACACCACCAAGTGGATGTCTTACCTCTTCTTCCACCGAGCCAGGGCCGCCAGGTCAGAGAAAGCCTCGTGTGGTAAGAAAGAGCCCGTGAACTGCTTGGGCGTCCTCAGTGCCCAGGTTATGGAGACTCTTATGGAGGAGGCTGAAGCTCCGGATCAGATTCTTGTGGAGGGGGTAGGAAAGTACCCGGAAGGCACTAAGGCCTGTAGTTACTTGAGGCGTTGCCGCAGGCCTTTGTCTAAGGAGGCCCAGCTGGCTGGTTTCCTCTCCATATGGCTGCGTCAAGTAGTGGTGCCGGGCACCGCGTCCGCGGACCGCATTCACCGCAATATCCTATGGCCGGCAGTGCGCCTGGTGTTTGGGGCAAGACTGGGCTTGCTTCCTGCCATGGTGTGCCATATACAGGCTGGCCTGAGGGCCATGACAGATGGGTTGCTCGCTGATGAAGCTCGGTGGGAGGGCTTCCCTAGGGTGGAATTACCATACTTGTACTTGATGGGATGGTTAATTCTCCACAATTCCCGGGTTATGTCACCCGGTTCCGGTAGCAGCTCAGGGGGTATATTCCTATTGAATTACAGGGATTCCTCCTGGAATGTGAATACAGTTTTAGACTGTCGACTGGTTTTGAACCTCAGCCATGGCTGAAAGATCCTTTGTACTCCCCCTCCTGTGCATCGCAACCAGTCAGGGCTGTGGCTCGAGGATTCAGGTCGAGGGAAGACCGTTCTTTCTTCGGAGGCGTTTAATTGGTTGGTCTGTATTAGACCTTCCCATCTGCTGTATAGGAGCGAAGACCATTGCTTCTTCGAGCCCTACCTGCCTAGTCGGTTTGCCAGGCAGTTCGGGTACGACCAGTTGCATGTGGGCAACGCCGTCACCAGCTTCAGGTCTAGGGGTGGACTCATTGATGGAGCTAGAGGGTGGCGATATTTTATCATGGGTTGTACGAGGGCAATTTTTATCGTGCCGGTCGTTACAACCTCCACGGAGCTGCACATCCTTCACTCCTACGCCCAGTTTTATGTGGCGGTTAACACTTTCCACCACGATTTCGACAGGCGTGGGAGCTTCAGGGTGCCTTCTGCCAAGCCTGGGGGAAGGGTCGAAGTCCCCTCGGTTTCTTCTGATGAGGGGGAGGAATCTGGTACTCCAGATGAGCCTCTGGTGTCGTTGCCGAGGTGTGTAGTGCCTCTGCCGGCGAGGGCCCTGGTAGTCTCTTTCGGGAAGCGACGGGCTTCTGCTCCGAAGGAAGCTTCCCTTCGTAAGAGGAGGAGGGAGACGGTTGCTCGTCCTCTCCGTATTCCTGGTGTTGAGGTTCCCGGGAATGAGCCTGCATCTCCCTGTATCAGGGATGATTCTTTGGCCGGAGGTTCCTCGCCTTTCAGAGGGGGACCTTCTATAGTTCTGGCTGGCGGCGCCGGAGAGTCCTTGCTAGAGGCTGCTGTTGCTGCGGCTGCTCCAAGCAGCGGAGCGGGATTGCCTGCGTGGCCCCAACAGATGGGAGAATCTTCCCTGAGGTCAGTAGCGGGCGGAGTTACTCCTGCGTTAGCGAGCGCGCCTAGCGAGACTCTGGCTGATGAACCTCGACCGCGTCTCGGGGAAGGCTTGACCGAACTCTTGGCGATGTCGGTCGGCCCACCTCCTTCTCCAGGTATGACAGTTCATATTGCGTCATTAAGGCGTGGCTTAGCTACATCTGCTGCAGATGCGTCGTATATGCCATTGGTTCCGGGTAAATGTCGTTTCGATGTCTCCTCCTAGGAGGATTACCACTGTGTTTGACATTTTGCTTTCTTGTCCTTTTTTTCAGGAGATGACGTCCACGGGGAGCATGGCATTGAAGCGCCTTCCGGCTTTGTTCTGGCTCCTAGCGGTGACGTGGAGGCGCCAAATTTTGAGGCAAGAGTGTCTTCGGGGGCTAGCTCGCCCGGGGAGGTTTCGTCGTCTCAAGGGGAGGACGAACCTGTCATCGTGACCTCGCCTGTTGCGAGTATGCCGATGACTTCGATTGTCGCCATCGCACCTTCTTCGGGCGTGCCACCTGTTGAGGCGGCGGTGGCTACCTCGTCTGCAATTGTGGCCGCTCCGGGCGCTCAGTCGGGTTTAGTCGCGTTGATCGAGCAGTATTCCAGCCTCGTCTACACCGGCTTAAAAACGATGATACCGATGGTGTTGGCGAAGAACCTTGACTTCGAGCTCCTGAAGAAGACTTCTCAGCTTTCGATCGAGGTTGTCAGGGGGCTTGGCAATCCTGGAGTGGCTGACGCTCTGGAGGCGGTGGTTAATGGTTTAGAGCAACCCATTAACGAATACTTATAGCGGACTGAGGGAAGCCTGGATGCTGATGTCCAGGCTCGGTACGACCTCATGTCTGAGCGGTTCACTACAAAGCTTGAAAGCCTAGACAACTCTATCCAGACGCATAAGCTGGAGATGGATAGGAGAAGAGCTGTTGTGGAAGAAGCCCTTGCCGTTGAGATGCAGTGTCGATCCGAGCATGAAGGGAATGCGGCGAGGGTCTCCAAGCTGCGGGAAAAACTTGCTCGGGCAGAGGAGTGGGCTTCCCAGTCGTTGGCAGGTTTGGAGGTAGCGACTGGTCGACTGAGCGAAGCGCGACGGGACCTGGATCGTGCGGAAGCTGCCCGTACGGGCTGTCTTCGGGCAAGGGCTAATCTGACCCTTACGCATACTCCGGAGGCACGGCTGGAGCAGGCTCGCGCTGATGCTTTGGCCCTTAGGAATGAGAGGATAGCTGCACTGGAGCGGCAGATTCATGGCCTGATTACTACGCCATCTTGATGTACCCCTTCCTATGTAATTCTGCCTTCTTCGGGAATGAATAATAGCGACTCTTTTCTGACTATTGTGGACCCATCATTTCGGAATGTAAATGACAGGTTAGGTGAGAGTGATATCAGAGGTAGTATGGACGTGATAAACTCTCGATAAACTTTTTAGCGGGACATATCTATTCAGAGGTCATGCGGATATGATAGAGTGTAACCCAACTAATTATGTTTTTTGGAAGTAGTTTTGTCATAATCGAGGTCTTTGCTATTTTCCTCTTTGAGCAGGAGAGATTAGGCATAGTACCTTTTCAGGAATTTGCCGTTGATAGGAGCCATTAATAGATCTCCATTGGGCTAGGCTATCCTGTAGGCGCCATTTGAGAACGTTGTCTCGATCACATAAGGGCCTTCCCATTTGGGCTGGAATTTGCCTTTACTTCTGTGAGTTAGAATCATCGGCCTTCTCACGGCTAGAACTAGCTCGCCGACTTTGAACACTCTTTCCTTTATTTTATGATTGAAAGCTTTGGAAATGCGTGCTTGGTAGAGCGCGATGCGCTGCTGAGCTTGGAGGCATTTCTCGTCTAATCCTTCCAGCTCTTGGAGCCTCAACAGGTCATTCTTTTCTCGAGTCAGCTCACTAGTCACGGCTATTCGGAGCGACGGGATCTGGATTTCGATAGGAAGGACCGCCTCGCTTTCGTAGACTAGTGAAAAGGGGGTACAACCTGTTGGTGTTCGTACCGTTGTGCGGTATGCCCAGAAACATTCGCCCAGCTTCTCGTTCCAGTCTCTTTTGTTTGAAGAAACAAACTTCTTCAGGAGCTTGATAATGGTTTTGTTGAAGGCTTCCGCCAAACCATTAGCAGCTGGATAATATGTCGTAGAGGCAATGTTGTGTATCCGGTTATTATCGCAAAATCGATGAAACGCCTGGCTGATGAACTGAGGTCCATTGTCGTGGATTATCCTTCGGAGAATCCCAAAGCGATAAATGACATGGTGCTTGATGAAGCTGATTACGTCAGACGCCTTTACTTCAGCCAGAGGGATTGCTTCGGCCCATTTGGAAAAGTAATCTGTGATGGCCAGTATGAACTGGTGGCCTCTGGAGGAAGACGGGTGAATGGGCCCAACGATATCCATACCCCAGGCTTCGAAGGGCCAGGATGCAATCGTAGGATGTAGATATTCAGACGGTTGATGTATGAAGTCTGCATGGACCTGGCAGGCTCTGCATCATTTTGCATAGCTGATCACGTCTGTGATCATAGTGGGCCAGTAATAGCCCATTCTCCTGATTCGGTCCTGCAGCTTAGGACCGGGCTGATGCGCTCCGCATACGCCGTCGTGAGCTTCACGGATAATCTGCTGCGCCTCGGCGCCAGCGAGACATCTTAACAGCAGTCCGTCGTAGGTCCGGCGATACAGGTATTGTGAAGATGCATCAAAGTAGAAACGTAACGATCGTCTCTTGACGGATACTGCTTTTTTTGGGTCCTCTGGCAAGATTCCATATGCCACGAAATCTATGAAGGGACTCGTCCAATCTCTTGTAGGAGGATCGGTGTTTACAGCGTAGCTGCGTTCTTGGTGACAGCTGTTCTTCACACAGAATAAATCTCTGTTAAGAAGGATTACCGAATCCTGCCTTCTTATAGGGGTGGCTAAGTCCGCAGCTAGGCTGGCCAGGGCATCAGCTTCCAGATTCTGAGATCGAGGTACATGCTCTAGGAAGAACCCTTTGAACGTCATGGCTATCTCAACCGTTGCTTGGTGATAGGGGATGAGGTCTAGATTTCGGACTTCGTATATCCCCCTGACTTGGTTGACGATGAGCAGAGAATCACCGAAAGCTTCCAGGGATTCCACCCCCAGCTCTTTAACGACTTGGAGCCCGATTAGCAGGGCGTTGTATTCTGCCATATTGTTTGGATCAGGGCTCGCTAAGAGAATATGCTCGGTAGATAACGAGCTGATCTGGAGTAACTAGGACGACTCCTACTCCTGAAACGATGTTTCCCTTAGGACCGACTCTGGAGGCGCCATCGAAGAATAGTTGCCATACGTCACTTTCTTTTGCAAAATTATATTCCGCAACTTCATCGGGGATGTCTTCGTATAGTTTGGAGGTCTCCGGGATTGGATGAGCTGCTAGGAAGTCGGCCAGTGCTTGGCCTTTGATGGACTTCTGTGGGACGTAGACCATGTCATATGGCGTCAGTAGCATTGCCCAATTTGCGAGTCGGGAGTTAAGGGCACTTGGCTTGCTCATCAGCACCCGGAGAGGGTTGATCCTGGAGATGATATGAATAGTCTGGCCGGCGACGTAGTGTCGCATCTTCTGGACAGCGAACATCAGAGCCAAGCATTCCTTCTCCACTGGATTGTACCGGTGTTCGGCCCCGACCATCATCCGGCTGAGGTAGTAGATAGCCTGTTCATGACCCGCATCGTTCTTCTGTGCAAGGAGAACTCCTAGCGAATGATCCATTGCCCGAACGTACAGCAAGAAGGGTTTTCCCATAACGGGAGGCACCAGAACTGGTGGACTGGTTAGGTAGCGCTTGATATCCCCAAACGCTTGCTGGCAGGTTTCGTCCCATATGAAGGACACACCTTTCTTCATGAGGTGAGAGAAGGGCTGACATCTCCCCGAGAGGTTGGATATGAATCGCCGGATGTAAGCCAGACATCCTTGGAACCCCCTGAGTTCTCTCAGATTATGGGGTGGTCGCATTGCTATGATCGCCTGGACTTTGTCAGGGTCTACTTCGATGCCTCTGGCGGTAATGACAAATCCCAGAAATTTGCCGCTGGATATCCCCAGAAAGGACTTTATAGGGTTCATCTTGAGTTGATGCTGGCGCATTAGCTCAAATACCGCCCTCAGGTCTCGAACGTGATCACCTTTGAGGCGGCTTTTGACAGCTATGTCGTCCACGTAACATTCCACTGTCTTGCGTAACTGCTCACGGAATATGTTACTCATAGCTCGTTGGTATGTAGCCCCGGCATTCTTTAATCCGAAGGGCATGACCGTATAGCAATATACCCCCAGTGGTGTCCGGAAGGCAGTGTGCTTTTCGTCTTCCGGATGCATCTTGATCTGATTGTATCCCGAGAACCCGTCCATAAAAGACATACGCTCGAAGCCGCAGGTGTTGTCGATCATGATGTCCGTGATGGGAAGGGGGAATTCATCTTTGGGGCAGGACGCATTCAGATCTCGGTAGTCGATGCAGATACGTACCTTCCCATTTTTCTTCATGACTGGGACAACGTTGGCGACCCAATCGGGATGTTGTTCTTCCCGGATGAAACTGCAGGTTATCAACTTCTTGACTTCGTCCTCGATGGCGTCCATCATATCTGGGCGAAACCGACGTTGGTGTTGTTTCACTGGCTTCGAATCGGTCGAAATATTGAGCTTATGAGTAGCTACCCTCGGGTCTAGGCCTGGCATGTCCTCATAACCTCATGCAAAGACGTCGACATATTCCTTTATCAGCTGTATGATCTCTTCCTTTTCGACTGGAGGAAGATTGTTACTGACAAATATTGGCTTTGGTGAGAGCTCACCCCCAACATTGACTTGGATAACTTCGTCCTTGGTGGGAGGTTCTCTCTGCTCGAAGCGGAATTCCCACTGTGTATCCATTGGTTGAGCCCAGGGGTCATTCTCGAACGTCTCCGTATCATGTTCCTCGATTTCTGAGGGGCTTGTCATCACCATATTTACTGATAGTGTTAGTTTGAGAACATCAGGTGAGTCGGAGGACGACGAGCTGCTCTGGGAAGGTGGAAAGGGGTCCTCATCTGGCTTGGAAGTTGCGAGGGAGGTGGCGTACCCCAACCCGAGACGAGTCTGTCGATAGCGGGGGTCGCCGTGCGGCGGCGTCCGTCTGCCTCTTCCGTAGTTGAGGCCTGGCTTCCGCTTCAAGTCGTAGCCCATGTTCTGCATGATCCTTTGCGCTTGCGGGCTGTATTGGCGAACCTGCACTTTCCCGGTATCGTCATCGAAAGGATCTTCCTGGACAGTCGGTTGATTCCGCATGCGACCAAAGATTATTGAATGATGACTGCTGCAGGTAGGCGGGACAATGAAGATAGAATCCTCATGTGGCCCATATGCTGTGACGACGTCGGATGGTGACGTTACTTCCCAGACATATGGGCGGTAGGAGTTTATAGCTTCTAAGAACTTTTGAGCCATTGGTTCTACCTCGTCATGTGGAGTGGGTTCATGTTTCGGAATCTGAGTACCGACGTACCGAAAAAGAGGATGTTTATTATCATCTGGAACTCCGTTCCTGGTGGCATTTACATCAGTCGGCCGCTGGTTGCGCCGAAGGTTGATGACTACGGGTGGAGGCTTCCGGTTCAAAGTGATCACTAGAGGATCACCCCCTCCTTTCGACTTGGTCTTTCTCAGGTGGACAGCCGGAGGTTCTATGGCTTTTGGACGAGCGGTTCGTCCTTTCACTCTGATTGACAGTGGTAGTGTGGCAGAGGGCTCTTCGGGCTCCTGGTGGGATTCCTTCTTCGCCACTCCTGGCACTTCTTCCGTGTGGTCATGGGAATACAACACGGCATCAGAATAGTAGGATTCTACTCCTTAAAACGGGTTTAGGTCAGCCACCTCCGTTTGTACGGTTCCTTGTGTGTCTACATATTTAAGGCATTGATGTAGGGTTGAAGGAACGATGTTGTGGTCGTGGATCCATGGTCTTCCCAGCAAAATATTATAGGATACCTCTGAATCGATGACGTAACATGTGGCCACTGATCTAAGGTTGCCGATCTGGACTCTCAAGTGAATCTTCCCTAATGGTTTACTCCTTCCGGCGTTGAAACCCACGATTGTAGTGGTAGTGTAAGCCAGCTCGCTGGTAGGAATTCTCAGTCGCCCGAGCAGACTGCGAGGGATGATGCTGATCGACGATCCCGGATCTATGTGAATCCGGTCGACCTCCATGGAACCGACATACCCGGTGTAATAGAGGGGCCTGTCATGTCTATTATATTTTAATAGCATGTCGTCTTGAGTGAAAGTGATATTCGGGACCACCTCCATCACACTGTGGCATTGAGGACATGCCACTGGTTCCTCGTCGGGGTACTTGAGCTGGGTCAAGTATACTTCCGCCTGCATTAGTGCTTCACTCAGGGCTAGACGCGCGTCGGGGGAGAGCCTGAGTAGCTCGAAGATGGACAACCTGGCTGGCGTATTGGCCAGTTGTGTAAGCCCCTGATTTTTCAAAATATTAAAATTAGGATTTTTCACAATTTTCTGGAATTTTTTGGGAATTTTCTGAAATTAAAATCAGGGTTTTGAATTATTACATGATTTTTAATTGATAATAAACAACATTAAAATATCATAAAAATAATATTTTTGGGTGTAAAATAAAAAACTGGACTTAGGGTAATTTTTCTGGAATTTATCGGGCCTCGGACCTAATTTAAAACACTTTAAAACAATTATTTATTTATTTATTCATTTATTATTATTATTATTATTATTATTAATTTTTATTATTATTAATTGCTACCCAGCCCGGCCCAACCCGCGGCCCGCTGGACCCGGCCCACCGGGCCCAGCCCCAACCCGGCCCAGCCGACTTACTGGGTCGGGTCGGGTCGGGTCAGACCCGACCCGCGAGCCGCCCGCAGACCCGTCTCCCCATTCCCCAGCTCCCGAGTCTTCCGCCGCTCCGCCGCGTATCCCGCCGCCTCCGGCGGCCAGCCACCCCTCGACCTCCCCCTCTTCCGCTCCACCACCAGCCCCCCGCACCGGCCGCCACGACCTCCGGCCCCTCCGCCTTGCCCGGCGCCACCCTCTCCCTCACTCTCCCTATATAACCTAGCCCCCGGCCGTCGACCTCCCCTTCCTGGCCGTCGACCACCCACCGCCTCGTCGCCGGATGACCTATATAACCTAGCCCCCCGCCGTCCTCCTTCCCTCCAGCACCGCCACCCCGGCAGCAGCGGCCGCAGTCGACTTCAGCAGCTGCAACAGCAGCGGGCAGCGCCTCCTGCCGGACTCCGGCGCCGCCCCGCCCGCCAGCGCCTCCGCTCCGCCCGTCGCCAGCGAGCCGCCCTCGGTCTCCCTCCGCCTCAGCTCTGGCCGGCCGCCCTCCGCCGGAGAGCCAAACCCTAACCCTAACCCTAATTCGATTTCCCTGTGTCCGACACGAGTCGGATACGTGTCGGACTCGGTTCGACCCTGATTTTCGGGTCCCCTTCAGGTGCGTGTAACTTTCGCCTCGTAGCTCTGTTTTCGTTTCCGCAAATTACGTTGTGAAGCCTGTATGACCCTCTCGGTGTCCGGACAAACTGTTCGGGGCATCGCGTCCTGTGGTGATCGCACACCACGATCCAAAAACAGGAAAAACCAGACCCTGTTTCACCCCGGAACTGAGTGCGCCCCGCCAAACGGGATACGTACGCATCGTCGATACGGACGTGTGAGTTTTCGTGGAAGCTGATTCGGGTGTGCGTGCACACCGGAATCAACGCGTATCCGCGGACATCGCCCCGTATCCGCCTTTTCGGCAATTTACCCTAACTTCGTGCACACACGTCGGATCGAGACAAAACTTGTGCCATCGGACTCGTAGCGATACGCTGGTCCTGTGGGTCAAGTTTGGTTCGATTCTGAGAACGTTAACGAAATCGTGTGTCGTGGGCCCCACAGGCCCCGCTCGACGGGCGATTTTGTGTTCGGCTCATCGGAATCCAAATCTGGAAGTTCCGTTGGGTTCATATCAGCGTTCCTGACCTGTTGACTCTAAGTTTGGTGAATTTGGAGACCTTTGACCCGGACACGTTTTTCGGTGCAAAGCGGGCCCACCGGCGGACCCCGTTTTGACCCGAAACTGCCGTTTTTGCCCTTGTCTCTAAATTGGACCCAAGGACAGGCGTTTTTAGCTATTTGACATCTTCTGAGCATGATGGTAATGTCTATTTCAGCTTTTGGACTTATCTCTGGACTTTTCTCCCAAGAACCAAATTAATCAGATCCAAACAACAGGCAAGTACCTGCACTTCAAGTTTAACCTTTATATTGTGATAAATAAATTCCCTGCTTTATTTGTACCATTGATGATTATATGTAGAGTTAGAGCACTGGATTTCATGTCTTGAATAATGTATTTCGTGTCTTGCTTTTCGTGTCGGGCGGGAGAATACTAGGAGGCATGTAGTTTACCCTTTCCCCCTGTAATCACTGTGTGCCAGCTGTTGGTACGCGATTGTACCATCAGCCTTATACTTAATTATTCCCGTAATCATTGTGTACTAGTCGTTTATGACGGCCCTATTAGCCTTATAAACCCCTACATGCCAACCAGGTATTCTAAATATACAAGTTCACGCACATAAGTTCCTGTCTTGTTACAGTTATATTTCTTGTCACATTTTATTCCTGTTTTACTCAGATTTCTGGTTTATAGCAATCAATCATATTTTACTTCTGGTCTTATTTTATAGCATTATTTTTCAGTTAATTTCACTACTTACTTACGCATTTCTCAACATAATGCTTAGTCAGTTATTTTTTACCTGTCACAAATATTTAGTTTAAATCTTGTTGTGCATTGTGTACTTTGTTCCTTTTCTGACTGGATTCGTTGTTTAGGCGATGATGAGAACCTTGCCCCCACCTATTATGGACCCTCTGAGACAGCAGGTGATACAGTTGCAGAGCCGGTTCCCACCCAGGAGACTACTCCTGCAGAGTAGTTAGCCTTAGTTATTTATTTTCCTTTCATCTTAGTAATCGGGTTTGTCCCCGATATAATCTATGGTTCTGTAATAAACTCTGGATCTGATTATCATATTCTGGTTATAAAATCTTAGCATTCTTTTCCTGCTATTTTCCTTGCTTATTTAATTATTGTGAATGAGCTAGATTTATCACCTGTGATCATGCCCTAGACAGCGTACTACCGCCGATACTGCAGCGTAGGCTGGACGTACCTACGCACTCGTGCCCGAATTTCTGGGTGCGGGTCGTGACACATTTTTGTGGTGGCCCATGCAGGTCAAACGACTAAATTGTTCGGTTTTAACTTAGGGACCGAACAGGCCTGCAATAAGATTGAGGGTTCTAGGAAAAGCTCATTCACAGTATAGGGTCCTTATTTCAATTCTGGATATCACTTCTGATCAATTTTTTTCTATCGCCCTTGATTTCCAAGTAATATATTCTGATCTCCCTATTCCTTCATCTTTCAGAATGGTTCAGACAAGGAACACTGTAGGAGGCACATCAGAACCAGCTGAGCAGACTGTGCCCGAAACTCTTGCACTCCCTCCACCTCCATCTACTCCGGCAGTTACTTTAGATGGGGCACAACTACTTGGAGTGTTCCAGGGACTAGTGGAATCCCAGAAAGAACAGACTGCACTTCTGCGGACCAGCCTCTCAGAAGCTATTAAGTCCCAGGATTTGCCACTCAAGAGGCCAGGAAGTGCCAAAGATTTCAAGAACCTCAGACCCCTAGAATTTTACGGAACTGAAGGCATTCTCTATGCCGATGAATGGATAGAGAACGTAGAGAGACTCCTGAAGACTGCTCGGGTTTCTGATGATCTCAAAGTGGAGTCCGCAAGCCTGCAACTGTTCGACATTGCTCGAACCTGGTTCAGAGATGAACCCCAACTATCTGCTCCTGACCTCACCTGGGAGGACTTCAAGAGGCTATTTAAGGAGAAATTCTACCCCGAAGTGGCTCGGGAAGCTCTCGAAAGCCAATTCGAGAGACTGGAACAAGGTAACCTATCTGTTGATGAGTATACTGCTAAATTTAGCAGGTTAAGCCACTTTGCGGAGTACATGGTTCGTACCCCGGAGGACAGAGCCCGTAGATTCAAGAAGGGGCTGTCTCCGGATATTCGCCTTGCTGTCACCACCAGCCGAGCCCGCACCTATGAGGAAATCTTGAACGTGGCACAAGGCGTTGAGAGAGACATGGGGCATAAACTAAAGTGAGAGAGAGATACCAGAAATACGGGACCCAACAAATGCCCTTTTTAACTGCAACAACAGCAGAGGTCCCCGCAGCAAACCCAGCGTCCTCTCCCTCGAGCTACAGCACCCCAACACCAAGCTCAAGGACAGAATCAACGAGTTCCCACTTGTGGCTTTTGTAAAAAATAAGGTCACACCTGGCAAGTTTGTAGGAAGAGACTAGGTGCCTGTCTGTATTGTGGATCAACAGCACATCGAGTTAGGGACTGTGCCGCTGCTCCAGGACGCGGACAAGCTTACATGATGACCGTGGAGAACGCGTAGACCTTGGGAGCAGCTAATGTGCGTAAGTGATTCGTAGATACCTTTTCCTAGTATTGTTTTTGTGCCTGTTGGTTCGTGACCTCAGCCCCAACCTGGTAATTTTAAACTTGCTAAATAACCTGGAATGCTTTTATATTTGATAACTGTAGAGATTTTGAGGTTTTTGCTATTGTGCTTATTATATGTGTCTTGTGAACTTCAATAAATTTGTACCTCTTTTTATCATCATCTAGCGCACTTAATTTTGCTAAACTCGACTAATACTGCTATTTTATAGCCTAGTTTTGCAAGCTTACTCTTTGTCGGGCTTGTTCATGACACCTGTATTATTGAGGCCTGATCAACCCCACTAATACAAGTGTCTACTCAGAATTAGTGTACTACGGTCTGATCAACCTTAGTGCATTTTGATTCGTACTTCGCATGACTACTTTATGTGGATTGAGATATAGTCGACTAGTCTACTTGCCCCTAAATACGTCCGAGCATATCGTATCAGCATTACCAGAATAGAATCTCGATCCTTAACCGCCTGACAATTCCTATTAGAATTCCTGAAAAATGCCTTGATCCCTATACCTCTGTTCTACCACCTCGCCCTTAAACTCTTTATTATTGATCCTCGTCTCGGGAAGACAAAAACCTGTGGTTGGCATAAGTTGATTTGTAGTGCTAGACATACCCCTCAGACCGGACGAATTGATGATAACCCTTTATGACTAAGACAAGACCCTATGTGCTGTGTTTTGTGTTGCAGACTTAAGATTCAATACCATGATTTATTAAGTTGGGACCTAGCATTACTAGTTGTACAGTCTTAGAGGATATGGGTAAAATACTAAGTTGGGTAGCGACCGCAATGTTCACCTGAGAGAAACCCGTTAGACTGTAATCAAGTGAGTTTGGACAGAGAGAGCCCTGCCATAATTTAAATTTTGAGGACGAAATTTTATAAGTTGGGTAGATTGTAAGCCCCTGATTTTTCAAAATATTAAAATTAGGATTTTTCACAATTTTCTAGAATTTTCTGGGAATTTTCTGAAATTAAAATCAGGGTTTTAAATTATTACATGATTTTTAATTGATAATAAACAACATTAAAATATTATGAAAATAATATTTTTGGGTGTAAAATGAAAAACTGGACTTAGGGTAATTTTTCTGGAATTTATCGGGCCTCGGACCTAATTTAAAATACCTTAAAACAATTATTTATTTATTTATTTATTTATTTATTTATTTATTTATTTATTTATTATTATTATTATTATTAATTTTTATTATTATTAATTGCTACCCAGCCCGGCCCAACCCGCGGCCCGCTGGACCCGGCCAACCGGGCCCAGCCCCAACCCGGCCCAGCCGACTTACCGGGTCGGGTCGGGTCAGACCCGACCCGCGAGCCGCCCGCCGCCCGCAGATCCGTCTCCCCATTCCCCAGCTCCCGAGTCTTCCGCCGCTCCGCCGCGTTTTCCGCCGCCTCCGGCGGCCAGCCTCCCCTAGACCTCCCCCTCTTCCGCTCCACCACCAGCCCCCCGCACCGGCCGCCACGACCTCCGGCCCCTCCGCCTTGCCCGGCGCCACCCTCTCCCTCACTCTCCCTATATAACCTAGCCCCCGCCCGTCGACCTCCCCCTCCTGGCCGTCGACCACCCACCGCCTCGCCGCCGGACGACCTCGCTCCGCCGTCCTCCTCCCCTCCAGCACCGCCACCCCGGCAGCAGCGGCCGCAGCCGACTTCAGCAGCTGCAACAGCAGCGGGCAGCGCCTCCTGCCGGACTCCGGCGCCGCCCCGCCCGCCAGCGCCTCCGCTCCGTCCGTCGCCAGCGAGCCGCCCTCGGTCTCCCTCCGCCTCAGCTCTGGCCGGCCGCCCTCCGCCGGAGAGCCAAACCCTAACCCTAACCCTAATTCGATTTCCCTGTGTCCGACACGAGTCGGACACGTGTCGGACTCGGTTCGACCCTGATTTTCGGGTCCCCTTCAGGTGCGTGTAACTTTCGCCTCGTAGCTCTGTTTTCATTTCCGCAAATTGTGTTGTGAAGCCTGTATGACCCTCTCGGTGTCCGGACAAACTGTTCGGGGCATCGCGTCCTGTGGTGATCGCACACCGCGATCCAAAAACAGGAAAAACCAGACCCTGTTTCACCCCGGAACTGAGTGCGCCCCGCCAAACGGGATGACTTGGTCGCGTGCGGTCTTCACAGATACGTACGCATCGTCGATACGGACGTGTGAGTTTTCGTGGAAGCTGATTCGGGTGTGCGTGCACACCGAAATCAACGCGTATCCGCGGACATCGCCCCGTATCCGCCTTTTCGGCAATTTATCCTAACTTCGTGCACACACGTCGGATCGAGACAAAACTTGTGCCATCGGACTCGTAGCGATACGCTGGTCCTGTGGGTCAAGTTTGGTTCGATTCTGAGAACGTTAACGAAATCGTGTGTCGTGGGCCCCACAGGCCCCGCTCGACGGGCGATTTTGTGTTCGGCTCATCGGAATCCAAATCTGGAAGTTCCGTTGGGTTTGTATCAGCGTTCCTGACCTGTTGACACTAAGTTTGGTGAATTTGGAGACCTTTGACCTGGACACGTTTTTCGGTGCAAAGCGGGCCCACCGGCGGACCCCGTTTTGACCCGAAATTGCCGTTTTTGCCCTTGTCTCCAAATTGGACCCAAGGACAGGCGTTTCTAGCTATTTGACATCTTCTGAGCATGATGGTAATGTCTATTTCAGCTTTTGGACTCATCTCTGGACTTTTCCCCCAAGAACCAAATTAATCAGATCCAAACAACAGGCAAGTACCTGCACTTCAAGTTTAACCTTTATATTGTGATAAATAAATTCCCTGCTTTATTTGTACCATTGATGATTATATGTAGAGTTAGAGCACTGGATTTCATGTCTTGAATAATGTATTTCGTGTCTTGCTTTTCGTGTCGGGCGGGAGAATACTAGGAGGCATGTAGTTTACCCTTTCCCCCTGTAATCACTGTGTGCCAGCTGTTGGTACGCGATTGTACCATCAGCCTTATACTTGATTATTCTCGTAATCATTGTGTACTAGTCGTCTATGACGGCCCTATTAGCCTTATAAACCCCTACATGCCAACTAGGTATTCTAAATATACAAGTTCACGCACATAAGTTCCTGTCTTGTTACAGTTATATTTCTTGTCACATTTTATTCCTGTTTTACTCGGATTTCTGGTTTATAGCAATCAATCATATTTTACTTCTGGTCTTGTTTTATAGCATTATTTCTCAGTTAATTTCACTACTTACTTACGCATTTCTCAACATAATGCTTAGTCAGTTATTTTCTACCTGTCACAAATATTTAGTTTAAATCTTGTTGTGCATTGTGTACTTTGCTCCTTTCCTGACTGGATCCGTTGTTTAGGCGATGATGAGAACCTTGCCCCCACCTATTATGGACCCTCTGAGACAGCAGGTGATACAGTTGCAGAGCCGGTTCCCACCCAGGAGACTACTCCTGCAGAGTAGTTAGCCTTAGTTATTTATTTTCCTTTTATCTTAGTAATCGGGTTTGTCCCTGATATAATCTATGGTTCTGTAATAAACTCTGGATCTGATTATTATATTCTGGTTATAAAATCTTAGCATTCTTTTCCTGCTATTTTTCCTTGCCTATTTAATTATTGTGAATGAGCTAGATTTATCACCTGTGATCATGCCCTAGACAGCGTACTACCGCCGACACTGCGGCGTAGGCTGGACGTACCCACGCACTCGTGCCCGAATTTTCGGGTGCGGGTCGTGACAAGTTGGGCCAGGATGTCAAATTTGTACGGCTTCTCTAAACCTTTGCTCAGAATGTTTTTCACAGGTTTGTCGAAGCGTACTTCTTTCTGTTTTGCCTTTTCTGCCGGAGTAGGTTTCGCAGAGCTGATGCTTGGCACGACGGGATCTTGCTCTGACGGTTTGGTAGCTGGAGCGTCAGCCGACGCACCTTCCTGTTTTGCTCCATCGTTGTCGAGGTAGGCCCTCCCTGAACGGGTTGCGACAAGTACCTCGTCTCCGTCTGATGTAGAAGAAGTTGTGACCATGTAGCATGATCTGTATTTGGGATTCTTCTTGGGGGTAGCCCTGTTTGCCTTGGTCTCTTCCTCGAGATCCGACACCAAATCTTGGTGAACCCACATAATCTTGCCCCGCCGGATAGTTAGGGGCACCAGGTTGTGACCTTGATCCCTAGCAGGGGAAAGGTTAACGAGGTTCATCGTTGCCAGGGAGATAGGTGTAACACCATCAGGGACCTTTTGGGGAGGCAAATTGCCAAACTGTAGAGAGATCATGTTGGCCGTGACCGTTTTCTCGGTGTTGTGCAGAGTGATGGCCTTAGCATCGATCAACCCCTGGATCTTCCTTTTCAGTACATAGCACGCCTTTGTCGGGTGGTGTACGTATCTATGGAAGATGCAGTATTTTGGGTCGTCAGTATTGCCGACCTCCTGGGGCCGCCTTAGTTCTGGGAGGGTGATCTTGCCACTTTTGACGAGACATTCGAAGATACTTGGGATATCGTCGTCGTCGAAAGAGTAGACTTCGACGGGCCTCGGAGCCCCCGGTTTCGCTTGGGCGGTCGTCGCAATCTTTGGCCTGGCCGTGTTGATTGCTAATGCTTCCTTCCCTTTGGGACCACGATGATGGTCGCTGCCAGGGGATGACCTCTTGCTTCTGTCAGAGGCGGAGATCATGATGCCATTGTCGCGCGCCTTGCGACTGTTGTCTTCGGCTGCTACCGCCGAGAGGATGAACGAGGGCCAATCATGGAACTGATATGGTCCTGTGAATACAGAGACCACGGGAAGGATGTTCTTCCTGCAAATGTCCACCAATGCTGAGTCTGGAACTCCTGGAGGCATCTGTAAGGTGGCCTGACGAAAGCGTTCGATGAAGATGCGAACGTCTTCCTTTTCCTTCTGTTTGATTTCGATAAGAGAGGATATAGACATGTCCATTCCTCCCTCGTAAAATCGTGTGAAGAATAGAGCTTTGAAATCCTCGAAGGAAGTAATGCAGTTGTCCGCCAAGCTACGGTACCACTGATAGGCTACTCCTGAGAGGCAGCCTTTGAACACCCGAGTGAGGAGGGCATCGTTCCCTTGTAGCAGCACCGTCATCATACTGAAATAATTCATGTATTGGCTTGGTGATGTTTTTCCCTCGAACAGAGCCATCGCCTGAGGTTTGTATTTTGGAGGGAAAGGGACCTCTTTCCAGGTAGCTGGGTACGGCTGGTTGATTTCCAGTTTCTTGAGCTGATCTTTGTGCTTCAAGGCATCGAACTGGGCTTTCAACTCCCGGACCGCCTGTATCGGATTTTCCGTTGGAAGCGGAGGAACTGCTGACTCTTGATCTAGAGCAGGTTCTTGGCTTGGGCTGGGTGGTGGCAAGTCCACCCCCACATGTATCTGAGTTGGCAGAACCGATGCTTGAGCCATGGCGGTTGCGTGCTGAGTTAGCATCATCTGGTGCATATTCTCCATTACGGATTGCATTTGCTTCAGCGACGTCTCCAGGTCAGTGATGCGTTGTTCTGCGTCTCCTGATGGTGACGCTCCCTCGCGTTCGTCTTCGATGGCATAAGCTCCCATTTCTCTGGGCGTCGTCGAAGGGTAAGTATAGGTCGCTGCAGAAGTCGACTCTATACTCTCGGCATCTGATCTAGGAGATCGGCGACCCCCAGCGTCGGAATCAGACGAGTAAGGAGCTGGTTGCTGTGACCTTGTACGGGTATTTTGGAATACCCCAGCTTCAGCGTTCCTGAGGAGGTCTTCGAATTTTCTCTGGCTCGGAGGTCCAGAGGGGAGACGCTTTGAGCTCGACCCTCTTCTAGGTATGCGCGAAGCCATGTTCACGGATGCATACGCGTGCTCCTCTTCCGGGAAAGATTGAGAGTAGTTCAATCGGTCGAAGACCGATCATTTTGCTTTAGAACAGTAACAGTCAATCACAATCTTATGACTATTACAACATTGTTCCCTAGGGGGCATAATAGACATATTGGAAGATCCCCTCTCCTTACGCTTCTGGATTAGGCCTTCGCGTAGGTCAGGAGTAGCAATTTGAGCTTGTTTTGCGTCGTGGGACTTACCCAGGCGAGATTTGGAGATTCGCTCAGACAGGCGTAAAGCTTTCAGTCGACCGTCGTCTTCCTGTGTAATCCGGAGGATAGGCAGATAGCTTCTTCGCTGGTGAAACGGCCGAGGAGTTGAGTACTCGCCTGCTTGCTTCCTCTTGCGGAGATCATGGCGCTCATCTGGTTCACCGTAGAGGTCAGATATCGTCCTGTACGTGGAGCATGATCTGTTCTTCCGATTTGGCGTTGAGGCACCGTCGGAAGTTTTGTCTGTACCGCGCGTAGCGGGAGACTGATTTCTGCGCGTATAGCGCAGTGGATACTCCTGGGTTAGCGCTGAGGCTTTACCAGAAGTTTTGTCTGTACCGTGCGTAGCGGGAGACTGATTTCTACGCGTATAGCGCGGTGGATACTCCTGGGTTAGCGCTGAGGCTTTACCAGAAGTTTTGTCTGTACCGCGCGTAGCGGGAGACTGAATTTTACGTGCAGGGCACGGAGGGAGCGATGCTACCACCTCATTGGTCGGAGAGATCGGAGAGATCGGAGAGTCCACAGGAACGGCGGAGGATGTCTTGGGCATCCATACTTTGCGTAGCTTCCTGTTGTCTTGGACGGAGAGAGAGTGAGAGCTACCCCCAGCCCGAAGCATGTCCTCGTAGGCAGACTGGTCGAAATGAACGACCAGTGTCTTCTTCACGGTTCCTACAGATACCGTATCGTGTTGAGCAATTACTTCCTCGTCAGAAGAGAAAGACGTCCCCAGCAGAGTCGCCATCTTGTTTGTGGTATTAAACGAAAGAATGAAAGTGTATTTCAATGACAGGGTTTATACGAGACCCTTGCCCTTTGGTTTACAAACAAACTTGTACAATTCGATCCTATACGAGGATGCGGGAGTACAATTTATTTAATCTGGATATAAATTGCTATAGGTGTTTGATCTGCGGTCGATCACTTTAGCCCTTGGACTACACGATGTTGAAGAAGTGCCGTGGAAGACAGGATACAGCTTCGGAGGTTGCGAAGGAGGGTGGATGCACGATGCTGAAGGTCGTCGCTCCCTATTCCTTGCCTGAGCTCTGTATTCTTCTCTCTCTCTCTCTGTCTCTCCCTCTTGATCTCCGGTTCGGTGACCTTGTTCGATCCTTCTTTTAAAGTTTTGAGCTTTGATCTGATATTGGTATTCTTGGCCAACTTCTCCGACCTGGTTCGATCTTCCAAATTGTCGACCTTGTTCCCCATTGATAGGGGTCTCTATTTATAGAGTTTTGGTGACAGTGACCACTCCATCGGTATAACAACCGAGGAGTGGAAAGTACAGTACCCTTTTACACAACGGTTAAAGTAACCAATGCCTACGTATAGATGATCTATTGAATGAGCGTGTGACGCGGGTCCAACTAAGGGGACACAACGCGTACAATTGCTACTAAGATCACGACGTAAAAGCCACGTAGGTAGGTATCCATTGTGTAGAAGAGGTTGGCGTAGAAGCCAAATGTCTGTCACCTTGGCGTAGAAGCCAAATAGACATAGAAGCCGAGTAGTCGTAGAGACTGAGGGGGCGTGGAAGCCGAGCAGGCATAGAAGCTGAACAGGCATAGAAGCCGAGTAGGCGTGGAAGCCGAGTAGTCGTAGAGACTGAGGGGGGGTGGAAGCCGAGCAGGCATAGAAGTCGAACAGACATAGAAGCCGAGTAGGCGTGGAAGCCGAGTAGGCGTGGAAGCCGAGCAGTCGTAGAGACTGAGGGGGCGCGGAAGCCGTAGGAGCACAGATCCTGAATGGGCGTAGAAGCCGCTGCGTACCGTGCCAGGGTGCTGATGTGGGCGTCTTTAGCCGGAATTACGGCTTTTGGAGATCAAATCTTTGGCAGAGATTTGCCATCATCCTGTGCATTAAATGCGGAGACGTGCCTTGAGGGGAAACTGTCACCGCTCTGTGCGTTTTGACGGAGGGACGTGCCTTGAGGGGAAACTGTCACCTCTCTGTGCGTTTTAACGGAGGGACGTGCCTTGAGGGGACACTGTCACCGCTCTGTGTGCTTTGGCGGAGAGACGTGCCTCGAGCCCTGTACGAAGCGCAGCTTTTGACATGGCAGGCGGTTTGTCTTCTGCGGAGCGTAAAACAGCCCATGTTTGCCTGTGTAAAATAAGGCAGCGTGTTCTCTTTGCACGCGAAAGAGCGGTTTATGCCGGTGGTTTTTTAGTAAGCGCCGGTTTGGTGATATTTTAACCAAATCCTCTGCATTAAATGCTGAGATCCGCCATCATACTATGGAGCGCGTCCTGAGGGGTCTGCCCCCGTTCCCAGCCGTCGTTTGGGTAGCTGTTCAGCACTTTTTGTCAGGAGTCAGAGGTCAGGTTTACTGCGTGACTGGATAGTTTCTTTTCGGAAATACGAAGCGTTCCTCATACGCTTTAACACTGCTTTGAGAGCGGCTGGGTTTTACGCCATGGAGGCGATGAAGAACCCTGTTTTACGCTGGATGGCTCTGAAGGCCTCTGCCTACGCTGCTCTGTATCAAGACGCTGCATAGATCTTCCAAGCATTTTTCATGCTTCTACAAAGACGTCTAATGTGATCAGCTTCATCAAGCATCATGTCATTTATCGCTTTGGGGTACCCCGAAGGATAGTCCATGACAATGGGCCTCAGTTCATCAGCCACGAGTTTTACCGGTTTTACGATAAAAATCGGATACAAAATGTGGCCTCTACGGCTTACAACCCTGCTGCTAATGGTTTGCCGGAAGCTTTCAACAAAACTATTATCAAACTCTTAAAGAAGTTCGTCTCTTCAAGCAAGAGGAATTGGAATGAGAAGCTGGGAGAATGTCTCTGGGCATACCGCGCAACGGTACGAATACCGACGGGTTGTACCCCATTCTCATTGGTCTATGGGAGCGAAGCAGTTCTCCCCGGCAAAATCCAGATTCCGTCACCCAGGTTAGCAGTGGCTAATGGGTTGACTCAATAAAAGAATGACCTATTAAGGCTTCAAGAGCTGGAAGGATTAGACGAGAAACGCCTCCAAGCTAAATAGCGCATCGCGCTCTACCAGGCACGCATTTCCAAAGCTTTTAATCAAAAAGTAAAGGAAAGAGTGTTCAAGGTTGGCGAGCTAGTTTTAGCTGTGAGAAGGCCAATGATTATGACTCACAAGACTAAGGGTAAATTCCAACCCAAATGGGAAGGCCCTTATGTGATCGAGACGACGTTCTCAAACGGCGCTTACAGGTTAGCCAAGCCTAATGGAGATCTGTTAATGGCTCCTATCAACGGCAAATTCCTGAAAAGGTACTATGCTTAACTTCCTTTGCTCAAATGGAGTATGGTAAAGGCCTCATTCTGATAAAACTACTTCCAAAATAAAACTAGTTGGATCGTATTCTATCATGTCCATATTACCTCTGAATAGATATGTTCAACTAATTTGGAAACTTCAAGACCTATCACGTCCATATTACCTCTAATAGCGTTTTTGTATATAAATTTAGTTGGATCATATTCTATCATATCCATATAACCTCTGAATAGACATGTCCAGCTTAAACTTATCGAGAGAATATCATGTCCATACTACCTCTGATATCACTTTCACCCAAACCTGTCATTTATATTCCAAAATGATGGGTCCACAAAGTCAAATAAAAGCCTCTTTATTCATACCCGGAAAGAGCAAAATTACATTGAAAAGCAAAAAAGTACATCACTTAGGAGGAGCGGTCAGGTCGCGAATCTGCTGTGCCAGAGCAGCCATCCTCTCATCCCTGGAGTTCAAGACATCGGCGCGAGCACGCTCCAACCTTGCTGCATCATTGTTCAAAGCAGCTAACTCGGACCGAGTATGTACGAAACCCTCGTGGACAATACCCGCTTGCGTCAGATTCTGCTGGGCGGTCTCCCTCCGATTCGTCAACACGTCTCGGGTTGCCGACAAAGAGACAGCCAGTTCCTCCGCTTGAGCGAGTTCATCTCTCAATCTGCGGACCCTTGCTATCACCTCCTCAGAGTTGAGTTTTCACTGAGTCAGCTGAGGAATGACGTACTCCAGTTGGGCATGCTCCTGATCCATCTCCTGCTGCTATTCCTGGACGGATTTGTCCAGAGCTTCCAGCTGCCCAGCAAGCTCTGCAGTCAAAAAGTCGAACCTAGCCTGGACCAGGCCGTCAATGCTGCCTCGAGATAGCTACTGATATTCGTTAATGGTTGCTCCAAACTATTAACTATCTGCTCCAGGGTATCAGCTATCCCAGTGTCGTTGAACTCTCTGATCGGCGCTACTGCAGACTGAAAGGACCTCCTCAGCGCCTCAAAACCCAAATTCTTCTCCAACACCATTGATATCAATGTTTTTATAGTGGTGTAGAAGATACTGGTGTACTGCTCAGTCAGCATGGCTAGACTCGAGTAGACGCTGGGGGTGGCGGCAATATTAGCAAAACTTCCTCCAGGAATGACTGCAGACGATGTTGCCACAATCGTCGTCTCAACAGGCGGTGCGGCAAAAGAAGATGCGCCAACACCGGACAAAATAACCGGCGTACTCAAAGGAGGTATTGGCGCAATGACAGGCTCATCCTCCTCTTGGGGTATCAGAACCGTCTCGGGCGAACCGGCCCCCGAAAGAGTCTCCTCTTCAAAGCCGGGCACCTCCATATCGTCGCCAGGACCCGAAACAGTGCCAAAGGGCGCGTCAACACTACCCTCCCCGAGGACGTCTTCCCCTGAAAAGAAGACAAAAGAAGGTTAATATCAACATGATGTTAATTTTCCTAAACAAGAAGGTTCCCCTGAAAAGACGACATTTATCCATGGCCGATGGTGTATATGTTATGTCTGCAGCCAGTACAGCTAAACCATGTCTCAAAGATGCTAAGCGAGCTGTCATACCTAGAGAGGGTGGTGTGTCAACCGACACCAGCAAATATTCCAGGTCCTCGTCAAAATACAACCGAGGTTCGTCGGCTGGAATCTCGCTGGGTGCACTGACAGACACGGCAGGGGTTCTCTCGAGGCTGATCTGGACAAAGATACCCTTATTTGGCTCGGCCCGGTGGGCGATCTTGCACCACTACCTGAAGCGGTAGCAGCAATAGCAGCGACATCAGCCTCAAACGAAGATCCTCCGGCACTATCAGCCGGAATCATAGAGGTTCCCTCTCTAAAAGGCGAGGAACCTCCAATCAAAGAATCATCCCGGACAGGGGAGACAGCAGGATCACTCCTAGGAGCCTCATGGTCGGGAATCCTGAGAGGACGAGTAACCGTCTTCTTTTTCCTCTTGCGAGGGGAAGTCTCCTTCAGAGCAGGAGCCCTTTGCTTCCCAGAGATCATCAGAGGCCCTACAGGCAGAGGTATTTCACCCCTCGGTACTGCCAATAAAGGCTCATCCAGATTGACGGACTCTTCACCCTCGTCGGAGAAAACTGAGGGGATTTCGACTCTTCCTCCAGGCTTGGAAGAGGGCATCCTGAAACTTCCACGCATATCAAAATTGCGATGGAAGGTGTTGGTTGCCACATAAAACTGGGCATACGAGTGCAGGATGCGCAGCTCCGTGGAAAGTGAAATGACGGACACGGTAAAAATTGCTCCAGTGCAACCCATGATGAAGTATCGCCATCCTCTTGCTCCATCAATGAGTCCGCCTCTGGACCTGAAGCTGGTGACGACATTGCCCACGTGCAACTGGTCGTACCCGAATTACCTGGCAAATCGACTGGGCAGGTAGGGCTCGAAGAAGCAATGGTCTTAACTTCTGTATAGTAAATAGGAAGGTCTAATACAGACCAACCAATTGAAAGCCTCAAGAGAAAGAACGGTCTTCCCGTCGCCTATATCCTGAAGCCGGATCCCCTGTTAATTAAGATGTACAGAGGGGACAGTGCAGAAAAGCTTCCAGCTGTGACTGAAGTTCAGCACCCGCCGACAGTCTAAAACTGTGGTCACATTCCAGGAGGAATTCTTGTAGTTCAATAAGAAACTACCCCCCGAACTACTGCCAGAGTCGGGAGACATCACCCTGGGGTTGTGGAGAATTAACCATCCCATCAAATACAGGTATGGTAATTCTACCCTGGGAAAACTATCATGCCGAGTCTCATCGACGAGCAGCCCATCAGTCATGGCCCTCAGGCCAGCTTGTATGCGGCACACCATGGCAGGGAGCAAGCCCAGTCTTGCCCCGAACACCAGACATACTGCAGGCCATAGCGTATTACGGTGAATGCGGTCCGCAGATGCGATGCCGGGTACCACCAGTCGGTGCAGCCATATGGAGAGGAAGCCAGCCAGTTGAGCTTCCCTGGACAGAGGCCTGCGGCAACGTCTCAAATAACTATAGGCCTTAGTGCCTGCAGGATACTTCCCTATCCCTTCGTCGAGGACCTGGTCCGGAGCCTCGACATCTTCCATAAGATCGTCGACTACCTGAGCATTAAGCACGCTCAGAAGATTCACAGGATAATCCTGGCCTTCCAAGACTTTCTCTGGCTTAGTAGTCCTAGCCCGGTGAAAGAAGAGGTAGGACGCCCATTTATTGGTGTGAGCCAAATCTGAAGGCTCACCATAAAAAGTGGTACAAGCAAGGTAGTGGCACATCAGCTCCTGGTACACGGCCACTACCCGAGGGTCTGAACTCGTGGGAACATACTATTCATATGGAGTATCCCCCATCGGCAGTCTCGAGATCTCTGCCATCTAGTGGAGGGTCAATCCCAACTCCCCCAGTGGAGTGGCGAAAGTCCCGGTGAGCGAGATATATCGCTCCATCAATGCCAAAAATAGGTTGGGGTTGAAAGGTAACCCAACACTGGTAGCACTCACCGCCGCGAACAGACCAATGCCCTCCAGCTCGGCCTGAAAATGCTTCAGGGCCCATTCAGCTAGGCGAGCCCATCGAAGATTTATAGGGGTGATCCACCCTCCTGTCTGAGGATTCACCTTAGCGTACACTCCTCTGTGCCCCATGAAATCGTTGAAGAAAGTCGGTAATTGGACCGGCTGGAGCACTAAACTGTCTTCACTAGGGACACTGCCCGGGTACAGGCCCCTGAACGGCATCACAGAGCCGGAAGGGCGGCTAACAAACGACCCCTGGTCAGCTCCTTTCAGATGAAATATCTTCCCTGTCCGGCCGTGAAGATCGGGAGTCAGCATCCACGACATCCTCCTGGGATGTGTAGCATGGAAGAATGCCGAGATGGGATAGTCTCTCAGCTTCTTGGGCAGATACAGAACCAAGCTCCCGGCAGGGAAAATCCAGAGTTCTTTCTTGGGCTTCGTCTGGGACTGCTTGTCTATCATGTCCCCAAAGAGAAAAGCCGGCTTTATATATTGGTCCCCGTCTATGTACGTCAGGGGCTCTTCGTTGATCATATTCAACAGCGTTCGCTTGCCTTGAGCCGATATCAGGATTCCCCTTCCTTCAGGATATTGGGGTCCAGAGATGGGAAATGTCACATGGGACAAATCCTCCAAGTAGTTGGAGTGCAGCATCCTGGCAGCGGAACCCATCACCTCAGCCAATGGAGACGCATGCAAGTTAACTGCAAAATGCAAGAAAGACAAATCAGTTTCTATACTAGACAATCTTGCAGCATATACCAAAAAAAAAAATTTAATAGTCTGTGCTTTACGCCAAGACTGTAAAAACTTGAGCTTTTACGCTGGAATCCCTTTCCAAGGCGTAAAATTCAAGACTGGCAGTATACGCAAAGTTTCGACAGTCTGTGTTTTATGCCAGACTGGCAAAATTTGAGTTATTACGCCAGAATTTCCATCCCTGCGTAACACTCAAATTTTATGGTATACGCCAACTTTCGACAGTCAAAGCTTTTACGCCAGACTGCGAAAATATAGAGTTTTTGCGCTGACACATTAGAAATGTGGGCGTAAAAGATGAAACATCTCTGTGCATCATCTTCCTCGAAGAGGCTATCAGCACAGAAGACGACCTAGCGCGTTCACGTACAACGTGTACGAAGGATTTTTAGTCGTTCTTTTTCGTCCCAAAAACTCTACCTATAAGGCCGGGTGCACTGCTCGTCGGCGGGGCACTTCGCTCAGGATGAAGCTCGCCATGCCCGACGGAAGTCGCTCTCGCTTGGGCAGAAGAGCGAGAAGAAGAGTCGATCTTCTTTCCCTTAGAGGAGGAGGTCGGTTTCGGGGCCATTGCTGAAGGCTCTGAATGCTCGGAGAACAGACGAAGGAGAGAACTCTAACAGACGAAGGCTTTCTTTTGCAAAAGCCAGATAAAAAAATTTCTCTGAAAAGCTTGGGGTATATATAGAGTTCGGATAGACTCCTCGAATCCCGAACCAAATCTCATATTTAATATTTGGTTATGATTGGGAACTACGCCTATTACTCGAGAAGGCGGACAGTCAGCGAATTCGAAAAGTTTTCGTGCAAAACAGATTCGTGGTTTTACGCTAAGGAGCTCTCTACGCTCGACAGCTACAGATCTACGGTTTTACGCTCACAGGCTACAAGTCTATGGTTTTACGTCCGGATGCTTTTATACTCGGTAGCTTTTACGCTCGAGAGGCTACAAACCTACGACTTTACGCTCAGCAGCTATAAATCTATGATTTCACGCTCGGTGGCTTTTACGCTCAGAGGCAACAGATCCACAACTTCACGCTCGGAAGATTTTCTTTTCAGAAGCTACAAATCTACAGTTATATGCCCAGATGCTCTCATGCTCAGCAGCTTTTACGCTCAAGAGGCTACGAACTTATGATTTTATGCTCATCAAACAGTTACAGATCTATGACTTTCCGCATATCTGAAAATACGCAGGCCAGAGTATGCGTATATCTGAACGATTCTCAAGGCGGTCAATTGCAAGAGTTCACGCAGAAGATACTCCTTCTTGAACTCAAAATATCCCAAGTACCCGAAGCATACAGAGTTCAACATCAAAAATTACTCTTCTTCTTGGGTCGATTGGAAGTTCATCCAGGATCCAGTCTGAATATTTCATCTACAGTTCAAGATGGTGACTCAGTTTTTAACAGCCGTTTCTCGCCCTGTTCCAAGGGATTTTTGAGAAATTATTCTCGAAGATGATGATCTGAGCAAAAATCCTTCTTATCAGAAGTGACAGTTCAGAGATTTACGTGGTTCCTCATTCCTAACAGCAGGACAGTTCGAGTACTCGACTTAAATGCTAAAGCAGCTTTTTGTGCATCGTTAGTCATGCATAAAAGATAGGACAGGACCTAGCACTCTTTCTAAACAGAGTCGGCGTAAAGTCACCAGACGTATCGAAGCTACACATATTCAGACTTTACAGCAAAATATATGGCAAGATGATCATATGCACAGAAGAAGACGATTTTATTAAAACATGATTACATATGAGGGAAATTCAGTCTACAAGGATTTTTCTTTATTTTCATGATTACATATGAGAGAAATCCCGTCTACAAAGGATTTTCTCGTCGTTATTTGAAGATCGTGCCCAGAATCTGTTCTGCCAGGTTCTCGCATGGGCGGAATTCTTCATCCATCTTCTCCAGCAGTTAGTCGATTTCCGCAAACCGACTGATAAATGGTCAAAGGTGGGAGGATACAAAACTGGGCCTGCCTAAATTATGCAGATCCCATGCTCCGTGCGCCATGACAGATTGAGCTGAGGTATTTCACCCAACTCAATACTCGAGGGTAGAGCTAATTTGGTTGCTCTTGTCCATGAATGACAGGAGAAAATACAGCTTGCAAGATGTGTGGTCAAATAAGACCCTTCCTTTCTCCAGAAGAACCGCCATACAAAGTTGTTGATTACCCCGAGCAAAGGAGGCTATGATATCCTTCCATGATCCGTCGTTGCAGAGGACATTTGCTCGAAGACGTCGTCTTTTTCGGCTCCTTACATGCTGGAAGAACATGGTCTTCTTCTTCCTCAAATTGACCCGACGAAATCCGACGATCATCTCTGTGTGGTGAAGGAAATATGGGAAGAATAGGTTAACCCCTCAGCCTTTTTATAGGCGAAAGAGATCACACTGAATCCCAACGGATCCCCAATAACTCCGCCATAAAGTCAGCCTTGAAAGAACGTATCAGACTTGACGGTTTCATGCTCCATTCAAAAGCGTTTCAAATTATGAGAAATATTTCATGCTTCATTCAAACCGTTTTAAATTATGAGGAATTTAAAAGCTTTGAAGGGGGTCTTGTAGAAGCATAAAAAATACGCTAGATAGCTATACGCAGCATGCTGATGCTGGGCAGCGTAAAAGATGACTTCGGATCCATCAGCATACAAACAGAGCTTTTTCGCTGGGCACAGCGTAAAATATAAGCTCAAGGACTATCCACGGAATGCAGTATGCCCAGACTGCTTTAGCGTAAAGAGGGTACTACATTGCCTTTATGGCGTAAAACTCATTCGCCTTCAATGCAGCATTGAAGTGTATGAGGAACGCTTCGTATTCCCCAAAATGAACCTGTCAAATCATGCAGTGAACCTGACGTCTGACTCCTGACAAAGAGTACTGCACGACTACCCAGACGACGGCTATAATAATGGCACGGCACAGCGACCCAGGCTGTCGTTTAGTGCCATTCCTTTGGCGTAAACTACTTTTACGCATACATGGGAATACACTGCCTAGTTTTACACAGGCAGACGTGAGCTTCTTACGCTCCGCAGAAGACAAACAGACTGCCACGTCAAAAGCTGCTCTTCGTACAGAGCTCGAGGAACGTCTCTGCATTTAATACGCAGAATGATGGCAAATCTTCGGGACGGCAGATCTTCTTAACACGTCTCTGCATTTAATGCGCAGGATGGGGGCAGATCTCTGCATTTAATGTAAGATATTTGATTATATCTCCAAAAACCGTAATTTCGGCTAAAACGTCCACATCATCACTTTGGCACATTACGCCATCGGGCTATTCTCAGCTATGGGAGCACGTTGTACGCTATCTCCTTGGAATACACCAACTCAGGCCATATTTGCATTGGCGCGTATTAAGGCTATTTGGTCCAGAATTTGCTCAAGGCCCCAGTCAGGGGAAGAGGATCAGCTATCTTCTACGCCCATTCGGCTTCTATGCCTACTTGGCTTCTACGTCATGGTGACAGTTATTGGCTTTTACGCCAACCTCTTCTACGCGAAGGATAACTACCTACGTGGCTTTTATGTCGTGATCTTCGCAGCAGTTATACGCGTTATCTCTTAATAGGATACGCATCACACACTCATTCAAAAGGTCATCTATACGCGGGCAACGGTTATTGTAACCATCGTATAAAAGGGTGTTGTACTTTCCACCACTCGGTTTCTACGTCGACTGAGTGGTCACTGTCACTAAAACTCTATAAATAGAGACCTCTATCAACAGAGGTCGGGGTCGAATTCCAGGTGGAAGAATTTAAAACTTCAAAGATCAAAACCACTTCAAGGAGAGAAGAGAGAGAAGAATCCAAAGCTCAGACAAAGAGTAGTGATCGACGACTTTGGCATCGGACATCCACTCTCCTCTGCAATCTTAGAAGCATCCCCTCCTCCTACAGCATTTCTCCGTTATCGTATGGTCCAAGGGACAAAGTGATCGACCGCAGATCAGACTCCTATAGCAATATTTACCCAGATTAAAAAATTATACTTGACATCCTCGTATAGGATTAAATTATACTGCTTGTTTGTAAACCAAAGAGCGGGTTTCGTATAAACCTCGCTTTCTTTTCTTTCGTTTATTTATCCAAACAATAACCGAATTCTTCCTCCTTATAGGAATGGCTAGATCTGCAGCTAGACTGGCCAGAGCATCCGCTTTCAGATTTTGAGATCGAGGCACATATTCTAGGAAGAATCCTTTAAAAGACATGGCTATCTCGATCATTGCTTGGTGATAAGGAATGAGGTCTGGATTGCGGACTTCATATACTCCCCTGACCTGATTGACAATCAGCTGGGAATCACTAAAAGCTTTCAGGTATTGAACGTCCAATTCTTTAGCGACTTAAAGCCCGATTAGTAGAGCATTATACTCTACTACATTATTAGAGTAGGGCTCGCTAAGAGAATATGCTCGGTAGATGACGAGCTTATCAGGAGTTACCAGAATGATTCCTACTCCTGAAACCACGTTTCCCTTAGGACCGGTCCTGGAGTCCCCATCAAAGAATAGCTGCCATGTATCACCTTCCATTGCAGAGTTACATTCTGTAACTTCGTCGGGAAGATGCTCATATAGGTTGGAGGTTTCCAGAATTGGATGAGCAGCTAAGAAATCAGCTAAGGCCTGACCCTTTATGGACTTCTGAGGGACGTACACCATATCATACGGTGTTAATAACATCGCCCAAGTCGCGAGTCGAGAATTAAGGACCCTCGGCTTATTCATCAGTACCCAAAGAGGATTGATTCTGGAGATAATATAAATAGTTTGGTATGTCACGTAATGTCGCATCTTCTAAATGGCGAACATTAGGGCCAAGCATTATTTTTCTACTGGATTGTACCAGTGTTCAGCTTCGACCATCATCCTGCTTAGGTAGTAAATAGCCTGTTCATGATCCTCATCGTTCTTCTGTGCGAGGAGAGCTCCCAAAGAATGATCCATTGCTCGAATATACAACAAAAATGGTCTTCCTATGACGGGAGGCACCAGAACTGGAGGATTAGTGAGGTAGCGTTTGATATCATTAAACGCTTGCTGACAGGCTTCGTCCCATACGAAGGACACACCTTTCTTTATCAGGCAGGAAAAAGGTTGACATCTCCCAGAAAGGTTGGATATGAATCTCCTGATATAAGCTAGACGACCTTGAAATCCCCTGAGTTTCCTCAAATTACGGGGAGGTCGCATCTCTAGGATAGCCTTTACTTTATCAGGATCGACTTGAATGCCTTTGGCGGTGATGACAAATCCCAGGAATTTGCCACTGGATACACCGAGAAAGGACTTTATAGGGTTCATTTTGAGTTGATGTTGGCGCATCAACTCGAACACCGTCTTCAAGTCTTGGATGTGAGTACCCTTAAGGCAGCTTTTGACAGCGATGTCGTCTACATAATACTCCACTGTTTTGCGTACATGCTCATAAAATATGTTACTCATGGCTCGCTGATATGTAGCTCCGACATTCTTCAATCCAAAGGGCATAACTGTATAGCAATATACCCCCAGTGGTGTACAAAAGGTAGTATACTTCTCGTCTTCAGGATCCATCTTGATCTGATTGTATCCTGAGAATCCGTCCATGAAAAACATGCGCTCAAAACCGCAGGTATTGTCGATCATGACGCCTGTGATGGGAAGAGAAAACTCATCCTTGGGGCAAGCCACATTGAGATCTCGGAAGTTGATACAGATGCAAACTTTCCCACTTTTCTTTATGACTGGGACAACGTTGGCAACCCAATCAGGATATTGTTCTTCTCGGATGAACCCGCAAGCTATCAACTTCTTGATTTCAGCTTCAATGGCATCCATCATATCCGAGCAAAACCGGCGTTGGTGCTGCTTTACAGGTTTTGAATTGGGCAATATGTTGAGCTTATGAGTAGCCACTTTTGGATCAAGACCTGGCATATCCTCATAATTCCATACAAAGACATTGATATATTCTTTTATCAGCTGGATCATTTCTTTCCTTTCTTCTTCGAAAAGATTGTTACTGATAAATATCGGCTTTGGCGAAAGTTCATCCCCAACATCGATCTGGATAACTTTATCTTCAGTGGGCAGTTCTCTCTGCTCGAACCGGAGTTCCCATTGTGTATCCATCTACTGCGTCCAGGAGTCATTTTCAAACGGTTCAGATTCCTGTTCGTCTGCTTCGAGAGAATCTGTCAATACCGTATTTACTGATAATACTCGTTCGAGATCAGCACATGAGTCGAGGGACGATGAACCATCCTGATAAAAGGAAATGGTTTCTTCACTTGACTCAAAAGTTGCAAAAGATGTGATATACCCTAACCCAAAATGAGTTCGTTGATAGTAGAGATCACCATGCAATAGCATTCGTCTGCCTTTCCCATAGTTGAGGCCTGGCTCTGACTTCAGGTCATAACCTATGCTTTGCATAATCTTCAAAGCCTGTGGGCTATATCTATGAACCTGTATTTTACCAGCATCGGCATCGTGAGAATCTTCTTGTACAATCGGTCTGCTCTGTATACGACCGAAGACTATTGGATGCTGATTGTTACGAGTAGGCGGGATAATAAAGATAGAATCTTTATGTGGCCCGTATGTCGTGATGACATTAGATGTTGATGCTACCTCCCACGCATATGGATGATAATAGTCTATAGCTTCCAGGAATTTTTGTGCTATGGGCTCTATATCGTTATGAGGGGAGTATTCCTGATTTAGAAATTGAGCGTCAGAATACTGGAAAAGAGAATCTTTATTATCGTCAGAAACCACGTTTCCAGTTGTATTTACATCAGTCGGCTGCATGCTACGCCAAAGGTTGATGACCAAAGGTGGAGGCTTCTGGTTCAGAGTGATCACTAGAGGATCACTTCCTCCTCCTAATTTGGTTGTGTTCAAGTAGATAGCCATGGGTTCCACGACTTTCGGATGGGTTGTTCGCCCTTTCACCTGAATTGACAGAGGTTGTTCAGCAGATGGCTCTCCTGGCTCCCGGTGGGATTCCTTCTCCGTCTTGCCTGATACCTCCTTCATGTAGTCTTGGGTGTACAACATGGCATCGGAATAATAGGACTCAACTTCTTTGAACGGGTTGAGGTTAGCAAACTCCGTTTTTACTGTCCTTTGGGCGTCTACATATTTGAAGCATTCATGTAGAGTTAAAGGAAAATGATGTGCTCGTGGATCCATGGTCTGCCCAGCAAAATATTGTAGGACACCTCCGAATCAATGACGTAGCAGGTAGCCACTGATCTAAGGTCCCCAATCTGGATCCTCAGACGAATCTTTCCCAGCGGCTTACTTTTCCTGGCGTTAAAGCCCACGATTGTAGTGTCGGTGTAAGCCAGTTCGCTTGTAGGAATCCTCAATGGCCTGAGCAGACTATGAGGGATGATGCTGATTAACGATCCCGGATCTATGTAAATCCGGTCTACCTCCATGGAACCGACTTATCCGGTGTAATAGAGGAGCCTGTCATGCTTGTTATGTTTCAACAACATGTCTTCTTGAGTGAAAGTGATGTTAGGGACCACTTCCATTATGCTATGACATTGAGGACATGCCACAGGATTTCTGTCGGGGGACTTAAGCTAAGTCAAACATACATCCGCCTGTATTAAAGCTTCACTCAGGGCTTGACGAGTGTCTTTGGAAAGCCTGAGTAGCTCGAAATGGACAGTCTGGCTGGAGTGTTAGCCAATTGGGCCAGGATATCAAAGTTATATGGTTTCTCCAAAACTTTGTTTTGAATGTTCTTCAAAGGTTTATCAAAATGAACTTCTTTCTGCTTGCCCTTGTCCGCTGAAGTTGGTCTGGAAGGACCTGCCTCTAGTATGACAGGTTCAGGTTCTGGAAGTTTGACAGCTGAAGTATCTGCTGTTGTCTCTTCCTGATTTCCTCCATAGTCTTTGCGGTAGGCCTTCCCTGAACGGGTTCCAGTAGCCAAAGCCTCTTCATCTAATGTCGAGGATATTACAACCATATGGCATGGTTTACGTCTTGAGTTCTTTCTGGACTTAGCCTTAGCAGCTTGAGTCTCTTCTTCAATCTCTGACACCAGATCAGGATGAACCCACATAATCTCACCACGCTGGGTAGTTAGGGGTACCAAGTCATGATTTTGACCCTTGGCCGGAGGAAGATTGACAATATTCATCATCGTCCGGGAAATAGGTACTACACCATCCGGAACTTCTTGAGGAGAAAGATTGCCAAATTGGAGAGAGATCATGTTGGCGGTGACAGTTTTCTCGCTATTGTGCAAAGTGATGGCCTTGGCATCGATCAGCTCCTGGATCTTCCTTTTTAGTACATAATATGCCTTTGTGGGGTGATGTATGTACCTGTAGAAAATATAGTACTTAGGGTTATTGGTACTGCCGACTTCATTGGGCCGATTTACCTAGGGGAGGGTGAGCTTGCCACTTTTGACTAGACAGTCGAATATGCTCGAAATATCATCGTCGTCAAAAGAGTATTCTTCTTTAGGCTTAGAAGTCCCAGGATTCGTTTGCGTAGTCCCTGAAGTATGTTGTCTGGACGTGTTGATCGCCAGAGCTTCCTTTCCTTTAGAACCACGAGGATAGTTACTATTGGAGGATAACCTCTTCCCTCTATCAGAGGCAGAGATCATGATTCCATTGTCATGCGCCTTTCGACTGTTATCTTCAGCGGCAACCGCTGAGATGATAAACGAGGGCCAATCATGGAACTGATATGGTCCTGTGAACACCGAGGTCAGTAGAAGCAGGTTCTTCCTGTAAATGTCCACCAAGGCTGAATCTGGAACTCCGGAAGGCATCTGCAAAGTGGCCTGACAAAAATGTTCAATGAAAGTACGAACGTTCTCTTTCTTCTTCTGCTTCACTTCGATGAGTGAGGACATAGACATGTCCATCCCTCCTTCATAGAATCGAGCGAAAAACAGAGTCTTGAAATCTTCAAAGGAAGTAATACAGTTGTCCGCAAGACTACGGTACCATTGATAGGCCACTCCAGACAGACAGCCCTTAAATACTCGAGTGAGAAGGGCGTCATTCCCTTGCAGCAACACCGTCATCATACTGAAGTAGTTCAAGTATTGACTTGGTGACGTCTTTTCCTCAAACAAAATCATAGCCTGTGGTTTGTACTTTGGAGGGAAAGGGATCTCGTCCCAGATGGCCGGGTAAGGCTGGTTGATACCCAACTTCTTGAGTTGATCCTTGTGCTTCAAGGTATCAAATTGGACTTTCAATTCCAGCACTGCCTGCATAGGATCTTCAGCTGGGAAAGGGACCGCAGAGAGGTGAGAGGTCGGTTTTATTGTAACTCCAACAGGAGGCAATACGTTCTCCGGGTTCAGAGGTGGAGGAGTCGTTGACTCTTAATTTGGAGCAGGCTCCTGGCTTGTGTTGGATGGTGGGATGTCCACCCCCACACGCAGTTGAGTTGGAGGAACAGATGCTTGAGCTATGGCAGCTGTATGTTGAGTCAGCATCATTTGGTGCATATTCTTCATCATGGAATGTATCTCTTTCAGTGATGTCTACAATATAGCTATGCGTTGCTCAGTACTCCCTGATGGGGAAGCTTCTTTATGTTCGTCTCCGATGGCATAGACTCCCATTTCTCTGGGTGCCACTGATGGATTGGTATAGACCTCTGTGGAGATTGAGTCTATACTGTCAGTATCACATTCAGGAAACTGGCGACCCCCAGTGTCAGAATCGGAAGAATATGAAGCCGATTGTCACGACCTCGAGCGAGTATTCCGAAAGACACCTGCTTCAATATTTTTAAGAAGCCTGTCAAATCTCCTTTGACTTGGAGTTCTAGAGGGATGACGTCTCAAACTGGACCTTCCTCTAGGAATGTGTGAAGCTATGTTCACTGATGCGATTGTAGGCTCTTCTTCCTGTAAGAGCACAGAGTAGTTCAACCGGTCAAAAATTGACTATTTTGCCTTAGAGCAACAGTAGTTAACTACAACTTTATGACTATTACAACAGTGCTCCCTAAGAGATGTAATAGACGTATTAGAAGATCCCCTGTCTTTGCGCTTCTGGATCAGGAAATCACGCAAGCCAGGAGAAGAAGGCTTATTTTGCCTTTTTACATCAGTTGGGGTACGAAGATTGGGAATCATAACTCTCTCCCTGTCATAAGAATACAGCAGTTCAGCCATGTGAGTAGCGTATGCTCCATCATCTGTCTGAGGAGCGTATGTTCCCGTGAACCGGGTCTTCTTTACGCCGAGAGGCTTGTCCTGGCGTAATCTGGAACTTTGCACAGGTTGGCGTAAAGCTGAGGAAGTTCTCAACTGGCCGTCAGTATTCCGTGTAATCTGAAGAGCGGGCAGATTCTTCTCTTGATGGCATAAAAGCCGAGAGGTCGGGAAATCCGCTACTTGTTTTCCCTTACGATGATTGTATGGACCATCTACCTCCTTATAGGCGGGAGATATATTTTTATGTGCGGGGCACGATGTAGACTTCTGAATTGGTGCTAAGGCATTGTCAGAAGCTTTGTCTGCCACGTCACAGACGGGAGACAGAGTTTTACGTGTGGGGCACGGTTTATACTTCTGGGTTAGCACTAAGGCATTACCCGAAGCTTCGTCTTCCACGTCACAGACGGGAGACTGAGTTTTACGCGCAGGGCACGGAGTGGACTTCTGGATTGGCACTAAGGCATTGCCAGAAGCTTTGTCTGCCACGTCACGGACGGGAGATAGATTTTTACGCGCAAGGCACGGAGTGGACTTCTGGATTGGCACTAAGGCATTGCCAGAAGCTTTGTCTGCCATGTTACGGACGGGAGACAAAGTTTTATGCGCGAGGCGCACAGGTTGCGGCATCACAACCTGGTTGGTCGAAGAAAGAGAGCCTACAGGAAGGGTAGAGGATGTCCGGGGCATCCATACTTTACGCAGCTTCTTGTTATCCTGGACAGAGAGGGAACTAGAGCCACCCCCTGCGCGAAGCATGTCTTCATAAGCAGATTGGTCGAATTGAACAACCAGAGTCTTCTTCAATGATCCGACGGATACAGCATCGTATTGAGCAATGGCTTTCTCGTCAGATAAGAAAGTGGTCCCCAGCAGAGTAGCCATCTTGTGTTTGATAATAAATGAAAGAAATCGAAACTAGGTTTATACAAAACATTTCTTTGGTTTACAAACAAGAAAAACAAGTACTATTAATCCTATACGAGGATGTTGAGTACAAAAGTTTGATTCTTGAGAAATATTGCTATAGGAGTCTGATCTGCGGTCGATCACTTTGTTCCTTGGACCACACGATGACGAAGAAGTGCTGTAGAAGACGAAAAAGAAGCTTCAAAGACTGCAAGAGGGATTGAACTCTCGTAGCCAAAGTAGTCAATTAACACTCTCTGGATATACTCTCTTTTCTTGAAAAATCCTTGACCTTGGATTCTGACCTTAATTCTCTACCATTTTCAAGAAAAATTCGACCATGGACCTCCGTGGCCGGAGGTCTCTATTTGTAGGATTTGGTCACTGTCGGCGTAAAAATCGAACAGCGGAGAGAGCTGCATATTTTACGCGGCGGTTATAATAACTGCCACCCACGTATGAATGATCTCCTGAATTGGCGTATGATGCGTGTCCCATTATGAGATAATGCGTATAACTGCTCGTCGAAGATCACGGCATGCAAGCCACGTAGGTAACCGCCCCTCGCGTAGAGAAGGTTGGCATAAAAGTCAAATAACTGTCACCTTGACGTAAAAGCCAAATAGTTATCTCGTTGGCGTAGAAGCCAAATAGCTGTCATATTAGCGTAGAAGCCAAATAGCTGTCATATTGGCGTAGAAGCCAAATAGCTGTCATATTGGCGTAGAAGCCAAGTAGGCGTAGAAGCCCAGTAGGCGTAGAATCCTAATAGCTGTCATATAGGCGTAGAAGCCCAATAGCTGTCTTGTTGGCGTAGAAGCCAAGTAGGCGTAGAAGCCGAATAGTTGTCAAGTTGGCGTAAAAACCAAGTAGGCATAGAAGCCAAGTTCTGCATAATGCTTGATACTGCATAGATAGGTAATCGGTGTAAAGATAGCCAATTATCCTTCTTTGACTGAGGTCTCGAGCGTATTCTGGGATGAGTAGCTTTATCACGCACCTTTGCCAATATAACCCGAGTTGGCGTATTTCGAGGAGATAGCATACGGCGTACTCTATAGTTGAAAAATAGCCAGGTCGGCGTATTTCGAGGAGATAGCATACGGCATACTCCTATAGCTAAAAATGGCCTGATGGCGTAATGTGCAGGGATAGTGATGTGGACGTATTAGCCCTAATTATGGCTCACCCAGTCATTAAAAGTAGAACCAAATCTCGTACACTAAATGACAGTCTGGGGCTCTGTGCCGAATCATCATTACAGCCGTCCTCTTGATAGTCGTGTAGTACTCTTTGTCAGGAGCCAGGTTCACTGCGTCCTCTGACAGGTTCATTCGAGGAATACGAAAAGTCCTCGTACAACTTCCTACTGCATTTAAAAGCAGATAGGTTTTACGCCGGAATGGCGAGGTAGCAACCTTTTTACGCTGAAGCAGTCTGGAAATACTGCATTACGCGGGTTATTCTGGAGCTATATTTTACGCTGAATAGCATTGAAGCTCTGTTGTACGCCAATGGCTCTGAAGTCATATTTTATGCCACCCAGTGCTGGAGCTCTGCTGTACGCGGCTTCCTGCATGTTGAGGGTTTTACGCGTAGAATTCCTTAGTGTATTTTTCATGCTTCTACAGGGACGTGACATAAATGATAGTTATATTGATACATATAGTTGTCTTGAAGAGTATGATTTTAGAATTATTTATCAGACAAATCCAGTAGCCAATATTTTATACAAACTACAGAAGACAATGGATTTTAAAGAATTTTTTATTTGTTTTAAGGCATGCATTGATAGATTTTTAAGGGAATGTTTACCTGTGATTAGTACTGATGCTACTTTTCTTTCCTCTAAATATCAAGATATTTTATTTATTGCTTGTGCTCATGATCCAAATTATCAATTATATCCAATTGCTTATGTTGTTGCTGAGAGTGAAAATACTGATTCTTGGAGTTGATTTTTAAACGATTTGAGAAAATATTTTAAAAAATATTTTGATGCATGAAATATAATTTCTTTTATATCAGATAAATAAAAATGATTGATAAGGGCTATACGTGATATGTTTCTAGAATTGTCTCATTTTTTTAGATTCAATATTTTAAACAAAATTTGAAAAAGTCTTCAGGTTTCCCCATTTTCAACATAGTTTAGACTATCTTGCTAGATGTTATAATGAAATAGATGCGAACTATTGTTTGGAAAAAATTAAAGCTGAAAACATAGATGTTTACAATTGGCTCATTGGAGTAAATGATAAAACTCGTATTTTCTCACACTAGATAACAGCTTATTCTTCTTGTCCCATATTAGGTATTAACACGTCGAACCTTACTGAATGCTTTAATAACTGGATTAAAAATTTATGTGATAAACCAATAATAACACTACTTGATGGGATTCGAGCCAAAATTATAATACTTTAGGACAAGAACCGACAAAAAACTAAAAAAATTCAAACTGATTATTGTCCGAAGATGTTGCAAACTATGGCTCTTATCATAAAAGAAATTCACCGACTACAAACGTTGAATATAGTTATATATTTGTTTGAAATATTAGATTGTAAAACAAATAGAACATATGTTATAGACTTAGATAAAAAAAAATTGTTCATGTTTAAAGTGGTATCATACTTTGCTTCTATGTGTACATGCATGTTATGCATGTAAGTCTAAAAATATTAGCATCGACATTTTTTATTCATGTAATTTTTCTAAGGAAGTATTAAGAAGCGTATATGAACCGCACCTAGAGTCAATTCCAGTCCCTTACAACCTCCAAAGTATATTGGTTAGAGTTCACATTGGAGTACCAAATGTACGACGCAAGACGGGAAGACCAAAGAAGAACAGGATCATAGCGAATGATCAAGCTTCAAGAGATCTTCGATGTAGTAACTACAATAGTTTAGGACACAATAGAAGGAGATGTAAAAATCAACCAAGAGAATGAAGACATAGTCACAATTTTTAAATAGTTTTATTTTATGAGAACAATATGTAATTTTATTGAAATAAAAGATAATTACATTCAAATAAAGTTTATATTGATATAACAATTTTATCGACCTTTCTTGTCTAATTATTGATAGTTCGGACGATCAATCTCTTTTATATTGAGTTGGTCCATCTTTTCTCGTGTATTCTCTGGGGTCGCATCATCACTACCTCCTTGACTGTCCTCCACTTGAGATGACATCGGTGTTGATGGAGTTGTCAAAATATGCTAATAGCTGGTAACTCCGGGGGCGAATAGGCTATCCCACTAAGAATCTCCCTCGTGGGCCCAATGAGAAGTGCCTTCACCAGCCGTCTGAGAAGTGCCCTCACCAGCCCACTGAGTAGTGCCTGCACTAGCTGTTGCCTGAGTAGTGCCCCAGTGAGCCCACTGAGTAGTGTCTGCACCAGCCATCGTCTAAGAAGTTCCTGTACCGGTCGTCGTCCTAGAAGTGCCCGCATCGGCCGACGTCTGAGAAGTGCCCTTGCCAACCTGGTGATGATGGACATCGTCATCTTGTTGTGACAGCCTATCAGCCTGATACCAAATAGAGGTATAATTCCTAGGGGTCGTGCTTGACGTTGTCCAACAAGATCCTGAGGATAATCTCCTGGAATACGTAATAGAGGGATGTGAGGAATCAGGCCTATTTGTATAGCAGCCAAAAATTTGCCAACCGTTGTGCGCAACGGGTCGTTCACTTCATGATTTTGGTATACCATATTTAAATTTGGAAGCTGAAATATTAAGTAAAATTTAATAGTGGACATATAAATAAGTACTACGGAGACAGACATTTTCATATAAAAAAATATACCAGCCCTTCTATATAATCATAATAGCTACAGAGACTATGATCATCTATGGCTCGATGTTGGAATCGAAACTCATATTGGTATGCTCTATTGCTGATAAGAGGAGCTCCCCACCAAGATCTATATGCATTATCACCATAGGCTGCACTATTACAAATTATGAGCATATAATTTCTTATAATTTTTGAAGTAAAATTTTTTAAAATTTTGAAATAACTTACCATTATGAATATAGAACATCATTTGAGATAAATATGCCACCTTATGTGTCTCAAATCTAGAATTTTACCCAGGAATCAATCTTTGTGCTCTGATAATTGTAATGCCTCTACCACGATTAAAATATGGTGGCTCATCAGGAATGTGTTGTATCATCCAGAACTGTCGCATAACACGATCAGCTGGATGATACATAATGTGATCGTGAAATATTATGAAAAATCTATGTAGACTCAATCCATAGGTTGTTGTGACTATCTTAGGAGGATTCAGCCCAAGCCGGTATAGAAAAAAAATTGCCTATTTCATTTGATTTTTTTATAAGATTTCATGTAAAAAAAATTATAAACATGTTGACTATATAAAATAAATAAAAATTTACCTCATAAAACCTTAGTGAATCAAATTGGCTCCGATATACAGTAATATCCTTGTGATCACATCGAGCTGGATCTGCTGCAGCCGTCATCCAGTGTAAAGCTGATGGGAAGACACCAGCATCGGTATCAATACGGGAGACTGACCTACCGATATAGAAGTGCTCGTAGGACCAAACATAAAAAAATTATATCATATAAGTGTACATATATATTTAGTAAATAAAATTATATAAAAAATTTATACCTGTATTAATGTCATACATCCACTCAAATTTTTCTTTCTTTTATCTACTGAAGTAAATTGCACAAAAGTTGACATGGAGTTGTACAGATATGCCAACACAGATGCTCCCCATGTATGACATGTATGTTCTGCCAGATTTTACAGAAAGAATAAAAAACGTAAATTCGTCCTAGCTTCTGAGTTTGGAAACAAAATATTGTTGATTAGACCTAGTAAGTAGGCCCTGGTGCATGCATGAATCTGAACAAAAAATTTAAAAATAATATCAGTTAAACTAAATAAAAATATATATTACATAAATAATAACATTAAATGTTATACTTATCCGATTTGCATCCACTATGATTTCTTTCTCACCAATACGATCTAGGAGCATAAAATTGTGGCGGAGCCACGAAAGCGTCACAAAACTTTTACCATAGATGTTAGGCGGCTCCATGCCTAAGTAGTTCATAATCACAGTTTTATCACAAAATGACTCATCATCATCAAATATTACAGGTTCACCCGTAATAGGTAATCCTAAGATATTTGCCATATCTACTTGCAAAATGACTCATCATCATCGACGGTAGAACGTTGTCTAAGTCTACTATCTAAAAAATAATCTCACACAACAATATAAGTACCTGTCAAGATCTCAACTCCAAACGGAGGAGCAATATGATAAAGATAACACAATACTCAATCATAATCTAAGCACGATAAGATAACACAGAACTCTAACAACTACAAAGTCTAAACAACTGCTACTAAAACAACAACAACAACAACAATAATAATAATACAACATCCTAAATCATATACAATACAAGGTCTCAACCAAAAGTCGGAGACAAATTCAGTACCAAAAGCTAATAAATACAACAATTGAGGTCCTAGTGATCCCGGCTACCAACCCGAAAATCACTCCTGAACTAGGGGGTCCCTGTCTGCACCATCGACAGGCTGAGGTCCATAAAACGTCGGACACCAATCCTCCGAATCCTCTAAAAAATATATCCAGTCAGGATTAGAGCAAGTACACCTCTAACAGCAGTTCCAGTTAAATGATAAAAACTATAAAACAGTTGTATCAAGTAGCCAGGGTAAAGGAAATGAGGTATGGACAAGAAAATATATATCTATCAACTGGTGCATAAAGGTAAAGATGCATGAAAATCAGAAGCAAGATAATAATGACTGCAGGATACAAGAAATCTAACTAAGATCAAGTGTGTGCACAATAACGTAAAGTGAGTCCAACAAGAGTAAATATAATGAGTCAAGTCCATAAAGTATAAGTGAGACCAGTCAAGAAGTGTAAGTGAGTCCAGAAGAGAAAGAATAAACTCGTGTCTCTGAAATACCTGTTTTGACATGTAAACGGCTAGGGGTAAGTACGGCTCACCACACACTGGGTATGCGGCTGCTATCATTCCAGATTAGACACGAGGAGGTAATTTCAGTAATTCCAGTTGGAAATATTTACATGTCTACTCGAGTGTTTTTCTGTCCCGACTAGTACAAGTGAATCCAAGACCCGATACATAAATCAAGTATGAGTCCAGCCAAAAATATGAGTGGTGCCTGTAGTGAGTCACGATGTGATGCCAGTAGGTGATTCCAGAAATAGAGGCCAGAAATATGAAATATACGTGTCGTAATTGAATAAATCTAGAAATACTAGTCAGTGTCGTGCCAAAAAAATTAGATAATACTATACTAGAAGCTGAATCATAATAATTATCAGATAATAAAAACTATCAGAGAATGTACTCGCCTGACGTCCTGAGCAACTAACGATCCGAACTGGCATCGCAAGGAAAAGCAAGGTTAAACAGGATTCTAAAGAGTTTTACAGATATAAAATAACTAAAAACAAGCTTCTAGGGTTGTTCTAGGTCAAACGGGTCAAACCGGTAAAATCTGGGTTAAAAAGTTAACTCGAGGTCCAAAAAGTCAACACTAGATCAAAACTAGGTCAAAGATTGACTTTGGCGGTCAACCAGGTCAACTACGGTCAACTCTAGGTCAAACTAGGGTGCGCCTAAAATTCTAGGTCAAAACTAGGTCATTAAGCTAGTAATCCACAAACTCGTCTCCTTGAGATACCGGAATACCCTCGGTATCCGATACCTCAACCTACGCTACACACCCCGCCTATACCCTCTATTATATATACTAGCACGTATATATATATATATATATATATATATATATATATATATATATATATATATATAACCAATTCTAACCTCAATCCTAGGCAAAAATCTAATACCTCGCCCCGATACCCAATACCTTGAGTATCTCAAGGTATCGCGATCCTCGCCTAAACCCTCTCTAACACTAACTAACTAGCTAACTATCTATATATATATATATATATATATATACTTATATATATACTACTATATATATAACATCAATATATATATATATATATATATATATATATATATATATATAACTTAGTATTAGGCTATACCTCAATACCTTCGATACCCCTTTACCTCAATACCTTGGTATCTCAAGGTATTGAGATACCTTACCCTCTAACTTAACTAACTAGCTATCTATCTATCTATCTATCTATATATATATATATATATATATATATATATATATATATATATATATATATATATATATATATATATATATATACATATACTTATATCTATCTATATATATATATACATTTCTCTCTCTCTCTCTCTTTCTCTCTTCTCTCTCTCTCTCTCTCTCTCTCTCTCTCTATATATATATATATATATATATATATATATATATATATATATATATATATATATATAAAGGGAGGGGGGTAGCTACGCGCTGCTGCTGCTGCGCTAGCTACTCTGCTGCAGCCACCTGCTGCTCTGCTGCAGCCATCTCTCCCTGCTACTGCTGCTGCTCTATGCCTCTCCCTCTCACTCACTCTCTAACACACTCTCTCTCGACACACACACATAAACATATACACGCACACACACACATAAACATATATATATATATATATATATATATATATATATATATATATATACACACACACACACCTACATATATACACACACACAAACATATAAATATAGATACACACACTCACATATATATAAATATATACCCAAAAACTCTAATACACACTCCCCGAGGCTAAACCAACCCACGCGCAAGCCCAAAATCTAGAAATCAAGTCGAAATGGCCATTTGGTCATTTTAACAAATACATGGAGTGCGGCTCACGATACCTCGTGAAACGTACACCAAACCTACTCGAAATTGACCCAAAATTTATCTACGAGTTCTAATCGATGTCTAGAACCTCAAAAAAAATACTAACTCTACGATTCTAGATCCGTAGCAAAATTCTACATGCATGTGGTACCAACGACGATAGAAAAATCTCCAAATCGCCCGAAATATCCAAATCTCCGTGACATGACCTCATGTGTCCAAACGGGGATACGTACTTACCCTCAAGACACCCAAGCATGTCTACCTAGGTCCGTCTAACCTAGGGCATCACCCAAAATTGGGCCAATCTCGGATTTTATCCAAAATTGACACAAAACCTAATGTCAAAGTCTTCAAACACAACCAAACAAGCTCCAACTTTCTTCCATGGATAGTCCTAAGGTCTAGAAAGGTTCTAAAATACTAATTATACTATATTAGAGTAATCATAAGGAGAAAAATTAGGGTTTACCTCTTGGGAGTTGGAATCACAAGGCTAAAGTCTCCAAAAACCTAGAAATCACCCACACCAAGCCTCCAAGCCAAGCTCCTACACCAATTCTAAGCTCTACACAACTAAGTTAGGGAAAAGAAAAGGGTTAGGGTTTGTATTTAAGAGAGAAATAGATGAAGGAAGAGAAAGAGGGTGAAGAAATTTACTTGGAGTGAAGAAATTGGAAGAAGAAAGAGAATGGGGAGAAGAATAAAGAAGAAGAAATGAAATGGAATGGGGGGGGGGAGGGATTCAGCCATGTAGAAATAGGAAATAGGTTTAGGGTTAGGGTTGGGTTTAAACACAAAGACCAAAATGCCCCTCTCTTTAGTCATGCTAATAGGGTTTGGGTTTGGGGTTTCCAAATGCACTCTAATTAATCCCTAATTACTCCAACTAACTAATTAAAATATAAATAATTATTCTAAGCCAATAAATAAGTCTGACAAGGATGTTGGTTGGGTCGAACATGGGTCCACTAGGGTCTGACATGGGTCCATACTAGCCAAAATCCTAAAATAACTAATAAAATGAATACAACCAACTAATTAAATATTAATACAAATATTTATGATCAATACACAATTTACCAAAATAAAAAAATACCCTGCCCTGGAAATGGGTAGTGACATATTTTGTGAAAGTTGATTTGGATGTGCGTGCACACCGGAATCAATGTGTATCCGTCGAAAAGTCTCATATCGGCATGTTCTGACACTTGTCATAATTTTATGTGTGCTTGTCATTTCACAATGAAACTTACAACATCGAATTTGCAGTGTTACGCTGGTCCTGTGACCCAAGTTTGGTTAGAATCTGAGAACGTTGATGAAATATCATTTTGCTGGCCCCACGATTTTACTTGACGGGTAATTTCGTGATCGGTTCATCAAAATCCAGTTCTGATATTCTATTGGGTTCATATCATCGTTCTGGACTCATAATCACTAAGTTTGATAAATTTTGAGAACTTTATCTCTGGCACATTTTTTGGTACGAAGTGGGCCACATGTGGACCCCGCTTTGACCAGAAACTGTCAATTCTGCCCCTGTGTCCAAATTGGACTTATGGGTAGTCAATCCTAGCTATTTCAAGTATTCTAAAAGTAATGCTGATGTTTGTTTTAGTATCCGGAGGCGTATTTGGAGATTCTACTTTTACAGGAGCAGTTAACGGAATTCAGAACCCATACAAGTATACCTTGACAACTTGCAATAAAACTTGTTATATTATCGACTGGTATTTTTTTTTATATATTCTTGTGATGTACCTGTTCAACCTAGGACCATGATATGTTGCTTAGCGTCCGAACATGATTCGGGTGTCGACGTCGTACATGGAGTCGTGTAACGTCACTTAGAGAGTTGATACAATGATCCTATTTTTTTTACGTGCTTGCTTTACCAAGTACGTCATACCATATGACACTTGACACTAATTCATGTGACAGAATCTTTATTGAGTTATTCAAGATAATTCTGTATAGGCTTACAGAATTCGTGATATGAGACTTGCATATATAGAGATATCATTATAACTCGTTGTACTAGCTAGAGGTCATGATCTTGCGTGTTATGGACATGAGACGTCGTAGACTTGAGATGTTAGATTACATTGTATGGGAAGAGACACAACATACTATAGGCTGATTATGTTTATATATATATATACTACATTACTGGAGGTGCCTTAGACTCTGTCTCAGATCTTTGGCACATTTATTGGCCCTTCGAGATATTACTTGCTGCTATGGGCTTCCCGACACAGAGCCTATAGTAGTTTCAGCCTGAGTACGAGTGATGCTCTCACGTGCATATCACTTAGATGGTTACAGTAGTTTACCCTTAAGTATGTGGCATTATACTGTTATATTTTGGCATGTTGTTTCTTGTACCTTGTTACGCCCATATGAGGATCTAGTCCCTTGCCAGTTTTGCAGCATAGACCATTGTGGAGCCTGCTTGGAGTTGCTGATGTGTGTTACTTATCTTGCAGGAATTGGTGTCAGGTACTTATATCATTTCTTTCGGAGTTATGGTTATTATTCATATTATTTATTCATATGCTGATATAGCCTAGTTTTATAGACTCATATTCCTTTCTTGAGTCTATTCCAGCTTATGTATTATTGGCGACCGTCTTTAGCATATATAGTTCATTCTTAATACTTTGTTCTTTATGTGGATTGAAACATAGATATTTTCAATATTCTTAGATAGTTACCCTCAATATACAGCTTATACGTATTCGAGTCGGACCAGAGTCTGGTCGAATGCATAGCTGGCATGTTACATATTCCTAGTCCCTCAGTATTTGGGGACTAGGGTATTACATATTTTTGTGGTAGCCCATGCAGGTCCTGATTAAATCATTTTGGTTACTTTCCAGTACCGAGCGAGCCTGTAATCAGGATTAGAAGTATTAGTATCTCAACCCACAACTAATTTAAAAAAAATTTAGCATTTGATTATCGCTCTTAGACTTCATAATTGTACTCTTTTATTCCCTCGATATCCTTATTATTGTTTATCATCTCTCCTTATTTCAGAGAGATGGACGTTCGAGTGTAGTATTTTTTTCATAAGCAGATCCTTGTCAAAGCGGAAGAAGACATGCTGGAGATAAATTTTTGAGAAGACGGTTACCCTTAGTAGGATAAATAGATAGGTTATTCCTATAAGTTAGAGCTAGTGTAAATTATTAGCATGAGAATTGAATATAGTATTGAGTTTAAGGATTAGTTGTAATACTCTCTCTACTGCATTCATATCATTCCTATCAAATTCTTATCTTGTTTTGCATATATAGCCTCATACTTTTGCAACAAAGATCCTTCTAATTATAACAACTGAGTAGATACTTCTTCCTTTTTCAGTCATTCCCTAGTAGTAAATTAATCTTTTATTTAACACTCTCTTCATGGTATTAATATCCATCTCACTGTAGGTACCATTTTTGTTCTATTTCTAATTCCCTGATTTAGTCATCGTGACTTGATTCTCAAGATAATTGCCTAATCGTACCTTATTTAATCCTGTGACCATAATCCCTAAACTTATCATAAACTTCTCTTGTCTTGGTCGGTAGATTCCTTCCTTTATGATTCTCTCAATTTATCCTCTCATCATCAATGACATGCGATGATTGAAGTCACTATACCACCTTGCTCTAGTTATACCCAACCAAACCATTTTCTATGTTTTGTTGAAGACATGAACTATAGGAACAATATTGTTTTGGTAGCAATTTTCTTTATAGAGTTGTCGACCAATAGCACCCTGATAATATCTAGGTCTCCTTAGAGAATATTTGATTATGGCGAGTAAACCCTAGAACTCTTGAATTCTTACTAGAAAATAGGCCCTTCCAGAAATCTTGTTAGCAGGACCCTGACTTTAGTTTTGGATACCAACTTAATTTTTATAAGTTGGGTAGATCGTAGCCCCTGGTTTTAGTGTAGGGTTATTTTGGAATTTCATGATAATATTGAATTTATTTGGTATTGATTAGTATTAATTCCAAAAAAATTAATTACCTCTTTAAAAAAATTGTATCCTTTAATATCTTGGTTGTGGCTCGGATATTTGGAGCACAACACTACCATTTTATTTCCAACAACTTCCACCCATATTACCTAGACTAGTCATTCTACATCCATGACATGACTATCACTCACAAACTCACCTTTCATTTCCTCGTTTTAGTCGCACAACATTCGCGTCGCATTTGTATACACAAATGACACCTAAATATTATTTTTCGTTGCGGACAATTTTAATACGCAACATCGACTCAATTCTTCTGACAACTTTAAGATTTACGAGCCTAACTGGACCTGCTTCACTCATGACCCAGCTGTTACGCCCAAATATACATCTCCATGCTCCATATAGACCCTACAACATTCGTGGCATACCTCCTTCTAGAAAACCTATGCTTAATTAGTCAATTTTGTTGCAATTAAATTAAATTGTACATCGGCAATCCAATTACCCTAACCACCGATATACCCGTAGTCCACTCAAGCCAAATAAAGTTCATGACACTGGTGTTGCATTAAGTTGAGCCCTTGAACTCTCTACACAATGTCAATCACCTTGACAAGATTAGTGATGAAGTATTCCTCGGTACTATTTTACCTTAGTTGTACTTGGCTATGATATTTTCTATTGTCTTATAGACTCATGACCTAATTAGAAGCAAGGAGAACTGGTACTTTCTTTAAAGAGTTATTGTCATACCCCAGTCCCAAAATACGTAGGACTATGACACGTAAGCATGCCAGCCGTATGAATACGACACTCCAATATATGGAAACCATAACACACGTATGCTGTATATGAATAACAAAATCCATAAGTGGTATAAATCCAACACAAGTCACATGGTATAATCTAGATCTCATCCATAGAATCAATATAAATAAATGACCATTAGCTATAAAACTAGATCTCAATGGAAAGTACCTAATGCTGGTAGTCGGATGGAAACAAATCCACTACCGAACTAGAATATGGAATAAATAAGATAATTACAAAATAAGTACCATATCTAACAATCACATAGCTCGAAGAGAGGACTCCTCGGGACATCCGCAACTAGTCCGGATCGGTGCTCCTGCGAATACTCATGAACAATGTGGAAACCCCCTCACCCAAAATTAGGTTTACTTGGCTTATCCAGTGGAATTAGGGCTAGTTTGAACCAATTAGAATTTAGAATACGGCATTTGATTTAACTGTACACTATTTTATCGTGTAGCGCACCTTACCGTTGCTTCGATAATTGGAGCACCACACTAGCCATTGCCTATCTACAAACTTTACAACCTCCTAGACATGCCCGTCTACTATTCTGACCCTTGTGTAACTTATAATATTGCTCTCTTGTGCTATATTTTAGTCGTATAATAAACGTCGCAGACGTTATTTTCTAATTCTAAATAAATTTTAACTTTTTACCCCTGTGCGTTCCAATCGAAATTGGAGACACAATCTTGGTCGTTTTGTACAACCCAAATTTTATTAATATTCTACACTGTACCCTCTACGTCCCTGACACTTGTGTCCCACCTAATTTTAATCCCATGTACTCTGAATTAATTCCAGAACACCATGCACGGTATTTAATTAATTTAAATCTAATTTTTGTCCTTGTGCAATTCTTCCAATTGTTGGGGGACTTTTATGCAAAAATGCATTGAGGTGTCCCCACCATTGGACAATTCGTGAAGAAACTCAATTTTCCCTTCACGTGGATTTTTTTGTAATTTTTGGGATGTGCAACGCGCGCACATCGCCCCGTATATTAAATCTACCCTTGTATTTAATTAATATAATTTATAGCCGTCCCCAACATCCCTATGGGAGCCCAAGGCCCAAGCCCAAGGAGAATTTACCAAGCCCACATTGCCCTAGGTCAAACCTAAAACCAATTTATACATGTATAAATATTCCTCTTCCTACTTTTGTTCCCACATCAAAACACCCAACTACACCCTAGCCGAATTCACCCCCTTCCTTTTCCCAGTTCACTGTCTCCTTCCTCCCGCAGCCGGAGCTCCGGTCACCCCGACCATCCTACGGTGAGCCACCCTGCCGAAGTAGCCTCGTCCCTATGTCTTCATCCGCCGCCCACGTGGACGACTCGCCCCTTTCTTCTTTCTCCTCTTCCCTGCACGAGGGCCGGAGCATAGCCGGACTCGAACTGCACCGACGATCCCTCCCGCTCTTCTCCTCCATCTCCCCCAGCGCCGCCCGAGGGCCGCAGCACCGACGATGGAGCCGACCTGACCCTGCTGACTCCCTGCCAACTGAACTCAGCCGCCACAGCCTCGTCGGACTTCCCAAACCACCACCACACCACCAACACTTCACTTCCACCATCGTCCCTGACTTTTGATCACCTAATCCCGAGCACAACCATCACCCGAGCCACCGCACCCGTCGGACCCCGGTTATAACTGTCTCGTCCCCGACTTCCTCCTCTTCCCTGTCAACCTCCTCTTCCTTCCCTTCCCGGCTCAACCTCCCCTGGCCGGACTCCGGCGAGCAGCCATTACCAGCATCCCTAACATCATCACTCCACCATTACCAATAGCACCACCCGAGCCTCTCCTTCTTCCCTCCGAGCTCCTCTTCCCGGCTTCATGTTCTTCATCCTCCTCGCCAGAGACTCGACCACCACCTCTGTCCTCCTTGTCGGACTCCCCATGGCCGGAATAATATCACTCCCCCATTAATGTCATCACCATCATCTATTATCATTATCAACCTCATAATCATCATTATCACAATTACATTAATATTCATCACCATCATAATCATCATCCCAATCATCGTCCTCGTCATCACCATCGTTCACATCTCCATCCCTGTCATCGTCCTCGTCAACACCATCGTCCTCGTCATCATTATCAGCATCGCAGCATCGTTATCTCACCACCACCAACATCATCATCATCATCTCAATTCATCATTATCATCCCATCATCATCGTCGTTGTCGTTATCTCACCATCATCGCATCTTCGTCATCTCATCATCATCCCATCATCATCGTCGTTGTCGTCCTCGCCACCATCGTCGTAGCCAGTCGACATCATCATCATCAGCCCACATCATTATCGTCAATATCAATACTCATCATCATTATCATCCCATAGCATCCTCGCCACCACCTTAATCTAAATCCACACATTCACCATTTACCACCATTATCGTAGCCATCATCGTTTTAGTCGTCACCATTCCATCACCCTCACCATCATTATCATCGTCATCAACCTCACCGTCGTACCCGTACGCGTACCCCGAGGTACGAACCTGCCTATCATCTTCTTTTATGTGTGCTTGTGTGTATGTCAGTACGATATTAGTATTGCTTATTGACTGTTAGTTGACATCAGGCCCTGAGTCGGTGAACCCAAATGCGTGTACGTATATGTATGCATATGCGTATATTATTTATTGGTATATATATTTATATATATACTTAGTACATGTATTCAATTGGTATGTATAATTGGGTGTTATATATAGAAATATATAAATATATGGTATGTACATAAATTGTAAGTAATTAAATACTATGCTAAATAATAATTAGGACTATATATATTCAGACTGTACGACCCTAGAACACCGTGGACTGTCCCGTACTTACCCTGACCATGTTGACCCTAAGAACTTGTGAATTGCCTGCCTTGTGTACATTAACGCACTGGCTTAGACACCTGTCAGCTGTCTGATTGTGTATAATACTTGAAGGTGTGACCGTGCATAATTCAACACATAATTGACCATGTTAGATAACTAGTGCCACCCCTAGTATATCCCTGAGTCCAGTATAAATGTGGTTGTGTAATGACTAATAATTTTATTGTATTATATTTATGTGTACATAGAATATTGGATTTGTTCTGCACGACTTCTGGAGCAGGTTATTGGTATATTGCAGCTTCCTTGCCAGGCAAGTATACCTTGCCATTGTACTGTTATTCATATTCCATATGTTGCATGCATCTTTATTTTATGTCTTTAGTTCATATATTTTAACTGTATTTAAAATGCGCACGACGGTGTCGTCGCGGTATGTTTTTATTTATGTATTTGCATTGACCTTGTTTATGAGACTACCCCATTATCATGTAGCATCATTAGGTTCATTGGTTGTGACACAGTTGTTACACGAGTTGTTAGTCTCATATAGATCACGAACTAGTGTACAGGGTTTGGCCTCTTGTACGTGTGGGCCGTGTGTTAGGGATAATTATTGTTAAAAACTTTGCATGATAGAGGACTTGGCAGTTATTAGAGGTCTATGGACATAGCCTATTGTAATACGGTGGTCCCATCCTTGTCCTTGTTTGGTTGCAGGATTGGACTAGGGTACTAAAGATAGGCTATGGACCAAATCGTGTCATGGATATGACATGCTTAGAGCATGGGGTGGGGAGAACAACAAGTACCGCATTTGAGCTCCTTTGCACTTTTTCTGTGCGCCCGGATTCTCCGCTGGAGATACGGGTGGTGATGACCACTATATATTATATTATTATCAGGCGGGCCTCCAGCATTCGAAAGACGACGTGCCTTTTTAGGCCCCTAGATCTCCAAAAGAGAACCATGCCAAATCTCAGTTTTCAGCCAGATAGCTCACTTGTGGGAAAAGTTGTTCTTAACAGCATTCACTTAGACGGTTAGGCGACCATTGGATATTTATTTCAGTACTTTATTGGCATGTTTTTATGTATCTTGTTATGTCCCTCTGAGAACCTGGCCCTTCCAGGTGTATCTGTTCTTGAGTATTCGCATGAGCGCAGATTCGGATGGTTACTTATGTTTCGAGGACGTCTTCTCTTCGAGCCATGATTGCTAGCTGGTATACTTATATTGTGTTTGATTATGTTGTACTATATTGTATTGCTCTCATATTCGAGTTGGTAGTGGATTTGTTTCCATCCAACTATCCTCCTTAGATACTTCGTATTGAGATCTAGTTTCATAGATGTTGGTTATTTAATTATAATTGATTTTCGTGGATGAGATTTAGATTATACCCTGTGACTTGTGACATATGTTATACCACTTGTGGATTTGATATTCATATTACAGCGTACATATGGATTTGGTTTCCATATATTGGAGTTGCCATATCCATGCGGCTAGCATGCTTACGTGTCCTAGTCCTACGTATTTTTGGGACTGGGGCGTGACATGTTTTATTGGTGGCCCATGCAGGTCAAGAGCATATTGTCTCGGTTACGTTACTGTACCGAACAAGCCTGCACCTAGGACTAGAGTATAGGATCTCATCCATAATTGACTATGATTCATCTTCCTCCTATCTGTTCTATTTGAATAATTGTATCATGCTTGATTCATGTACTTCCTTAATAGTTCTTTAAGTATAGCCTTCTGCTAGAATATAGAAACCCCTGTTATTAGGATGATAATTAGGGTAGCATACCTATTAAGAATATAACAAGAATATAGACACACCACTAAGTTTAGAATATCTAGTATACTCTAGAATTTCTTATCTAGAGATTGGTATACCATTACCCCTTGATGTATTAAGAAGACTTGAGAGTAGTATAGACACTACTAGAGATAGTTAGAAGTTTTACCATAATGTTTGACCCTAGTATTGAGGAATCAATGGAGAACCAATATCGAACATTAGGACTGAACCTGACCTTCATAATTGGATAGTATTGGAGACCTATAAAACTTATATCATTGTCTTATTATTGGTAGACAACACCTTAGGAAGCCGAGAGGAATGTAATCAATATTTTCTTGATCATGCCCCGAACATAGCAACTAGCACCCCACTCCCCTTTAAGAAACCATGATACTATCTAGAGACCTTCTATTTAATTTTATATGTTGTTCCTCTGTGACCTCAACGTTCGTTGATCGTGTGACAATTAAATTATCTTCTTCCCTTCTTCATCTTTCAGCTTGTGCCACTTGACACCTCTAATTATAGACCAAGTGATCGTATTCTATGGTAGGATATATAGTTTGCTAAAGTTATAGTTGTAATCTTGAATTTTGAATTGTGTGCCTTGTAGTTAGAACCTGATAGTTGAGTTGTTCAATTAGATTGTGATGATTACCCCTAGTTGTAGATCACGAAATTTGTACCCTTACCTCGATACAAGTTATATTCCTTTCCCTTGAGACTAGTAACCTTTCTATTCTTGCTATTGACACTTGTTTTATAAGCACTATGACTAAGGCTTAAGACGACCATGACCTATGTAATATAGAAAGATACCCTAATAGGTACTAAGACCCCTTTTCGTAGACCTTAATAGGAGCTTCTACGGTATCCTTAAGACAATTACAATAGTAGTTCAATTGTTATAAGTTATGTAGTATACCTCACACCCTAGTATCACATAGTCTTTTGACCCATTATTGAAGTATAATTGGATGACATTAATTATATGCTAGTATAAGACGACAGTGTTTATTCAGACAATAGAATTTAGAGGTCCTTGCCCCTATTTGGTCGACTAGCGACTTAGACAAGGAGGTTGTATGATAACTGTAGAGATTTTAGAGTCTTTTATTATTATTGCTTATTTTGTTTTATTTTGTGAACTTGAATTAATTTGTACTTCCTTTCATCATCATCTAGCGTACTTATATTTGCTATACTACCTTGACTTATGCCACTATTATAGCCTAGTTTTTGCAAGCCTATTCTTTATCGAGCTTGTTCATGATATATGTATTATTGGGGCCTGATCAACCCCACTAATATATTTCAAAATCAGTATATTAAGGTCTAGCTAATCTTAGTGCGCTTGATTCGCCCCCTCGTAATACTACTTTACGTGGATTGAGATATGTAGTGATTAGTAGACGAATATACTTGTCCTAGACATGTCTGACATATTATATCGGTTACATAACTGTACTAATACGAGCATGCGAACGAAGAATTATCAAAATAGGATTTCAATCCACAACTGCTTTGACAATTCCTATTTAAATTCTTTAAACGCCTTGATCCCGATACTTCTATTCTATTACCTCACCCTTGAACTCTTTATTATTGATCTTCGTATTCCCTTATTTTGGAAAGACGAAACCTCGTGCTTGGTATAAGTTTGATACACAGAGAGTACTAGATATACCCCATAGGCCGATCACATACTTGAGGATTATTCTTTTGTAATTAAGGGCATAGCATAAATATTATGTTTGGTGTTAAAAACTTTGAGGATTAAATAACATGATTAAATAATTTGGGGCATATACTTCTTAGATGTATAGCCTTAGATGATAGATGGGTAAATTCTAAGTTGGGTAGAAACTGCAATGTTAACTTAAGGAGAATTCTTTAGACTGTAATCAAGTGAGGTTAGATAGAGAAACCCTATCCTAGTTTAATTTTGAGGACGAAATTATTTTAAGTTGGGTAGATTGTAAACTCCCTCACCCAAAATTAGGTTTACTTGGCTTATCCAGTGGAATTAGGGCTAGTTTGAACCAATTAGAATTTAGAACACGACATTTGATTTAACTGTACACTATTTTATCGTGTAGCGCACCTTACTGTTGCTTCGATAATTGGAGCACCTCACTAGCCATTGCATATCTACAAACTTTACAACCTCCTAGACATGCCCGTCTACTATTCTGACCCTTATGTAACTTATAATATTGCTCCCTTGTGCTACATTTTAGTCGCACAATAAACGTCACGGACGTTATTTCCTAATTCTAAATAAATTCCAACTTTTTACCCCTGTGCGTTCCAATCAAAATTGGAGACACAATCTTGGTCGTTTTGTGCAACCCAGATTTTATTAATATTCTACACTGTACCCTCTACGTCCCTAACACTTGTGTCCCACCTAATTTTAATCCCATGTACTCCTAATTAATTCCAGAACACCGTGCACGGTATTTAATTAATTTAAATCTAATTTCCGTCCTTGTGCAATTCTTCCAATTGTTTGGGGGCTTTTATGCAAAAATGCATTAAGGTGTCCCTACCATTGGACAATTCGTAAAGAAACTCAATTTTCCCTTCACGTAGATTTTTTCGTAATTTTTGGGATGTGCAACGCGCGCACATCGCCCCGTATATTAAATCTACCCTTGCATTTAATTAATGTAATTTATAGCCGTCCCCAACATCCCCATGGGAGCCCAAGGCTCAAGCCCAAGAAGAATTTACCAAGCCCATATTGCCCTAGGTCAAACCTAAAACCAATTTGTACATGTATAAATAATCCTCTCCCTAGTTTTGTTCTCACATCAAAACACCCAACTACACCCTAGCTGAATTCACCCCATTCCTTTTCCCTGTTCACTATCTCCTTCCTCCCGCAGGCGGAGCTCCGGTCACCCCGACCATCCTACGGTGAGCCACCCTGCCGGAGTAGCCTCGTCCCCACGTCTTTATCCGCCGCCCACGTGGATGACTCGCCCCTTTCTTCTTTCTCCTATTCCTTGCTCGAGGGCCGGAGCACAGCCAGACTCGAACTACACCGACGATCCCTCCCGCTCTTCTCCTTCATCTCCCCCAGCGCCGCCCGAGGGCCGCAGCACCGACGACGGAGCCGACCTGACCCTGCCGACTCCCTGACTAACTGAACTCAGCCGCCACAGCCCCGCCGGACTTCCCAAACCACCACCACACCACCAACACTTCACCTCCACCATCGTCCCCGACTTTTGATCACCTAATCCAGAGCACAACCATCACCCGAGCCACCGCACCCGCCGGACCCCGGTTACAACTGTCTCGTCCCCGACTTCCTCCTCTTTCCTGTCAACCTCCTCTTCCTTCCCTTCCCGGCTCAACCTCCCCTGGCCGGACTCCGACGAGCAACCATTACCAGCATCCCTAACATCATCACTCTACCATTACCAACAGCACCACCCGAGCCTCTCCTTCTTCCCCCCGAGCTCCTCCTCCCGGCTTCCTGTTCTTCATCCTCCTCGCCAGAGACTCAACCACCACCTCTGTCCTCCTTGCCGGACTCCCCATGGCCGGAACAATATCACTCCCCCATTAATGTCATCACCATCATCTATTATCATTATTAACATCATAATCATCATTATCACCATTACATTAATATTCATCACCATCATAATCATCATCCCAATCATCACCATCGTTCACATCTTTGTCCCTGTCATCGTCCTCGTCAACACCATCGTCCTCGTCATCATTATCAGCATCGCAGCATCGTCATCTCACCACCACCAACATCATCATAATTATCTCAATTCATCATCATCATCCCATCATCATCGTCGTTGTCATCATCTCACCATCATCGCATCTTCGTCATCTCATCATCATCCTATCATCATCGTCATTGTCGTCCTCGCCACCATCGTCGTAGCCAGTCGACATCATCATCATCAGCCCACATCATCATCGTCAACATCAATACTCATCATCATCATCATCCCATAGCATCCTCGCCACCACCTTAATCTAAATCCACACATTCACCATTTACCACCATTATCGTAGCCATTGTCGTTTTAGTCGTCACCATTCCATCACCCTCACCATCATCATCATCGTCGTCAACCTCACCGTCGTACCCGTGCGCGTACCCCGAGGTACGAACCTGCCCATCATCTTCTTTTATGTGTGCTTGTGTGTATGCCAGTACGATATTAGTATTGCTTATTGATTGTTAGTTGACATCAGGCCCTGAGTCGGTGAACCCAAATGCGTGTACGTATATGTACGGATATGCGTATATTATTCATTGGCATATATATTTATATATATACTTAGTACATGTATTCAATTGGTATGTATAATTGGGTGTTATATATAGAAATATATAAATATATGGTATGTACATAAATTGTAAGTAATTAAATACTATGCTAAATAATAATTAGGACTATATATATTCAGACTGTACGACCCTAAGACACCGTGGACTGTCCCATACTTACCCTGACCATGTTGACCCTAAGAACTTGTGAATTGCCTGCCTTGCGTACATTAACGCACTAGCTTAGACACCTGTCAGCTGACTGTCTGATTGTATACAACACTTGAAGGTGTGACCCTGCGTAATTTAACGCATAATTGACCATATTAGATAACTAGTGCCACCCCTAGTATACCCCTGAGTCCAGTATAAATATGGTTTTGTAATGACTAATAATTTACTTGTATTATATTTATGTGTACATAGGATATTGGATTTGTTCGGCGCGACTTCTGGAGCAGGTTATTGGTACATTATAGCTTCCTTGCCAGGCAAGTATACATTGCCATTGTACTGTTATTCATATTCCATATGTTGCATGCATCTTTATTTTATGTCTTTAGTTCATATATTTTAACTGTATTTAAAATGCGCACGACGGTGTCGTCGCGGTATATTTTTATTTATGTATTTGCATTGACCTTGTTTATGAGACTACCCCATTATCATATAGCATCATTAGGTTCATTGGCCGTGACACAGTTGTTACACGAGTTGTGAGTCTCATATAGATTATGGACTGGCGTGCAGGGTTTGGCCTCCTGTACGTGTAGGCCGTGCGTTAGGGATAACTGTTGTTAGAAACTTTGCATGCTAGAGGACTTGGCAGTTATTAGAGGTCTATGGACATAGCCTATTATAGTACGGTGGTCCCATCCTTGTCCTTGTTTGGTTGCAGGATTGGGCTAGGGTACTAAAGATAGGCTATGGACCAAATCGTGTCATCGATGTGACATGCTTAGAGCATGGGGTGGAGAGAACAACAAGTACCGCATTTGAGCTCTTTTGCACTTTTTCTGTGCGCCCGGATTCTCCGCTGGAGATACGGGTGGTGATGACCACTATATATTATATTATTATCAGACGGGCCTCCGACGTTCGAAAGACGATGTGCCTTTTTAGGCCCCTGGATCTCCAAAAGAGAACCATGCCAAATCCCAGTTTTCAGCCAGATAGCTCACTTGTGGGAAAAGTTGTTCTTAACTGCATTCACTTAGACGGTTAGGCGACCATTGGATATTTATTTCAGTACTTTATTGGCATGCTTTTATGTATCTTGTTATGTCCCTCTGAGGACCTGGCTCTTCCAGGTGTATTTGTTCTTGAGTATTTGCAGGAGCAAAGATTCGGATGGTTATTTATGTTTCGAGGATATCTTCTCTTCGAGCCGTGATTGCTAGCTGGTATACTTATATTGTGTTTGATTGTGCTGTACTATATTGTATTGCTCTCATATTCGAGTTGGTAGTGGATTTATTTCCATCCAACTATCCTCCTTAGATACTTCGTATTGAGATCTAGTTTCATAGATGTTGGTTATTTAATTATAATTGATTTTCGTGGATGAGATTTAGATTATACCCTGTGACTTGTGACATATGTTATACCACTTGTGGATTTGATATTCATATTACAGCGTACGTATGGATTTGGTTTCCATATATTGGAGTTGCCATATCCATGCGGCTGGCATACTTACGTGTCCTAGTCCTATGTATTTTGGGGACTGGGGCGTGACACAATATACCTGGAAAGGGACCAGGTCCTCAGAGGGACATAACAAGATACATAAAAGCATGCCATAAAGTAAATATTGTAAAACTCCAGGGTGACCTAACCATCTAAGTGAAATGCAACTTGAGGACAACTTGAGTGTATGGGAAGGTGTAGGCTAGACATATGCTGACGTAATTCACCAATCGTGATAACTGGCTAGTATATGCCATATATGCCCCCTATAATACGGACGCAGGAATATAATAACGTCCAACGTTCTCTAGAGTGTGGTATCTGCAACGTCCATTATTCCGAAGAATGAGGTATCTGTAAAATCATCAAGTAACGTCCAACACTCTAGGAAACGTGGTATCTGTATAAATAATAACGTCCGTATCACTCCGTCGAGTGCGGTATCTGTATAAAGGAGGTGGTGTTCCATACAGCTACTAGTCGTCCTCCCCGCCCAATGATCTAAGCATGTTGTATCCACAACATGCGTCAACTACTACGTCTCGGCGTCGTAACTCTGGCTCATAGACTATCGTTAGAGCAAGGGTCCATCCTTACAACCAAACAAGGACAGGGATGGGATCATCGTACCATGCTAGTCTATTCTTCGCCTATCAATAACTGCTAAGTCTTCTAACATGCATCACTATTAGCAGTTATACCCTATCCGTCGTACGCCTACACGTTCAGGTGGCCAACCACATACGCAGGATCGTGCCCTACATGAGACTCACAACACATGTAAGAAATGTGTCAAGGCCTGGGAAGTCATATTGATAACTCCTCAACTTTAGGTGGGTCCGCTAGACACTAGGTCAGACACAAGTCTCAACGTCAACGCCTTCGTTGACTACACCCGAGTCTTCTCGAATGCGCACAGTTAAATAATAAATATGCAACTAATAATATAGAATTTAAACAGTACAACAAGGCAAGGTATACTTGCCTGGCAGGCGGCTGTGTAGTCCCTATAACCAGCTCCGGAAGTCGCATAGAACCAATCCAATAGATTCCCGGGGTCAGCGTGCACAGGTACAGGAATCGGGGGTAACTGCTGTGGTTGTCTGGCAAGGGTGATGGTGTTTGAGGTTGCTAAGGGTGATGGTTAAGGGTGATACCGATCATGATGATTAGGTAAGGAGGTGAGGAGGATGCTGTAGAGGGTGACTGGGATGATAGTGATGATGGTGGTAAAGGTGATGATTATGACGACGATGATGATAACGATATGGATGACGATGATAATGGAAGCGATAATGATGATTACAGATGACAAAGATGGTTATGCGTATGATGGTGATGGCGAGGATGATGGTGCTAATGAAGATGACGAGGCAATGATTAGGGTTTTATATGTTGAGAATGAGAGATGATGATGATGGTTTGAGATGACGGTAATGACAATGTTGAGGATGATAGGAATGATGATAATGTTGATGATCCTGATAATGGGGATGATGACGATGTCGGCGATGATGGCGATGGTGCTGACGATGAGGACGATGACTAAGGGTGATAAGGATGACATTGTTAGTGATAACGCTGACGAGGACGATGTCGATGACATCGAGGATGACAATGTGGATGCTAGCGATTACGAGGACGACGATGTAGGTGAGGGTGATGAGGTTTATGTTGATGGTGGTAGTGTTGATAGGATTTTATGGTGAAGATGATAATGTGTAGGATGATGATGATGCTGGTGGTGGCTACTGACCGGAGTCCGGCCAGGGGGAGAGGGTGTCTGGCCAGGGGAGGAGGAGGACAGGGAGCAGGGAGGGGCCAGGTGAATGGTGGTGGTGGTGATAATGTATGGTGGTTGTGATAATGATGAATACCCTGGATGAGGATGATCGGAGTTTACTGTTTCGGCCATGCTCAGGCGGTCGAGGAGGGACAGGGAGGAAGGAGGACAAGGAAGGGCGAGGGAGGTCCGGCTGTTGTGGAGGTGGTCGAGGACAGTGGGGCTCGCGGAGGAGTTCAGGGAGAGGTGGGGTAGGAGATGGAAATGGTGGTGGTGTTGCTGGTGGCGTGGTGGCAGGATTTCGACGTCGGAGACGAGGGTGGTGGCAGCGAGTCGTGGGTCTGCTGGTGGGTCAGGTGGTCGGGGCTCCGACAGAGGAGGAGGAGGAAGATGAAGATGGAATAGGAGGATGGCAATGGTGATGGTGATAGGGAGTCCGGCGAGGGGCAGAGGGAGAGGAGGTGGCGCTGTCGGCGGGATTCCGGCGAGGTAGGAAGAGGAAGGAGGTGGGAGAATGTCAGAGTGGTTCTCGTGGAGGAGGGTCGGGGTGCTCAGGCGACTGGGAGGGGCTCCGGTTCAGGCGAAGACTGGGTCGGGCTGCTCCGGCTCTGGATCGACTGGGGAACGGGGTGGCAGCGGGTTCCGGACATCGACAAGGGAGGGGGAAGTCCGACGGAGGAGTACAGGCAGTCGTGGCGTCGACTGGCGAGTGCATCACCGCGACGGGAAGATAGCGAGATGGGGAAGAGAGGAACAGTGAGGCGGGTTGCTCATCGAGGCGGCTGGGGTCTGCTCGGCGCTGTGCCGGCAGGGTCGGGGTCGACTCCAGGCAGGTCGAGTCATCGAGGAGAGAAGGGGTGGGTCTCCAGCCATGGGGGAGGACCATGGTGGTTGTGATGGCGAGTCCGGCGAGTGGCAAAGGGAGAGGAGGAAGGAGAAGAGAAGGTGAACTCGGGGAGGGGCCGACGGAGCTCCGGCGAGTAAGGATGGCTGGGGTCGGTGCTGAACCGGGTTAGGGGAGGGGATGAACAGTGTCGGCTGGTTTATTTCTAGGGTTGTGATTTAGGTTTATTTTTTGTGGAGAAAACGAGAAAAAGTATATTTATACATATAGAAATTTGGGCTTGGGTTTGACCTAGGATTTGGGCTGGGTCAATGCTCCTTGGGCTTGGGCTTCGGCTCTCATGGGGATGTTGGGAGGGCTAGAATTTATACTAATTAAATGCAAGGGTAGGTTTAATATACGGGGCGATGTGCGCGCGTTGCACATCCCAAAAATTATGAAAAAATTCACATGAAGGAAAAATTGGATTTCTTCACGTATTGTCCAATGGTGGGGACACCTTAATGCATTTTTGCATAAAAGTGCTCAACAATTGGGAAAATTGCACAAAGACGAAAATTAGATTTAATTAATTAAAATTACTGCGCACGATGTTCCGGAATTAATTAGAAGTACCTGGGAATAAAATTAGGTCGGACACAAGTGTCTGGGGCATAGAAGATACAGTATAGAATATTAATAAAATTCGGGTGGTACAAAACGGTCAAGATTATGTCTCCAATTTCGATTGGAACGCACAAGGGTACATAGTTAGAATTTATTTTAGAATTTGGAAATAACGCCCGCGACATTTATTGTGCGATTAAAATGTTGCACCAGAAAGCATGATTATAAATTATACAGAGGTCAGAATAGATGGTGGTCAAGTCTAGGACAGGGTTGTGAAATTTGTAGACAGACAATGGCCAGTGAGGTGCTCCAATTATCGAGGCAACGGTAAGGTGCGCTATGCGATAAAATAATGTACAGTTAAATCAAATGCCGTGTTCTGAATTCTAATTGGTTCAAACTAGCCCTAATTTTACTATATAAGCCAAGTAGACCTAATTTCGAGTGAGGGGGTTTACAGTTATTGACTCATTAATGCCATAGTAGTATCTATATATCCTTTGATAGGCTCTGACAACGGTCACAAAATTCTCACGTATCTTTATTAACTAAGTAGGCTCTTCTAGAAATCTTGTTAGCAGGACCCTGACTATAGTTTTGGATACCAACTTAAATTTTTTATAAGTTGAGTAGATGGTAATCCCCTGGTTTTAGTGTAGGGTTATTTCAGAATTTTAGGGTAAATTTAAATTTATTTGGTATCAATTAGGATTAATTCCAAGCGAATTAAATTACCTCCTTAATTTTATATCCTTTGATACCCTTTGTCGTGGCTCGAATAATTGGAGCACAACACTATCCTTTCATTTCCAACAACTTCTACCCTTATGACCTAGATTAGCCACTCTACACCCATGATATGACTATCCCTCACAAACTCGCCTTCCCATTTTTGTGTTAGTCATACAATATTCGTGACGCATTTGTGCACCCAAATGACACCTAAATATCCTTTTTGATGCGGACAATTTTAATACTCAACATCGACTCAATTCTTCCGACAACTTTGAGATTTATGAGCTTAACTGGACCTACTTCACTCATGACCCAGCTGTTATGCCCAAATATACATTTCCATGCTCCATATAGACCCCACAACAATTATGACATATCTTCTTCTGAAAACCTATTCTTAAATATTCAATTCTGTTGCAATTAAATTAAATTGTACATCGACAGCCCAATTACCCTAACCACTGATATAGCCGTAGCCAACTCAAGCCAAACAACGTCCATGACACTGGTGTTGCATTTAGTTGAGCCCCTTGTACTCTCAATAAAACTTAATTTACCCTTTGACACTTATTATTGCACCGTTCATCAACATCCATGATATGCAATGAACATCTTCTCGGTACCATCTCACCCTAGTTATATTTGGCTATGATATTTTTTATTGTCTTGTAGACTCATGACCTAATTAGGAGCAAGGAGAACTGGTAAACTTTATTTATAGAGTTATTGACTCATTAACGCCATGGTAGTTCCTAGATTTCTTCTGATAGTCTATGACTACGGTCACAAAAGCCTAAATATCTCATACTTTCCTGAAAGATAGACTTATATAACTCTTGTAAAATGGAGGGTGACCAAAGGCTTTACGGCCAACTTAATTCTTATAAGTATGGTAGAGCCTTGATTAAGTGTACCCTTATTCTTAGAATGCGACGTCAAACTAGGATCCCATTGGTAACTATATGCCCCATCTTTTCGAAAATCAGTGTACGATATAAAGTACTTAAATTCTTTTACTAGTTGCATTCCTTATCTTTGGATCGTGCCTTATCTTTAATATCGAGAAAACTGACACAAGGATTTGTATTTAACCTTCTCCCGAAATAAAATCTCTTATTCTTATTACTGTGCATTTTTAATTTCGATGACAAAATTTTTATAAGTTGGATAGATTGTAAACCCTCTTATTTTTAATCATTTAATTTTATTATTTTATTTAATTATAGGAATTTTGGTTATAACTTTAGCTGAATTAGAAATATATAATTTAGTGATAACTTGTATAAATATTATTTAATTTTAGTAATTAACATAAGTCAGAAAACTAACTTTTGAATGTAAAAGTATTTTAAAATTATTATAAAATTTTCCTATAATTTATTTCATGTGCAAACTTATACATATATAGAGGGAGAATAAAAAGAAAAAATAATGATAATAATAATAATAACAAACCAAACCCAAACCCGAAACCCGAAACACAAACCCAAAACCGAAACCACGCCCCTCCCGCGACCCCTCTGTTCACATCCCGTAACTCCTCATTTCTATCTATAAACGCCACCATCACCATCAAACCACCACCACCACCATTACCCAACCCCGACCCGCGCGTCCAAGACCGCCCACGGTCGCCTGCATAGGATTTACGGCCGCCAGAATTGCGGTCGCGCAACCGCGTGTGACCCGCCCGCGGACAGTAGAGACAACCGCGACCCCAACTTCTAGTACAGGTTTCTCCCTTGTCTGGCCATCGTTTTACTTGTCGTATTCTCAGATATATTCACAACATACCCCCTTTTAAGTCCCTTGAATTAGATTTTTATTTACTGTTTTAAATCGTGTGTAAAATGACTCGAAAGTCGAACATAAATCGGATTTTTAAAACAGTTAAAAATTGTCTCAAACCCCCAGGTTTCAAGCCAATTTTCTTCCAGAATTTTAATTATTTTAAAAACCTACTTGAACAGTATTTTAGACAACCTATTCAAGTTTTACACCCTTCTTTTAGTTTATTTTTAATTGCCTTTAATCTCTGTAAAATCAAGTTCCAAAATCAAGAAAAAATTATATTTTCAAAAGTCCAAAAAAATTTGAAATGGGGTGCGTTCCGCCAAACGAGACGACTTCATCGTGTAAGGATTACACCGAAAGGCACGTATCGTCAACGCGGACATGTAAAATTTTATATAACTTGATTTGGATGTGCATGCACACCAGAATCAACGCGTATCCGTCAAAAAATACCGTATCGACCTATTCCGACACCTTGTCACAACTTCGTGTGTGCTTGTCGTTTCACAACGAAACTTGCACCATCGGATTCGCAGTGTTACACTAGTACATTGACCCAAGTTTGGTTCGATTCTGAGAACGTTGATAAAATACCGTTTTACGGGCCCCACGGTTCCACTTGACGGGCGTTTTCATGACCGGCTCACTGAAATTCAATTCCGGACATTTTATTGATGTCGTGTTATCGTTCTGGACTTATAGACTCTAAGTTTGCCAAATTTGAAGAACTTTATTTCCGGCACACTTTTCGGTGCGAAGTGGGCCACTTGTGGACCTTGCTTTGACTCGAAACTGTCGTTTTAGCCCATGTGTCCAAATCAGACTTATGGGTAGTCAATCCTAACTATTTCTTATATTTTAGAAATGTTGGTGATGTCTGTTGCAGCATTCAGAGACGTTCGTGCTAATTTTATCTTTTCAGAAGTAGTTGACGCATTGAGCTCGCTACTTGGACGTCGCCATATCCAGAATTCAGGCATAGCGTACCTTGCCAAACTTGCAGTAGATCTTGTTATATTATCTGCTTGTGTTTTTTTCCATAGATATATATTCTTGTAATGTGCCTGCTCAACCTAGGACCGTGAGACGTTGCTTAGCATCCAAACAAGATTCAGGTGTCGAAGTCGTACGCGGAGTCGAATAACGTCACTTAGAGAGTTGATTCCACGATCCTATTTTTATGTGCTTGCTTTACCAAGTACGTTAGACCGTAGGACACTTGACACTATTTCATGTGATAGAATCTTTCTTGAGTTATTCATGGTGATTCTGTATAGACTTACAGGATTTGTGATATGAGACTTGCATATTATATAGATATCATTATGACTCGTTGTACTAGCTAGAGGTCATGATCTTGTGTGTTATAGACATGAGACATCGTGGACATAAGACGTGAGGTTACATTGGGTGGGGAGAGACACACCATACTATAGGCTAATTATATATATATATATATATATATATATATATATATATATATATATATATATATATACTATATTACTGGAGGTGCCTTAGACTCTCTCTCAGATCTTTGGCACATTTACTGGCCCTACGAGATATTACTTGCTATTATGGGTTCCCCGACACAGCGCCTGTAGTGGTTTCAGCCTGAGTACGAGTGATGTTCTCACGTGCAAATCACTTAGATAGTTACAGTAGTTTACCCTTGAGTATGTGGCATTATACTGGTTTACTTTGGCATGTTGTTTTTTGTACCTTGTGATGTCCCTCTGAGGACCTGGTCTCTTGCCAGTTTTGCAGCATAGACCGTTGTGGAGCCTGCTTGGAGTTGCTAATTTGGGTTACTTTGCCATGTGGGCTGTAAACTCCCTCACCCAAAATAGGTATTTGTGTATATTTTATATTATTATATTTATTATAGATGTTGAATTTATTTAGAGTATTCTCTTAGTTAATTAGAAAATATTTTTTAGTATATTTACTTATATTGTATTTACCTTTCCTATTCGAGTTGGTAGTGGATTTGTTTCCATCCAACTATCATCCTAGATACTTCTTATTGAGATCTAGTTTCATCGATACTGTTTATTTATTTCTATATGATTTTGGTGGATGAGATTTAGATTTTACCCTGTGACTTGTATTACAGTTATACCACTTGTGGATTTGATATTCATATTACAGCGTACGTGTGGATTTGGTTTCCATATATTGGAGTTGCCATATCCATGCGGCTGGCATGCTTACGTGTCCTAGTCCTACGTATTTTTGGGACTGGGGCGTGACATATTTGTGTAGTGGCCTATGCAGGTCGAGAGTATATTGTCTCGGTTACGTTACTGTACCAAGCAAGCCTGCACATAGGAATAGAGTATAGGATCTCATCCATATTTGACTATGACTCATCCTTCCTTCCAATCTGTTCTATTTGAATAGCCGCATCATGCTCGATTCATGTACTTCCCTAATAGTTCTTTAAGTATAGCCTTCTCCTATAATATAGAAGTTTATGTTGTTAGATGATAATTAGAGTAGCACACCTATTAAGAATACAACGAGAATATAGACACACCACTAAGTTTATAATATCTAGTGAACCCTAGAATTCCTTATCTTTAGATTGGTATACCATTACCCCTTGATGTATTAAGAAGACTTGAGAGTAGTATAGACACTACTAGAGTTAGTTAGAAGTTTTACCATAATGTTTGACACCTAGTATCACATAGTCTTTTGACCTATTAATGGAGTGTGATTGAACAACATTAATTGCATTCTAGCAAAAGACGACAATGTTTATTCAGACGATAGAATTTAGAGGTCCTTGCCCCTATTTGGTCGACTAGCGACTTAGACAAGGAGGTTGTATGATAACTGTAGGGATTGTAGAGTCTTTTATTATTGTTGTTTAGTTATTTTTGTTTTTGTGAACTTGAATTAAATTGTACCTCCTTTCATCATCATCTAGCGTACTTATATTTGCTGTACTACCTTGACTTATGCTGCTATTATAGCCTAGTTTTTGCAAGCTTATTCTTTATCGAGCTTGTTCATGACATATGTATTATTGGGGAGGCCCACAATAATACAATTCAGAATCAGTGTATTACGGTCTGATCAACCATAGTGCGCTTGATTCGCCCTTCGCAATAATACTTTACGTGGATTGAGATATATAGTTGACTAGTAGACACCTGTACTTGCCCTCTAGATATGTCTAAGCATATTGTATCCGTTACATAATTGTACCGATGCGAGCATGTGGATAGGCATTACCAAAATAGGACTTCAATCCACAACTGCCTTGACAATTCCTATTTGAATTCTTTAAACGCCTTGATCCCGATACTTCTATTCTATTACCTCGCCCTTGAACTCTTTATTATTGATCTCCGTCTTCCCTTATTTCGGAAAGACGAAACCTCGTGCTTGGTATAAGTTTAATACACAGAGAGTACTAGATATACCCCGTAGGCCGATCACATACTTGAGGATTATTCTTTTGTAATTAAGGACATATCATATATGATATAATCGGTGTTGAAGTTTTGAGGATTGAATGACATGAGTAAATAAATTAAGGAATATTTTTCTTAAAGTATATAGCCTTCTGTGATAGATGGATAAATTCTAAGTTGGGTAGCAGTGCATTGTCAACTTGAGAGAAATTTCTTTTAGATTGTGATCAAGTAAGATTAGATTGGGAGATTCAAGTCATTTTAATTTTGAGAAATTTTAAAAGAAGGATTAAGATAATGAGGATTTAACGAATTTTAAAATCTTGATATTGCGGACCAAATATTTATACTTTGAGCACATGATTTAAATTTTGAATATTGAAGGATGAATCATCGATTTAAATTTTGAGGATAAATATAGAATTTTAGACTTGAACAATTGGTTAATTAGATTTAAATTTTACAATTTGATGATTTGAATTAAAAGTTTAATTTTGATTGTTGGGTCACCTATTTGAAATATTGAGGATGTAAATTGAGTTTAAATATTTGAATAGTACAAAATTCTTAAGTTAAGAATACGAATAAGATTTGATTAGAATTGTTTATTGTTCAAAGTCTAGAGGAGATTATGATAGTTGGAAATTATGATATAAATTTTGATGTGGGATGTCATATAGACTTGAGTTAGATTTGGATGTTGATTATTTAAAAATCGAGAAGAGATTACGACAGGTTGAATTTTGATTCAAACAGTGGTTATCTTAATTTTGAAGTGATCGCGATAGATTTGAATAGATTTTGTTATTTAAATTTTTGGAAGAGATTGCGATTGACGTACCTTATGTACGAATGTGAAGGATTTAACAAATTATGCCTTATTTTAATTTCGAGGACGAAATTGTTTTAAGTTGGGTAGATTGTAAACTCCCTCACCCAAAATAGGTATTTGTGTATATTTTATATTATTATATTTATTATAGATGTTGAATTTATTTAGAGTATTCTCTTAGTTAATTAGAAAATATTTTTTAGTATATTTACTTATATTGTATTTACCTTTCCTATTCGAGTTGGTAGTGGATTTGTTTCCATCCAACTATCATCCTAGATACTTCTTATTGAGATCTAGTTTCATCGATACTGTTTATTTATTTCTATATAATTTTGGTGGATGAGATTTAGATTTTACCCTGTGACTTGTATTACAGTTATACCACTTGTGGATTTGATATTCATATTACAGCGTACGTGTGGATTTGGTTTTCATATATTGGAGTTGCCATATCCATGCGGCTGGCATGCTTACGTGTCCTAGTCCTACGTATTTTTGGGACTGGGGCGTGACATGGGCATTGGTACCAGGTACTTATATTATTTCTACCAGAGTTATGCTATTCATTTATATTATTGATTCATCTGCTAATGTAGCATAGTTTTTATAGACTCATATTTCTTTCTCGAGTCAATTTGAGCTTGTGTGTTACTGGACGGCCGACTTTAGCACATGTAGCTCATTCTTGTTGTATTCTGTTCATTGTGGATTGAGGCATAGATATTTATATTTACTGGATTATCTAGATAGTGACCATTATAATACAGCTTATACGTATTCGAGTCGAACCAGAGTCTGGTCGAATGTGTACCTGGCATCACTAGTAGAATAAACGGTATTATCGACGTATTTTAGCGACTCCTAGTTAAAACGTCGCTAAATTAGCGACTCTGTAAAATCGTCGCTAGGCGTCGCTAAATGGCGACATTTAGCGACGTTTAGCGACTTTTATTAAGATTTTAAAAGAATAGTCGCTATAAGTTCAATTAAGGTCGCTAAACGTCGCTAATATATTTGATTTAGCGACGTTTAGCGTCATAATTAGCGACGTATCTATCAAAAATATTTAGCAACGTATTTAGCGACGTCTTTGGAGTCGCTAATTTTTATTTTAGCGACGTTTTTATTTGACGTCGCTAAACGTCGCTAAATTTTGGTTAATTAGGGCTCAGTTTTCTTTTCTCCATCTGTCGAAAATTTTGAAACATTTCGATTTCCCCCGCCCCCCCCTCTCCGACGACCGGGTCTCCACGGCTGCGGCTACTCCGGCATCCCCCTCCTCCTCCTCGAGCTGTAGGTAATCTCTCTCTCTCTATCTCTCTCATGTGACACTGACACAAGACACACTTGACAGACACGACACACGCACATAGACACGACACACGCACACAGACACTGACAGACACACACGACACACACGACACACACACACAGACGCAGACACACACACACAGACGCAGATTAGGGTTAGGGTTAGGGTTAGGGTTAGATTTTTGACCTGGGGTTAGGGTTAGGGTTAGGGTTTTTGAGCAGGGGTTAGGTTTAGGGTGTCACATTAAAGTTTTTAATGACATTATTAATAGAATTTTCTCTGATTCTAGTCTCCTAGCTCACTGACACAACACACATGGGACCTTGGTGTGTGTAGGTGTATAAGACCTAGGCATCAATTGTTAGTTGTGGTGTGAGTTTGGGTATTTGCATTTGGTGGATGTGAGAGTGTCGGGTTCCTCAGTCAGTGCACACTGTGAGCAGTATGTGTGCAGGGGTATCAGTTACTGAGCTTTGAGGGAAATTGGGATTGGGTTTCTTTTGTGAGAGATTCGAGTGTTACCTGTGCGTTTCACTGAGGGGAGAGCTAGTTGATACTCTAGAGTATCAGGGTACAGTGATCATGGGACCTTGGTGTGTAGGCATACTGGTGTCAGTATAACTATTTTTGGAGCTTGTTGTGTGTAATTCTGCACACAAGCATGATCGTGCAGTGGTGGTACAGGTTTTAGTGAGGTATCTGGACTGTGGTATCAGTTTCTACTGTGTCTTCACGATGGGGGACTTGAGTGCAGCAATAGTAGGAGAGATCTATACTGCTACATGATAGGAGTAGTATAGGTATGGAGTTAGGAGTATATGTATCAGTGTATCAGTCGTGTGCTTGTGTGTATGCTATGTGTATATGAGCTTGTTGTGTGCATTAGGTATGTGAGGTGTGTGTGTGTGTGTGTAGAGTTTTACTGATACAGTGAACTGTGTATCACTGTGTTGGAGTATCGGTTTCCTCAATGAGAGCAGCAGTGCAGGGAATTTATGTCACTGTGGTGTGCACAGTGTGCCTCAACCACTGTGTCTCAGTGTATCAGTCGAGCCACTGGTTTTGTGTGTGTGTCTTAGATACTTATGTGTGTTGATATATGTATATATAGACTGATTTATATTATAGGAGTACTAGTGTGTGTAGGTGATTGTGTTTGAGGGTATGTGTGGTGTGCACAGGTAATTTTTATTTTCTGGACAACCAATGGAATCAGTAATGTTTATACCGCTTTTTTTGTTTCACTTTACATTATTTACATAGTAGAATAGTAGAATAGGTTCCAATTTTTGGGTGATTAATATTTTTTTAAGCATGCATTGATATCAACACTTCTGAGTTTCCTCTACGCAACGTTCCGTAAGGTATAGCTGTCAGGGTGGTCGCAACATGGTCGAAACGCTACGTGACGATCGTTTATTGGGAGAGAGGTGGAGGTGAAAGGGTTACAAGAAGGTTGTAAGCATTTGATAGTAAACTTAGCATTATTGATATATATAAAAGAAGTAGTGGGAGAATAAAAAAGGGAGAGAAAAGAAAAAGAAAGAACGGTACATACGAGGATTAAAGTATCGATACTTTGGGAGTCATGCAGCATTCAGGAACAATGACTCGAGTCCAGCTAAGTAATTTGACCTCAAACATCAAGTAACTTGATTCCATTCTTTATTTCGTTTTGTCCGACAGTATTGGGAGGCATAGCATAGTGCACTTGGAATGAGAATAACATTTCCAAATTTTCTTTTCCTACTAAATTCTTTGCAATTTCTTTTGTGTATCATTATTCACGTTCATAAAATGCCCTCATATACTACTATTTACTTTAATCTTTATCATCCAAATCTCATAATTCAATTTTAATTTCAATTACAATCATATAATTTAATATTGGATCATATTTTCAAACTAGTTCATTAAATCGGTCATTTTATTTTGTGACACGTAGGATATAAATAAGATATTATGGTATCATTATTATACTGCAACAAACAGCTAATTCTTTGTGAGTCATCTAATTCTTCCGTTCCGGTCCAATAGCTAATTATTTGCTAATTCTTTGTTTTCATCTATCTTACCAGATGGCACCCAAGAGAGCGACACCTCCTACTGTTAAGGAGGAAGTGATGCCTCCTACTGTTAAGGAGGAAGAGATACCACCTGCGGGGAGTTCCAGTCACCCAGCACCTATCGCGGCTGTATCTCAGACGGGGAGTTCCAGTCATCCAGCACCCATAGCGGAGCTTGATAACATAAACGCTGTTTATGCGCAGTATTTGAGGGACTGGTATCTGCCCCGTTTTGGAAATCCTTGAGATTGATACTATGATGTTTCATATACTTATATATTATGCATTTTGTGTTACTGTGATACTCTGATACTTATATATTATGTATTTTGTGATACTGTTTATGCCCATTTTGTGTGACTGTGATACTGTGATACTTTTATGACTGTGATACTTTTATTGTCTGTCTATAATATTTGTGTATATTTGTATGACTGTGATACTTTTATTCATATTAAATATTGTTAATCCGGTGTTGAGTGTTCCACCGAAGGGGTCGGCGAACCCATAGAATTCAACGGAGGGTTGCTCCGGGTCTATTTTTAATTAGAAATTTATAAATTGCAGGAATAATAGTTTGGAACAATTTAGGTTTTTTTTTTGTTTTTTTTTTGTAAATATAGCGACGTATTTAGCGACGTTTAGCGACGTCTAGCGACGTTCTTATAAGTCGCTAAACAAGTCGCTACTTAGCGACGTGTCATTAGCCGTCGCTAACGACGTCGCTAAACGTCGCTAAATATGTCGTTGTACGTCGCAAATTGCTGACATGGCAGTACTGCCAGGTCATTAAAGACGTCGCTGTTACGTCGCTATATAAGTCGCTAATGAGCGACGTTTAGCGACTTTAATAAACGTCGCTATTTCGTGACGCGGCGTCGCTAAACGTCGCTATATTTAGCGACTCAATAAAGTCGCTAAAAAATGTCGGCATAGCGACGTTTAGCGACTTTTTTCGTTCAGCGACTTGGTTTCTTCCGACTGCGTTAAAACGTCGCTAATTACGTCGCTAAATGTGTTTAGCGACTTTTTTTGTCATTTGGCGACGTTTTTGGGCGTCGCTAATTTGACTCTTTTTGGTAGTGCATGTTACATATTTTGGGACTGGGGCATTACACTACGAAACTTTCGGATTTTCCACCGTCAGTCAGTAGCACATACTCACCTGGTGAGTATCTCCTAGATGGTCGATGCTCTCTATCGCTTCTCCTCAATGGAACCACTGGTGCTGGCTGTATACCAACATCATCCTCCCCTTCAGGAACTACCTTCTTGGCATTTTCGTCCTCCTGAGGGTCACCCTGACCACCATCAGCAGGCTGATAATCAAGGTTGGGAGCAAGTTCATGTACTGGCTCCATAACTGGATCCTCTGCGATGTCCTCTGGAAACTGCTCGAAGCAAAATGACTCTAACTCAGGCAATTCCTCAGCCTCAGAAGGCATCTCGGAATCCTGAGGGTTGGTCATGGTCTGATCCTCGATGAATACCACGTCCCTGCTTCTGTAGAGCTTTCTTCCCACTGGGTCGTAGAGCTTTCTTCCCACTGGGTCGTAGAGTCTATAGCCAAACTCATCCCGACCATAACCGACAAAGACGCATCGCCTCGTCTTCGGCTCAAGTTTGGATCTCTCGTCCTTCGATGCATGCACGAAGGCCTTGCAACCAAATACTCGCAGGTGATTGTATGATGGCTCTTTGTCGTACCATACTTTGTCAGGCACATCACCCTACAAAGGAGCACTAAGGGATAAATTAATAATATAAGCAGCTGTGTAAAGTGTCTCACCCCAATAGCTACCGGACAAGTTTGCTTCTAACAGCAAACATCGTACCCTCTCCATCAGCGTCATGTTCATCCGCTCTGCTACACCATTGAACTGAGGTGTCTTTGGCGGAGTCTTCTGGTGTCGTATCCCTTGCTCTCTGCAATATGCATCAAAGGGACCGATATATTCGCCATCATTGTCCGACCGAACACATAGCATCTTCTTGCCCGTTTTATTTTCAACGGAGGCCTGAAATTCCATGAAAGTAGGCAGCATCTGATCCTTGGTCTTTAAGGCATATACTCATACCTTCTTGGAACAATCATCAATAAACGTTATAAAGTAAGAAACACCACCAATAGATTTTACCTTCATAGGACCGCAGACATCCGAGTGAATCAACATGAGCAATGTCGGCTTCCTTGAACTTGGGTGACTTTGGAAAGACACATTATTTTGCTTTTCCGCCAAACAGTGCGTGCACCTCTCCAATTTTGTAGACTTTAGCCCTAGAATCACCTTCTTTTTCACCAAGTAGCGCATCCCCTTCTCGCTGATATGGCTGAGCCGTCTGTGCCATAACTCAGTAGACGCATCAGTAATTGCGTTCACCTCATGTGCCCCATGTGCACTCCCTTCCATATAGTAGAGTCTGAACTTCTTGCTTCCTCTAGCAACCCATGTGCACATCACCATCGAACCTTTGAAAAGCTTCCATTGACTGTTCCCGAAGAGATTGAAGAAAACATCGTCATCCAACCTTCCAACCGATACCAGGTTGAAACGGATATCAAGGACATGACGGACATCTTTGAGAACAAGAACTGTGCCATCTTTATCCTCAAATGCACATCTCCAATGGCAACCGCCTTCGACAGATCTCCATTGTCCATCTTCAACACTCCACAGTCGCCTATTGTGTAAGTAGCAAATAGTGCCCTGTTATGAGATACGTGCGTTGAAGCACCTAAGTCCACCAGCCAAGAGTTGTCATCGCAGGCGAGGTTCATGATAACCTCATCGAGTCGTTGTAGTATTCCCGTCCTGCTTCCCCTTGTCGTCATTCTTCTCTTTTCCAAGCGAAACAGTTCCGCTTGATGTGGCTCTTCTTGCCACAATGATAGCACTCGAAGTTCTTGTACCGATGCTTGAACTTGCTCTGCCAATAGTAGTAATTGAAACCGTTTTGGTTTATCATGCGCACCGGCTTCGCGTATATCTCTCCTCTCTGGTTTGTTTGTCAACTCCTGACACCCTTCTGAAATTCTAGAACCTGGCTCTGATACCACAATGTTGGGAACGAAACGCGAAAACCGTTCCACAAACCAGAGAGTACCTGCGAGAGAACCGAGTAAAATGCACAAACCAAAAAATACCAAACACAAATCGTAGACAGAAATTTTTACGTGAAAAATCCAGATGAAAAAAGTCACGAGACGATCGGAGTCCAACCCTGAAGAACCCACTAATGGAATAAAGATATCACCCTCTACAAGCTCCTCACCGATCCAACACGGATCACCGCAACTCTTTGGAACAGAAAATAGATTACAATCACGAAAAAAAAAAAATGAGAAATACACCTTCTCCGAAACGGCCTCCAATCATTCTTTCTCCTCTCCAAAGTTGCAATAGCACACTTGCAACATTTTTTCCTCTTATTTTTTTTTCTTATGTTGTATATTGCATGAGCCTTTATATAAACCCTTGCTTGAATTAGGGTTTCTATATGAAAATCTATATATGGAAGCCAAAAATATTTATAGAAATCCAATTACATTTAATCATATATTTGATGGAAATCAAATCATAAATTGACTTGCCATAAATTGAAAATCCAATTATATGAAAAGTTAATAAATGAAAGATCCAACCATAAATATATAATTAAAGTCAAAAATAGAAATCTCATATAATATTTGCTTACAATAAATGTTCCAATATACGACGCTCGATGCACTTTTCCGACACACGGATGACCCTCGTCGCACTCCGGAGTATCCTCCACATAGGTTGGGAACCCCACAAGCTTCTACCAAAATGTAAGGCAGCTGCTTCTACAAAATAAACTAACTTCTTGTTTTCATAAATTCTAATGAAAAATAAACTAGATAAGCTTTACTCCTGAGCTCCATTGGTACAGTATTGAGGCATATAAATTTTAACAATAAAACCCCTGATAGCTTTCAACAAATTTGTTGTCTACTTGAGGATCATTACATTAACCAAATCACCAGAACTATAAACCTGACAATGAAGTCCTTCAAATAAGGTCCAATATTGACACAAAAGGGAATGGGCATAATGTTCATGTATTTGCTTGTCTTGTTTACAGCCACATAGATGAAAAGTGAGAATACATGATCTCACCAGTAAGAATAAGTTGCAAACTATCACATGAGGACCCTTTATATGAAAAATCAAGGGTAGTGCTCCTCAGAAGGCAAAATTTTCTTCAAGAATCAAATGTTTTCAGACAAAATACATGATTACAAGCGGACCGGACCCTTCAAGGGTGGCAGCAGCTTCTTTAATGGCAAAATTTCCGTCACAAGCAAATGATTCCTGGCACACTAAGGCGGACCTGGTACTTAAGTTGAAAAATCAAACCTTCACCTTCTATAGTCTACATGTTCAACCTGCGACAATAATTGGTCATTTGCCTTTCGTACTCAAGAGTGCGAAGAGAGGCGGCCTAGATATTGTGCACTGATCCTTTAGAGCTCTTTAAAACATCCTACACCATGTCTCTCCACGAATTCCCTTCTTGAGAAGTTAAATATAAGTATCCTTCATCCATGAACTCTAGCTATGAATATCAGGTCATTTCAAGCTCTCGGCATATTCCATCGCCTTCCTTGTTACATATTCTATCCGTTCGTCATCTTGTTGTGTCTTTTCATAGTTGAGATACTTCGCAAATAAGAACTGGAATATAACAAAAAAGTAGAACATAAACAAAAAGAGGTTTAAAATGTATGCATGCAAAAGCTATATTGATTCGATAAAAATGAGAACGTACAAAATTGTGCCAGTCAACGTACAAAATTGTGCCATTCCTAGAATATTTTGAACTAATCTAACTTAATATGACTCGAGATAGCCTTGTAAGAAAGCATTTAGTTTAAACATGTTGGTAAGTTTGGGAGGAAATGAGATACGGATCACATTTCTACGAGATAGGGTTTGACAGTATACTAGTTTCATGATTCCTATTCAGGAATTGGCCAAGGCATATGGCATGGTGACCGGGTACTAAATCTGCATTTAATAGGAAATTCGCCAAAACCAGGTAAAATGTACGGCTGGCAAGTACAATAAAACAAACGTGTCTTGTATTATGGGAAGTACAATAGTGATTACTTATCTTCTACTTGTACTCCCTGCCACATGCTGAAATCATAAAGACTTGAGCGTGAGCATGAGGGCAGCAGAAGCAGAAGAGAAGAAGCACGTATATGAAAATTGAATAGACCATAGGTTGGAAAGACATAAAATTTGGGATGTGTTGTGGAAAGAACTTGATGTATTTTTCAACATTTCTGAGATGGAAGCTAGTTTTATTTTCTGACCATGATTGCGGCAGGAGATTGTTTAGCCACATGGTTACTAGATAGGAACAGTAACTTCCCCAAGGACCACAGATTTTAGCTGCTAACCAGGAGTTGTTGTAACTAAATTTATCGATACCCAAAAGAAAATTAATGAATAACACGTTCAAAATTGTAAACCAAATGGAAAATAAGCAATTTAATAATTTGTGCAGGTGCTTTTGTAATTAATAGATGGCTCCATAGACTATAAAATCAATTGTTAAAATTAGAGTCAATATATTATATTATACTTTTAGAATGTGGGGAAGATTTTAGAAATACATTAAGAGACTAATCATGGGTACGCACCTTCATCTTTTTTGGCGGAAGGCTTAAACATGTTACTCTCTCGAACAATGCCCGAGTGAGTTCAGGATTACCGACACGAATCTCCTACAGGTATGGGAGATTTTAGAAATTTTAATCTTTCCATTCAAAGCACAATATTAAAATATATATCAAAAAATGACTGAGAAAAATTACTTGATCAAGGTATACACTCCACAGATCTGTTCTCTTAGGATACTCTCGCAATATACCTTCAAACATGGATCTCCCTCTGTCAGGTATACCACATTTGAACTCAAGGATTGCTGCTTGTGAGATAAATTTAATATGTTTTTGGCGAGGAAGACTTAGTAGAGCACGGTTAACAACAGACTGAATTCCATCTTTGCCTTGCTTTAGGAGGATTTGTACTTGTTGCAACCAAACCTATAGTTACAAAAGGCTTATAAAAAATTTGCACGCTCATAAAGTTAAAAAGGAAAAGGTAGTGAAAAAATCATTAACCTTGCATGAGATTTTGAATCTTTTGGTCATTCTTTCAAGAAGATCTTCAGCCAATTTATGTTGCTCTGTTCGTTCATACATTCCAAGGAGAGAAAGATGGACCTTTTTTGGATCACAGTATTGCAATGCTCTATGGAAGGTTTTTTTAACAGCATCCTGATTATTGTCAAAGAATATTAGTAAAGATGTTATTCTACTAAGTAAGTAATAAACAACAGATCTACCTCTGGTGGATTTCCATATTGATTTTCTAAATTAAAGCAAGCTGTCCAAACATTAAGCTTCTCCCCCTCTTCGCGGAAGTTAATTGTTCTTAAAGCCCTTCAAAATATATAGAAGTGACACCCAGGAAAGGAAAGCCAATAATCAGTGGGGAAAAAAAGAATTATAATATAACCAATTATCATGCCAAGAAAAGTAACTAATTTAAAGTTTCAAGTAACCTTGGCCAAAGAAGGCAAAAGCTACATCATGTAGTCTTACCTTCCTTTCCCATCTTAATTTCTCTGACAAAAAGCTAAACAGGAAACTTGAGAAACCAGAAGTTGCTAGGGAACTGAACTACCTTTCAGCAATGGAACGTGCTTTCTCAACATCCGCCAACGATTCCATAAAGGCCATGTACTGTACCCAGACGAAACTACTGTTTGGGGAACTTCTAACCAGCTTTTCAAATTCTTCCTCTGTGCGTGGTATGTCCTTTTTTAAGCTCCTTTCTTCACACGCACTTATTTCAAGCTCCCTGTTTAAATGGTTATACAAAAACTTGAGTTAGGGAACCGTAAATTCCATCCTTTGCAGAGAAAAAGTGAATATTTAGACATACATGTCCTTACCTCTCTTCCTTCCCCTTTTTCTTGGCACGCCTGTCACACTTTTTAGCAACCACATTGTCCCTGACAACATTACCCAGTTCCACAGTTGCATCATTATCCACATCAGAACTGTCTGATACATCAAGTGAAACCTGGAGTGGAGGAATAGAAGCTCTCGATTCTGCTTTTGAAAAAGCTACAGGGCCACCATCTTCTTGTTCAAATATCATTTGAGCAAATGGTAAGTTGCCACTCTCTTGTAATGCAGATGAAGAGAGAAAGGAATCTTCAACAGCCTCATCATTTCCCGTATGACTAGAGAGCAGATTAACACCAAAGGCGTCCCCCATATAAGATTTCTTCATTCCAAGTGAAATTCGGTGCCTTTCCTCATCAATCTGATGGTATCAGTATGCACAAAAAGCCAATTAACAAAATCAGTAAGCAATAGCTAATGACGAAAAATGTTATAAGAGGACAGGATCATTCAAAGAGAAGATGAATTGGTTGTTCCGTTCCATAACCTAAGTAGGTTTTGTACATGCCAATGTTCTATATTATAATAACAAGGTTCTAACCTTCAGAATCTTTGCTACAACTCTATCACCTGCTTTATATTTAGTTTCAACATCATCAATGTGCTCATCCGTGACTTCTGAGATATGGCACAAACCAACCTGCACAAATAAGTGTGCATCAACTTAATGACTATATAGTATATATAAAGACTAAATTACTTGAAAGCAAAATACCAAACATATACCAAGCTAGTATTATCAATTTTGATAAATAATCCATATGCCTCTGTCCTCTTAATCTGTCCATGAACGAAATCTCCAACTTGCAGAGCTGAAAAAGAACTTGCATCTTCAGTATCTTTCTTCAGTGTTACATCAACTCTCTTTGAAGAAGTATCCACAGATAACACCCTGCCCAATTTTTTCAGTACACAGCACATGAAAGCCAACAGTTTAACTTGTCTATGAATTGTATATACCTGCCGTCCACAAGTGTTCCGACTGGGAATTCCTTTTCAGGACTTTCAATGTACCCATCCGACAAATTCGTTAAAAGGATTCTAGCATCAATGTTTCGTGAAAGCATAATGAAACATCCTTTTGATGTAACATTTTTTACATATCCCTGCACATTTATAGTGGTAGATCTTAACTAGATTATTTATAATGACAAGCCTCAAAACTATTAAAGAATACAGTATGCAAAAACAAACCAATCATTCAAACTGAATACCAGTCATGGTACGCTTAACCAAAACAAAACCACTGAGCAAGGTATAATTTAGCACGTCAAATAACTGTGTACACATAATGACTAGTATAGTGTAACAACTTGTCTTGAAAACTTGACATTCATCCAGATTGCCCACTGGGACTTGCCTAGCTTGTCATTCTTTTCCATAGAGTAATGACTCAAAACTCAAAAGGTCCATTTTTTATTGGTAAATGCCTACCAAGTATATTACCTGAGCAAGGTTTTTGAATAGTAATATAAATTACATGATGTAGAAGACAGTACCAAAACCATAAGGTCATGAGACCCTTATTGCTTGGGCTTGACATTGTACCTTTTCACCATTAAGTTATATTAAGGCCATAATGTTAATTAACACGACATGAAATAAAGTTCAATGCAAAGTACAGAAATTATTAGAACTACAGGCAAGATGTAGTAGAAGAAAGCAAGAAACAGAAATCAGCAATAGAAATAGTGTTAAAGGACAAAACAACTGATTAGCAGCCAACATATATGGACTTTTACAAGGGAAGACAATAAGAAGAAAAAAAGTAACTAGTTTTCTAAGCTACAAAATTACTCAGCACTCAAGATAAGCCTGACAAAAGAAAGTGAAGCAAAAACGATGTTACCACAAAACACGATATTGGGAAAAGAGAACCAAACTAAGCTCCAACTGAAAGCTCCAGGAAAACACCAAATTTACCCTAGGAATCAAATTCAGTCCCAATCCCAAATTCTAGAAATCAAATCATAGCAGCACTAAAACGAAATACATGCAAAGTTAAATATATATTGGAAACACCCAAGATATCTGAGCAACAAATGACACTCAAAGCTGTCAAAACTGAGAACAACAAGGAAATCATAGGGCAAGAAATAGGTCAAATCTTAATCACCTTGAACATGGAAATGGTGCTCATTGACAGGTGGGTGAAGGAGAAAATGTTGGACACTAAAGGAATATGGAATACACAAGATCCAAAGGATAATGAGCCTTATCTCTTGCTATGTCACCCACCTGAGCTATTTACTTATACTCTTTTGTTCTGTCAACTAGAGAATCAATGATTTTGCAGTTGCCACACTCAAACAAAGGCTAAGTAGAAAATGATTGTCTGAATTAAATAACTCTTTAATGATTGTCGAGATGAGTTTTGCTAGACTTGAAGCACTGGAAGTGGACAAATTTGTTCTAACACACTAGGTTAGATGGTTGCAAAGCGACAAACTTTTTCAGGAAGGGCGACACTGGCTGGTACAGTATAAAATAAGGTTCTTTTTCATGGGAATATGGATTAAAAAAAGATAGAAATACTCAGATAGAAGTCCAGAAGTAGCACACTAAACTCTAACTAGGAAAGATGTAAAATGAAGAAAACAAAAATATGAAAGATGTTTCAGGTAAGTAAACCACAATTGTTTTCATATGCAAGATCTATACAAAAAGCATCAAAGAACCACCTCCAGCAAGAGAAACACTAATACTAAAGTCCATCCAAATTGTTAAGAGTTATTTTATTTTGTTATTTATCATATGAGGGTATAATAGTAATTATGGTGTGAATCAAGCAAACAGATTTGGGCATCTCTGGAAGAATCATATTCGCAGAAGCGAAACATTGCCCGTATCTATGAGTTGTATGAGTTATTGTTTAATACAAAGCAAAATGAGAATCCTGTGAATGAATATCTGGCTTCAAATAAGGCTTTGTGGGAGGAATTGCTTCAATATCACCTTGTTACTACTGATTTGAAGGAAGCTCAGAGACAGAAGGAAGAGTTTCATGTTTCACTTATCCTAGCCGGCTTGGATCCTGCGCTCGAACCTTATAAAGCTCAAATCCTTGCTGGAAAGCAGTTACCTACGGTGGCAGATACTTTCTTCCGTCTCAATCGTTCCTTTCTAGGACAGAGATATGTGGTGCTGAGTACTGACTATTCTGGCCTAATTTCTGGTGATGCTGGTCGTAGTGGTGGACGTGGTAGTAGACATGGCGGTAGAGATGGTGGTCATAGTTTTTGTCGAGGAGGAGGCCGTGGTGGTAGAGACAATGGTCGTGGTGGTGGTCGCGGCCAAACACGGAAGTGTAACTATTGTGGAATGCTCGGTCATGTCGAAGACTATTGTTGGGACAAGTGGGACAAAACAGAATATGCACATCAAGTGCATTATGAAAATATGCAGTCCCAGGTCACCACTTCTTCTCCCAGAGATGATACTTCGGATTTCAATCAGACTTCAACGTCAGATACCTCATCTCCATTTGAACAGATCCTCCAGAAGTTTAACGTGCTTGCTAGTACCACCTCCCAACCTACTGCAACCATGGTACATATAGATAATCCTGCTTTTGTGGCAACCCAGTCACTATCCACCTCTTGGGTCATCGACTCAGGAGCAAGCTCTCACATGTCTGGTATAACCTATCTTTCATAATTGTAGTCCCATGAAACATAATATTATCTTGGCAGATGGATCTACGCGTCATGTGCTTGGTAAATGTGTCATTCACCCTACTCAATCACTATCATTATTTGATTCATTATATGTGCCTAATTTTTTATTTAATTGTATCTGTGAACCAGTTAACCAAATCTCTTCAATGTTCTGTGACATTTTTTTTCCAATTCGTGTTTTTCAGGACCTCAGGACGAAGAAGATTATTGGTTCGGAGCATGAAAAAGATGGACTGTACTACTTGGATCTACCTGGAAAGGCTTTCACTTCTGTTTCTACTTCTCCGTTGCAGTGGCATTATCGTTTGGGACATCCGTCTTTGGCTTAGTTGCGCCAAGTTGTTCCTCGTTTTAGTCATGTTTCTAGTCTTAAATGTGAGGCTTGTCAGTTAGGCAAGCATCACCGTAGTTCCTTCCCTCGTCGTAGTGAAAGTCGTCATTAGAGTCTATCTTGGCAAACATGCAATCACCACGTCCTTTTAACTTGCATAACAAATGTTTAGTGTCATAATTCATAGGTAACATTGCAAAATCTATCTGACAAGCAGCAATCTAATCAGTATACACAAGAAAAAAGAAAGCACCTGCACTTCCATACTAGGTTGAAGATCCTCAACCTTTTCTACACGTTTGGCAGAAGAAAACCTGTAAAATAAATATAAAATTTCTCAGAAACATATTGCAATGTAACCATAATCCATATCATCTAGTCTTCGTTCCACAAAAGCTGAGCCTCTATTATAAAGGAAAACTTTTCCAAGAATAATGCATTCGGAAGTTAATAGCAGCCAATAATTTGACAACCAAAATTAGTGCATGTGACAACAAAGCCAGATAACGTAACATGTTCCAAAAGGAATGTGAATATAACATAGAAGATAGTCACACAATTATTAACATCATACTGAAGAGGATATAACAACATATGCTGTAACCAGTGTACATTTATTTCATGCTAGAAAGTACTATTTGATTGAAAATTTTGACCATATGTTAGCGTATTTAAGACACTAACTTGCACTTTAGGTTGCACGGATACTCCAGACAGTATCCCTGTTTGTATCCATGTCCGACATGATACTTCCTCGACATGCATGTTGGACATAGTCCACTCAAGTCTAGGTCCCAAAGGAAAATCATAGTTGAAACATGAAACTGATTCGATAGGGTCACATGTTTGTTCAAAACATAATCAAGATATGAGAAAGTAACATTTATTAAAATATTTGAGACACTGGTCTGCACTCTATATTGCACAGATACTCCAGAGGACTGCATTCATGTTCGTAATTGTGTCCGAAACAATAATTCCTCGACATTCATGTTAGCCATGGTCTACCCATGTCTAGGCTCCAAAGAGAAAACACAGGTCAAAATGGAAGTGTGATTTGGTATGGTCTCATACTCGGTCAAAGCAGGTCTTTTTTAGAATTATTTGGAACCCAATATCCAAAATATGAGAGAAGAGGCAGACTGTGAGGAAAAGAATAACTCAATCTGCTAAGAAGTCCGGAGTAGAGGGGCAAGAACTAGTCATGGACAAGATGTAGTACCCCACTACCTCTTTGAGTGCTATAGTGGATTCACCTACTAGTAGGGTCAGATTGGGCTTGGTCTAGAGCTATGGCTGTCATGTTGGATGTTGGATCATGAATTGTCCCTTTGATTTGGGTTTGGATTGGTTGAACCACTCGTTGGAGATGGTGCCTTGAGATTGTGATTGGTTGGACTTGAGTTGGTCATAAGTTGATGTTTTGGGGTTTGAGTAGAGATATCTGCTTAATGGAGCGGACTCGGAATATATTATTAGGCGAGACCCATGGATGGTATAATATTCATTAAGAAGATCATCTATCAAATCAAATCAAATCATATATTTTATCCATCAAATCATATATTTTGGAGATCTTTTGATATCTTGAAAGATTCTTTGTATCTTCGAAGATTTGGATAATATCTTTGGTAATGCCTTTGGTTAATATTTTACCACTTCAGTTGAGATCCTTTCTATCTTTCGGTTGGACTTTGGTTGGAATTGAGACTTTCATTAAATCATATCTCGGAAGATTGAGTTGGTTGTTTAGAGATGGGGGTTCTCTCTCTCTGAAACTACTTTAGAAGCCATACAAAGAGTCCCTCTCCTTTCACTTTATTTGCTTCATATCACTCTACCTTTGAGAGAGAGGGGGAGAGAAGAAGAAGACATTTCGGAAGGTTATCGAAGTTCTGTCAACACAGACGGAGAATCGGTGACAAATTGTAAGGATGACTCATTCTACCTAGGAGTAAGCATATCTCAATTCAAAACCGAAAACCGTCCCGAACCGAACCAAAATAAGCAATTCGGTTTGGTTTCCAATGTTAGGTTCGGTTTTCGATTTTTAAGAACTAAAAATTCGATCTTTCGGTTTGGGCTTTGGAAATTACCTATATACCTTCGATATTAATTTTCATATTGCATAATTGTAATTTATTTATTGTTGTATTGTATAATATGACATTCTATTTATTTGTAATTAATTGTTGTTGTTTGGTTGATTGATACAAAAAAATTATTTGTAAAATACATTAGCCCGGCCTATTACACTATGGGACTAGCAAAATCAGTCCAACCGATTTAACCAAATAACTAAACCGAATTGGTTCGGTTCAATATAGTTCAGTTCAACAAAAAAATCGTTTGGTTCGATTCTAACGTTTGAGGATATTTAGGTTCAGTTGAAAAGAACCGACCGAATGATCACCCTTAGCTCTACACTTCTCTTGGGGATTCCAACAACGATGAGTGGACAAAACCCTTCTTTCATAAATGGAACCATGTCATCTCTAATCCCAGCTCCATCTCTTCTTTTGGTTTTGTGCCCTTTAGAATCTCTTAGATTTCGCTATAAAAAATATTTTCTTTAGAGTTGGGATTACCAGCAACGTCAAAAGGGGCAAAGTAAAACTCGCTATAATTTCTTTAAAACGAGCTAGAACTACGTCAATCAAATTCAAGACAAGCGACATAAGGATGCAACATGATAAGAGAAGCTAGCGAAGTGAGGACGCAACAAGATAAGAGAAGCATAAGTAAAGAGACGAACTAGAGGCTCCACTCTATCGAGTAGACATGCCACCACAACCACCATTCCGTTGTCTACCACTCTATTCGGTCGCATGTTGCTTGCTCATCATGCAAGCTCCCCCACGTTGAATAACATGGGGTTTGTTTGACTTTGGTAAAGATGGGGAACACTTGCTCGTTGACCCCTCTGGCCAAAGTAAGTATCACAAATCTGACCAACCGTCCATCCTACCTTCTATATGTTCTTGACAGTCCATCTTTTTGTCTGAGTAGAGTCTTTCAGTAGCATGTTTTTGCCCTCTTCCCCATTAGACTTGAAAAAGTGAGCCATTGGTTCAGATACAAAATACTATCATTACCGTCTGGATAATTACACATCCAGCTCGTAATCGCAACGACCCAATTGCAAGAGCGAAGCTCTACCAACTGAGTTGCCCTTCCGAGCCGGGTAGAGTTTGCATGAAAGAGTTAGATGCTTAGAACTCTCTTTTATGTTTTCCCTTATATTCCTTTTCGTTGATTCCTTGATTTTTAAAAAGACTATATAAAAAGAGACAATATGTTATATACTTCTTGTATGCTTCACGTTGTTAATGATCCTTAGGGTCTGCTCAGATTGAGGGTTAAGAGAGTTAAGGAAAATTTACGTGAGGGAAAAAAAAGAACCATGTTTGGTTTGAGGGTAGAGGTTTAGGTGGAAGAGTAATAGAGGGTTAAGTTGAGATTTGTTTAACCCTCTTTTGTCCATTTTTTTAACCCCCCAAATCCGGAGATTAACGAGGGGGAAGTGAGCGATTTTGTTTTAAAAGTCATAAATACACCCCACTTAACTCTTTCCTCGACTCAAAACCTCCAATCCAAGCAAGAGTTATTAAACACACACAATTTAACTCTCCTTCCAATCCAAGCAAGGTTATATGTATTGACTCATTTCTCCCTCACTTAACTCTACCTCACTTAACCCTACTTAACCCTGCTTTTTTTCCCTCAATCCTAGGAGACCCTTAATGAAAATGTGGAATGTTGCTTATAAAAGAGAAATATGTGTGGCATTAAAGATGTTGATGAAATACTGCGATTAATAAAGTAAATGTTGGTGAATAAGCTCATGTGCAACGTTATAACTATTGACACGTATCATATTATGTTGTCAAGATAGTTGGCACAATTGTGTTTGACACAAAAAGCTATGGCATGTTGTGTTAATATTTTGAGGAAAGTTGTTTGAGTAATAGAATGGACATTGAGTTAGGAAGTATGACGATGCACGATGTTGAGCTGAGGCTCTAGAGACGAGAATGAGCCGAGGCTATAGATTATGGATGGAATTATTGTGTTGTTGAACACATAAAAGATGGTTTTACATTGATGTTGCATTATATTTAATTGTGTTTATTTTATTATAAAATAGTTCCATTTGCATACGCATTGGTCTGGATAACTTGTGCACATGGAATAATTCCTCGAAAGGTGTTCGGAGCACCGAAACCTTGTCACCGGAACTTTGTCAGCCTAGGAGGAATGTGTTGTGCATTTTTCGGCGAGGAAGAATGGCATGGGTATTACAAGACCTTTAATGGGGCTATCTACCTGCACTAAAAGGTACGTCGTATACCGTTTTAGTCGGAAAAAGGGGAAGTCAACCATTGGCCTTCATGTAGACAAGATTGCAAACTAACTACTTGTTTTACATGATCTAACAAATTGTGTTGTAGGACCCAATATGTGATAATGCTAACGTTTGTTTAGCATATAGACGAACTTGTAACACTTGAATATTATGTAGTTCATAACATTTGTTTTGTAGGAACGGATCCTCCACTTCTAATCCTTCTTTTGTAGGGACGGACACTATAATTTATATTTGCATGATAGTGTGCGCTACTTTTAATAAAGGATGACACATTACTTGATCTTAAGTTGGTTTGTACAAGAACTAAGAAATAGATAGTAAAATGGTTATTAACTTGTCATAACAAGAAAAGGAAAGAGGAAGAGTTAGAAAGACAAAATTAATAAATTGAATACTTGTGCTTTAACATGATTTCTTGTGTTAAATTTTACGTGGGCTGGGTTCCACTAACCAGTACATCCTAGTGTACTCACTCTCACCCCTTTAAGGTATGTACATCCTAGTGTACTCACTCTCACCCCTTTAAGGTGCGGGAGACATTTCAGGAACTCAGAGGCCCGGACGCATTCCTTAAAGTTGTTCTCACTTGTCTCGTATGTGGCATAATGTATCGTAATAGTCCCTTGGGACATAGTCATTTGAATCCTTGAATAGTTCTCAAATTCTTTCGGATGATTCTTATGATGAGTTCCGCTGCTAAGCATTGCAATTCTTCCGCCTGACTCTTAAGATTTTCATATTCACGGACTACATGATATTTCCGTTGCCTTATAAAGTATTAAAGTGAGATCAAATCGAAATGCTAAGCCTTCTACAGGTCAAGGTCAAAGTTAAGCTTGTACGGCATCACGTCCCCAAGAACCCGATTATTGAAAATCGGAACGTGACACAAGATAAGCCAGGATGAACAGTGATTCACCTTTAATCATTTCGTTACTGCTCGTCCGACTCATCACTTCTTGATGAGCAAGAAACAATTTCTTTTAATTTTATTCAAATGAACCTCCAGTCCCATTGGGAATATCCACAAACCAGCACTGTGAGAAAAGAATAACACAATCTGCTATAAGAAGCCTGGAGTTGAGGGACAAGAACTAGTCATGGACAAGACAAGCAGGGATGAACAGTGACTCACCAGCCATCATTTGCCTGGAGTTGAGGGACAAGAACTAGTCATGGACAAGACAATCAGGGATGAACACTGACTCACCAGCCATCATTTCATTCAGCTTGCTTGCCACGAGCAAGAAACAATTTGCTCAAAAAAAATTTTGAATGAACCTCCAGCCAATGGACACCAATAAATAATACAGAGAGACACATACGTGTACACTTTTCGGATCTAACAAGAAGATATAAAGAGAGGTGAATATACATTGAGACATAAATAAGATGGAAAACTAAAAGGATATCTACAGAAAGACGAGTAGAAGATGATCACAAGAAAATTGTCTGCGTACTCGCCTTTAAAAATGAATTTATTAAGTCCAAAGTCTGGAGAGATGAATAAATGGGCCCATATAAAATAAACGAAACGAATACTCCCAAAATTGCTATAATTACCTAAAACCAACTATCCTGGAGCAATAATCAACAATAATACCTAGTCAAACATAGCATAACAACTATACAGCAATCGACATAGAAGAGTATATGAAATTTCTATACAGTACTTGGCTCAACTATCACTTCAATGTGAAACGTAGAATGATACTAACTTTAAGTCACTAAGTGTGTGTGTGTGTATATATAACACAGAAAAGTTTTTCCATTAGAGTACTCAGCTCCGCAATGAGTTAGAGATAAAACATTATGGTGGTACAAACTATAAAAAATTCGTTGTAAGTAAAGGATTGAGAACAGAGACTGAAAAGTACTTGATACTTACACTCTCTCGACAAGGGTTTTAGGTTGGACATTCAGTAGTGACGAACGTAAAGACAAGTCAACATGAACAAATCCGTCAGATGATCGATTAATTTCCAGCACCTTGCATTTGACAAATTGTCCTTCCTCGTATACAGATAGGGGCTGAGGATCCCAAATATCTAGAAGTTCCGTATAATGAACCCTTCCATATAGATGAGGACCGATCTGCACAAGTAACCCACCAACACCAGGAAGTAACTTCTTTATTTTACCACCGACAACATTCCCTTGCATTATATGGTCAGGACCATTTACACTTGAATTCCTACTTTCTTGATGGTCTTTGACATGAATGTTATGATCAATTGGTGAAGAAAAGCATAGCGTCAATCGTAACAGGTTTTTCTCTTTATTTACAGCTATAATAAGCCCTTTAACAACTTGCCCAACGTCATAGCGTTTTCGAAATTCCCTAAGTTCGCTTGGTTCGCAAGAAGTATCAAGAATATAAATCTGTGCCCTGAGAGATCGTGATATTGTTAACCAGACCCACTCGCTATCAATCTTGACCACATACCCTCTGACGGTTTTTCCAACAGAGAAATCCAATTCTTGAGCTGAAATTGTACTCATCTCTTCCACCGTCCCTGAAACAAAATATCAAGAAATCGAATCATCACCTAAAGAGAATCATCATCAGAAAAAGGGGTTTATTGAGTATATATATCAAATGGCTAATAACCACAAAATATGGAAGAAATTAACTTCGCAATCTCAAAGTATAAGTTAAAAAGTAATGATGTAAATAAAAAAAATGAGTTTAACATTTCTAAGCCGGAGATGTACGAATGTATGTGTTTGTACGCATGATAAATGATTGTTCTGTTCCTTTAAACCTCTAAAGCTACAACCTCATCAACTAATATTCCCATGCTTATAGACATGCTAAACATTCATACATTCATACACCCCTTGCTCAACCATGTTTAGTTTATTTACCTTAACAACATATACATCAGCCGTAAGAATGAGAGCAGAAACAGTATAATTATCAATTGATTGATGTTTACAGTTACCAGGGTTACATTATTACAACCAGCCAGGCGAGACGATGCACTCATGACTACTATGTCCCATGTAGGTGTTATTTGCAATAGTATACTTAATTTTACATCTTTCCTAGGAGATTGATTATATAACTGTACATGATACCTTTGTGGACTGCATCCTAAATTCTCATCATCCTTTTTTAACCATTTTATATTAGTAAAGTATTATGTATGCTTTCAACCTTCCAAGTTCCACCATCTACTTCATCATTTTTTACTTTGTTTCTTTTGCGCATGATTAGTACATAAAACTAATTGTCATTAAGCGTTCTGCTAGGTTAACAGTAAACCCCTACTCCACTACAAACATTACTAAATTCTTTGCTACAACTTTCTTTACATTTTTAACATTACTAAATTCTTTGCTACAACTTTCTTTACATTTTTTTGAAGTCACTTTCAAGAGATCCATCAACTAATATCCTTTCCAATGTATATCTAATGTAATTTTAACTTCTGTTTCTTCCGTATGAACATATAATCATCTAATATAAATAATACTATAATAGCGATCTTCTCCTAATTATTTGCTCCAACTTTCTTCTGTAAGTCTAAAACTCAGTTGCAGTTTCGGCATTGACAATTCAGATTGGAGTTGTATTTTAAGTTAAACTATAATGTATGCAAAGTATCTTGAACGAACGCGGATGGGAAACCACACAGCAAGGACACAACACGGACAGAGCCTATTTTGAGTGTCCTAGTGTATATTGGAGTGTCCTGGTTGCTCCCAATTCATTTCAATTGTGTCCGAAATGACAAATCCCAGATTTTGGAATGTGTGTTCCTAGAGTCGCAAACAATAGCTAATATTAGGTACAAGACTTGGTCATAGTTAGAAGTCAATATAAATATGTAAACAAATTGGAAAAGGGGAGGACCATCGTTCACAATGAGTGACAAAATTTCCTTGAAGTTGAGTTAAAACTTATATAACATCACAGTGGAATGAATTATCAACTTATGAATCAAATCAAACCCATAGTCGATTATCACTTGGGAAATAAAGTTATTATGTAACTGTCTACAACTCATACACTGTAACAGGGAGTTGAATGATTATCTTTAGAATAGATTTCAAAAAGTAGAGAGATTGAGATTTGAATCCTTTTCTTCCATGAAGCTCTGTACAAGGGTCATGTCCTCTGTGACATTTGCAAATACCATGCCTTTTTTAGAGCCTCATCCAAGTTCATCTACCCTAATTCTAACAGAACCTACTGTAATATTCTATCACTCATCCAAACTGGTGCATCAATTGGTCACCATTGCACATGACAAACACCTGAGAGTAATCAGATTCCAATTTGAAGGCAATAACTTACCCCTATTATCTTAATAGATTTGGAAAAAAGAGGTTAACAAATATCACAGTAATTAGAAATGGGTGGAAATCTTTTCTCATACCAGATTATGTACAGAATCAACCATCTGAAGACAGCCATGCACTGAAGCCTTGCAAGTCTAGCCAAGGGTTATTGGGTGTCCACACAGATATTGAAAGGAGAGTCAAAAATTTATTCCAAGCGATGATCATCTTAAATTACAGCAGTTCTATCAACAATTTGCTTTCTACAGCAATATATTACTTGAGAACGAAGAAAGAAACAAAGCCAATCAAAGACTACAAATATCTCATAAGAAGAGCAATTTGTAGGGCACATACAAGAGGAAACAGGCTGTCACAAAAATGAAGAAACACATGCATTCAGCCAAGGAAAACTTATGAAATGAGAAGTACAAGGATCGACATAAAAAATAGAAGGTTGTTCTGTACAAAGATATTCAACACTAGAAGAGTTTCTCTAGTTTCGGATAATGTAATAAAAAGATAAAACAAATGTCGCAACCAGAAGAATTAGTACCTGAAAGAATTGAGGGTCTAGTGGACAATTCCCATTCATGTCCTTTACCCTTTAATCCAGATTGCTGAGTGCTTGCAACAATTTTTGCATTAACAAGCTGCCCAATTCTGAATTTTACAAATGGATTCTCCAGAGAATGATCCTCGTCCACCTACTTAAGCAAAATTTATATCAACTATACCAAAAATTAAGGAAATATATGAAAATATTATACCTAAGAAAATATAAATCTATTCACCTCAGTTATATGTATTCTCCCACGTAAACAATTACCGAATTTTAAAATAAGTTCCAAAGGCTTCATATCAATTATCTGAACAAAGAAATTGTCAATCAGTAAGTTACAGTTACAATAGAAGGAATTCTACTTTGAGCAATTAACTAAGAGAAAATTGATTAACCTCTGCCTCAACCAGTGATCCTATATCATAGTTGGACCTTTTCTTGGCTCTTTTCGAACTAGAAGTCTCTGAGAACCCACTCAATGACTTAAGCAGCATCAGCAGCCGACCAAAAGAGTCGGGACTTGGAAGTTCCCCAATAGTAGCACGGACACTAGAAGACCAAGAAAACAAAGACAAGATATGAGAGTCAGGTTTTACACAAGGCCACCTACTAGATCTGCACTGTCAGTTGACAATATATCTTGTAACCCATTAAGCTAAGATGACTGCAATTTTGTGGCTCAAACTATGCAGAATATCTAAGTAAAAGGAAGATTCATGCAAAACAAATGTAGGCGCCGCAAGCAAAAAATGTGGATGGGTCATCCAAGTTAAGTTAAAATAAAATAAAGCAGAAAAGGAACACCACATATTTTAGGGAAGCAAACCATGGTCCAATAATGACAATTTTTGGGACACTACTGATACAAACATAAATGTCATGGGTCATTCAAGTACACTTTACAATTGGAATGTTTGAAAGAGGAATATGAAGCAAACTAAAACAAGGCTACCAGGGTAAATAATCAGACCAGTAGTTGGTCGGCATTGTCCGAAGAAAACAAAAAATGACAAGTCAATGTCCATTCACCCTTGTAAATCACAAATCTACGATAACACTCACAAGTCGGTCCAATTAGAATGATATCATAATAAATGTAAATTTAAATATTTAGAAACTAAAAATATTTAGACCAAAAATTGTTCGCCTTTGGTGTCAAAACTTTTGTTCGCACTCAGATGAGGATTATAGTGAATGTTGTTTGCTAATAATATTGATTATTTGACGACGATACTACAACCACCACAAATCTTTTATCCCAAAGTTTTGGGGTCGGAGTTGACAAGGATAGAGAAAGAAAGTCAAATATGAACCTTTGGGATCTGATGACTTAAAATTAGTAGGATGAAATTAATGGCCAAGAGATGCCAAAAATTAAAAGATTTTGCTATATAGCAGTAAAGCAGGATATATGTAGGAGCTTCTAGAGAGTACTTTTATGCTTAGAATACCCTTCAAGTTGAAAGGGATTTTTAAAGATTTCTATAAACCCAGCCAGGCTTTCTTGGATGACTGTTGTAGATTAGGAGGGGAAATGTCCAAAAGTAGGTGTAGCCGAATTCAAAATATTAAACAGATGGCTAGCAATGGTATAGTTTGCAATATCGGTCGATACTAATACGTTTTGACATGTCCAGATCCGATACCGACCGCTACCGGTAGCCGACATTTGGGATCTCTTTTCCAGTCAATTCAACAGGAAAAAAAATGAACAAAAAAGATCAATAAATTAGCGAGGGTGTGAAAATATAGTAAGGTTGTAAAAACATGTAAAATGAAGAAAACTTATTTATCGCAAATAAACCAATCAGCAGGATGGCTATTATTTTATTCAATTTCAAAAGTAATAATAAACAACGCAGCTAAATATTTTATTCAATTTCAAAAGTAATAATAAACAACGCATCTAAATACTTAAAATTATGCCTAAATGTACAAAATATTTTTCTGAATTTTTAATAAATTTATTAATAATTATTTGCTTTCTGGTACAAAAAACATCTGATACTCCAATACCATCGATACCCATACTCATAGGAAGGGTTTGATAAGGATTCCAATACCGACACTACATAGTAAGGGTAAGGAGTGAAGTGTATTTGTGGGAATTGGAGGCAGTACCAATTTAGGATAAGATGAGAGAATCATTTGAGGTTTGGTGTCTATGGAAATGGGCTAGTGAAGACAAATCATGAACCAGTCGGAACACTAATATAGTTAAGGGAGCCACTAAAACTATGTGTAGGCCACAATGAACTTGGATTGTAACTCTGAAAAAGATTATATCATTTGCTAATGACATGTTGAAATGTCTTTGACAAAGCAGAGTTGGAGAAAAAAATATTAAGAGCAGAGCCAAAAAAAAGACTTTCGGGGTAAAGGATCCATCTTTGTTGTCACAATTTTGTCTAATGCCTTTCCCAACATACTAGATATCTGCATCATATAGGAAGGAACCCTATTATGGCAATGAAATATTGGATTCACCTTTGGCCATTAACAAAATTCCTGTTGGGAAGCTTTTGTGTGTTGTAATCAATTACTGAAGCATATCCTATTGTATGACCATACTCCGGAATTGAAAGCACCTATATTCAAAAGACAAAATGAACTCAATTTAAATGCAGTTAAGGCATATTTCAACTGATAAAAAAACACTCATAAAAATGTTTACGGTGCTTACTAAGTAATTCTCTTTGACAGCCTCCACAACTCCATTTACCGTCTGATGCAGCTCCAGGTTCATAGATGAATCCCGTCGGCGCTTCTGGAAGATTAAAGAAAGAGGTGAAGCTACACTAATATCTAAATTTGAGTAAAATAAAATTTTAATACATCTTGGGTTGTATCTGCATCCTATACATACGAAACTAAAAAAAAGTTCAGCTATCAGCACATGCATCAACATGATATCATTTTTTTTACTTTTGATAGAAGGTCAAGCATTTTTTTCTTTTGATAGAAGGTATTACGGTAACAAGTAAATTAAATCAAATCAATTAAAAAAGCCTCTACAAGTCTACAAAATATAACGACAGAAACATCAAATCAAACCTTTCCCCACTATAACAACCCGATTAGCTAGAAAATCAACATTGTCATAAGTTGCACTAGTAGAGCTTGACCATGGGTATACTCTCCACATCCTCTCCAACAAAATATGTGAAACAGAAAGCAGCATAATTGATATATCGAAGCCTCAGGAAAAAACAATTAAAGAATAAAAAAAATATTGATGTATCCATGGAAGAGATTACGTTATGCATCACAGCTTGAAGTAAACTAACCTTTTTTGTTGTTAAGCCATTAGATCCCTCAACCCTAGCACCTTTAGTAAACTCTGGTTTGAGAGATAAATCAACAAGGCCCTCGGACTTTGATATGTCAAGAACAAAAGCTTTAACAGCAGACCCCTCTTTCACCTTACTTCCACCTACTACAAAACAAAAATGGGATCATTCGTTTACAAGCTAAGAAGAAGCACAGATACTCCAAAAATCCAAGATGTGACATTTGTCCGAGTCACGTCGAGTCACGTCGTGTTGGACACGACATAAACACACTCCAAAATACACTAGGAAATAGGTGCCAAATCCTTTCGTTGTATCCATATCCGTGCAACATAGTTTATAAGTGTCAAGCGATAAATCACACATAAAATACTCACATTGATGGTTTGCAACAAAGCCTACAATTTCAGCATGATCTTCGAAACTAAGAACCAGCCCAAATTCTTTCCTCTCTTGAATTACTCCTTCAACCACACTGCCAATAGTGAAACTTTTCACCCAACTCAAATCAGATCTTTTGGCATCTGAAAATTGCAATGTTGCTATCTGCACAAAGAGAAACACACATTTGAGTACAAAACATCAAGAGAAAACAAACAGCATTGTGCAACAAAAGCAAAATGAGAAGCAATAGATCAACAACAACGAAATTATCTCCAAACAAGGAAATGAAAACAAACAGTGGTGAGGAAAACGAACAAGATATATAGAACATGAATAACAGAGTGGCATGCAACAGAAACTAATGAACAATGACTAAAGAGGAGCAAAATAGTACTGGGCTACAAGAACCGATTGATTTTCAGAACATATGGCAACGTAACTCAAAAAAAAAAATCATAAATATGACAAAGAGAAGGTAGGAAACATGAAAAGCGCAAAATCAATCAATGAATACGACCAGACAGTCAAGAATACATTAGGAGATGCAGTACCATATCCATATCTTGTGTCATTGTGTCCATCTTTCAACAAAGAAGAGTAGTCTCCGAACTAAGAATATGAATATACATTTAAAGTTGAAGTCAGATTAAACTCCAAATGACAGGAGTTAAGATTAGTTATCAAATATTTTGGACTAAAATGTGCAGATGAATAAATATGGAAGTTGGAGGCTAGGAGCCTTTAATTGCTAGCATATACAAGAAATTATCAGAAGTACCAATACACTATCCATGAACACCTTCTATCCTCATCTACTTAATATAACAACACATACATAGATAGAAACCTAAACAGGTGTTAGTAGGTCATAGAACATTAAAAAAACGAACATGAGAACATAAAATGACTATGTTACCATTCAGAACAAAGTCATAAACATGATTTGACCCAAGTTAAGATTTTAAGCTAAAGCAAGATCACTGAAGATCAGCATTATCAGTTTGGTGTTGCAAACACAATTTGACTAAAGTTGTACAGATTATAAGCCAGAGCAAGATCATTGAAGATCAGCATTATCAATTTGAATCAAAATTGGCATGAATATTGTGCCGATCACATCCAATTAACAACATATTTCATGAATTCATTCAAGAGCATTTCATACTTTTACTATATGTGACTAACAGTGGGGTTGGTTCGTTATGACATAGCAGGTAGATAATACTGTTCAAATACATGAATTCAGACCACAGGAAAAAGTTCTTCATTTACAGCAAACTAAACACAATCCATGCAGGGATCAGCCAGTGTTAGAAAAAAAGGCCTAGGAAGCAAGAGCTGCTTAAGGCTCCAGGCAATACGATTGCCACCTAGATCCATTCAAGAGAGCTGGCAGCAACGAAGGGGTTCTGTGGAAACGCCAAACGGTGGCGGAAGAGGTAGATTATTTTTTTTTCCATCTTCCAATATTGTTTCCCTCTGCTTTCCTTTTTCCTTCACTGTATAGTTACTGCAGCTATAAACAAAATTCTACAGTGTACAGCAAATCAGTAAAGCAAATCAGTAATTGTGCAGTGAAGAAAGGAAATAAGAAAAGGAAAATGAAGAGGGAGAGCGAAATAAAGAAGAATAACAATAGCAAAAGCCTTCACCCAGTTCTTTTGGGGTCAGCTAAAATAGACAAAATTTAACAAACTTTAATGTTCAAATTAAAGAACCTATAATTTTATTTCTATTGTATTAACCAGTTACCAGACTACGAATTGGCTTTTAACATAGTCAGATTAGATAAATATATATTGATTAAAATTTAGATGATAATTGTATAGAATGTTGAAACATACAATTGATTTGTTTCTTCTCTTTCTATATTCAAATTAGTTGCAGTTGTACAATCTATTAAATGGTTATGTGCTAGTAAGATGCTAGTTCATATGACTGCTTATATGATCTATAGTACAACTTCAAGCAAGGTTGTGAAAAGCGCTAGGCGCTAGTCGGGGTACCTGCTGCCTAGCACTTAGCCCGCATAGGTGGCCACCTAGATATAGGGGGTTCAAAAGATATAGGAAAAAATTAAAAAAACCTAATAAAAATTGCATAAAAAGTCAATAAATCCCATAGCATGAATATTCGGGCGTCTGGGGGACTAGGCGGGAATCGGGCAGACACCAGCCGCCTAGAAGGCCGCCTTTTAGAATAGTGACTTCATGTGTTTAGATCAATGTCGCACGGGCATGAATACGACGTGACAAAAATATGGACACTGTGACACAGCACCAATCTTAGTGTCCCAGCATATTTTGGAATGACTGTGTCGTGCCAAATGTGCCCACTCGGACATAGCACCTATTTTGAAGTGTTTGTGCTTTCAAGGTTTAGGTTTAAAATAGTTTTTGATTCCTAGTGATGTGCTTATATATCTTAATCAATTTGTCCTAATTCTTTCACATGCAAAAGAAATTAGGGGTTTACTTGCTACTAGTCACCATTTACCCTGCCGCGCCAGATAAGTCCCTCGTTGCCTTTCCTTAGTCTTCCCTTTTTTCTATCCTTTTATCTTTCATACGTGTCGGCCTCAGATTATTCTGGCCGAAATTGGCTGAAAGCATACCTCAGAGTCTGGCATTGTGCCTTGTCAGCCAAGATTAATATAATCGGTCGGCATCACATCATTAGACTTCAAACCCAGTCTCAAACACAACGGTTTCGGATGATTTTCTAAAACTTGCTTGATATGCCGCCGTTAGTTTAAAGAATATATTAAAGCATCAGAAGGCTTCCAAAAGGAGGCATGTGGTTGGCTTAGATCGAAATGGTGAGATTCTAACTACTATAATTGTTCAATCAGCAGACATGCAATAAGCGAAGGGGATAATGGTTGTACCATAAAGTAGAAATTGCTGATATTTATGGTAGATCAAGAAGTAGAATAGACATAAGCAAGCTCGCCAGACATGCATTTATGTACATACTATTATAAAGACATATGCTTTCAGCAAACATGCTACACGAGAGCTAAACACCCTCAAAAACCAGCTAACCTAAGAACTGAGGCAGCAGTGGATGAAAAATATCCACAAGGTCCACAGTTGAAGCAGGCGATTACAGTAAGAGCAAATAAAGAAACACGTAGACAAATCCAATTTTCAACACGCATATGAGCCATAGGAATTTCATTATGCTTATGGAGTCGTGGACAAATATAACAAACTATGTTTCATGAAAACAAAATAAGTAAAGAAATTTGTCAGCTGAAAGTTAGGACTTGTTATACGAACAAATGTTTCCTATAACAGAACCCTAACCCCTCTTCCTGTGAACCTCAGCCTTTTGGAAAAACCGATTTAACCAACCATTTAGAAAGACCCGCCCATGCTCGTCCATGAAAATAAGTAACTGGTGAAGAAGTACACAAGCCAGTCACTGCTCGATTTTTATTAACCAAGATATTTTCCTTACTCTGGCCGGTCAATACCTTACTTGGTTGGGTTCTATGTTGCAGGGACGTTGGCATATCCTAGTGTATTTCGTAGTGTCAGGGTTGTATCCAATACGCATCTGATACAACGCAGCACACAATTTGGTGTGTGCTTCCTAGATTGGATTAAAAGTTTATTAGACATGCATAACGTGCAAGAACTAGATTTTCCAGAAATTTCACACATTTACTAGATCCAGTCGTATACCAAACTATGACGTGCTAAAATCCTTGTCATAGCACCAAAACTCTAGAACTTCGGTGCAATGGCAAGGATTTTAACATGGTATCAGAGCAACAAAGGTTCAGATCCTCCCTTTGGCACAACATTTTACGTGAATTTTATAAAAAATTATACCACGGCGTGATTTGAACACACTTTGCCCAAAATGGGCCTCGACTAGCTGGAGGCGTGTTGAAGTAATATAAATTTTTGACCCTCGATCCTCATCGTAACTCTAGAATTTTGGTGCAGTAGCAAGGACTTTAACAACATCCATAAATTAACTTCAGAACTTGCAAAAGAAAAACATGATCAGAGGCCATACGTTTTCGACTAGTCATCATATTTATATGTCTGTTATGATTGCACTTTATAGGTAAACAGATCTTTCCATCACATGAATAATAGCCTTTAATGCAAAACCAACAATAGCTAGCTGCTATAAATACATTTCACTAAAGCGAGTTGTATAGTGGTATGTAGATTGAGCAATACCAAAATGAAACAAAATAAATATAATTTCTAACCTTTTCCTCCAAAAGAAAATAATCCCGAATAAATGAAACATCAGTTGAGAAACATAAAGACTGCTTCAACGAAAGTTTTATTCGACCTGTTTCCCTGTTAACCTGTAGGTAGAATAAAGTTGAGGTGGTAAAGAACCTACATTATTATCAATAAATACACACACAGATTTATAGAACTCACAATGAGGATGTGGGTGCGAACTGATTGTCCATGATCAAAAGCATCCGCCAGATTATCAACTTTTTCATCAGTGATCTTTTAAACAAGTATTAAAATCTTTAGCTGACAAGAACATCAATAAAAATAACTGGCATGCATATAGAAAGAAAAAGCACCTTGTATTTTGGTGAGAACCCAGTCAAACGTCCAAGAAAGCGAACAAAACAGCCAGTATCAATAATGTTGCAGATATAACCCTATTAGAACAAAAGAAAAAGGTTGCAGATGTCATAAAAGAACACATATACACCACATCCACTCACAACAACTATATCAGCACCAGCCCACCCAACTATATCTGATTCGCTTGCACCCATATGCATGTGCACACACACATTTAAGGATGAAAAAATACAGACACAAGCGAGAGAGAGTGAGGGAGGAGAGAGATGAATGGAAGATAAACCAAATTGCTATTACTAACACAGATAAAGTAAACATAACAGCTTCTTACAGGCACAACAGATAATGGATTGATCTGTGCAATATCCACTGGAATATCTTGAGAAGAATTTATAAGAGAGTATTTTGCTGAAAGAATTAAATGGTGGCCCTCGATATCTGCACAATGTTCCCCCGGAGATATGGGTCAGAAAAAAAAACATAAGCTGCAATGTAATCCATGTGTCAGTGACTCAGTGGAAATCACCATGCGCCACAAGACAAGAAAAATCTAATGGACTAACGTCAGTAAATTCTCATTTGTATGTATCAACTAGAAGTTTTAAAATATCATACTAAGAAACATGAGTTGTTCTCTGGAAAAAAAAGGTAGATTTCTATTTCAGCGAGCAGTGTCCATTATTACGAGAACACAATAAACCAGCACAAAAACAAGGTGCACATTGCCCAATTAATTGGTATGTATGAATTTTTATCATCAAATATTGAGGATGTAAATGGCTTTGTTAATTTTGCAGCGGAAATGGCCCTTAACAGAGCTAAATGGAACTGGAAGAGAAGGATGCAAAACACCCGATCACACGAATATGGGATAAAGGCTTTTTGTTGGTGTATTGATTGTGAAAGTTGTATGTGTTGGTTGACCTCAACTACACCTTGCCTAGTTCAAATTTCTTTTATAAATTCTTCTAGCCACAAGAAAACAGTAAGACTGATGAAAGTTGTGATTATTGACTATTGTACATGTACACGAGACAAATACTGAAGTCTGGGAATTAGTGGACACCCAACTTAAAAGAACACATGAACGTAACCCAGAAAAGATAAAGAGTCATACATTTCATTAATAGGATCATAAAATTTAAAATGACATATTGCATATCCATGTACACGACTAGGTTACATTACCTACTATCACAAGAAAAGTAACAAGTAGACAGCAATAGAACACGACTTGTTTTAGAATTGAAATCAGCAATAAAAATGGAAAGAGGTAATAGTGATAAGGTGTTTCTTCAAGGATATTCAGTGAAGTATTACTTCTGAGGCCAACTATGTGCATCATAAGGAGTAGAAGTTACATCAAATAAAGATGGTAGGCTTGATGAAAGGAAAGCATACCAAGGACCAGAAGTTGGTCAAACTTGTAGCCAGGCCTCAATGCAGATTTCAATAATGTGGCTTGCCCTAATAAACGCATACAAATCAGTACTCCACTCAAAGAACTAATGAAAAATCACCAGGTTAGTTGATAAAAAAAGCACCATGGTGATCTGCCAAATGCTCCGTGGAGATTGTCCCTTTCATGTAACTTGAACTGTTCACGTGTACAATGATTGCTTTAGCAGTTATCTGCTCAACAGTACCAGAAACAAGATCACACACCTTCACAACATCATCCTCTGAAACCCTGCAGATGACTTATGATATGTATCATTGCATAGGAGACTCGAACAAAAAAAAAAATTTGAGACTAAGTGCGGACACTCAAATTAAAACCAAATATCTGTAAGTAACATGAATACATTTATAAGTTATCGTCTATAAGAGTTATATTCTTGTATGTGATCATTTCACAGGCTCCGAATTTGCAAACTATGAACACTGTATAAGTAGCAAGGTAGTCAAAGGCGCAAGGCGCACTCAAGGCGCAAAGGGTCCAAATCGCCCGAGGCGCAAGGCGCACTTAAGGCGCGCGCCCGAGCGACACGAGGCGCAAAATTTATATATATATATATATATATATATATATATATATATATATATATATATATTCACATCGGATTTCTACATTGATAAACATGTGTGCTTCAAATTCTCCCATGTCTAGGTTGCAATCACTTTGAATTGAGTGAGAGAGAAAACAATAAAAAAAAAAGTACATCAGTTCAAAAAACAGTCTAAAAATAGTACAACAGTTAAAACAATAGTCTAAACATGTTATTTTTTCACAAGATTTTCAAGGCGCGCCTTAGCTATTCCAAGGCGCTCGAAAAAGGCGCACCTAGGCGCGCCTTAGGTGCGCCTTAAGAATTGCGCCTCGCCTGGAGTACCCTGAGGCGCTGCCCCTGCGCCTAGGAGCAAGGCGCGCCTTAGGCGCGCCTTTGACTACACTGCACTGATAAGTAGCAAGTGGAAACATCACCATATCCCCTTTTATATTATTCTGCTAATAAGATGTATGTAGCCTTATCCCCAATATATGGAGAGGCTGTTTCCATAACTCAAACACGTCATCCTGAATGCAAGCACCGAGTCTTACCATAATACAATACGACACAGTCATAAATCAAGAACATACTACCTAAATAACTAAAGCTGGTTTCCTCTTCTTAGTCATGGACTTATGATATGTATCATTGCATAAGAGACTCGAACAAAAAAAAAATTTGAGACTAAGTGCGGACACTCAAATTAAAACCAAATATCTGTAAGTAACATGAATACATTTATAAGTTATCGTCTATAAGAGTTATATTCTTGTATGTGATCATTTCACAGGCTCCGAATTTGCAAACTATGAACACTGTATAAGTAGCAAGTGGAAACATCACCATACCCCTTTTATATTATTCTGCTAATAAGATGTATGCAGCCTTAACCCCAATATATGGAGAGGCTGTTTCCATAACTCAAACACGTCATCCTGAATGCAAGCACCGAGTCTTACCGTAATACAATGCGACAATGTCATAAATCAAGAACATACTACCTAAATAACTAAAGCTGGTTTCCTCTTCTTAGTCATGAACTTATGATATGTATCATTGCATAGGAGACTCGAAAAAAAAAAAATTGAGACTAAGTGCGGACCCTCAAATTAAAACCAAATATCTAAGTAACATGAATACATTTATAAGTTATCGTCTATAAGAGTTATATTCTTGTATGTGATCATTTCACAGGCTCCAAATTTGCAAACTATGAACACTGTATAAGTAGCAAGTGGAAACATCACCATACCCCTTTTATATTATTCTGCTAATAAGATGTATGCAGCCTTAACCCCAATATATGGAGAAGCTGTTTCCATAACTCAAACACGTCGTCCTGAATGCAAGCACCGAGTATTACCATAATACAATGCGACACAGTCATAAGTCAAGAACATACTACCTAAATAACTAAAGCTGGTTTCCTCTTCTTAGTCCTGAAGTAACTTCCATCACTTTATATGGGCATATATTCCAAATCATATTGTCTCAAGGACTGAGTCAAATACATAAAGATTAGCAAGCCTCTGGTCTGCAATCCTGGTGGTTCATAGTCCTCAACGACTAACATCAATTTTGTGTATATCAACTATGAGCATGAAAGCGAGGGATCATTTATTACTGTATATTGCATATTCTTGTGCAGTCCTTTCTTTGTATGCATCTTCATGAGAAGCACTGTCACCAAAATGCCACTAGAAGCAAACACAGTAGCAATATATATAGTTGCATGAATCAGAATTATGTCAGCAGATGGGCAAGTATGAAATACAACTATATGCCAAAGAGAGCATACTTGCCTCCTGATTTCTAAACACATACTGCAATCCATGAAGACAAAGACGGTACAAAGCACTAGCTTTTCATTTGACAGTTCATGTGGAGTTAAGCAAATCATAGAATTATAAACTTCCATGTATAGAAGAGTTTCACATTTATCTTGGAACTTGGAAGTATCCACCCTCATAGGCTAAAATTTTCATGGACAACCCGTCACAAGAAAAAGAAAAAGAGAACAGGGTCCCGCGAACACTGGGTACACCGGGTGGCAGTAAAAACTAAGAAACTTGATTAAAGAAGTACAACTAATCTTCAGAAAAAATGAATGGGTGACTGCTCTGTGTGTGTGTGTGTGTATACTAGCATGGTAGAGACTGCAGAGAGGAGTAAACCTTTTGGTTGATGTCACAAAACTAATGTTGATTTTATGTGAAGCAGGAACTGAACTGATTATCCTACATTTGACAACTTGCCCAGCATGATATGCAGCATCTGCCTCAATACCTGGCTGCAACCCTAGCTCAGATCTGGAGTTAAACAAAAAGATATAATTAGTAATGGGGATTAGTATCACAAAATTAGATTTCAATAGCCAACAAAAGTAAAAACCTATTAGATTCTTGAACTGATAAAGCAATATACACCACGACTCCCAAACATGTACATAACAGATATAACAGTCTAGGGATTGGAAAATGTTGCCTTTCACATATGGGAAATTCTCTCTTTGGCAAAATAACTACCGATAAGCAAGACTTATCATCTTAGGTTTGCATCAATGTAGTCAAAGGCGTGCCCGAGGTGCGCCTAAGGCGCACCTGTGCCTCGCACCTCACTAGGTGAGGCGCCTTTCTCTAGGCGCGCATTGAAAGGCGCCAACAAGAAAAGGCACGCCTAATGTATATGCTCTTTATTTTAGCTCTATGGGCTCACCCGGCAGCAAATGATAGTGATGGGAGTATTGGTGGTGATGATGATTTGATGGAGTTTGATGAAAGATAGAATAATTGTTCTATTGGTTCTGCTTTTATTTTACAATTTATGTTCCTTTCATTTAGTTACTCCTTGTTAGAGAAAACATTCTTGTTAGTTTTGTTGATTGTTCCAATTCACTTGGTTATGTTTTAACATGTTTTAGTTGGTTTTAATATGTTATTTGGTTTTATTTCTTACATTACTAATTTATTTATATATTTCTATTTTTTTGTCTCGCTTCGCAAAGGTACGTAAAGTGCGCCTTGCGCCTCGGGCAACATGGACTCTTTGCATCTCGAGTGCGCATTGCACCTTTGACTACCTTGGTTTGCAAAAAAATCATGTTTCAGTGTCTATAAGACTTTTAGAGTATCTATCTGGAAGGATATTCTCAAAATTTTACTGATACAATATTTGCTAATAAGTAAAGATATATAATGTATCATCCTATGAAGCACGGATACTCCAAATTCCAAAATAGGAGATGTGCGCGTACCGAATACGTATACATATCAAATTAATTTATTATTATTTTACAATTTGGGTACGGGGCACCGTATCCATTTTTGGCTCCGGGTAAGTACCTGTTAGGATGGTATGTTTCTATTAGAAGAAAAAAAAAACATTTCTTTCAGTAAACCCTCTAAAATTGACCCAATACAGACCCACTAACTTAAGTTAGGGTTAGGGTTCGCTCACTCTCCCATTCGATCTGTGTGCCTCACTGTTGGCTGCTACCTCCGTGACTCATCTTCTTCCCTGTGGCTACGAGAAGTGGTGACAACTCTGGCGGCCACTCGTCTACATCATGGATGCTCACTTGTCTAGGGCTTATCAAATGATTCTGAGTTTTGCAAAAAAATCATTCTCCTGTGAGGAGCTAATTGTACCTTCTTTACACGACAATTTTTGAGCTGCAGCTGTATCAAACTGCAAATGCATCAAAACCTTTCAATTCTTTTACAATTTCACTTACTCAGTTACTCCTAGTTGGTGGTTCACCCACATTCTACTCTTTTACTTTTGAATTTTGGTAGTTTTAATTGAATGTTCCTCCCTACCGAACCACAACTTCTACATATTCATAGGGATGAATGATTGCTGAGAGTTTGACACTTGAGACTTTGTTTTATTTTCATATATTTGAAAGTATTAATTGAATTGTTCTTGTTTTTTATATATTTGAAGTATATATTGGTGTAACCGTACAATGGATTTTTCGAAATTGATGTATCCCGTACTGGATATGTATCATACCGGGTCCTTGTACACGTACCTATGCTTCATAAGTATCATCATATGACTTCATTAATCATTACATTTATTTACATATCGAACTGAAACTCCATACTAGGCTTGCCACATCACCTCAACTCCCCACCTATATTAAAGTTCCAGGAAGCACTTAAATCATTCCCTAAACTTAGAGATGTGTCCCTTTGCATAAAGCTATAATATGTAGGGGTTATACGTCCTCTAATAAATTTGCAATGTCGACACACAACACACTGATGGTAAGATAAAAACTAGTGTACAGTGAAACCTTAAAAGTTGTTCTGAAGATTTTTGACATATGACAGGAGTATCTATGAAATTAAGTATACGCAAACTAGACCAAAAAAACAATCACCTGGAACTACAATCTATTAGATGAAAGTTGACTCAACAAAAATGATGAAGCAGACTTACAAAAAACAATATCCATATCATAATGATGCAGGCAAATACCAGGTAAGAGGTCATATTGTGTTTTGTGGAAAATCCATCTCTTTTTATCAGCCTTGGCCATGAATTTGCAACTAACTTATAAAGATAAGACCCAGCCACCCAGGCACAAGTCTTACCTTAACTGGGTCCTCAAGTTTGAGCTCCATAGTCACTATCAAGACTATAGTTGTTGGTTCAGGTTCAGGAGCAGGCCCAGTTTAACCCAATAAGATTTATTCAACAGAACCTTCAAACCGTTGTTCGACCAACCTATCCTCCTGGACGATTTAGTTTAGCTATCAGCAAATATAAACTAATATCTAATTTGCTATGTTATCCGGACTCTCCACTTTAGGAGAAGTACATGTTTCCACCGGGTAGGACATGGGTATGGATATGGAATCCGTATCCGATCCTCCATAGTGACAATCAGATCCTTCATTGTCCTTTATGGTGACAATCAGAAGTCCTTTATGGTGACAATCAGAAGATGGGTAGTTAAGTATAAAGTTTATTTTAATGTGGTAGTGAAGTAGATAGTTTATTTTAATATGGTTAATTGGTAGTAAAGTTATGAAACCTTACAAATTTAATTGCATGAAGTCTTTTTATAAAACCATGCAAATTTAATTATAAGCTTGAATATATGAAATAATGCAAACTTTATTACAACCGTGTCTTTTTATGAAATCATACAAATTTAATTAGAGAGTATATCTTTTTATGAAATCGTGCAAATTTAATTACATGTCTTTTATGAAGCCATACAAATTTAATTACATGATGTATCTTTTTACGAAACCATATTCAAATGTATTTATTTTAAGTCATATCCCCGTACCCGTATCTAAAATCTGGATCATTTTTAGCCGAGTCCGTGTGTCCTTCAATTATGAGTTTGAAGGACCCGACTCTTGGATACGTACCCATACCCGACACCCGTACTCGAGTCCAGGTAACATAGCTAATTTGTATGATCATCTCAGACATCACAAGAGAATGTCAGCCCGCAGGAAGAGGTTTGGGTGCTCCTACTGAATTATAGTACAATGATCGTGTTATGCTTAATTCATGTAGAGATTACATCTTCTTAGTATATGGTTTAACAACGCAATTATCCTCGGTAACACTACTTCCCAAACACATGCATCATATCTCAAAAGGAGAAAGTTATGGAAGGCGGAATGAAGAGAGGAAATGGGTGCCTATGACATCAAACATCATTCATATTCACTTTCTGAGTATAATCCGGTTGCTATCATCAACAAATCAATACCCTAAATGACGGTAGCACATCCCTTTTCAGCTGAAAAATACTCCTCAAAATTACAATCATCGCAATTCTTTTAGTTTCCAACCTTTCCAAATCAGAAAGAAAGCATAGATTAGTTGGGGTAGGGTGGGGGTGGGTGGGGGGGGGGGGGGAGATGTTGTTAGTGAACATGAACTTCGTAACCCAACTGATTCGATTTGAAATGGAGGGATTGGATTTGAAATTGAGGGTTAGTGAATTTCTATTTATGGAGTGTATTCGAAAATTTTGCATTAGTCAAAAAAGAAGAAATTGGACTTTGAAAATCCACAAGATTGTTAAAATCAATTGATTGTTACCATAAGTAGGATAATTAAGGATTCTAAAAATCTTTATCAATCTATCACCATTCAAAATACTCATACAACACTTTTAAATTAATTGGTTATTATGTAAGCCTTTCTTTATTTTTGTTTACTCTTGTATGTTCTCTCTCTCTCTCTCTCTCTCTCTCTCTCTCTCCCCTATTTGTACCTCTCACATTTTTTATCCGAATACTTCCCTCTTCGTATTCAAAATACAAGTAAACCTCTATAAATTAATAGCCTTAGGACCAAGAAAAATCTATTAATTTAGCAAATGTTAAATCATATAGATTAATAATTTATTAATTTAACAAGGTCTTTTTTTCTTAAATTGTACATTGTATTTAGTTTCTCGTCTAAGAACTAACAATTCTATGTATTTGTTTACCCAAATAAAATTCATAAATCTACTTATTTTTCCCAAAAGTAGATTATACATTGTTGAATGTACTACATTATTCCATTTTATTAACCCATCAAAAACTCTACATATTTTCTCATTTTATAAACTAGCAATTCTATGTATTTGTTTAACCAAGTAAAATTTATTGTGACATGTTAAGAAAAGTTAACAGAAAAATCCAAAGGTGACATCAATTTGAAGAAGAAACAAACAATGATTGAGTCATTTTAGGAAGAGCTCATAGTTTAATCATAAGCACTATGTATATCAGGAAATTATTTATATATTATGTGGGAGTCGGTGGGACTTATATGGATTCTTTATAATGTATTATCTTATAAATTTAGAGGATTATTAATATCAGTCGGGACTAGCCAAAAATTATTATTTAACCGAGATAACTAATTTATCGGGTATTAGATTATCGAGGTTATACTGCAATCTTTCTAAAATGCAAAACCAATTTTTAAAATACACAAAAAAAAAGTTTTTTTAACGAACTTTATAGTAGTTTTATAGATTTTACTATATTAGGTTACGATGTTCCGCGGACACGGATAAGACAACATGGTAAGGACACAATGAGACAAGCACGTCAATTGTTTCAGTGTGTCCTAGTGTATTTTGGAATTTTTGTGGTGTGTTTGATGTGTGCTTGATACACGTATGCCACGACATAGCCTAGATTTTTGATAATTTATAAATTATTATAAATAAATAAATGTTTTCAAATAAATTAATATATGTATTTAATATGTCAAGTCATAGTAATATGGAATATGAGTTGACTAGTGCTATTATGGACGTGACAACATGGATGTCAGAATCTAAACATAGACTGGATTTTGTAATCCAATCCAAACAATTGTCCCAAGATTATAGAATTCTGCAAAAAATAAGTCATTTGAATTCTAAGATGCAAATCCAAGCTGGATTATAAAATCCACTATGACAACCCCCCCCCCCCAACCCCACCCCACCCCCTCACTTTTGACCATGCTAATTTGAGTATCTAACCGACGCCAAGAAAAGTGACTATTTAAGCTTCGACCAAGGGCTTGTAACAGATAATGATATCTGTCAAATATCCCTACAAGACAATGCCAGTTTAGATATAGAAACAGAGATTAGTACAAAGACATTTGACTATGTTAACCGCATTATCTACTCTATCATGAGAGAAACTGGATTAAGTAAACTTGGATCTCCTGATCGTCATATCGCATTACACAACCACATTTGTTATTAAAATTTTAGAATTCAAAATGTGAAACACAATTAAAAAAAACTTTGCTACAATAGCATCTTGTGTGCAAGTGAGAGTCCTGGATGCCATTTTACATGCTTGATATGTATATACATGTATTAGATTTTATCTTATACGGGAAACGTACAATGAGAATTAACGGTGATCTATAAAATTACAATAAATTAATAAATACATTAAAGCTTTCCCAAGTATGTAGCAGCTTCTAACTGAGGAAAATTAATCTTAACAAAAGAAAGTAATACCAAACTGATGTGATGCACAATCATACTTTATGCAACAAAGCCATTTATGTTCAATGTAAAATGGCTATGAATGAGCAGAAATGTGTATACACATTACACAAAAGTAATATCTATGAGAAGAATAGGAAATAATCTACCTGTGGGCAAAACCCTGCACCCCATTGTAAAATTTCACAAAACATCCATGCTTTTCAATTTTGGTAATCCATCCATGAGTAATCAGTCCTTCAGTAGCATCAGCATAAGAAGCCAGCACACTGAGCTTTGATTTCACCTTAATAAATGTGAAGTCAAAAGGTATTACTTCGTAATATATATCAGATTACTTTGCAAACATCAATGGAAATGAATCATGATGTAAAGCAAAAGTAAAAACTCTCATGTGATTAGGCAAAAATAGTACTAGAGTCTTCTTGTGTGTAACAGTTATTCGCTTTGATTTGCAGCCCAGCACACGAAACAACAACTCAGATCCAACCTAAACATATAGTTACCAAGTAGCAGGGAATGAGTTAAACAGTCAAAGCAGTCAAGGATCTTTTCTGAACAAAGTTGTATGTGCTGATCAGTAAGGAAGAGATAAAGAAAATACCTTAAACTTCTTTGCAGGTTTAATAATTTCGAGTTCTGACATGTGTGGAAGGGGGCAAAGTGCCTTTACGCCACTAAGGAATTGTACAATTGCACCAAAACCTTCCACGGCAATAATCTTAGCTTTCACCAGCATCCCAGGCTTGACATCTGAATGAGTGAAAACAGACCCTTCAAAAGCACTAGCCTGCAAGTAAAACGGCTTGTCTGAGAAATGTGAAAGGCAAGTAAACTACAGAAAATCCTTAATATTGTAGGGGGGTTTATGTAAGTCCCTTAATCTACCTAATTTAGAGCATAGTTTGAAGTATCAGCCAATACCGATACAGTTTGGCATGTTCAGATTCGATACCCGATACTGATCGATACAGACATTAGAGGTCTCTTTTCCGGTCAATTCGGCAAAGAAAATTGAACTAAAAAGACCAATTAGCAAGTGTGTAAAAGCATAGTAAGGTTGTAAAAGCATATAAAAGAGGAAAACTTATCTATCGCATATAAATTAATCGACAAGGGTGACTATTGTTTCATTCAATTTCAAAAATACTAAACAACACTGGAAATACTTTAAATTATGCATAAATGTATAAAATATATTTTCTAAAATGTTAATAATTTACTAATAGTTGTTCGCTATCCAATACCAAAAAATCCGATACTCCGATCCGAAACCGTCGATACTACCGATCATGATTCTCATAGGAATGGACCGATACCGATTCTGATACTTTCAACCTTGATTTAGAGTTACGCCCCCCAAATCATGTTATTTTCATATAAGTCCCCCAAAGCACAAGTTTGAGTTGAGAGCCCCCCTTGTTAACTTAATTAAACTAAGAGAGTATACTCCATCAACTCGAACGGAATTAAATCTTTTGACAGTTTTGTCTTCAACTTCCTCCTCCTCTCTCTTTGCTCCTCTTCCTCAACCAGGGATGTCACCCTCCTACTCGGCCGACACAACCCCTTCCTCTCCTCCTCCCTGTATCCTCTCACTCTTCATCACTACTACACTTCTCATCCCTCGACCCTCCCCCTCTCGAGTGTGGAGTCAAAAATAATATAAGGCTTAACCTTCAAAGGCTAGCACAGCAAAGTTTCAATGAGTATGTATACGAATACATGTAAGGACACTATATTGATACGAATAGCTACAATAGTAGTCGCCTATGTTGCATGAATATGTATACGAATACATGTAAGGACACTATATTGATACGGACACCATTTTCACGTGTCCATGCAATATAGACTAGCATCGTATGCTTTAAAACAAACCACTCTCTTGACTATTAGCTGATCAAGCTTGACCAAATCTAATAGCTCACATGTTAGCGATAAAAAAATTGCTCAATTTTCAATTACACCCACCTAATTGTGTGTTGAACAAGTAACAACATAACTAGAGTATTGGCATTTTGTGTACCATAGGATCACTAGAATTCAATCAGTTGTAAGTTGTAACAGGATCAGTTAAAATTTCAAATCGACCAGTTCAGCAAGTGCAGAAATACTCAAAACAAAGTTGGTGCCTGATGGCTCATCGATACAAATATTATATGTTAAAAGTACCTTCAAGGTGCCCATAGCTAGTCCTTCAAGATGCCTAAATCCAATTATACGAAGACGAACATGACTACCTTCCTTAAACTTCTTCTCAAGCTTCAGAACTTCATCACCAACATCAAATATCTATTACATCAAACACAATTCACGTTGAAAGATATTAGTGAAAAAGAACAATATTAAAAATCAAATAAAAAATCAAACGCTTGTCTGAAAAATGAACATACACTGACGTATGCAGCTGATGGCAATGGAGAGGAAGGAATTTCAAGAAGAAGACCAATCCCTCTATCGACTCTCAGAATTCGTGAATTATCATAAATTTCTCCAGTTTTAACATACTAGAAAAACGATATGGCATTAGCTCAAGAAGGATGCTAAATAAAAATATTCCATTAAATCATCAACTAAAAGGGAATTTAGAAAGCTGATACTAGTAGAGCAATCAATGAACGACAAAATCAAGCATCAACATGTCAAATACTTACAGAAGGGGGAGGCTTGTTATGTACAAGGTGAGAATTTAAGGTCAGACCAATAGCCCTAGTTGATGGATCTATAAACAAAATTCGTGCATTAACCTGTACCAAATGAGCAGGAAAAAACTTAGAATAGGTTATACCAAAAACTATGGAACAGATTTACTGAAGTGTGTATATAAATAGAGCTAAAAGGTAGCAATTTAATACTTTCGGTCCATTTCCATATGAGCACAACCTCAATGGTACTTAAAAGATGTTAGCAAAATGTAGTTCAATTATTAGATTTCCCAAGTGCTTTTTTTCTCAGCAATAAGGGTATTTTATTAATCATCTACTTTTCAAGATTTTCCCAAGTGCTTACTTATTTCCAATGTTTCACTATTGTGTTCTAGAACAAAATTACGCTTGAGCCCATGGAGATAAAAAAAAATTTTAATTAATTGAAAGATAAAGAAAGTAACAAATGTAGGGAAGAGAGCCATTTACCAAGGAAAGAGTGTGTCCTGGGGGTTTTACCATAACAGTAACGTTATGCATTCTCCACAAACTTGTATGCTTATTTGAAATTGTATCAGTGCCCTAAAATCTTGGCCAAAGAGGGTTAATCAATTGATTGATCGGACTAGCAAAGTTCCTAGCTGGCCACATAATTTGGTTAATTGGTAACAGGCATCGGCAAAGCAATTAATGAATTTTAAAAAAAAAAATCTTTCATCCCAAATCCCAAATTTCTGGAGTCGGCTATTCTAAATCCTTTTCTCCCATTCAGCTCTGTTAAAGGCAATGTCTTACAAGTACAACAACAACAAAGCGTTTATCCGAAATTTTTGGGGTCGCTTGTTTGAATTCTCTTCTTCCATTAGGCTCTGTTAAGGGTCGGATCATGTGTCCTTTGTAATGCTAACAAAAACCATACTCTTCTTTAAAACTTCAAACCATGTTTGTCTAGGTCTTACCTCTAAATCCTAGCACCTCCATCCTAGCATCCTTTGTAACAAATATATGCTCTTGTAAGGGGGGACAAATATATGCCAGCAATCCATCTTGGCCTGTTAAGGGACATGTCATGTGTAACATTAATAAAAACCATATCTTTGGCCTCAATCTAAGTTTTTGTATGCCTACCCCTAGTTCTAGTAGCACCTTTGACTATACCTTATCACTTATATGTAGTGCATTTATTGGTCCTTTTTGCACATGTCCAAGAACTTAAAACCACATGGCATGTCCCTTAACAGGCCAATGTTATCCACAATTGGGGCCACCTCCAACTTCCCGTAAATACACTCATTTCTTATTCAAACTTTCAATGTATTCAATAAAAATCAATGTCATATCAAATAGCAAAATTATTTAATATAACATTAAATTACATTTTTTCACATACCAGCAAAGGAATACAGCATAATAAAGAGGTCAAAACAGTAAATATATAATTTCAGGCTTTAAGTCGGTGGCTTGGTATCTTGGTCATCCAGGGTGCAACGATGCACGACATTAAGAAGCTTGACCAGAGTGAATAATACATTCATGATGATTTACAAGGAGAATGCTGCTTGCAAACATATTTTAATTGTAATAAAAGAACACAAAAGTATCTTGTTTAACAGCAGGGTTCAACCAAAGAATACATGTTTGATGGCTTAACTTTGATGATAATGTGCAGTAAAGATGCCCCTGAACCATCTAACTATACATGTATTCACTGTGCATAAGTTGTACCCTACCAAATTGACATATGAGATAACTCCTAGAGCATATGTTGAACAAACACAAGATCAAAAGGTTTTTAGATCCTAGGTATGCGTGGAAGTTCTAGATAACCATATGAACTTTCACGAATCATAATCACAAAGCATAGAAAAATATCAGACCATTCACTCCCTAGATGAGTTGGGCAATATTTTTAACATGTCATAGTTTAAAGTATCGGCCGATACCAATCCGATACGGCCGATACCGATACAGTTTGGCATGTCCCAATCCGATACCGACCGATACCCGATACTGACCGATACCGACATTAGAGGTCTCTTTTCCAGTCAATTCGACAAAAAAATTTGAATTAAAAAGACCAATTAGAAAGGATGTAAAAGCATAGTAAGGTTGTAAAAACATATAAAAGAGGAAAACTTATCTATCGCATATAAATCAATCGACAATGATGACTACTATTTCATTCAATATCAAAAATACTAAGAAACAATACTGAAAATACTTTAAATTATGCATAAATGTATAAAATATATTCTCTAAAATGTTAATAATTTACTAATAGTTGTTTGCTTTCCGATACCAAAAAATCCGATACTCCGATCCGAAACCTCCGATACTACCGATACCGCCGATCCCGATACTCATAGGAATGGTCCGATACCGATCCTGATACCGATACTTTGAACCTTACTTAGATGACAAACATAAAGTGGCTAAACACCATCCTTAAGCAACTTGTGGTGTCTCCAAATAGCTCAAAATCTGAGGACATTGGTAGTCTAGTAATCCAAGACAATTAAAAAGTATGTTGGACGAGTTACCAATGGATTACAGTGGCTGAGTTTAACGAATCCACTGTTCATGATCCTGTTCAGATGGTATCATGCAAATTTATGATCTTATTATAGAACCTAAGAAGCCAACAAGAATAAAGAATTTATTGCAGCAACAAGACTATCATTTTACTTTCCTTGACAAAGCCAAAAGGTTTCATTTGAGACCATTCAAGTCTGGTACTGGGTAATTTTGGATCATGGTATTGGAATATCAAGTTTAGGCTGTGCCAAGATTTTATCTTCAATAGGATGTTTTAAGGTTAGGCATAATTTTATATGTTATTAACGTAACTCAAGTTAGTTGCAGCGAATTATAGTTGGCCTCTCTAAATATTAGTCATATTTCATTGGCAGATATGACTAGATCACCTCAAATAACTTTTTCTCACTTTTGAAATGAATTTGACGCCGTTCACCACTGTATTTTGCTATAATGATTTTATAGTGCATTTAAAAGGACAACTTTGTAGCATTGTATTTCAAGTATACTGGTGGAAGAATCGAGTTTTACCCAACTTGAAGCATTTAAAATCACTTCACTTCAAGTCGAACCCTATGCATTAAGAATGAATTTGATCTGAACCCGACCCATTCAAAATGAATTTGGTCAGATTCCAACCTAACTGAAATGAAGTAGCCTAAACCGAGTTTGTCCAAATGATCTCAAGTGTGAATCCAACCCGAGCTTGATCAATTTGAATTGAATTCATTTCACACGACTTGTTTCAAATGAACTTGGTTCAAGCCTGACTCATTTAAAATGGTTGAGAGTCTAAATAAGACCTGATAAAGATCATGATAAACTTGAATAAGAGATCATTAGCAAAGAAAAAACAAGGCTGACAGCTGGAAGGTAGGGAAATTAATATCTACGTGGGGCCTCCTTGACGGTCTGAGGATCTTTGGTTATAAAGTGGCTTGGCTATGAGGTAAGGAAGTCATCAAGCAAAGCTGAAAATTGGCCTCAAAGAGCTACTATGACATGCAGAATGGAAGTGTCAAATTTGGGCTGGTGCTGGTTCATACCTGTGAAGCCAGCCCATTCCTGGTCACTCCAATGGAGCGATGGAGTAAGGGCAACAATTTGGCTCGATCCTCCAACCCGCCTTCTTAGGTGGGTTTGCACATGAAAGGGTCAACTAGTCTAACCCGTTTAATAATGGTGGGTTCGAATCAAGGGTGATGACCCACTTGACCCATTCATCGGACGGAATGGTTACAAATACACCCGTAAACCGATACCCCGATCCAAAAACGAACATCATAGAATTTTGACCACTTTAAGCAAACTACTCGGTTTTCACAAAATTGAAAATTTAAGAATCAAGGAAGAACCAAGCAAGTACAAGGACATAATACGGAAAAACTAAAAGAAAAAAATCCACTTCAATTAGTACAAGTTGATAATAATAATAATAATAATAATAATAATAAGAAGAAGAAGAAGAAGAAGAAGAAAATCACTTTGGATCCACTCGTTTTAAACGGCTCAAGATTGGCTTAACCTTAATAGGGTCAGGATCGGGTTGAGCCTCCGACCCAATTGCCACCCTACGTTGGAGAAAGAAAACAGCCATAGCGGATTTTCGATAATCATGATGATAATATCATAATAGTATTAAAATAAAAGTGGTGAAAAATTTTGCCTAGGTATTGGGAAATTGTCCCTTGTCCATCAGAATCCTGATTGTCCCAAAGATTGCCTGTTTTGGGGACATTTTAGTAGTTTTTCTTGTTTCTTTAGGCTTAAGAGTTTCCACATATTTTGAAATATTTAGGATCATGAATTTAGGAACGAAGAGTCTTCTTTCTTCTGGGTTAAGTCTCTTTGGTCTATAAAAGGGGGTTTCTTAAGACGTCGTAATCTTATTGGAAGATCGAGAGGTATAATTATTACTCTTTGCTAGAGTGGAAGAAGAGGATTAATAGATAATCTATCAGAGATCTTCCCTCTAAACCTATGTGTTATTTGAGCACCCACATCCCAATTCTATAAGATTAAGTAATCAACTCCTCAATATTATCGGGATCACTTGATGCCCACGGATAAAGAATAGAATAGAATAGAAAATCTTGAAATACTATTATACTAATTAGGAAACTCAATATAGAGAAGTAAGTCGGCACTCCGGTACTCTTTATAGCATGTTAGTATACATCACTACATATAAATTGAAATTTTTGAAGTCGCTGCATTAATTCATTCAAGGACAAAAAAATTATAGCACCAGCAGCAAAATCTTAAACTAAGCTCATGCAGGGACTGCACTGGTAGGATAGAAATAACAAAATGGAGCTGAAAGTCCCGTATTTTGCATTGACACTTCACGGAGAACACTCATTTTGATGAATTTTCTTCATGACAGCAAATATATGCAACATATGCTGAATGTAATATTTGTTCTGTAAGCTGAGTTGGAAATCCAATGTATATTTAGATGTAAGTGAAATCCTAGTCTTTGTGTAGCTACAATAGGATATTTGTTGTATAAGTAGAGAATTTGGTTGGTTAGGAATTTTAAAACATATAAGAGATTGGAGAGTCCTTCACTCTTTGGCGGAACGTGTAATAGAGATTACCGAAATTCCTTATAGTAAATTGTATCATCTTACCTCTTCATCTAGAATCATTATAATCTAGGGGGACTTGGCGGGTGCTCCTTGGTTGTATGAGCTTAAACTGTTATCCAAAAGGTAGGTCTACCTATCTGCCAACTGGCCACCTAGGTTTCATGGCATGCCCTTCTCATGCACATAATTATACCTTGGCCAGGAATTCGACACCAATATAAAGGGTTGACGTCAAGTCGACACGCGATCATAAAGCTGTCAAATCTTCTATGGAGATTATGCACCATAAATGACCCTATTCTTATGGGAGAATGATGGGAGAAGGATTGAATGACAATTATGATGCTGACAAGAGACTGGAGAGTGAAAATGTTTCAATAAATGTTGTTGGATGATGATGTAGCTGCTCCATTTATCACTCTCCCTCCTATCAAATGTAGTTGACGGTGGTATTGCAATCATTTTGGACACAAAAAGCTGCAGCATATTGGAGAAATCTTGCAACTTTTAATTGGTTTTATGTGCACCATTGCAAATACTGGAAATACCTCAACTATTGCAACATTTCTTGCAGCACCACTACTCACACAGTGAAGCAAGTCAAGATGAGATTGGACTTTGTTGCTTCTTCATGGCGCAATCATGTTCTCACCACCATTATACTGTACTTCCCTTTTAGGTATTACCCATGACATTTAAGTGATCAAAACAGACAAAACTTCATAAGTAGATTTATGGACAAATTGACCATGGTAGATCAATCTTCCATAAAAATGAAAAGGTATTACATTGGTGGTTAGTTGGTTTGTGGTCGGTTGAGCAGTGCAAAATAAGATGCATAGTCCCTATTACTAAAATAATGGGAATAGCAAGACAATAGGTTCACAGGTGACGCAAACAAGCAAACAGAATAGTTCACATGACAAAAAAAAAAGCATGCATACTTTACTGTTCTGTTTTAACTCTTCTTTCCATGTTCCAGTAGGGAAAGAATTTTGTAAATGGAAAATATCCACCTGAAAAGAGAAGCCAATTACACAAATATAAGTACCAATATGAATGGCAATAAACTGCTTAACTATATCAATAACACAAAAGTACAAACATACTGTTCCGGTAAAATAAGTAAGAAAAGATAGCATAATCCCGTTCTCCAGGGTAGAGTGGACCCGAGTATTGACCATCATCCCAGGAATCAGAAGGTCAATAGAGAGGCCCTTGAGATCTTTGGCCTGCAGACAGCATAGATAGTTCATATAGAGAGGGTATTCCAATCTAAGAAAACTGAAGCTAAAATAGAATATTTTCAAAGATGGATAAAAGTCAAGAAAGTCGAAGCATACCACAGATTTGGACACCAAATCAGGATCAGGATCAGCATTCAGATGAACAACCCCTCTACTTTTATCTATACTCTTTACTACACATTGTAGCAACCTCCCTTTGGATAATTCACCACCACCTGCACCAAATAGTGACATTATCATCGTTAAATAGCACCATAAGTTTGTGTATTTGTCCTTCAGACACAATTTGCAGCCCAAAAGCAGTATGATAAGATGGTAAAACCTGTATGGGACAAACAGGCAGCTAATATGCTTCTAATTGGTGGCACCATCTTGTGAAATGAACAATATAAATTAAAGAAGCAGATGGCCAAAAGGAAGATATAGCTTTTGGGTAGGAATTTGGAACAAACTTGCCATTGGTAGGAATTTGGAACTTGCCCACCCAAAATTAGCCTTCAAGGTTCATAGCAAGGCTCTCTACAGTTTAAACTTGCCATGGGTAGGAATTTGGAACAAACTCACAGCGCATTGTCGTGTTGGTCAATTATTTTGGCGGTCTTAAGAAACTTGCTAAATAGATTACCCCCCTGTGATGGGAGAAGTCTTGCTGATATCAAAGGAGGTGAAAATATCACTGTTAGAGGGCTACATCCAACTAAAGGGAACTGGTTATAATAGGGAGGAGGGGCAGCCATTTTAGTAAATATAATAAAATTGCATATGATGAAATAGAAGATTTTAACAATCATGCTGGAAGTCTTGTCAAGTATAGTATTAGATACCTTGACCACTCCGAGGCAAAAATCCAGAGAAAGAAGATACTCCAAATTGAAGAATATAGCCATGGTCCTCAACACTCTTCACTTGTGCTATCAGAACCTAGATGGATAATATAACCAACATAATTTATATCTCATTCAGTTAGACATAACTTTTATTTCATCTTAATGTTTGTATAAATCCTAATGTTTCGATTAAATTTACATGGTAAAAAATATATATGCATATGCTCAATAGAAGATAAAAATGAGGTTATACTCATAGAAGATAAAAACACAATAAATCATGTATATATAGAACCTACAGATAGCATTGTGTTTAAGTAGATGAGCTAGAAATATAATTACCATACATGAAAATGCGCATTAGATTTTGGACTTAACTCGTCTCTCTTTCAGATCTAGGTAATTTCTAGTTTTCTACAAGAAGTGACACTTCCATCTGAACTATTTGTTCATAAGTTGTTTCCTAGTCCTTTTATACACTAATACGCAGCAAGAAAGGTATTCTGCAGTATCATTCCATTTTCCTTCAAAAAATTTATATCAATGGGTGCACAAGAAACTGAATGGTAACCTACTTCACAAATAAAATAAAAAAATAACCAAACCATATATGGAACCTAACATAGGATGTACCCATAACCAACAACTTTTCTTTTTTGGCGTCCTAACTTGTCTCAACATTCTTCCACGCTGTTTTAGATTAATTGCATCTCATGAGAGTCATCACAGAATCTTATGAGTCAACAATTTTCCAAACTTTTTTATTCGTAAACTATTTCCGTCCAAGCTTTAAAATACAGTCTAGTAATTATCATCCATAGAACTTGCTTCAGAGTATTCTTAGGTTGAATATTCAACGACAAGATAAAATTGCTAAATTCTTATCAATATATGAAATAGTGAATATTGTATTTGTAGGAGTCTCTTACAGTATTAAATAGGCAAACCATGTATTCTATTTGTAGGAGTCTCTTACAGTATTAAATAGGCAAACCATGTATTCTGTGTTTATACAATATGTATAATTGCATCTCTCTATACAAGAGGGAACCAAAAAAGTAAGGCAACCTACTGGCTACTACACGAACATTATAATGGTGGAAATTTTGTGTGTTTCAAAACATAGACTATGTTGAATCTTATACATCATATGTCACATATAGTATAAACAACTTGAGCTATGGAAACAACTGTCTGAGGGCCCACTCAGAGTATGTAACAGCAGAAAATTCGTAAGTAGCTCTTATATACAGACGTGATTATGGCATACCATTCCATCTTGAACAGCATCTATCGTGAGACCCTTATATAGCAAACTAAGACGCAGAGAGAGCCAGATTCTTTTGCTTCCTTTCCCCTCTCTTTTATCATCATCAACCCTCAGTACTATGCAGGAAACAAGTTGACCAACATGAAACTTGCTAGAAAGCATATTGTTTTCAGTATCCTGTCAAAGAAGGAAAAGAGATGTGATTTATACGAGTCCATTAGTTGTAGCTACATTATATAAATGATAACCGAACTTCATATAGGTCAAGTATACTTCCTCTTATACTTCACCAAGGTAGTTAAGAAGAACATGTTAGTTCTAGTACCTTATCTGTGTTGCCTAAAACAATATCTGATACTTCCTCTGCACGAACAAATCCTCTTAGTCCTCCAGGAAGGCTAACTACAAGATCCTTGGTATTTACTTCAACAATGACTCCCCAAAGTTTCATTTTTGGTGAAATGTTCTGGAAAGACAACAAAAGAATGACAGCTGGTTATATTCTACTTAATGAGAAGAGAAATGGCACAATCAAATATAACATAATATAATATAATGATGCAAGAGGAAAATACATGCAGATAAATATACATAACAAACGAATGCTGTGAACAACTAATACGATCCGATTGTACTCTTCTTCTTTTTTGATTGATTAATCGTGCAAAGACAAGATTACATGTTTTAATTTTTGGTAGAAACGCATTCTCTAGTTGTTGGTTGTTTCTAAAGATATTACCGACAACAAACTTCTTGTCACGAAAGCTGGCCTAACTACAAAATGACCCCAGCTCATAAGCTTTCTCTTAGACTGGATGGAAATACCAATTGGTAACTACAGAGAATGAGGAAAAGATCTGGCGAACCAAGTGGAAGAAATACGAGCTAGTTACCTCGATCAAGAATCACTCACTCACATGATCAGACTCAACCTTTCCTGGTTGACTTGTGCTCTTGGAAAAATGATAGTGCTCTCATCTTCTTCTCACAGTAATTTCAAACTTTCTTGGTAGTATTCACATTTTAAGCTTGAAATTCTACATGGGAAAGAAAATTCTTGATGTAGACTACTCAACCTATAGTCTTAACTTCCATCTTCCTCTATTATGTAATTATATTCAGGAACCTAACTTCCGGAGTATAGGCTTGTCACTTCCTCCAAACAGCAAGCACAATCTTCTTCTAGAAAAAAACTCAGACATTCTTCGTCAAAGTGTGAACCCTCTAATTCATAAACCTTAGACATGTCATTTATCAAATAAATTCTAAGAAGAAAATCCATCAATCATCTCTGCGCTATGTAAATTTATCACCACATGTTACATCATAAAACTACAGATTTGAAGTCTACTAGTTAATAGGAGCAAATGCAGTTTTTTGTTTCCTCACTATAACCTTTGTAGGTATGCGCTATTAGTAAGAAAATATTAGCTCATAAAACTAAGGAGTTGAAGTTTTCTAGTTAATGGGAGCAAATCCAGTTTTTTTCCATTGCTATAACCTTCGTCCGTACAACCTACTAGTTTATATGCACGTGCTTTGCATGTATTTCATATTACTTGGGAAGAGCAAACAGTCTCCTTAATTTTTCTTCTTTTATACGTAATTACATAACTATCCATATTAAATTTAATGAACAATTTTAATTAGTAAATATAGATGAGGACATTTTTGGGAAAAAAACAAAAACTTTCAAGCCTACTTTTCTCATTATATAGTAGTATAGACTAGTATAGATTAGTAAAAAACTGCATAGTACATTAAGGTGCATTTTCACACTGTAACATTTGTGTTTACTAGCCATTGTCACATGTCAGTGTGACACTTCATTTATGCATTTTCCTCGTCTGGATAATATCTGCCGACTCTCCACGTTCGTAGAAGATAAAGGGAATAGTAATAGAAGGTCGTAACTTGAGTGTGGTCTAAAATAAGTCATAGACACTGTAGTGGTTGACGCCAAGCATTGAAACAGTTGTGAAACCTGGTAACTGATAAATATTATTCTACATAAGCATACCTTCAAAGTGATTCGATTGGCAAATCTCGGGAGCTTCCCAGAGATCCCTTCGTCGAAGAGCGATCCCAAGTCATCGTCGCCGGTGGCGGAACGCTTCTTCTTAGCTCCTCCTTTCTTCTTACCCTTGTCTTTCCCCTTCTTCGACTCGTTCTTTTCTTTCTCAAATTCCGCCTCGGCTTCGGCCCGCGCCTGCGCCTCCTCTTGCCTGCTGAGAAGTCTCCCTCCCCCTAAACCCACAACAGCAATCACCAAAAAATCACTCTAAAAAAGGAAATTATATTTTTCGTCTTTTGCATGTACACCTCAAAATGATTTTTCCCCCTCTTCTCCAATGCCCACAAATAAAACTTACACAAAATACCCATAATGTGACGGGAATAAAAAAAAGATCACAGCTTTCAATAAAAAAAATCCATTGTAGAACATGCTTTTTGGTAGTATTAATGAAATGGGCATCAAAAAAATTCATCTTTACAGAAAAGTTTTATATATTTTCCAGTTTTACAAAAAGTCGCATCCTTTACCATCAAAAAATCACATTTTTACAAAAAATTGTGAAATATACTTTCCAGTCATGATAATGAGATGGGCATTAAAAAAACAAAGAAAAGGATTACTTTTACAAGAATATACCTCTCGGAAAAGCTGGTTCTTCATCTTCAACGAGAATCGGAGTAGGAGGCGGCAACGCTTGTCGCTTATCGTCCCTCTTCGATTTCTTGAAGGGTTTGTTCTGTTTGGGACCTAAATCTTTGGACCTGTCCTTCTGATGCTGCTTCTTCGTGTTATTCTTCTTCTCGTTTTGAGCTGCCATTAGCGGAGAGGGAGGTCGGGAGCTTGGGGTGGAAAATTAGGGTTTTGGAAGAAAAAACAGGCTAGGGTTTAATAACTTACGTGAGGCAGAGGCTGTTGTTTGGGGGGCTGTTGTTGTTTGGGCCCGATAAATATAAAAAAATAATAATAATAATATATCCTGTTTTATTATAAAATTATATAACAAATATATCTGCTGTTGTTTGGGGGGCTGTTGTTGTTTGGGCCCGATAAATATAAAAAAATAATAATAATAATAATATATCCTGTTTTATTATAAAATTATATATATATATATATATATATATATATATATATATATATATATATATATATATATATTATTATTATTATTATTATTATTATTATTATTATTATTATTATATAATATATATGTAATTTATATGTAATTAATATTTATTTATTTATTTATTTATTTATTTGTTGTAAGTCTATTATTTGTTGTAAGTCATATATATATAACCGAATAAGTGCACCAATGTCTCTTGTCCATCAGTCAACTTCCAGTACCTAACGCCATCCTCATAACCATAATCCGAATCCTAATATCTTCAATTTGAAGAAATGTGAGAAGAATATTCGTGTGGTTTTGGTTGAAATTTTTTGGCCGATAGTTATGACCGTTTTAAGTCTGCTCAATGGCATACGTTATTTTCTTATGCCAGATAATTATTACTGTATTTCAGGACTGTCAAATATTTTGAGAGTCCAAACAATAGCCAGGACAATCAAAAAATTTAGTGTTAGTAATTGTGTTATGGTTAGTGTTATGATTAGAAAAATAATTTAAATAATTAGTGACATTATTAGGATTAAAGTTATAAAAATGGTTAGGTTTGGAATATGGTTAAAACTTTTAACCATAACACTAATCCTAGTACTAACAAATTAGGGTTAGACAAACTTGTCATGGACATGGCTAAATTTAGTTAATTAAATTTTTTTACTATGGCTAAAATTAAATAAAATTACTAACTATCAAAACTTTGTTAGTATCATTTTATTAATTTTATTAACTATAAAAATTGATTAACTATTAAATAAAATAAAATAAAATAAAATAAAATAATTTACTATCATTTTATTATTTTGTTATTAAATAAAATTAAAAAATTACTATCGGGGTCATGGATAAAATTAGACAAACCCGTATCATACCAACCCAACCCCCAACCAACCGAAACCAATCCAATCCCAACTCAAATAAACCGGAGAGGCGAAATTTTGTCAACATGGTTGGCGAATATTTGGAGAAACAAATTTTCGCCAACCCAGATGGCGAAAATTCAGAAAATAATTTAAAAATAAATAAAATCCATAATTTGGTCAAATGAGTTGGCGAAATTTGAGCAACTTCAAATTTTCGCCAACTCTGTTGACGAAATATTTCGTCCAATTTAATTTTCAAATTTTTTTTCCTTTTGGCTAATTATGAGCAAATTATTATTGTTACATCAAATTTTCTGTAAAAAAGGAGTCAGTGGGGTCGTGGCATGTTGGTTATGATGGAGGACTCCCGTGGGGATAGACATGGTTAGAATTTTTCTTTGAAACTTGATTCCTATTCCGGTAGAAAGGACATATAAAAAAAAGGAAAAAGAAAAAAAAAAAAACTCTCGGGCAAGAAAGGAAGGAGGGGGTATCCAAGAGGTGGGATGAAGAGGAATGTTAGGGTTGACCATAATCGCTAGTCATTCGGGACGTGGAACTATTTCACTTCTCATCATAAGTCTTTTATTTTCTACTACTTGATTCACATAACTGAAAAACAAAACTATTACAAAGACATCTCATGTCCATTAGAAATCACATCAAAATCTCACTTTTTTTATCTACCAAAATCAAAATTTTGGACTATAGGATTCCATTAAGGCTTCATTTTGTTCACGGATTCAAGAAATCAGAAAAGAAAACTTTTTTCTTTTCTTTGTTTAGTAGTCACATACTTGGAAAATTATTTTTCTAACAGGAGAAAAATAGGAGAAATTGTTTTCCTCTCAAAACCCATGAGATTTATTTTCCCTCTTCCTTTCCCAACATTTATTAAAAAAAATATGAAAAAAATAAACATGTGTTATAGTCTATTTTACCAATTAAGTCCTCGTATTCTGGATCTTTTTCATTAGGATATTATTGGAACATTGATATATTTTTCCTTTCCTTTCCTGTACTAACAAAACACTAGAAAGGAAATCAAATGTCTTTCCTACATGGTTTTCTTGTTTTACCAAATATAGAAAAAAATCTAACATGAATTATACTTTCTCATTCCTATGGAAAATACGAGGGAATTCGTTTCTTTTTCGTGAACAAAACGAGGCCTAATGGGAACACATACATATTGCATGTATGACCTTTTCTTTTCTTTTTCTTCACGAACGTCCTCTCTGTTATGCTACTACAACTTTCATTCTCTCTATTATGCTAACATGATATATTTATAAATACTAAATGTAGGGATCTAGACTAGTGTGTTGACATTGAGCTTTAAGTGAGCACCCCCTTTCAAGCTCGGACTTTTTAAGAAAAATGAGCTCAAGGTTCCAAACGAATTTAAAATTAAGCACATGTTCGACTCTCTAAAATATTTTTCGAGCCACTCTTTTAAAATCTAAATCTTGATGAACTTGTATAATATCAAGTTTAAGCTTGAATTAGCTTATTTATGAATTAATGAGCTTTGTCTCAACCAAAAGTACAACTCAATAAATATCAAAGTGAAAATGTTTAAATGAATTTTGTACCCCATTAGAAAAGTTTGTTAGTGTAGATATATGTTTTATATAAGTATATATATCAACAAAAGTAAATTTGCTCACGAGTTAACGAGTCAAATACCTCTAAACTCTTGTTTGGACTCTGTAATGTAACAAGTCTATTTTGAGGTGCAAGTTCTTACTCTCAAGCTCAAAAAATATTCAGTTCACGAACTTTTCAGCGAGTCGAATTCGAACCAGCTCACAAATTGCTTCGTTCATTCACATCCTTTATTATTGCAAACTCTAAAGTGATGTATCTTATCCTTAATTTGTTATCATGGTACTTGTATTGATTATTGTAAATATAATTAATACCCAATGGCTTGTAATTTTTTATTATTGTAAGTGTCAATTCAAATTTGCTGCAATTTTGAAAAGTAGGAAGAAAACTACATAGGCATAAAAATATGTAATAAGTGGCAAATTTATACTTTGTTTTTATATAAACAAGAAAAAGAAAAAGGCAAATTCTACAGGCACTTAATTTTTTGCTTATGATAGTCCATTACTTTAGGACAGTCAAGAGTTTTAATTTTTTTACTAAGGACAGTCCAACCCTAACCCCAACTCCACCTGCCGGAGGAGGAGGAGGCGGATGCTGGAGGAGGAGGAGGAGGAGGAGTCTGAAGGAGGAGGAGGAAGTAGGTGCATCTCCATTTGTACAGTTCCAGGGAGCTGTGGGTCATCGACAACGTGCACATTGCATGATGTTTTGCTCGATGATGTATATGTACGGGGGAGCTTCAATATCAGACACGAAGATGGGCAAGTTCCGGAGCTCGAAACTCGAGGGAATCGTACCATCTGCTTAGTTGAGCTAACCAAGGATGAAGAAGCTAGTCGGAACGGTAGCACGTTCCATTGGAAGAAAGAAGTCGGAGACAGGAAGCCAAGACTTGTAGAGAGGTTGATCGTCAGGGACTTCGGTTTTGGCCGTATCATTGATGTCAGCAGGATCCCTGTAGACAGGAGGTGCTATGCATGGCAGCTAGCATCGACGTTGTGGTCGAGAAGCAAGAAACGAAGGAAGATGTAAAGCAGCTCGGGAGATCGGAGATCGGTGACAAGGTGGAGCAGGAATTCTGTCGTCAGACGACATGCATGGAGTCCAGTTGAGAAGCCATGGGGTCAACACTTTCTCATCGGACTAAAGAAAAAGATTGTTGGAGTCCAGTCTGAATGTCAAGACAGTTTTGCCGAGACAGGACCGAACACAGGCCGAGTTCGGTCGGGACAGAATTATGTTCGAGTTCTGTCGATTTGTTCCAGAACCTTTGGCAAGGTCCAAACGACGCAGGCTGAGTTCGATTCAGTTCGGTTGGCGGCTGGCGAGTTTTGGGTTTTAATCAGGACCATTGGTATCGTGTGGACGGTCATGATTGGTGCTGGGCTATTTTAGGGTTTCCTATGACATTAAATATGATTTATCGACCTATTTATATGCGTTGAGGGTGGAGCCATAGAAAAAGCATGCACCGGAGATTCGAGGGTACTTGTCCACATAAAATCTAAGAGAAAGCCGCACATTGTCGTCCGAGACAGCAGAAAGAGGAGATTTGTTCGTGGAGTTGTCGTTCTTGATCAGGAAAATCGTTACGGTGTTGGGTGAGAGATTTCTATTGTAACCTCTTTCTTTCTTCTTGAGTTCGGTCAGGGGGTTGAACCTTTGGAAAAATGGTTCAACATTGTTCTTATTCAAGCTTGTAATTTTACCTGAGTTATATAGATTGAGATTTGTCCAGGTGACATAGTCACCGAACATATATACGTTGTTTGATATGTCTTGGCACTTGTGGTAGATTGATTGGTTATCTCAGGTGGGTTGGCTAAGTTTTCGCTGCGATCAGTTTCAGAAATGGTATCAGAACGCTTGTAGGATGTGTCTGATCCCAACAAAGAGAGTTTAAATACAGCTCACAAGGAATCCCTCGAAGAGCCCAATAGATGGGCTAGAGTTGGTTGGTGGCTTGGTGCTAATCTATGACACCATCCTTGGTAATGATATCTTCTTGCCCCCTCACAGTTGACTAGATTTGACAGTAATCATGAATGTCTAATGTCTATGCTAACAAAGTGTTTATGTCATGGATTAGTCAACAAACTGCAAGAAACAAACTCTTCTGACATTTCTTGCTACAAATATGTTGTTTCTCTTGAAATTGTTTTTGAGAATAAAATGGTGGGAATTCCCTCCGCCGTCGTTTGAAATTGTTGTGGTTATATTATCTACCGAAAGTGGCAACTCAGCGAAGAGCTCAGATCACTTTTTGGATGTTTTTCAGGCATGTTCTCAAGTTGGTGCTGCTGGGTCCAGTCCATTGCCTAAAAAAAATTCAGAGTTCAAAGATGCATTCTGGAGATTCTTAAGACCTCACACCATTCGTGGAACTGCTCTGGGATCCACGTAAGTAGTAAGTAGTAAGATTCTTGAGAGAGGTGTCACTCAAATATATTCTCGGTTTATTCAAAATCATCTTTGTTTTGTTAGCACTCTATCCCCTGAATGTATCTTCGTTCTGTTGACAGAGCATTGGTCACAAAGGCTCTGATAGAGAACCCAAATCTGATTAATTGGAGTCTGATAATCAAGGCGTTGTATGGACTTGTAGCACTTATCTGCGGCAATGGTTATATTGTTGGGATTAATCAAATCTATGATATTGGAATTGACAAGTATGTAATATCTTCATTCATGCATAATGGCAGTGGATATACTCTATTCAGTTTTGTGCATCCATAGGGAACCATGTGTTTTCCTATCATGTGAGAGTTAGAAAAGGCTTAATATTTGCTCACCCACAAGCTTATGTGTTTGTTGCTATTTGTGACACAGGGTGAACAAGCCATATTTGCCTATAGCAGCAGGAGACCTGTCAGTTCAGTCAGCATGGATTTTGGTGTTAGCTTTTGCAGTTGCTGGCCTTCTCATAGTTGGATGGAACTTTGGTCCATTCATTTCTTCTCTTTACTCCCTTGGACTATTTCTTGGAACTATCTATTATGTTCCTCCTTTTAGATTGAAGAGATATCCTGTTGCAGCGTTTCTTATTATAGCCACGGTATGCCAGATCTCTTCTACATGCTTTCTTCCCGATTCATATGTACTCTGATGTTCTATTCATGTATGCACCCAACAATGTCAAAAGTCATGCCATAGACCAACGGTGAAACATGAGGAACAATTTGGAATCATTGAAACAAGTCCAGCAATCCATTTGCTATGGCAAATGAGCAAGTAAGACTTCATTACTCACTGCAACCACCCTAATAATCCGTTAATGAGTTCACATTAACAGAGGGCATCCAAAGGTCACAAGGCTTCTGTAAATGCAAATAGAAATTATTACACACATATATTAAGCTATGTGGGATAAATGGAAACACAACCCATTATGGATTCTCTGCAATTTGTGTGAATCAGCCTGATAATTGCTTAGATTCTTTTTGTCAGTCTTTCAGGTAAAACTGTGAGATAAGTTTACCTTACGAGTAATGATTAAAACCTTGCCTTTCAAGCTCTGTTTGAAATTATGTTAATCGATGCTAACAGGACTTGCTTGCTTTAACTCTGCAAGCATGTTCTCATGCAATAAGTGTTTCAGGAGAGGTACAATTTCCAAATCCATTGCCCGTGTTTCTGAAAATGTGATAGCCGCATTTTTTGCGTGTATCTCTAGATAGTGAAAGGAATTCATACTCACCCACGTCCATGGCATTTTCAGACGAGAATGTGACTGTAGGAGACAGACGTTGCTGCAAGGTTGGAAAGGATTTCTGATGCTACTGAGAAGTAAAAGTAACAATCAAACACAACTTAGGCAAGAAAGCCTCATGAAATCCTTGCGGATATATGCCCTAAGAGATATTTGGATTGATAATGTTCTGTAAAAAAAATTCCCCTCAATCAATATGAAAGATTTTGATTTGACGTCAGTTATTTTCTATGGGAGAAGCAGAAAGGTCTAATATATGCCTTACCCGAACTATGTGATCAAAATAGTTTGTCTATAGGGTGAAGTTATATGGTTTTGGCTGCACCTGAAAATGCCCATAGCATGAAGATGATGAACTTCTTCCATATTACTGCATTGGATCTTTGAACATTTGATCCTTTTGAAATTATCTAGTATTGTTTCAGTATCAAAATTTTGGCATGCTTTTTGTAGCTCTTCAACCTTCCTAGTCCCATGTTCAATGGCGGTAGGTTTAATGACAAACTTCTTAACATTCTGTATGAAATTGTAGCAAGAAATTCAAGCCTCAATCTCTTTCATGGCAGTAACATCTCATTTATAATATCAAGTGAAACCTATTCGCTGTTGACCGTCTTTCTTTCTCTTCAATTTCAATAGGTGCGTGGTTTTCTTCTCAATTTTGGTGTATATTATGCCACTAGAGCTGCTTTGGGCCTTACCTTTACATGGAGGTGAATAGTTATTTATTATGTTTCATATCACTTGATACAATGACATATGTATGTGTAGGGTTCTTTTTAATACCACATATTTAAACATATGGGTAAAAGTTGTTTGTGCATCTCTTTGCAGACACATGCAGAGATGATGGTGTTGTATAATGCCATGTAACATCTTTCTATCTGCAGCTTGCCTGTTGCTTTTATTACAGCCTTTGTGACACTATTCGCGTTGGTCATTGCTATAACCAAAGATCTTCCAGATATTGAAGGAGACCGCAAGTGAGTATTCCAGACTGCCTCATTGTTACAGACATGTGATAGTCTTTGAACTGACAAAAGTATGGTTGTACTATGCCTGAAGACAACATAGTCTAACGTAGGAAAATACTGTTAAAACTTTGTTCCTTTTTGTTGTTCTGTTATATGAATGTGGTATATGACTGGCGCTGACAGTTGACTTTTGTCAGGAGAGGTTCTGAGTGTATAACTAAGCAGTTTATACACTTCTAAAACTTAATTCTCTGCATTTCATGAATTACATCAATGTGGCGACAAACATGAACAATACACAAAAGAAAACCACAATTTAATCTTAACCATAGATAGTGTGGTCCAAAATATGCTTGGAGGAATTTTACATTTATAAAATGTGGGCATTGACAAAGAGCTAGTCTGTGAAGATGCATACTATGCACTACTTGCAAACTATATTTCATATTTCCCTTTTGTTACCATGGAAATATCCTGTTGATTCTGACAAGGCCGTAGACCCTTATTATCTCAATTTGAATACATAATTAGACAGATTCCATAAAATCAACGACTTTAAAAACCTAGTCAGGTCTTATTACAGTTATGCAGCCCAGGTAAAAACGGTCAGACTGCGTAGCAGTAGGAACCTTTTAACCTGGCCACACAGATTTCCCTTATTGGATGCTCTAGAAGTTGACGTTGACGTAACACTCAAATTAAGATGCTGATTCTGATTCAATGCGTACACTGCATGCCCTTGATATCATATGCTCTAGCTAAATCAAATTTGAATTTACTCTCAGCATTAAATTATGTAAAGTTCTTCAATGCTATGACACCAATAAGAAGAGAGTATAAGGTTCTAAATTTCTAATGTACAGTAATCTGTCAGGTTACGGTCTTTTCGGTACTAAAGTTTTAAGCTGTGTAAATCCAGACTCAGGTGTACCTCCTTGAGTATTTTCTTCTCCTTCTGATCTTATGATTTACTTTTTCTTCTGTAGATTTCAGATATCAACCTTGGCAACAAAGCTTGGCGTCAGGAATATAGCATTTCTCGGTTCTGGGCTTTTGCTGGCAAATTATCTTTGTGCTATAGTTATAGCAATTTACATGCCACAGGTGCAATATTACTATTTTTTTTAGTTCCTATTAAACAGAAATTCCTGCCATAATTTGATGTGATAGTTTAGGATAAAGGCTTTATTGTTGTTGTAATTGGATGTGATAATTTGGTTCTTACACTTGCTGCTTTTTACATGGGCCTAGATCCAATAAATGAGTTAGAAGTGCCCATCTTCAAATAGTATGCTAGACTGGTTGAATACAAGTCATCTTGTGCATTTTGGTTTAACTGCCTTTCACTCAGCAGGCTTTCAGACGCAATTTAATGATTCCTGCTCACTCTGCTGGCATTGGGGTTGATTTTCCAGGTTTTCTCCTTACTATTATCACATTTATTCTTGAAATTGTCCTGCATATTTCTTTCCCTGAAATCTGCATGAATAATTCCTTCAGCATCTGTCATAAATTTCTTCAAGATATATTCCATGATGTTGTTGTTGAAATGAGGTGTTAAGAAAGATTATCAGTATTGCCATAGGTTACATATATTTTGTGTATATAGGAAGAGTGTCCAATTTTAGTACTTTTCATATTTTACTTCAATTTTGACACTGCTTCGCAATTCTAGGTTTAGTTGACCGTCTTTTGAAGTTTCTATAAAATCATAAGGTAAACATGCGTTTGTTATGCTATGCGAGAAACATGAAAATTCGAACAATAATTAGGTGAATACATCAGATTCCACATACTTCCAACCTGTTACTGACATAATGTGGGGACGGCAAGGTTCGCATTATCGATATTGGTATCAGAGCCTTTCTGTGAGTACCGGGATCAGCGGTTTCAGATCGGAGTATCTGATTTTTTGGTATCGGAAAGCAAATAATTGTTTAAAAACTTTAAAATATATTACGTCTAGACATAATTTAAGTACTTTCTGTGTTGTTTCTTAATAGATTTGAAATTGAATAAAATAATAGCCATCCTTGCTTATTGGTTTACCTTTGGTAAATAAGTTTTCTTTATTTACATTATTTTAGCCTTACCATACTATGCTTTTATATCATTGTTGATTGGTCTTTTTCAAATAGACTTCCGACGTCTGTATCGATCAGTATCGGTAGCAGTCGATATTGGATCGGAATATACTGCATCGGTATCGGTCGTATCGTAATTATACGGTCGATACTACAAGTTTTCTCCTAGACAATGTTTGGGAGCTAGGAAGGAAACATGAGGGCATATCCAAGGTATATAGACAATACAAAGTGCAATTCCTTTGATTCTAAGAGTAATTGCTTATGATATATCTTGTTTCCAATTAAGATGATTGTTTATTCACCTATAACTACCCTAAAACTTAGTTGCAGCTGCAAGCACACACAACCACAAAAATATTTACTGTTTTGTCAAGTTGAACCGTGTATAACATTCTCGACATGATGGGCAACACTCCAGAGGAATCATTTGGACTTAATGGAGAATATTTATTTTAGGTTATTTCTAAAGGCACATCCAAAGTTACTCAAGAAGTCCAATTTTTAGGACTGTCAAAAAAATTTGACAAAATTTGACATTTGACGGTCCTACATTTTTAGAACTGTCAAAAAGATTGACAGTTCTTCCAATAGATAATACTGTCAATTTTTTTGACAGTCCTAATAGACTGTCCTGAGTAAAGGATGATGTGCCTTAAGAATTAACATTATTTTATTGTGACGTTTCTGTCAAATGTGCATTACGCCTTGATGTCTTTGTTGTCTTAAACATCATATAGATTTTTGACGCCGGTGTTTTCTATTTTTTGGAAACTCAATTTGCCGATTATCTTAGTATAGTTATCATGTCAATATTGACCTTGTGTGGGCATGTGATTTCAGACATGGGTTTTGGAGCAAGCAAACTACACCAAGGTAACACTATCTACTCACACTTTACAATTTTCACATTAGTGCTTGTCCGTCTTTAGATGCTTTCTTCTTTACAATTTCAACAGTAGAAGAATGCTAATTAACTGCTCGAAGCAGTGCGTCAATATAATTCCATGACATCATTTTTTCTCTTGAATTTCTATATTAATATTAGGGGGCGTTTGGTACACATAATATTATATAGCCAGAAATTCTATAATCCTAGAAATTAAATTTCTGGTAATTAAATTTCCTAAAAAAAATATTTCCATGTTTGGTGAATAAATAAATATTTCCGAGAAAAAAAGATAAAAAATGGAAACAAAAAAAAACGATAAAAAACTGTAAAAAACAACAACAAAAATCTTGAAAAACTGAAAAAGTAACAAAAAAATTTGCCCATGCAAAAAAAATATACCCACATATTTTTAAAGGATATGATTTCCATGTTTTGTGGTTAAATTATTTATCCGGATTTTCGTAATTTTAAACAAATAATGGGAATAGGTTTTCCATCCTAAAATTTTTCAGAAATAAAAAAATTACGGTGTACCAAACGCGCTCTCAAGTTACTATTTTTGCATCACTTTTCCTTCATCCTCTTTTGCTTCCACACAAAGAGTGAAAGGATGCATCACCATATGAACTGGACACAGAACATTGATTGCCATGAGAACTATATTTTTCTCTATGATTTGAAAAAACAAAGGTAACCTTTAAAAAAATAGTTAAATAAAGAGTGTGTGTGTTAAGTCAATTATTTGTTTGCCATAGTCAAGCTAATAGTTTTTATTCGTCTCACCATTACTATATTGTTTATAACATCCTCTCTCTCTTTCTTTTCAGGAGTCAATTTCACAATACTATCGGTTTATTTGGAATCTGTTCTATGCTGAATATATTATCTTCCCTCTAATATAGATGATCCAGTTTTGTTTTTTAAGAATAACCGGTTCAAGTTCATTGTAGCACTTCTTGTTTTCTTCTTCATTATGTTTTGTTTCTATAAAGTGACATCGTCTTAGTTATCTCTACTATATAATGCCAAAACTAGGCTTCACCGTGACAAATTTCCGTTCCAAAAATACCCTTCAACATATTTAGTAATTAAAAAGAATACATACAATAAATTTCACTGACAACCATTTAAGAGATGCAATAATGACAACCATTTACGGAAATCAAAGGGTTCATGCTACTTGCTAAGTCTTTTAAATTGTTACCAAAGAATTCGAAGGGTTGAACCATTAACCTATATAATTAAAAGCAGTAGAAATAAACTAACTCATCAACATCATTCACTCCAATATACGTGCAAAGCACGTGCATATATATATATACTAGTTACTCTATTAATGCAATGGCAATACGTTCTGTTATGTTTCTATATATGTTCTGCTCAAGAATCTGGCCTTCTCTTATTTACACATGGCTTTTTATCTTCTTTACACACGACTTTACATCCGATATTACAATCACGAAACACCATAACTCTTTATTTACCCTACAAGAAAGAGCCATAGCTCTTTATCTTCCTCCACTATGGATAACTCTATAATGAAACTTGTTGGGCCCTAAATCAAAGATCCATCGTGTTCCGAGAAAACTAAAACAGTAATCATGAAATTACTTTCCTAGCGTTGTCACACAAAACAGAAAGAAGAGAAAGAGGGACTTTCACTGCGTCAAACTAGGGGTAAGCGTTCGATTTATTTGATTTCAACCGAATCGAAATAGTCAAAACCGAATAAACCGAAAAATTAAAAATCTAAAACCAAAACCGAATCGAAATTAGTCAAAACCGAAACCGAACCGAACCGAACCGAATAATAAATTCGGTTCGTCCGGTTGGAATATTTTTATTGTTTAATGGACCGGGTTCAATGTTGGGATCGTAGTTAAATTATATTAAAAATTATAATTTTTACACATATTTGTTGTATTTTAAAGTTGTCTCCAAAATTGGACAAGTTAAATTATTAAAGTTGGATTTTAAAACATATACATAGAATTGTTGTTTTCAAAATATACATTTTTTTAATCAAAAAATATGTATAAAATTGAGGATATTTATATAATTGTGTAAGTTTTATTCGGTTTTCGGTTTTGGACCGAAATCCGAAACTGAATAAGAAATTTTATTATTTTCAAAACCGAAACATAACCGAACTTTTTTGAAATCTTCTTATTCGGTTCGGTTAGGTTAGATTTTTGGTCCAAAACCGAATAATGCTTAACCTACATCAAACAAAAAATTTATTGTAGCGAAATAAATTTATATTAAATTCATGCAAACGAAACAAGTTTGTAAAATTTTAAAATACAGACAGAGTCCGCCAACAGTGTTGGCGGAAAACACAACAGACGTACACGTAGACACGAAAAAAATTAAAAAAAATAAAGTGGACCCCACAAGCCAATTTCTGCCAACATTGTTGGCTGAAATTGGGGTAACTCTGTTGGCGAAAATTGGGTGTGGGGGCTCACGGGTTCGGTTGGGTTGGTTTGGTTGGTTTGCGTTGGTTGGCTTTGTTTGTTTTATTAGTTTGTTTTAATTAATTATGTTTTGGTTTTATTTATTTAGTTTTTTTTTTGTAATTAGATTTAAGAAAAAATATTTTAACGAAAATAATTAATTTAAATTTATTCAGTTTTGTTTTTGTTTTTTTACTTGTTTTATTAGTTTTTTTTTTATAGTGGACATAAAACAATTAATTTAAATTTTTTCTTGTTAAATTTTTTTCTAATTTTTTGGGGGGAGGTCGAAACATCGTTTTAAATCCGTGGACCTCCACATCCAATATAAATTAATTTTGCTACAGTAAATTTAAAATATTTTTAAATAATATGACCGAAAGTAAAATTTGGAGGTCAAAACATCATTTTTTACGATTCTAAAATTTTTTGAAGTCCGTCAAACGATGAAACGGTTTATCCCGTAGTACTTTTCGATAAGGTCATTTTGGCACAAACTGGACCTTGTTTCGATATCTCAGTCAAAATTTATGATATTTTAAAGTTTTAAATTTTAAATTTCTACACGATTTGTGTTACTCTCGTCGAAAATATACAAATCGACTTATTATCTAACAAAAAATAATTTCAAAATAAATAGTTATGGCCGCTCGAAGTCTGCTCGACGGCAGACGTAATATTCTTACGGCAGATTATTATTATTATTATTATTTTTAACGTCTGTTAATGGTAAAAAAATTAACTATATTAATATAAAAAAATATAAACGCCAAAATGACGTTTTGATGTTTTTTTCGTAATTTTTTAAACTTTCATGCTTTAGATGGAATTTATACAAATTTTGATGCTCTAGATGCAAATTTTCGAAAAAATTATTTCTAAATTTTTCTTTACAATTTTAATTTTATTTCGTTAAAATAATTTTTTAAAATCTAATTACAAAACAAAACAAAATAAATAAATAAAATCAAAACATAACATAACTAATTAAAACAAAATAATAAAACAAACTAAACCAACCAAACAAACCAAACCGAACCAATCAAACCAACGCAACCGAACCCGTGGGCCCCCACATCCAATTTTCGCCAACAGAGTTGGCTGAAATTGCCCTCCTCCCCCCAATTTCAGCCAACAGTGTTGGCAAAAATTGGCTTGTGGGGTCCACTTTAATTTTCTTCGTGCCTACGTGTACGTCTGTTGTGTTTTCCGCCAACACTGTTGGCGGACTCTGTCTGTATTTTATAATTTTACAAACTTGTTTTGTTTGCATGAATTTAATATAAATTTATTTTGCTACAGTAAATTTTTTGTACATCAAACCATACGATTCAAGAAAAGCAACAACTTCTGTGTGTGTGTGTATGTGTGTGTGTGTGTGTGTGTGTTAAGCATCCATTTTTTATTGTAGTGGATGGTGATCTACCCTCATTTTTATTGGCTTTTGATAAGGGCACTACACATATTACTTGGGGATAGCCCAATGTAATTTTTTTCAAAATTACATTTTTGCCACTCTTAAAGTTACTTAGGGCTAGCCCACACCAAGCTATATAAGTGAACAAATTTTCTATTTTAGGCTTTTCACCCTCACTTGAAGAAACTCTCATTCTCCAAGTCTAAACCTAAATTTGGAAATTGATAGTTGTGGTCCCAAGTGGAAGAGAATTTTGCTTTGGTGATTGTCCAACGAATATTCTTCCGGTATGTCTTCGACAACATACGATGAATAAGTTTTGCGATTGTCAGAAAAAAAATTAGTTTTTTTTACTATTGTAGGAACAATGCATGAAAATATCTTCGATGACGAAGTCGGATCATGCAATCCATTAAATATGCACTCCGGACGTTCCGAAGAACATGTCGGTTGTTCCGAAGCACGTACGGTACGTAAAACGGTAATCCTATTTCGACAGTCATCGTGTAAGGATTGTATAAAATTAGACAGTCATATATAAATATAGGACTGTCAATAATTCGACAGTCCTATATAAATACAAGACTGTCAGAATTTCGATAGTACTATATAAAAGTAGGACTGTCACTATTTTGACAGTCCTATTTACTAATAAGACTGTCAAAATAGTGATAGTCCTGGATCTTAAAGACTAAATTATTTGAAGTGCCAATTATATGAAGTTATTAATTTTTATATTATCTTATATTGGTTATAGGACCAACCTTGTACAGATGTTGTGGTACATCCTGCTATTGGGGTTGATGTGGATGATATATTCTCAACGAATATTCAATTTGCAACCCAGGAAGAAGCATTAGATTGGTGCAGAGAAGTTGGAAGACTATAAAACATAGTAATTGTCATTACAAGATCTATCAGATCTCAGCCGGGCCGAAAATATGTAGAGTTGGGGTGCGAAAGAGGAGATGTGTTTAGGGAGCATTATAGAAGCATGAAAAATACGCCGGATGGCTATACGCAGCATATTGATGCAGAGCAGCATAAACAGAGGCCTTCAGAGCCATCAAGCGTGCAACAGAGCTTTTTTCGCTAAACACAGCGTGAAATATAAGCTCAAAGGACCATCCGCGTAAGGCAGAACGTCCAAACCGCTTCAGCGTAAACAGGGTGCTTCATCGACTCCTGGGCGTAAAACCCATCATCTTTCAACGCAGCATTGAAGTGTACGAGAGACGCTTCGTATTCTCCGAAGTGAACCTGTCAGATCCTGCAATGAACCTGTCAGATCCTGCAATGAACCTGACGTCTGGACTTCTGACAAAGGGATACTGCTCGACTACCCAGACGACGACTATAATGATGGCACAGCACTGCGACCCAGGCTGTCATTTACCGCCATCTCCTTTGCGTAAATTGCTTTTACGTGCACGAAGGGATACGCTGCCTTGTTTTACACAGGCAGACATGAGCTGTTTACGCTCTGCAGTAGACAAACCGCATGCCACATCAAAAGCTACACTCCGTACGGGGCTCGAGGCACGTCTCTACGTCCAATGCACAGAGCGATGACAGTTGCTCGAGGCACGTCTCTACATCTAATGCACAGAGCGGTGACAGTTTCTCGAGGCACGTCTCTGCGACTGATGCACAGAAGGGCTGCAGACCTTCAAAAATATGCCTCTGTATTTAATGCACAGGATGGTGGCAAATCTCTGCATTTAATGCAAGAGATTTGATTATATCTTCAAAAGTCGTAATTCCGGCTAAGACGTCCACATCAGCACTCTGGTACGGTACGCAGCGGCTTCTACGCCCATTCAGCTCCTGTGCTCACTCGGCTTCTACGCCTATTTGGCTTCAACGCCCACTCGGCCTCTATGACCACTCGGCTTCTACGCCCACTCGGCCTCTATGTCCACTCGGCTTCAACGCCCACTCGGCCTCTATGACCACTCGGCTTCTACGCCCACTCGGCCTCTATGACCGCTCGGCTTCTACGCCTATTCGGCTTCTATGCCTGCTTGGCTTCTACGCCATGGTGACAGACATTGGCTTCTACGCCCACCTCTTCTACACAAGGGATACCTACTTACGTGGCTTCTACGCCGTGATCTTCGTAGCGATTATACGCGTTTTGTCCCTTAGTTGGACCCGCGTCACACGCTCATTCAAAGGATCATCTATACGCAGGCATTGGTTATTCTAACCGTTGTGTAAAAGGATGCTGTACTTTCCACTCCTCGGTTTCTATACCGACGGAGTGGTCACTGTCACCAAAACTCTATAAATAGAGACCTCTATCAACAGAGGAAAAGGTCGAAGGAATTGGTCTAAAAACCTCCAAAGAGATCGAACCACGGGTCGAAACTTTGAAAGAAGGATCGAACAAGGTCGAACTTCCAAGAAAGATTGAACCAGAGGTCAAGAGAGAGAGAGAGAGGGAAGAATCCGGAGCTCAGGCAAAGAGTAGGGATCGACGACTTTGGCATCGTGCATCCACCCTCTTCTGTAACCTTTGAAGCTGCTTCCTGTCTTCTACGGCACTTCTTCATCATCGTGTGGTCCAAGTGCTAAAGTGATCGACTGCAGATCAGACACCTATAGCAATATTTACCCAGATTAAATAAATTGTACTCCCACATCCTCGTATAGGATCAAATTGTACAAGTTTGTTTGTAAACCAAAGAAGGCGAATTTTGTGTAAACCCCGTCTTGAATACATTTTCATTCTTTCGTTTTCCACCACAAACAATATGGCGACTCTGCTGGGGACATCTTTCTCTTCTGATGAGGAAGTAATTGCTCAACACGATGCGGTATCTGTAGGAACCGTGAAGAAGACACTGGTCGTCCAATTCGACCAGTCTGCCTACGAAGACATGCTTTGAACCGGGGGTAGCTCTCACCCTCTCTCCGTCCAAGACAACAGGAAGCTGCGCAAGGTCTGGATGCCCAAGACATCCTCTACCATTCCTGTGGACTCTCCGATCTCTCCGACCAATGAGGTTGTAGCATTGCTCCCTCCATGCCCTGCACGTAAAATTCAGTCTCCCGCTACGCGCGGTACAGACGAAACTTCGAGCAAAGCCTCAGCGCTAACCCAGAAGTATCCACTGCGCTCTACGCGTAGAAACCAGTCTCCCGCTACGTGCGGTACAGACAAAACTTCGGGCAAAGCCTCAGCGCTAACCCAGAAGTGTCCACTGCGCTCTACGCGTAGAAACCAGTCTCCCGCTACACGCGGTACAGACAAAACTTCGAGCAAAGCCTCAGCGCTAACCCAGAGGTATCCACTGCGCTCTACACATAAAAACCAGTCTTCCGTCCGTGGCGGAATAGACAAAACTTCTGATGATGCCACAGCGCCAAATCGGAAGTACAAAGCACGCTCCGCGTATAAGACAACATCTGACCTCTACGGGGAACCAGATGACCCCTGTGATCTCCGCAAGGGAAAGCAAGCGGCAAGCTACTTAACTTCTCGGCATTTACGCCAGCTGTAACACCCCATTCCGTTCAAGCGGACTACCGTCTCAATCGGCAATCGTGCAGCTGTCCCGACCCGCTTTGCCTCGATCAAGAAGCAAAGGATATCCAGACTTGCCCCTACAGGAATCCGGCTTGGACTTTCAGAGGCTCGCTCAGACGTATCGCTCTACCGAGGCGAATCATCGCTAAGGTGGGTGGCTACGGTGAACTTGTCTTTGCTTAGCCAGCACACATAAAATCTGGAATATTCACGCTAGTCGCTAGGTGATTCACCCCCTGCATGCTAATAAATCCAACGCACCTAGCTAAGGGAATAATCCCAACTTGTATTGCTTGCTAGAACATGGAAATTGAAATACTGCTTATATTCAGACCCTCGCATGCTAAGTCCCTTAACGGTTTCATATCTCGGCTTACCTTCGGGTCCGAGAACGTGCCTGCTTATGTTCCTTAGAAACGCATGCTTGTCTGCTTGTATGTTGCCTTGTATTCATCCAAACTCCGGAAGACTACTAAGTAGTCATTCCGTGCCTGAACGAACCTGCAAGTATCCGGGACCGTTAGGTCACCAAGGCAAATTCTGAACCAGGGAATCTGCACCAAGAATGAATAAATCCCTGAATTACAGCTCGAGGAGCAAACTACTGAATCCTGTCTCAACAAGTTCATATATATACTCTGTTTCAAACTCGTTCCATACCGGACTTGTTCGTATATATATTCTGCCATGAACTTGTTTCTTTATCTGACCTGACCCTGACTTGCATGTCGCGGACAACTTGTAAAAGGTGATCTTCGGATCTCGTTCCGCGGGCGGTCACCGGGGCACTGGGGCCGACCCGGTCTAGACGGAACTTCTGGTAGTCGTCTGTTTCGACGGGATAAGTGCAAGGCTCTCCGTTTCTGTATGCTTGCACTTCATCCTCGACCCTGAGACTACAGTAGTTATCTGTTTCAGCGGGATAAAGTGCAATGTCCATCGTGTTCATTGCTTGCACTTTATCCTCGACCCTGAGACAACGAATCTGGTCCTTCATGGCTATGCCAGCGACTTCTGTTCATATAGATAAGTCATCCTCGCTTAGCGGCTATCCGCATGCGAGTCATTGTATCGCATCAAGAAACAACTGAACACCTGAACGATCATGTTAAAATGACCCTCCTGTTTGCATATGCTTGCCTCCTGAATGTTTATACATGCCTCTGCTCGAATTTATACTGTTTGCCTCAATGTTTGCCTTGGACAGGGAAGGAGATGGTAAGTTGGTAAGTCTCGCCGTGTTTTCTCTCATGTCGCACGGCGCACTGCCCGACACGATAGACTATTCAATGTTTGCATGAAACTGATCCTAAGGCAACTAGAAAGATAACTTAATAGTTGTGCACGGAACCTGTATTACGTGTTTGGATTTGTCGAGCGGGCGAGTAGCTTCCCCACCAGTGCATTCAATGTACTGATAATCCACCAGTTTGTATGCAGGGTGCGGGAGAACCTCGTTCGGTACGGATGCCTTCTTCGTGCGTGCCAAGGCCAGGAGTTCCCTCTGAAGCCTTGCAACGGTGCGTCCGGGACTGAAGCACATATACAAGACATAATGTTGGAGCGTCGCCTGACATCGCCTGTACAATCATTCCAAAATTATAGCCACTTGGCACGCTTTTACTGTTTCAGAGAGAGAGGCTTGAGCGACTTGTAATCTCGGCTATACGCCGCCTGTAACACATGTTTATATCAATAAAGAGCTTGCTTTACTTCAACTTGTGTTTCAATGCTTCCGCTAAGTGAACCTGTTATCGAATCGCTATGCGTTTATGACTCCGCTGCACTCGGACAATCTGTGCGACTCTGTGGCTTAGAACTCTTGCCGCCAGCCAATGAACCATGGCCTTGCACGGGCGTGGCTCACGCTCGTGCGGCATCGCGCCCGGATGGGTTAAGCAATCGTTCCGCGGGAGCGCTGACGAGGGTGATTCCCGCCTAGCGGGAACGGCCGAATTGCCTGCGGGAGATCGGGGCGTGACACCAGCAAGGGAACAATTTACCCGCCCGCAGCAATCAACATTCAATAGTCTTCGGCCGCACGCGCAAGGAATCAACTATACAAGAAAATTCCTTCAATGACGATGCTGGTGAAATACAAGTTCACAGGTACAGCCCGCAAGCATTAAATATTATGAAAAGCATGGGTTATGATTTGAAGCTAAAACAAGGCCTCAACTATGGAAAAGGTAGACAAACGCCGTTGCGTGGTAATTCTCACCATCAACAAGCTCGTTTTGGGTTGGGGTATACTGCATCCCTTGCAAACTCACAACCTCGAGAGTCTGATCCTGTACAACCAGAAGCACGACCTTTTAAAGCAACTTCTGTGGACGAATGCAACGACAAGTCTGGGGGTAGTCTCCCTCGACAAAACCGGACAATATCCAAAGTTGGGGGTAGAATCCTCTCTAAGTCTGAAGATGATGCAACGATGACGATCTTCCCGAAAGATCGTAAAACTCAGGTATCGGGAGCCCGAAGGCCGAAGGGACTTTCTCCTTCAATGAAGATGACATCAGTAAAATCTTCAATACGTTGATGAAGGAAAACAAACTTCAGCTACCCAACATCAGATGCCCTGAGAGGGCTGACAAAGACGATGACCCAGATTATTGTCTCTTTAATCAGTACATTCATCATCCTACAAAGGCGTGCTATGTACTAAAGAGGAGAATTCAGGAGTTGATCGATGCCAAGGTCATCACTTTGCATCTATAAACGAGGGGACAATCACTGCAAATTGGTTTCACTTTAACGTGACAATCTGCTCCCTCAAGAAAATACCAGATGATGAATCTCTAAAAAGTTTCCCCAGTGGATTCTTCAGGTCCAACCCAGCTGAGTTTGTCATGTTCATATTACCTATGAACAAACCATTCTTGTCCGGCCAATGATTATCATGTCCATATTACCTCTGATATCGATTGTCATCTCAACTTAGCACCCGTACTTAACTCTAAGTATGCCAGTGGTGTTGAGTCCACAAAAACTGCCATGTCCATATTACCTCTGAGCAGATGTATGCCTCTATCCCCGATAGAGTCACAACCCAGGGAATTTGTCATGTTCATATTACCTATGAGCAAACCTTCCTAAATTCGGCTATCGATTATCATGTTCATATTACCTCTGATATCGATTGTCATCTCAACTTAGCACCCGTACTTAACTCTAAGTACGCCAGTGGTGTTGAGTCCACAAAAACTGCCATGTCCATATTACCTCTGAGCAGATGTATGCCTCTATCCCCGATAGAGTCACAACCCAAGGAATTTGTCATGTTCATATTACCTCTGAACAAACCTTCCTAAATTTGGCTATCGATTATCATGTTCATATTACCTCTGATATCGATTGTCATCTCAACTTAGCATCCGTACTTAACTCTAAGTACGCCAGTGGTGTTGAGTCCACAAAAATTGCCATGTCCATATTACCTCTGAGCAGATGTATGCCTCTATCCTCGATAGAGTCACAACCTAGGGAGTTTGTTATGTTCATATTACCTCTGAACAAACCTTCCTAAATTCGGCTAATCGATTATCATGTTCATATTACCTCTGGTATCGGTTGTCATCTCAACTTAACACCCGTACTTAACTCTAAGTACACCAGTGGTGTTGAGTCCACAAAAACTGCCATGTCCATATTACCTCTGAGCAGATGTATGCCTCTATCCCCAATAGAGTCACAACCCAGGGAGTTTGTTATGTTCATATTACCTCTGAACAAACCTTCCTAAATTCGGCTAATCGATTATCATGTTCATATTACCTCTGGTATCGGTTGTCATCTCAACTTAACACCCGTACTTAACTCTAAGTACGCCAGTGGTGTTGAGTCCATAAAAACTGCCATGTCCATATTACCTCTGAGCAGATGTATGCCTCTATCCCCGATAGAGTCACAACCCAGGGAGTTTGTTATGTTCATATTACCTCTGAACAAACCTTCCTAAATTCGGCTAATCGATTATCATGTTCATATTACCTCTGGTATCGATTGTCATCTCAACTTAACACCCGTACTTAACTCTAAGTACGCCAGTGGTGTTGAGTCCACAAAAACTGCCATGTCCATATCACCTCTGAGCAGACGTGTACCTCCATCTCCAAAGGAGTCAAGATCAAAAGTTTATCATATTCATATTACCTCTGAATAAACTTTCGGCTATCCACTATCTTCTGATGTAGGTTGCCATCTACACTTAACACCCGTACTTAGTCATGAGTACGCCAGTAGTGTTAAGTCCACAAAAAACTGCCATGTTCATATTACCTCTGAGCAGACATAAGCCTCCACCCTTGGTCATCAACCTTCGCGCTTACAGGTTAGTCCAGCCTAATGGAGACCTACTAATGGCTCCATCAATGAGTCCTCACCTGGACCTGAAGCTGGTGACGGCATTGCCCACGTGCAGCTGATCGTACCCAAACTGCCTGGCGAACCGACTGGGCAAGTAGGGCTCGAAGAAGCAATGATCTTCGTTTCTGTACAGCAAATGGGAGGGTCTGATGCAGACCAACCAATTAAAAGCTTCCGAAAAAAGATTGGTCTTCTCTCCACCTAAACCCTCAGTCTTTTATAGGCGAAAGAGGTCACACCGGTCCCCAATAAATCCGCCATAAAGTCAGCATCGACCGTTTCAACGCTCCATTCAGAAACGTTTCGAGTTACGAGGAGTGGTTCATGCTTCATTCAAAATGTTCCAAATTCTGAGGAATTTGAAAGCTTTGAAGGGGGTCTTGTAGAAGCATGAAAAATACGCCAGATGGCTATACGCAGCATATTGATGCAGAGCAGCGTAAACAGAGGCCTTCAGAGCCATCAAGCGTGCAACAGAGCTTTTTTCGCTAAACACAGCGTGAAATATAAGTTCAAAGGACCATCCACGTAAGGCAGTATGTCCAAACCGCTTCAGCGTAAACATGGTGCTTCATCGACTCCTGGGCGTAAAACCCATCCTCTTTTAATGCAGCATTGAAGTGTACGAGAGACGCTTCGTATTCTCTGAAGTAAACCTGTCAGATCCTGCAATGAACCTGTCAGATCCTGTAATGAACCTGACGTCTGGACTTCTGACAAAGGGATACTGCTCGACTACCCAGACGACGGCTATAATGATGGCACAGCACTGCGACCCAGGCTGTCATTTACCGCCATCTCCTTTGCGTAAACTGCTTTTACGTGCACGAAGGGATACGCTGCCTTGTTTTACACAGGCAGACATGAGCTATTTACGCTCTGCAGTAGACAAACCGCCTGCCACATTAAAAGCTGTACTCCATACGGGGCTCGAGGCACGTCTCTACGTCCAATGCATAGAGCGATGACAGTTGCTCGAGGCACGTCTCAACGTCTAATACACAGAGCGATGACAGTTTCTTGAGGCACGTCTCTGCGACTGATGCACAGAAGCGCTGCCGACCTTCAAAAACACGCCTCTGTATTTAATGCACAGGATGGTGGCAAATCTCTGCATTTAATGTAAGAGATTTGATTATATCTTCAAAAACCATAATTTCGGCTAAGACGTCCACATCAGCACTCTGGCACGGTACGCAGCGGCTTTTACGCCCATTCAGCTCCTGTGCTCACTCGGCTTCTACGTCCATTCGGCTTCAACGCCCACTCGGCCTCTATGACCACTCGGCTTCTACGCCCACTCGGCCTCTATGACCACTCGGCTTCAACGCCCACTCGGCCTCTATGACCACTCGGCTTCTACGCCCACTCGGCCTCTATGACCGCTCGGATTCTACGCCTATTCGGCTTCTATGTCTGCTTGGCTTCTACGCCATGGTGACAGACATTGGCTTCTATGCCCATCTCTTCTACACAAGGGATACCTACCTACGTGGCTTCTATGTCGTGATCTTCGTAGCGATTATACGCGTTTTGTCCCTTAGTTGGACCCGCGTCACACGCTCATTCAAAGGATCATCTATACGCAGGCATTGGTTATTCTAACCGTTGTGTAAAAGGGTGCTGTACTTTCCACTCCTCGGTTTCTACACCGACAGAGTGGTCACTGTCACCAAAACTCTATAAATAAAGACCTCTATCAACAGAGGAAAAGGTCGAAGGAATTGGTCTAAAAACCTCCAAAGAGATCGAACCACGGGTCGAAACTTTGAAAGAAGGATCGAACAAGGTCGAACTTCCAAGAAAGATCGAACCAGAGGTCAAGAGAGAGAGAGAGAGAGAGAGAGAGAGAAGAATCCGGAGCTCAGGCAAAGAGTAGGGATCGACGACTTTGGCATCGTGCATCCACCCTCTTCTGTAACCTTCGAAGCTGCTTCCTGTCTTCTACGACACTTCTTCATCATCGTGTGGTCCAAGGGCTAAAGTGATCGACTGCATATCAGACACCTATTTCAATATTTACCCAGATTAAATAAATTGTACTCCCACATCCTCGTATAGGATCAAATTGTTCAAGTTTGTTTATAAACCAAAGAAGGCGGGTTTCGTATAAACCCAGTCTTGAATACATTTCTATTCTTTCGTTTTCCACCACAAACAAGCATAATAAAAAAGGAGACCGATCGAACCGTCGAGCGCTGTTGCTGTCGACCGGAGCAGCAGCAACTCGACCCAACTGCTCGACCACCCCGCGCCGGAACTGAACGCCCGTACCGCTGCCGAAGTCGAAGACCGCCTGGATCCCGTCTCGCCGGAGCGCCTGAGCAGCGGTTCCGCTGCCCATTTCGACTGTGCACCACCGTGCACGACGATTAGCCCCGTCTCGTCACCTCCAACCCGTCCACGCACGCAGGTTTGACATGAACCTAATCTCGAATGAGTACGTGTACGCATGTACGTATGTTATGCATTAGTATATGTATATATCGGTATATGCATATATGTATGTAGTTGCATATGTATAGGTATATAGATATTATATGCTCTCAAATAATATCTATACGTACGTATATATATGTATTATAGGTATCCTAGTATGTATATTTAATATTTGTACACATGGTATAAGTTTTGATAGTATATATGTACATAGTATAATTGATTAGTATGTATAAGTATACGCATATAAACATGTAAAATGTAAACTCTATTAAGTAGCTAAATGCACATATCTACTAAAATTGTAATTAGTAGTAGTGATGTTTATGATAAATAATAATAGGCATTATATGCCCGTGTACTAGGTGACCCTAACAAAATTATGGATACCCATAGCTATCTTGACCGGTGGCCCTGTAGCATGATAAAAGACTGCCATATGTACATCAACGTACTGGCAAGCCCGTACCATTGATTATCTGTTATGCACAACAACGATAGACGTGACCACCCTAGCGTAGTCCCTAAGATCATGGTGTTGATTGTGTATTAGTGTAATGTCTGATGCAGTATTATGTTTATGATATATCTATAGGACTGTTGGATCATTTAGACGATACCTGGGAACCCGAACATTGATATTGCCAGCTAAGGACCACAAGCGAGTACATTCTCTGACAGTTTCTATTATGTTGATCATCTCTATAATTCTTGTTGTATAGCGTACATGACTCTGGCACTGTTATTTACACGAGTTGGCATTATTGAGACCTGTCACGAGGAGTCATAATTGGAATCCATCGTGCTAGCTGGAAAAAAAAGGAAAATATTAGTAGCTATGTGATCATACCCAACTTTACATGTATCATAGCTCACCCATACCTCACATCGGTGCAGCCTTACCATTACATGCCTCATCGCTGTTACATGTGGTTAGCCTAACTTTATAAAGATGGTCGCTAATCAATGTAATGAGTCTTATTAGTCCCAAGCCGATCACATGATATGTTGATGTTTCACACACTTAGTTGATCTAGTATTCCTTATGTATCTCTAGTATATTGATCTATGTATCTCTAGTATATTGATCTAGTATTCCTTATGTTCTAGTCATGATTCTAGCATTCACATATATACCAGTTCATTGTTCTTGCGTGTACTTGGATTTCTATTTCATTTCTAGATGTACATTATATGTTCCAGTATTTCTTTATTCCAGTATTTTCTTATTTCAGTATTTCTTATTGCTAGTTATTCATATCTGTCTTGTATTTCTTTACCCTGCGTTATAGTTTTTGTCAATATATGTGGAACTGCTGTTAGAACTGTATTTCGTTCCAATCCTGACTGGATATATTTTTTCAGAGGATCTTGAGGAGTTCTGTACCACACACTACGGACCAGGTATAGACGCAGACCACACACCAGAGATTTTAGAGGAGACTATTTCTTTAGATGAGACATTACCCACAGCTATCTAGATAGTATCTATGTTATGCATCTGAGACTTCTGGAGGTTATTTCAGTTTATGTTCAGACTTGTGTTAAGTTTAATTTGATACTTGTGGAGACTTTATATTGGACAGCTAGACTGTTATTTATCTTTAGGTTGAGACATGGTATTTTACTATGTCACTTTTCTTATCTTTTTATCGTGCCTTTTACTTTATAGTTATTGTGATTGAGTTTATATTGTGAGATATTGTGAGATGTATATTATCCTCCTTATGGAAATGGATATTATTGACAGGTGTTTAGTTATATAGTATTACTATGACCTAGACCGCGTTCTACCACCGATGCTGCAGCGTAGGCTGGACGTACCCACGCTCTCGTGCCCCTATACCGGGTGTGGGTCGTGACACATTTTTAGTGGTGGCCCATGCAGGTCAAGTTTCATAAATTGTGCGATATCATGGTAGTGCGATAACTTAGTTGTACTGCTACGAGCCTGCAATAGGATATAGGAAATATGATCTAGGATGAGAGTATGCTCAATCACACTAGAAAATTCTGATCTTCATATTACTATTCTGAGTGATTTCTTCTTTTCTGTCCTTTCCTGATAATATCATACCTATCATTGATTCTTTTGATCTGTACTCAGGATATCACCGAATATTAGATCCATGAGATTGGGAGCATCAACTTCAGAGAGGTCTGCCACCTCTCAACCTGACGAACAGACACCTGAAGTTCCTCCTACATCTCCTGTTCGTGTGGGAGTATCTGCAGCTAACGGGATTCCTCCTCCACCCATCCAGAGGATTACCCCAGCCATGACAGACAACCTTCCACCACCACCGACACCGATTCCCGGAGAAGTGCCCACTGATGGGGAACAAATATTCGCACTGATGCAGGGCATGCTAGAGGCCCAGAGAGTAGCAACAGAAGCTCAGCTTGTTCAAGCTGAAGCCCAGAGGATGCAAACAGAAGCACACTAGGCGCAGACAAAACTGATGAGAGAGAGCATGGAGAATGCACATCAGGTGACTCTCCAGGCCGTGGAGAGAGTAGCACGACAACCGCAACATTAGGGTTAGCAACAACAAAGGCCCGGTACCATAGTGGACTTTAAGAGGATGATGCCTCGAGAGTTCAAGGGCACAGAAGGAATACTCTATGCTGATGAATGGTTAGAGGACATAGAGAGGAACTTGCGCTTATCACAGATCCCGGAGATTCTTCAAATAGAGGCCGCTAGCAGTCAGATATTTGATATCGCACTGACGTGGTATCGTACAGAGCCGAGACTCGCTGCTGAAGGACTTACTTGGGAGGACTTCAAAGAGCTCTTTAAGGAAAAATTCTTTCCTGACGTGGCCTTGGGAGCATTGGAAGGTCAGTTCCATAACCTAGTCCAAGGAGGCATGTCAGTCGATGAATACGTCGTAGAGTTTTGTCGTTTGAGTCAATTTGTGCCATCGATGATTCGAGACCCAGGAGACCGAGCACAGAAGTTCAGAAAGGGATTAAATAGGGAGATCAAGTCTCGTACTTCGGGACGACGTACTGCTACTTTTGAGGGTATCCTGATGGATGCCCAAATTGCTGAAGATGACTTGGACCTCAGGCCCAAGAGAGGACGCGGCACATCTGGAACAACAGGAGGTAACACAGGACCGACCAAGCACCCACACTTTCAACAACAATAACAACAGAGGCCATACCAGCAGCAACACCAGCAACAGGTACCAGTTTGAGGACATGTTCGGCAACAGCAACCACAGAAACAGAATTAGCTCGTCGCCACATGTTCGTATTGCGGGAAGATGGGACATACAAGAGACATCTATAGGAAAAGGTTGGGCACTTGCTTGTCATGTGGATCAGTAGCACATCAGCTGAGGGACTGCCCAGCTGTTCAGACTCGCTAGGGAGGAGCAGCAGCTCCGAAAGGACCAGCCAGATCACCTATTATACCAGGACGCCAACAGAGAGGACCTCTACTTCCACCACAGTAGCAGAGGTTTGCTCAGCACTAGCAGCAGCAGCAAGGAGCACCACAGGGACGAGCTTATGCCATGACTGCTGAGGAGGCCGAGTCAGCTGGAGACATGATTTCAGGTTCAATTTTACTCGATTCTACTCCAGAACTTGCATTATTTGATTCTGGCGCTTTCCATAGTTTCGTATCTGTATCTTATGCCCTTAAGCATCATTTAGAAACAAAACCATTAGATAGGACTTGCAAGATCACGACAGGAGGAGGTATTATCCTAGTCCGTGATTATTGCAAGGATTGGATAGTGTCATTGGAAGGCCGAGAGTTGAGCGTGAGTTTACTCGTTATGCCACTTTCGGTATACGATATTGTACTCGGAATGGACTAGCCGAGTAAACACCATGCTTCTATAGATTGTCACGGAGGTAGAGTAGTATTTCGACTACCAGGGGGACCAGAGTTCGAGATTGCCAGAGGAGCAGAGGAGCGGAGCAGAGGCACTTTTTGCGGAGCCAGGATAGAAGAAGAGGAGTTACCACATCCACTTATAGCGGAGTTCCTGGATGTATTTTTAGAGGAGTTGCCAGGTTTGCCGCCAGATAGAGGTGTTAAATTCTCCATAGACTTAATACCAGAAGCAGAGCCTATTTCGCAACATGTCTATAGAGTTAACAATAATGAGTTGGTAGAACTGAAGAAACAAGTAGAGGAGCTGCAAGACAAATATTTTATTAGATCCAGTTCATTGCCATGGGGAGCATCGGTATTATTCATACCAAAAAAGGACGGCATGGTATACATGTATATCGATTATAGGACTTTAAATAACCTCACTATCAAGAACAAATACCCACTGCCGAGGATAGATGATCTCTTTGATCAATTGAGCGGAGCAAAGGTGTTTTCAAAAATAGACTTGAGGCCAGGCTATCACCAGTTGAAGGTGAAGGAAGAAGACATACCGAAGACAGCTTTTCGGACAAGATATGGCCAGTTTGAATTTATAGTAATGCCGTTTGGTTTAACCAACGCACCAGCCGTATTTATGAACTTGATGAACAAGGTATTCCATCAGTACCTTGACAAGTTCATAGTGGTGTTTATTGATGACATTCTAATATATTCAAAGACCCCAGAAGAGCATGAAGAGCACCTGAGGATGGTCTTAGAGACTCTCAGGAGAGAGAAGTTGTACGAGAAGCTTTCAAAGTGTGAGTTCTTCCTTGATAAGATTGAATTTCTGGGACACATGGTGACAGGTAACAAAATTTTAGTTAACCCAAAGAAGATAGAGGCAGTGGAGTCATGGGCTACCCCCAATTTGGTAGCCAAAATCAGGAGCTTTCTTGGACTAGTAGGATACTACAGAAGATTTGTACAAGACTTCTCCAAGATTGTAGAACCAATGACTAGACTGACCAAGAAAGATGTAGAATTTGTCTGGACAGAAGAATATCAAGCCGCATTCGATGAGCTGAAGAGGAGATTGACGACATCGCCAGTTTTGATGTTGCCCTCAGGGACAGGTGGTTTCACTATCTACAGTGATGCTTCAGGAAAAGGGTTGAGATGCGTTCTTCAACAACATAGGAAAGTAATTGCCTACGCTTCAAGACAATTACGCCCTCATAAAAAGAACTATCCCACTCACGATTTGGAGTTTGCGGCAGTTATCTTTGCCCTAAAGCTGTAGAAGCACTATATGTACGGAGAGCGTATGGAAATCTTCACAGACCACAAAGGCTTGAAGTACTTGTTTACGCAGAAGGAGCTGAATATGAGACAGAGAAGGTGGTTAGAATTAATGAAAGACTTTGATATCTCATTACAGTACCATCCAGGAAAGGCCAACGTTGTCGCCGATGCCTTGAGCAGGTATCCGATGGTTATGTATTTGACTATAGATAGACATTTATTAGCTGATCTTGAGAGCTTAGGAATTGAAGTATTAGTTCCAGGAGCTGAGATTCAGATGTGGGGACTACAAATACAATCGAAGCTGATGGACAGAATCAGAGCTACTCAGTATGATGATGAGACTCTAAGGAATATTAGAGCACAATTTCGGACAGGATTGATAGACGACTTCACTATTGCGGATGATGGATCCTTGCGACATGGCACGAGGATGTGTGTGCCAAGTGAAGAGCTGCGCGAAGAAGTTTTGCAGGAGGCATACCGCTCTCAGTACTTGATGCATCCCGGAGCCAACAAGATGTATCGAGATTTGAGGGAGCATGTATGGTGGTATGGTATAAAGCACAAAGTAGCACGCTTTGTGTCCCGATGCTTAGTGTGCCAACAGGTAAAAGCAGATTGACAGAGACCGGGAGGATTGCTTCAACCTTTACCCATTCCCGAATGGAAGTGGGAGCACGTGACTATGGATTTCATTTCGGGACTTCCTCGTTCTCCAGGAGGAAAGGACGCAATTTGGGTCATCGTAGATAGGTTGACCAAATCAGCCCACTTTTTGCCTTTCATGGTGGGTACATCGACGGAGAAGCTAGCAGAGATGTACTTACAACAGATTGTCAGATTACATGGAGTTCCTGTGAGCATTGTCTCCGATCGGGATAGTCGTTTCACTTTTCATTTCTGGAGGAGTATGCAGTCTAGCTTGGGCACTCAGCTCAAGTTCAGTATCGCGTATCACCCTCAGACAGACGGGCGGTCTGAAAGGACTATTCAGACTCTTGAAGATATGCTACGCACTTGCGTATTGGATCTCGGAGGTTCTTGGGAGGATCATCTACACTTGGTAGAGTTTGCTTACAACAACAGCTACCAGGCCAACATTGAGATGTCACCATTCGAGGCTTTATATGGACGAAGGTATCGTATACCTTTATCTTGGGATGATATTGGAGAGAGAGCTTTGTTAGGACCAGAAATGGTCGTGGATGTAGCAGAAAAGGTAAAACTTATCAGAGACAGACTGCGAGTGGCGCATGACAGATAGCAGCATTGGGCCGATAGCCACCCTAGACCCCTAGAGTTTTCGATATTGGTTTGATTTGTTTTGGGTTATGATTGTTTTGTTTAGTTTGCGTGTTAAAATTGTTTGTTCTAGGTTGGCGATTTAGTGTTCCTACGAATTTCTCCTATATGGGGCACGATTCGGTTTGGCAGAGGCGAAAAGCTTAGTCCACGATACATCGGGCCCTTCGGTATACTTGCAAAGGTCGGTGCAGTGGCCTATAGACTTGACTTGCCACCTGCTCTAGATGGAGTGCATGACGTATTCCATGTGTTGCGGCTGAGAAGGTACGTGGCTGATCCCAGTCACATACTGGATCATTCGGAGATCGAAGTTGGACCGACACTCAGCTATCCTAAACAACCCATTGAGATCTTGGATCGTAGAGAGAAGGCATTGTGGAACCAGACTATCCCTTTGGTTCGTGTTGCATGGAGACATCACTCTTCAGGAGAGTCAACTTGGGAGAGAGAGGACGAAATGCGCGAGCAGTATCCATATCTCTTCGAGACTTGAGGTATAATTCCTTGTTTGATTGTTGTTCTTGTACTAGTTTATTTTAATTTCGAGGACAAAATTCTTTTAAGGAGGGTAGACATGTCACCCTCACTTTTCATATTAAGGGTATTTTCGTCTTTTCAAAATTAATGAGTAAATAATTGCATGATAATTAATTTTATCTAAATAATTATGATTGCTAATTGATTATTGCACTTTACCGTTGTTCGATAATTAGAGCGTCACGCTAGCCATTATCTTCCAACAGATTCACACCCTTGTCCTAGATGTACCAGTCTGTTAATTGATGTTGTATCCCACTTAAATTTAGTCCTTTGTACTTCTAATTGATTTTAGAACACCCCCTTGCATTTATTTAGTTAATTAAACAATAAATCTATTCTGTGTAAATTTTCTAATTGTTAGGCACTCTTATGCCAAAGTGTATTAAGGTGTCCACCGTTGGACACGACACGTGAACAAAACCTATTTCTCCTTCATTATATTTTTTCATGATTTTTGGGAATATGTAATTTAACATCAACCCCTTGAAACCATAGCTCCAAACCCTTGAACCAATACATTTCTAGCAATTCATTTTAATTTATTTGAAATCCTAACCATCGAAATTATCCATGGCAAGCCCAATCCCAAGAGGGCCTTGACCAAACCTAATTCTAGATCAACCAAAGTCTACTACCTATATATATACATAGTATTACTTTTTCCTTTTTTCTAAACCTAAACCTAAAGCCTCAGCCGACCCCTTCCCTTACTCATCTCCCTGCCGACTTCACCCGCTTCCTCAACGTGCCAGACTCCGTCAGTCGATCCGCTGCCTAGCACCCCACAACCCGTTGAACTCCACGTCGAGCAAACACCGACGGAATCTACCGTGAACCGCCCGCAGCCGCCGTTCCCTTCCACGGGCATGAACACCTGAAGCTGCCTGAACGCCGGAAGCCTCATCCCATGACTTGCGGGCTTTCGCCTTAACCGCCTGAGCCATTTTCGACAAACATCCGAGCATGAACGCTTGAATGTCGGAGACCCGCAGCAGCCGCTACCACCATTGCTGAAGCCCATGTCAACCGGAGACCGATCGAACCGCCGAGCGCCGTTGCTGTCGACCGGAACAGCAGCAACTCGACCCAACTGCTCGACCACCCCGCGCCGGAACTGAACGCTCGTACCGCTGCCAAAGTCGGAGCTCGCCTGGATCCCGACTCGCCGGAGCGCCTGAGCAGCGGTTCCGCTGCCCATTTCGACTGTGCACCACCGTGCACGACGATCAGCCCCGTCTCGTCACCTCCACCCCGTCCACGCACGCAGGTTTGACATGAACATAATCTCGAATGAGTACGCGTACACATGTACGTATGTTATGCATTAGTATATGTATATATCGGTATATGCATGTATATATGTAGTTGCATACGTATAGGTATATAGATATTATATGCTCTCAAATAATATCTATACGTACGTATATATATGTAATATAGGTATCCTAGTATGTATATTTAATATTTGTACACATGGTATAAGTTTTGATAGTATATATGTACATAGTATAATTGATTAGTATGTATAAGTATACGCATATAAACATGTACAATGTAAACTCTATTAAGTAGCTAAATGCACATATCTACTAAAATTGTAATTAGTAGTAGTGATGTTTATGATAAATAATAATAGGCATTATATGCCCGTGTACTAGGTGACCCTAATAAAATTATGGATACCCATAGCTATCTTGACCGGTGACCCTGTAGCATGATAAAAGACTGCCATATGTACATCAACGTACTGGCCAGCTGACACGTCACTAGGGGATTACCCAATTTGATAGACCCAAAGAGACGTGCTACGCTATCCTAAAATACTAACAGTTTAATACAGGTAAAGTCTAATCTCATCCACAAAATATCAAGTAATACTGGAATAAGTGCTGAAATATATATAAGTGCTAAGTCTGAAATATCATAGTACAAATCAGATATGTCTGGTGGAAACACATCCACTACAAAAGATAATGAGAATGCTGAAATAAGATAGACTAGAGTATCGTCTATCTAGGTAAGCAGCTCCAGCTCCAGATGAATAAGCTACTAAAGATCAGGCAGATTCTGATGGCAGCTCCTCTAACTCCTCCTCAGATGCATACTTCGTCTCCTGTCCGGGACCGTACACTGTGGGGTAGTATGCCTCATCTAAATCTGGAAGAGAACCAGGTCCTCAGTGGGACATAACAAGATACATAAAAACATGCCATGCATGTAAATACTGAATAAATAAATAAATAAAGGGTGTGCTAACCATCTAAGTAAAATGCAATGTAAAGACAACCTTGGTAAGTATGGGTAGGCGTAGGCATAACGGCCAGCATCCTCTAGAGTATGGTATCTGCAACGTCCGTCATTCCGAAGAATGAGGTATCTGAATATATACAACGTCTAACACTCTAAGGGATGTGGTATCTGTAAAGTATATAACATCCGTATCACTCCGAAGAGTGCGGTATCTGCAATAAAGAAGTTGGGTGTCCCATACGCCTACTAGTTGTCTTCCCCGTCCAATACGGTATTACAAGTCGAATCCATAACGTGCAAACCACGTAACTATATGCCAAGTCCTAACTTTTCTGAATTTTCCTGATTTTGTGCTAAGCCGTGATGCACGTCACACGCACCGGTAGCTAATCGAGTACGCAAACTCGTATCCCAAAATGAAGTGCAACCGTGTTACGTGTACAAGTGTTAGGGTCTAGGAGGATATTAGGATCCCCTCGCAGCTGTTGGAAAGTCTGCTAGAGTCTAAGTCAGTTACACTACGTGTCAACGTACTTGTTGACGGTACCCGAGGCAATCTCAGATACACACAGTTATATGTAAGTCTACTGAAAATAACATACAACAGTTTAATGAATTATACAGTAAAACTTGGCAAGGTATACTTGCCTACGTCTCTGAGCTGGAAGTGTCAAAAACCTGTTCTCACAGTCAAGTCTGAGGGTTCCTGTGACCTGGGGTCACTGACTGCGTTGTAGGTGCACTCTGTTCAAGATGTATAGGGTTCGTAAATTTAATAATTCAATAATGCGTACATTAAACAATATTTATATAGTATATTATATATGTATGTATATAATAAAGACATAATATATATACAGATAATTAATACATATATAATAATACATAATATAAATATATATGTATATTTATATAATTATGTAATATACATACATATACTTAATTTTATATATAATAATACATATAATTTAAACATGATATGTAAACAAAATATATATATATATATACATATATATATATATATACATATATATATATATATATACATATATATATATATATACATATATATATATATATATATATACATATATATATATATATACATATATATATATATATATATATATATATATATATATATATATATATATATATATATATATATATATATATATATATATATATATATAATAGTACTAATATAATATATATAAGCAATTAGTATATATATAAGTATACATATATACATATAGAAATATATTACTATAAATATATAGTAATATATATTATATATATATACATAGTATATAGATATATATATATATATATATATATATAACAATATATATATATATATATATATATATATATATATATATATATATATATATATATATATATATATATATATATATATATATTGTTATATATATATATATATATATATATTTTTTTTTTTAAGTAGTATAATAATAAATCATATATTTTATATATAATATATATAACAGTAAAAATATACTAAATATAGTATATACTTATTTATATATTTAATAGTATATATATATATATATATATATATATATATATATATATATATATATATATATATATATATATATATATATATATATATATATATATATATATATATATATATATATATATATATATATATATATATATATATAGTATATCTATATACATAGTATATATATATATATATTTAATAGTATATATAATATAGTATATATATTTAATAGTATATATTTAATTGTATATATATAATATAATTATTTACTGTATATATATATATATATATATATATATATATATATATATATATATATATATATATATATATATATATATATAATGAAAATGAAAATACAGACATACATATACGTATTTTAATATATTATGTATATACTGTATATATTTATATATTAATAATTATAATATATAATTATATATAATATATAATTAATAATATAAATATAAATATAAATATGCATATATATATATAGATATATATATACATATAGACATATATACGTATATACGTACACAGGGGGGTAGTATACCTGACAGGTGGGGGGGCCCACGCCTCGTCGCCGACGGGAGGAGGGCGGTGGTCCGGCGGGCGGCTGGCCAGAACGACGGCAGCAGCAGCAGTTGCAGTCAGCAGTAGTAGCAGCAACAGCAACTTGCAGCAGCTGCAGCGGCGGTTGCGGCGACGGAGGCGGCGGTGCAGGGTGGGGGAACGGTGGAGGAGGTCGGGGCGGAGGGAACGGTGGTGGTGGCGGTGGTCTAAGGCGGCCGGGAGGGGGAGTTCGAGGCGGTCGGGGGGTGCTCGGGTTGAAGTCGGGGAGGTCGGGGGGTGTTCTGTGGCGGAGCTGGCGGTCGGGGCGGTGGTCGTAGGGCGGCGGGGACGGGTCGGTTCGACGGAGGAGGTTAGGGCAGAGAGGATGGAGGCGGTGGCGATGGTCTGAGGTGGCCGGAGGGGGTGCTGTGGGAGGTCAGGAGTGGCGGTGGTGTGTTGGTGAGGGTGGGGAGTTGGGTGCTGCGGGGGCTGCCAGCGGCGGCTGCAGCGGCTAGGGCGGCGCTGCGGCGGCCGGGGAGGAGGTCAGGGGGTGGTGAGGCGGTGGAGGAGAGGTCGGAGGCGGAGGGCGGCTGAGATGGGAGTGAGAGGAGTTCGGGTGGGGGGGGTTTATAGGGTTTAGGGTTTTTTGTAATTTAGGGTTAGGGGTGGGGGTATTTTAGTAATTAGGTGTAATAAATATCTTAGATATTTAGGTTTGTAAATACATTGAATCTGGATCTATTTAGGAATGAACGGTGTAGGTTCACCCTCCAATGGGAGGTTGACACCTCGTACATACAATTTTGCACATAAAATCTTGGAGATTCACAATTTGCACAGAGGTCCTAAAAATTGGGAAATTGTGCAATAACGCAATTGTTTGAGAAAAATACCTTATTTCTGAGGGTGCTGTAATGAACAGAATTGAGGGAAAATTCTTTGTAAGGGCCTTGAGGGTGTGGGGGTGAGCCTGGGCAGGGGCTGGGCCTGGTTTTGGGTGATGCGGGTCACCATATTAATTAATTAGTAATTAATACGCACGGTGTTTTCTAATTATTTAAAAATAGGTAGGGCCATAATTTTAGTACGGTGTAAATATACTAAACGTAGTATACCCAGAGTAGAATAATAACATATTTTTGTTTGGGCAAAATAGGTTCATATTGGCCTCTAATTTCTATTGGTACAGAGAATGGTACAGGTCTGGAAATTAATTAATAATTAATACGGACGTTTGTAACGATATTTGTGCGACTAAAATGAGACTCATGCCAGCATATTTGTGAGTTACACAAAGTTTAGAATAGTATACTGGCATGTCTAGGAGAGGTATGTGAACTTTGTTTGGGGATAACAGTCAATGTAATGCTCTAAATATTGAGGTGATGGACAGGTGCACAAATCAATAGGATATGTAAGCAAAATAAATTTAGAAGCTGTAATAAATTCTAATTTGAAAAAAAATAATCCTAATTTATTATTAAATACTGAAATATGGTCGAGAGAGTTTACAATCTACCCTCCTTAGAGCATTTCTTCCTCGAAATTAAAACAGACATATAATGAGAACTATAGATTGATTTGAAATATTAGGACATACCATGGCTTTCGAATAGATGGGGAAAACATTATCGAATATCCTCTTCTCGTTCCCAGGTTGACTCACCTGGGGCATGATATCTCCATGCCATACGAACTAGTGGAATAGTCTGGCCTCGCAACACCTTCTCGCTTCTGTTTAGGATCTCTACAGGCTCCTCCTGGTACGATAAACTCGGGCCGATAGTGATCTCTGAGTGGTCTAGCACATGGCTTGGATCTGGAATGTACCTCCTTAGCTGAGAAATGTTGAAGATGTCATGTACTCTTTCCAATGTCTGAGGTAAGGCTAGCTTGTAAGCAACTTCTCCGACGCATTCCAACACATCGAAGGGTCCGATGAACCTCGGACTCAGTTTTCCTCTTCCTCCAAATCTGATAGTTCCTCGGGTAGGTGAGATCTTCAAGAACACATGTTCTCCTACTTGGAATTCCAGAGGTCGTCGATGTACGTTTGCCCAGTGCTTTTGTCTGTCCTGCGCTGCTCGCAGGTGTCCTTGGATCTTCTTTACCTTCTCCACCGTACGAACAACCAATTCTGGTCCTAAGATCTGTCTTTCGCCTATATCGCTCCAACATACTGGGGAACGACATTTTCTACCATACAATGCTTCAAAGGGAGCCATTTGAATGCTCGCTTGATAGCTATTATTGTAGGAAAATTCCACCAGATGCAGATGATCTTCCCATGATCCACTGAAATCAAGCATACATGCTCTCAGCATATCTTCCAGTGTCTGAATGGTGCGCTCAGACTGGCCATCTGTCTGTGGATGATACGAGGTACTGAACTTTAGGCGGGTACCAAGACTTTCTTGCATACTTCGCCAAAAGTAAGATGTAAACCTCGTATCCCTATCAGACACTATGTTGACTGGTACTCCGTGCAGACGTACGATCTCCTTCATATACATGTCTGCCAAGACTTCTGTAGATTGTCCGACTCTGAAAGGTAAGAAATGAGCAGCCTTGGTGAGTCGATCTACGATCACCCATACAGCTTTACGACCACTGGGACTTCTTGGGAAGCCCGTAACAAAGTCCATGGTGATGTGTTCCCATTTCCACTCGGGTATTGGGAGGGATTGAAGTAGACCTGCGAACCTTTGATATTCAGCCTTGACTTGCTGACACACCAGGCATTTTGCCACAAAGCGTGCTATCTCTCTCTTCATTCTGTGCCACCAATAGTATTATCGCAGATCTCTGTACATCTTTGTGCCTCATGGATGGATAGAGTAGGTTGAGCTGTGAGCTTCTGACATCAGCTCTTCACGAAGTTCTCCATTTGGAATATAAAGACGTTCTCCACATCTTAAAGTCTTATCTTCGTGTATGTGACATCCTGTCTGGATTCCAACCTCTGTTCTTTGTCGAAGTCTCTGGAATCTGGCATCTGTTGGCAGTGCAACCTTGATTCTTTCGACCAATGTTGATTGCAGCTGATAATTTGATAATTGGTCGTCAACTCCTGGCATAATGACCTTTATACCCAAATATTCTAGATCTTTCAATAGATCTGGTTGGGTGATCATAAAGAATGCCGTGGGTCTCCTGCTTAGAGCATCAGCTACTACATTAGCCTTTCCGGGATGGTATTGCAGATCAATTTCGAAGTCTGTCATCACTTTGAGCCAGCGTCTTTATCTCAGGTTCAAGTCCTTCTGGGTGTAGACATACTTCAGGCCCTTGTGATCAGTGAATATCTCCACTCGTTCGCCGTATAGATAATGTCTCCAAAGCTTCAGGGCAAAGATACTGCGGCAAGCTCCAGGTCGTGCGTGGGATAGTTCTTCTCATGGGTCCTCAGTTGTCTTGAGGCATAGGCTACAACTTTCCCATGTTGCATCAAGATACAACCTAATCCTTTTCCGGATGCATCGCTATATATTACGAATCCTCCGGATCCAGATGGTATGGTCAAGATGGGAGCTGTAGTCAAACATTTTTTTAATTCATCGAAAGCTATCTGACACTCCTCTGACCAGATGAACTCCTGTTCCTTGCGGTCAGACGGGTTATCGGTTCTACGATCCTTGCAAAGTTCTCTACGAACCTCCGGTAATATCCGGCAAGTCCTATAAAGCTTCTCACCTCCGAGACGTTGGTAGGGGTTGGCCATGTCTCTATAAATGAGATCTTTGCTGGGTCCACTGAGATGCTTTCTCCTGTGATAACGTGTCCAAGAAAAGTGACACGATCAAGGAAGAACTCACACTTGCTCAGCTTAGCATAAATACTTTCACGCCTCAGCGTTTCTAACACCAGTCTCAAGTGTTCTTCATGCTCCTCGTGGCTCTTCAAATACACCAAGATGTCGTCGATGAAGACTACCACGAACTGGTCCAGATATTGGTGGAAGACTCTGTTCATCAGGTTCATAAATATGGCAGGTGCATTTGTCAGTCCAAAAGGCATCACCAGGAACTCGAGTGACCATAACGAGTCCTGAATGGTGTCTTTGGAATGTCTTCTCTCCGTACTTTTACCTGATGATAGCCTGATCTCAAATCTATCTTTGAGAATACCACTGCTCCTGTCAGTTGGTCGAACAGACCATCAATTCGTGGTAGAGGGTATTTGTTTTTTATTGTCAAAGCATTAAGGGCTCTGTAATCAATGCACATCCGATATGTTTCGTCCTTCTTTGGTACAAACAACACTGGTGCTCCCCAGGGTAATGCACTAGGATGAACAAATCCCTTGATTTGTAATTCCTCTAGTTGTAGCTTCAGCTCGTCTAGCTCCTTCTTCGCCAATCGGTACACATTTAAGGATACTGGTGCAGCTCCGGGTATCAATTCTATAGTGAATTCCACTTCTCTGTCAGGCGGTAGGCCTGGCAATTCCTCCGGAAATACGTCTTCGAACTCTGCAACAATTGCTGGGGGTGGTGTCTCCATTGCCATGTAAGCTCTAGGAGTCTGGCCTACTCCTTGTTCGATGGTGCCCCGTATGTACTCGAACTCCGGGTGCCCTGGTGGTTTAAAGATAACACTTCCCTTCCTGCAGTCTAGTGTAGCATTGTACTGGCTTAACCAGTCCATGCCTAAGACAACGTCGAATTTTGGCATTGGGAGTACCAAAAATCGCGCTTTCAGCTCTCTACTACAAACGACTACCGAGCACATTTTAATAGTGCTAGTAACCGGTACGATACCTCCTCCGGTAAGAATTTTCCAGCATTTAGGCAGTAGAAAAGTGGCTAGTTTGTGCATGGCTACGAAACTACTAGATATGAATGACAATATAGCGCCAAAATCAAATAATACGGTTGCAGGTAATGATGCAACTAAAATGGTACCTGTAATAGTTTCATCTTCCGGCTCCTCTGCAACTACAGCTAGTGCAAAGGCCTGCCCTTGCCTTTGCCCTCCGGTTTGCTGCCTGGCTTGCTTGAACTGCGTCTCTTGGGTGGCCAGGGGTGCTCCCCTCTGATATCCTCCAGATGCTGGGGGATGCTGTCCTCCAGTTGAGGGTAGCATTCTCTGGGCTGGTGCTGTTGATCTTTGCCCATTTTGGGGTGCTGCCTCTCTGCGTTGGGGGCAGTCTCTGGCCATATGTTGGCTAGCTCCATATATCATGCATAGCCCATTCTTCTTTCTGTAGTCTCTGACATAATGTCCCTTCTTGCCACAATAGTGACAAGTCGAAAGCTCTTTGTGCTGATAGGGCCCCGTCTTTTGCTGTGTCTGGTTTCCCAGACGACGGATTGGTCCTCCTGCTCCGGGCTAGTTTCTGGCCGGTATGGTTGGGTTAGAGCGTCTTGCTCCTCGGCCAATGGCTTCCTGTATCCTCGCCTCTGAAAGAACCTCCTCGTAGGAGATCCTCGACTGCGTCGTAGTATACCTTTGGAGCTCGAAGGTAAGGCCGTTATGGAACCTCATGGCCTTCTCCAGCTCGTTTGGTATCAGGATGGCACCGAATCGACTTAGTCGACTAAACTCTGTGTCATAGGCGTCGACGGTCATATTCCCTTGTTCCAGATGCAGGAACTGGGAGTACAAGGCATTTCTGACCGTGGTTGGGAAGTACTTTGCATTGAAGTACTCTAGGAATTGTTCCCAAGTCTGGGTCTTGCCGATGCTGCGTTCGATGGAATCCCACCAGTGATGGGCGTTGCCTAAGAGTTGGGCCCTCACTGCGGTCATCCATAAGTCTGGTTGAAGCTGTGAACCTTCCAGCAGCATTTTTGTGTTGGAGATCTAGTCTGAGATCTCCTCCAGAGTTTCGCTGCCCGAAAAGGTTCTCGGGCCCATCTGGCGGAAGCCTCGGACAGTGCCCGCTGGTTGGACAGGTGATGGTGTCGGGGCAGTTGTTCTCTCCAGAGCTGTCATCAAGCTCTGCCTCAGGGTTTCAGTCTATTGCCACTGTGCCTGCAACATGGCTTAGAAAAATTGGAACATTTGAGGTTGTCCCTCAAGTTGTGGCATCAGGGCTGGAGGTGGAGGCAATGGTGTCTCCGCCTGCGGTGTCGGTGCCTGGGAAGTTTGCCCTTCTTGCTGGGATGGTGTAGCTGCCTGGGTAGGATTCTGTTGAAGGTACGGGGTCGTTGGATAGACCAGTGTCCTTCTCGGGGACTGGTCTCTCGGGGTGGTTGGGGTCCTTTGGACATCTAGCGAGGGGTCTGTTTCTTGATCAACCCCATCAGTCGCGTGTCCACTGGGTATGTCCATATTTCTGAAGAAGATAGAATAATTAGAAAAGTACGAAGGAAATAATAATATAATAATCAAGCAGGATGCAAAAATTCAAGGATAAAGTAAGAGTGGATGAGACCTAGTATTCCTATCCTATAGCAGGCTTGCTGGGCATGTTATCATACCACTAGCAATTAAATCGACCTGCATGGGCCACCACTAAAACTATATCATGCCCCAGTCCCAAAATATATGGAATCAGGCCACGTGGCATTGGCCAGCTGACACGTCACTAGGGGATTACCCAATTTGATGGACCCAAAGAGACGTGCTACGCTGTCCTAAAATACTAACAGTTTAATACAGGTAAAGTCTAATCTCATCCACAAAATATCAAGTAATACTGGAATAAGTGCTGAAATATATATAAGTGCTAAGTCTGAAATGTCATAGTATAAATCAGATATGTCTGGTGGAAACAAATCCACTACAAAAGATAATGAGAATGCTGAAATAAGATAGACTAGAGTATCATCTATCTAGGTAAGCAGCTCCAGCTCCAGGTGAACAAGCTACTAAAGATCAGGCAAATTCTGATGGCAGCTCCTCTAACTCCTCCTCAGATGCATACCTCATCTTCTGTCCGGGACCGTACACTGTGGGGTAGTATGCCTCATCTAAATCTGGAAGAGAACCAGGTCCTCAGTGGGACATAACAAGATACATAAAAATATGCCATGCATGTAAATACTGAATAAATAAATAAATAAAGGGTGTGCTAACCATCTAAGTAAAATATAATGTAAAGACAACCTTGGTACGTATGGGTAGGCGTAGGCATAACGGTCAGCATCCTCTAGAGTATGGTATCTGCAACGTCCGTCATTCCAAAGAATGAGGTATCTGAATATATACAACGTCCAACACTCTAAGGGATGTGGTATCTGCAAAGTATATAACGTCCGTATCACTCCGAAGAGTGCGGTATCTGTAATAAAGAAGTTGGGTGTCCCATACGCCTACTAGTTGTCTTTTCCGTCCAATGCGGAATTACAAGTCGAATCCACAACGTGCAAACCACGTAACTATATGCCAAGTCCTAACTTTCCTGAATTTTCCTGATTTCGTGCTAAGCCGTGATGCACGTCACACGCACCGGTAGCTAATCGTGTACACAAACTCGTATCCCAAAATAAAGTGCAACCGTGTTGCGTGTACAAGTGTTAGGGTCTAGGAGAATATTAGGATACCCTCGCAGCTGTTGGAAAGTCTGCTAGAGTCTAAGTCAGTTACACTACGTGTTAACATACTTGTTGACGGTACCCGAGGCAATCTCAGATACACACAGTTATATGTAAGTCTACTGAAAATAACATACAACAGTTTAATGAATTATACAGTAAAACTTGGCAAGGTATACTTGCCTACGTCTCTGAGCTGGAAGTGCCAAAAACCTGTTCTCGCAGTCAAGTCTGAGGGTTCCTGTGACCTGGGGTCACTGACTGCGTTGTAGGTGCACTCTGTTCAAGATGTATAGGGTTCATAAATTTAACAATTCAATAATGCGTACATTAAACAATATTTATATAGTATATTATATATGTATGTATATAATAAAGACATAATATATACAGATAATTAATACATATATAATAATACATAATATAAATATATATGTATATTTATATAATTATGTAATATACATACATATACTTAATTTTATATATAATAATACATATAATTTAAACAGGATATCTAAACAAAAAATAAATATATACATATATATATATATATAATAGTCCTAATATAATATATATAAGTAATTAGTATATATATAAGTATACATATATACATATAGAAATATATTAGTATAAATATATAGTAATATATATATATATATATATATATATATACATATAAAAATGGATAAAAAAGTACATAGTGCTCTCCCCCTCTAAAAGTTGATCTGCATTCTGGCAGAGAGGATAGGATTGAGCCTAAGTTGCAAATAATTCTTGCAACGATGGTGGAAGGATTTCTAGTGTGGCTTCAAATTGTAACCACCATCGAATGAACCAAGCTGGTATGTCCTGTTTAAGAATTTCAGGACAAATTCGAATAAACCAAGAGTGTTTCTACTTGCTATTGTCAAAATAAAATACTTTGGTAAATGCCTCAATATAATCCCAGTAGGAGTAAGGCATATTAATATTTTTTTCTTTATGAACTAATAATTTAGTTTGATTTGGGTGTAGTCCCCATGATTGAGGTGTAATGATGTGTCTTATGATTATTTTGCTATAATTCACATCACTTCTAAAGCCTTGCTTTAGGGACAATGGTATTCATTATCTTATAATGAATTCTATAGATTATTGCTATAGTCTCAGATCCTGGTAAAAAATTATAACCATAAGTTTTCAGATTTAAGGTTACGGATTCATATAAATGATTATCTGTCATTGACATAGTCAAATTTGGGTAAACATTAAAGTAAACTGGACCATGGCAGAGACTAGTCTGCATAACTCCCATTAGAGATTGGCTCCAGTCTAAACATCTTGCATCTCTAAGAGATGTCATTATTGATGCATTTAACCCGGGTAAAGTCAAGGGTTTAAACGCAACTTGTATTAGTCCAATATGGACATAGTTGTAGGCATTACTAACATGCCAAATATCATCTTCGCTTATTAGCTAAAAGGAACCAGAAGTCACAAAAGAAGATATTCAGGAGCTAATAGCTTAGTTCAAAACGAGTAATCTTCAGACAATTAATGCTGAAGAAAAAGAATTGCAAGAGCTCATAGCTCGAGCTAAACAAAAACTTGCTACCACTCAAAAGCAAGTAACCATTAATGATCTTGATAAAAGTATTCAAGTAATTAATGGTCAATCTTCCAATACTTCTGAAATATCAGAAGAAGATCAACAGACTGAGGATTATGTATATATATATGTATATGTGTGTGTGTGTGTGTTATTATATATATAATATTATATATATATATATAATATTATATATATATAAAAAATATTTTATATATATATATTATATATATATGTATAAAATATATATATAATATAACATATATATATATATATAAATTATTATAATATATATATATATATATATATATATATATATATATACATATATATAAAATATATTATATATATATTTATATATATGTATATAATAAATATATAAAAGATCCTTGGTATTTACTTCAACAATAACTCCCCAAAGTTTCATTTTTGGTGAAATATTCTGGAAAGACAACAATAGAATGACAGCTGGTTATATTCTACTTAATGAGAAGAGAAATGGCACAATCAAATATAACATAATATAATATAATGATGCAAGAGGAAAATACATGCAGATAAATATACATAAAAAATGGATGCTGTGAACAACTAATACGATCCGATTGTACTCTTTTTTTTCTTTTGATTGTTTAATCGTGCAAAGACAAGATTACATGTTTTAATCTTTGGTAGAAACGCATTCTCTAGTTGTTGGTTGTTTCTAAAGATATTACCGACAATAAACTTCTTGTCACGAAAGCTGGCCTAACTACAAAATAACCTCAGCTCATAAGCTTTCTCTTAGACTGGATGGAAATACCAATTGGTAACTACAAAGAATGAAGAAAAGATCTGGCGAACCAAGTGGAAGAAATACGAGCTAGTTACCTCGATCAAGAATCACTACTCACATGATCAGACTCAACCTTTCCTGCTTGACTTGTGCTCTTGGAAAAATGATAGTGCTCTCATCTTCTTCTCACAGTAATTTCAAACTTTCTTGGTAGTATTCACATTTTAAGCTTGAAATTCTACATGGGAAAGAAAATTCTTGATGTAGACTACTCAACCTATAGTCTTAACTTCCATCTTCCTCTATTATGTAATTATATTCAGGAACCTAACTTCCGGAGTATAGGCTTGTCACTTCCTCCAAACAGCAAGCACAATCTTCTTCTAGAAAAAAACTCAGACATTCTTCGTCAAAGTGTGAACCCTCTAATTCACAAACCTTAGACATGTCATTTATCAAATAAATTCTAAGAAGAAAATCCATCAATCATCTCTGCGCTATGTAAATTTATCACCAAATGTTACATCATAAAACTGCAGATTTGAAGTCTACTAGTTAATAGGAGCAAATGCAGTTTTTTTTTCCCTCACTATAACCTTTGTACGTATACGCTATTAGTAAGAAAATATTAGGTCATAAAACTAAGGAGTTGAAGTTTTCTAGTTAATGGGAGCAAATCCAATTTTTTTTCCATTGCTATAACCTTTGTCCATACAACCTACTAGTATATATGCACGTGCCTTGCATGTATTTCATATTACTTGGAAAGAGCAAACAGTCTCCTTAATTTTTCTTCTTCTATACGTAATTACATAACTATCCATATTAAATTTAATGAACAATTTTAATTAGTAAATATAGATGAGGGCATTTTTAGGAAAAAACAAAAACTTTCAAGCCTACTTTTCTCATTATATAGTAGTATAGACTAGTATAGATTAGTAAAAAATTGCATAGTACATTAAGGTGCATTTTCACACTAACCTTTGTGTTTACTAGCCATTGTCACATGTCAGTGTGACACTTCATTTATGCATTTTCCTCGCCTGGCCAATATCTGCCGACTCTCCATGTTCGTAGAAGATAAAGGGAATAGTAATAGAAGGTCGTAACTTGACTGAGGTCTAAGACACTGTACTGGCTGACGCCAAGCATTGAAACAGTTGTGAAACCTGGTAACTGATAAATATTATTCTACATAAGCATACCTTCAAAGTGATTCGATTGGCAAATCTCGGGAGCTTTCCAGAGATCCCTTCGCCGAAGAGCGATCCCAAGTCATCGTCGCCGGTGGCAGAACGCTTCTTCTTAGCTCCTCCTTTCTTCTTACACTTATCTATCCCCTTCTTCGACTCGTTCTCTTCTTTCTCAAATTCCGCCTCGACTTCGGCCCGCGCCTGCGCCTCCTCTTGCCTGCTGAGAAGTCTCCCTACCCCTAAACCTACAACAGCAATCACCAAAAAATCACTCTAAAAAAGGAAATTATATTTTTTGTCTTTTGCATGAACACCTCAAAATAAATTTTTTTTCCCCTCTTCTCCAATGCCCACAAATAAAACTTACACAAAATGCCCATAATGTGACAGAAATTAAAAAAAGTTCACAGCTTTCAATAAAAAAAACCCATTGTAGAATATACTTTTTGGTAGTATTAATGAAATGGACATCCAAAAAATTCATCTTTACAGAAAAGTTTTATATATTTTCCAGTTTTACAAAAAGTCGCATCGTTTACCATCAAAAATTCACAATTTTACAAAAAATTGTGGAATATATTTTCCAGTCGTGATAATGAGATGGACATTAAAAAAACAAAGAAAATGATTACTTTTACAAGAATATACCTCTCGGAAAAGTTGGTTCTTCATCTTCAACGAGAATCGGAGTAGGAGGCGGCGACGCTTGACGCTTATCGTCCCTCTTCAATTTCTTGAAGGGTTTGTTCTGTTTGGGACCTAAATCTTTGGACCCGCTCTTCTGATGCTGCTTTTTCGTGTTCTTCTTCTTCTCGTTTTGAGCTGCCATTAGCGGAGAGGGAGGTCGGGAGCTTGGGGTAGAAATTTAGGGTTTTGGAAGAAAAAACAGGCTCAAGGTTTAATAACTTGTTGAGGTCGGGGAGCTTACGGTTTAATAACTTGAGTTCAGGGTGGACATGAAGGATCTGTGTGGGAGAAGCATCGTTGAAGGAATTGTGAGGAAGGTGATGGATGATGGCGAGGAGCTGAAGAAGTCTGCAATGGAGATGTCGCACGAGGTTCGTAGAGCTGCAGAGGAAGGGGGGTCTTGTAAACCCCCAGATTTTGCAAGAATTTTAAATTAGAATTTTTCACAATTTTCTGGAATTTTCTGGGAATTTTTTGTAATTAAAATCAGGGTTTTTAATTATTAAATGATTTTTATTTGATAATAAATAATATTAAAATATTATGAAAATAATATTTTTGGGTGTAAAATGGAAAACTGGACTTAGGGTAATTTTCCTGGAATTTATTGGACCCTGGACCTATTTTTAATTACCTAAAAACTAATTAATTTTAATTATTATTATTATTATTATTATTATTATTATTATTATTATTATTATTATTATTATTTTTTACCGGCCCAAGCCCAGCCCGCTCAGCCGGCCCAACACCCGGCCCAGTCCCCTCCGGCCCAATCGCTAACGGGTCGGGTCGGGTCCACCTGAACCCGACCCGCACCCGAACCCAAACCCCCAGCCCAGCAACCCGGTCGCTTCCCCCTCCGCGTTCTGCACCGCCGTCGTGCCACTACCCCGCGTCCACCGCCGTTTCCGCCGCCCGCGCTCCGTCCGACCTCCGCTGTAAAACCCCCTTCCTAGAAAATCGTATATACCTTTTTATTTATTAATTATTAATTAAATTGTAGTAATTAGAGCTAAATAGGAGAAATAGATTTTTAATAGTTTTTATTTTAGGTGTTCGGGCACTTAGAGGATTTATGGGACCAACATGAATTTTTCGGAATTTATTCCATGTAGGAGACCCCTTGAGCAGTTGCTAGCCTAATTGTGTGCAATACCCTAATCTATAAATTTTCTTATGAATATATATATAATATATATGTATATACAAATATATATATATATGTATATAGATATTTAGAAATGAAAAGATAAGAAAGTAAAAGATTATTAAATAAGTAATAATAATAATAATAATAATAATAGTAATACTACTACTACTTAGTTTACTTAAGTCTCCTTAGCTTTAGCTAACCCGTCCAGCCTATTTGCTACAGGACCGCCCCTTAGTACTATCCGCAGCAAAGCAACGCAACATAGAAGCATAGCAACTTAACCCTTCAGCCCATCTACTTTGGCATCAGACCCCTTCGGCCGACCCCCTTTGGCCGCTCCATCCATTCACCCTCTCTCTCTCTTAATATATATATATATATATATATATATATATATATATATATATATATATATATATATATAGCTCTCAAAACCCTAACCTAATTTCCAAACCTCCTCTTCCCATCTAAGAGCCGTCACCGCAGCCAGAGAAGCCCCACCAAGCCATCCAACCATCCCGTCGACGCCGACCTCGCGAACTGCAGTTTTCCACTCGAGGCACCTTCGCTCCGGCGTGATTTTCCGTCGACTCGCTCGACCAAACGCTGTTCCGTTTTCATCGGTATGATCATCCCTTAACCCTCTCCAATATTTGTTTTATAGCCAATCTCGGAAAATGTGCACCCCTAGGTGAAAAACAGCGTCCAAAGTGGACGAACAGACCCAATTCTGGAATCGCAGAATTCCAGAATGACCACCCATATTGCCGAGTTCGTATCTCCCACCACAGATATCCGAATTCGGTGATTCTTTTTGATACCTGTAGAATACCTGACCTAGTTTATTTTCTGTTAAATAACCCTATGCTATTAGTTGCTGTGGACAGAATTATATTCGTCACAAAACTGCGCGCACCCACTTTTTTCAGTTTTCCAAAGGTTGGAAAACGGAGCGTGCCCCGCCAAACGGGACCGCCCCGTCATGTGCCAAGTGTACCGCATGGTGCACACAGCGTAACCGGACACGTGAAATTTCGTGGGGACCAATTCGGACGCGTGTACGCGCCGAAATCAGGCCGTATCCGCGGACACATTTCGTGTCGCAACTTTTGTGGAACTCGTACGTATTTTGTGCACGCTTGTCAGATTGCGACGAAACTTGCGCTACTGGACTCGTGGTAATGCGCTGGTCCTGTGACCCAATTTTCACGCATTTCTGAGACGGTTGACCAAATCGCTAATTGGCGGGCCCCACAGTTGACTTTTTGGACATAATTTTGTTCGGCTCATCGGAATCCATATTTGGACATACCGTTGGGTTCGTATTGACATCTAGAGTTGTTTGACCTATAGTTTGTCCTATTTAGAGACTGTTATCCTTGGCACGCTTTTCGGTGCAAAGTGGGCCACACGTGGACCCCACTTTTGCCCGGAATTACCGTTTTACCCCTGTGTCCAAATTGGACGAAAGGGATGTACTTTTTAGCTATTCTGCTCATTCCGGAAACGTTGGTGGTGTTTATTTCAGCATACGGAGATGTTTGTTCGGAGTCCTTAGTTTCAGGTTCAGTGTCCTTGATAGTTGGGCGCGTACACTTTACAGATTTCTTGCCAGGCAAGTATACCTTGCCATTGTACTGTTTTTACATTCCATGTGAGGCATTCATGTTTATTTTCTATTTATTTAGTTTATTTATTTTAACTGCTATATAAACTGCGCGTCCAAGGAAACTTGGGGGCAACGACGGTGTCGTCGTACTATGTTTTTATTTATGTATATGCATTGGACCTACTTTATGAGACTACCCCATCTTCATGAGGCATTTATGTTTTATTGGACATGACACTATTCTTACACGAGTGTGAGTCACATGTAGGACACGGACTTACGTATTCGGCTGGCCACTGGTACGTATAGGTCGTGCGACGGATAGGGATAACTGCCAATAGAAACTTTGCATGCTAGTAGACCTGGCGGTTATTAGAGGGTTATCGTGTCATGGACATGACATGCTTAGAGCATTGGGTGGGGAGAACAACAAGTAAGGCATTTGGGCTCCTTTGTACTTTTCTTGTGTAACCCGTACGCTCCGCCGGAGATGCGCGATCATGATGACCACTATATATTATATATTATCAGGCGGGCCTCCGACGTTCGAAAGTCGTCGTGCCTTTGTAGGCCCCTGGATCTCCAAGAGAACCATGCCAATCCCATTTTAGCCAGATAGCCCACTTGGTGGAAAGTTGTTCTCAAACTGCATTCACATAGATGGTTAGGCGACCCCAATGGATGTTTATTTTCAGTACTTTATTGGCATGTACTTTTTGTATCTTGTTACGTCCCTCTGAGGACCTGGTCCCTTCCAGATATAGGTGAGCAGGAGTACCCGCAGGAGTATGGACCTGGACCTGACGCTACCTATCAGTCTGAGGAGATCTTACCTTCTGATTATATATGATTCTTTGCAGCTGTTTAGAGATTCTAGTTGCTATATTTTTTTAGACATTTATTCTTATATTAGAGTTTATTCCCTTCTCTCTTTAGTAGTTTATTATAGTCGATTTGCAGTGGATTTGTTTCCACACGTCTATCACACTTTGAGATTACTATTTGAGACTGCTTCTTTGATATTCATTTATTAATTTCCATTATTCTATTATTTGTGCTGTGGATGAGATATAGAACTGCGTGTGACTTGTTGTGACATATATTACCACTGTGGATTGGATATTCATGTACAGCGTACGTGTGTATATGGTTTCTATATATTGGAGTTCGTATACATACGGCTGGCGTGTTACGTATTCCTAGTCCTACATATTTTGGGACTGGGGCGTGACATGTTTTTGTGGTGGCCTATGCAGGTCAAGAATATATTGTCCCGATTAAGTAACTATACCGAACAAGCCTGCGTATAGGAATAGAGTATAAGGATCTCATCCACGCTTGATTGAAATTCATCCTTCCTATTTAATACTTGCATCCTGTTTGATTCCTGTACTTTTTCTAATCGTTTCGTACATCAACTGCAGAGAGATGGATTTGCAGAATGGATGTACTGCCGCCGATGGCGATGCAACTTCTGGAGTCAATGGTCAGACTCAGGGAGGGACCCCAACGATTCCTAGGCTTCCGGGACCAGATGGACAGACTCACACCCCAGTTCCATCTGATCTTCCCGCTTCACCTATTGGGAACCTTCCACCTATCCCAGTACCGCAAGATGGCCAAGCGCAGATGTTCCAATTCTTTCAAATGATGATACAGGAACAGAGGCAGCAGGCAGCCGAGCAGAGGCAGCAGGCAGCCGAGCAGAGGCAGCAGGCAGCTGAGCAGAGGCAAGAATTTTTGGCAGCACTGGAGAGGATGGCTGCACATGCTACTGTACCAGCCCAAGCACTAGCTCCAGTACCTCGAGCTAGGGTTGGATCAGTAAAGGATTTTGTTCAGATGGGTGCAAGGCAGTACAAGGGCACTGAGAGCCCGGAGAAGACCACCAGCTGGATCACTCACACGCAGAAGCTACTGGAGGCATCGCAGTTACCCATGGACCTATGGATGACGGGTGTACGAACGCTTCTAGATGGTAATGCCCATCACTGGTGGGAATCCATGGAGCGCCAGTTGGGTACTTACCAGACTTGGGAGCAGTTCTTGGAGTTCTTTGAGGGAAAGTACTTCCCGGACACTGTCAGGGACACCTTGTATGATCAGTTTCTTCACTTAGAGCAAGGGAACCGAACAGTGGACGAGTATGATGTCGAGTTTAGTCGATTCAGCAAATATGACGCTGCTTTGATACCAAATGACTTGGCTAAGGCCAAGAGATTTCATCGAGGACTGACCCAGGAGCTACAACATTATACAAGCTCGCAGTCCCGAGTCTCTTATGCTGAACTTCTGACAGAGGCCAGATTTCAGGAAACCATTAGCAGAGAAAAAGGAGGTCAGCTGAGGACACAACAAGGATCAGCAAGGATACAGCAGGGACCAGCCAGGACACAACAAGGAGGACCTATCAGACATCCCTTGGCACAGCAGCATCAGCAACACAGAGCCGGACCATACCAGAATCCAGAGAAGCCCTACTGTAATTATTGTGGGAAATACGGACATATATCGAGAGATTGTCGGACTCGCTTGGGTCAGTGTATGAGATGTGGCTCCGGGCAGCACATGGCGAGAGACTGCCCAATGCAGACATCGACACTCCCACCACCAGTTCAGAGACTAGCGCTTCCAGCACCGAAGCCAGCCCAGCAGATGACTGGACCGGGAGCACCTCGACCCCCAGCAGCAGGAGGATTTCAGAGAGGACCACTGCTACCCACTCATGAGGAGCAGTATATGAGGACCGGACATGGATAGCCGCAGAGGAACGGGCAAGCTTATGCATTGGAGGTAGATGACCTGGATCATGAGGTGGATGTCATAGCAGATATTACCCTTGCCTTTACTTTTCCTGCTGTGACATTAATTGATACGAGAGCCACCCACTCATTCATATCATCTAGTTTTATTGCCAAACACAACATTGCTTCTACACCATTATCTAGTTGTGTTAGAATTCTTACTGGAGGAGGAGTTGTACCAGTTAGTCGAGTTTGTAGATCGGGCCCTATAGTGATACGTGGCAGGGAGATGAATGCCCAACTCTTAGTCCTTCCTATGCCGTCTTTTGATATAGTGCTTGGAATGGACTGGCTGAGCAAGAACCACGCTTTCTTCGATTGCTTTGGAGGAAGCATTCTTTTTAAGGTACCAGGCCAGCCTGAACTTGAATTTGCCCGAGGATCCACAGAAATCCTTGATGGTATGCAGCTCACAATGGACGATGTTGTCTATCACCCTATTATTTCAAAATTTCTAGACGTCTTTCCAGAGGATTTGCCAGGACTGCCCCAGACAGAGACGTAGAGTTTTCAATTGAACTAGCACCTGGAGCAGCACCTATAGCATCACATATTTACAGACTGGCGAAGAAGGAGATGGACGAGCTGAAGGCACAGTTAAAAGAGCTAGAGGAGAAAGGTTTCATCCGACCAAGTGCATCACCCTGGGGAGCACCAGTGTTGTTTGTACCCAAGAAGGATGGGTCAGTGCGTATGTGCATTGACTACAGAGCCTTGAATGCAGTGACAGTGAAGAACAAATATCCATTGCCACGCATTGATGACCTGTTTGATCAACTCAGTGGAGCTAAGGTATTCTCGAAGATAGATCTAAGATCGGGATATCACCAAGTGAAGGTACGAAAGCAGGACATTCTGAAGACCGCATTCAGAACAAGATATGGGCACTACGAGTTTTTGGTCATGCCATTTGGATTGACCAATGCTCCAGCGATCTTCATAGACTTGATGAATCGAGTCTTCCACCAGTACTTGGATCAGTTCGTGGTCGTCTTCATAGATGATATACTTGTCTATTCGAAGAGCCACGAGGAGCACGAGGAGCACCTGCGGATTGTTCTAGAGACTTTGAGGAGAGAGCAGTTATATGCTAAACTCAGCAAATGTGAGTTCTTCTTAGACAGAGTTTCATTTTTTGGACATGTTGTTACAGGAGATGGTATTTCTGTTGATCCAGAGAAGATCTCAACAGTTGAGACATGGCCTGTTCCTAAAACAGCAGCAGAGGTGAGGAGTTTCCTTGGACTTGCGGGATATTACCGACGGTTCGTGGAAAACTTCTCAAGGATAGCGGCACCTATCTCGTCTGACTTGTAAGGATCAAGAATTTATATGGACTGACGAGTGTCAAGCAGCCTTTGAAGAGTTGAAGAAGCGACTGACTATAGCACCAGTATTGGCGATTCTGTCAGGATCAGGAGGTTACATGATCTACAGTGACGCATCAGGAAAAGGCTTAGGATGCGTATTGATGCAGTATGGCAAGGTGATTGCATATGCATCTAGGCAGTTACAAGTGCATAAGAAGAATTATCCAACTCATGACTTGGAACTTGCAGCCGTTGTATTTGCTCTGAAGCTATGGAGATATTACTTATATGGGGAACGAGTGGAAATCTATACAGACCATAAAAGCCTCAAGTACGTCTTCACGCAGAAGGAGTTAAATATGAGGCAACGTCGATGGCTTGAGTTGATGAAAGATTTTGAGATAGAGCAACATTATCATCCAGGCAAGGCTAACGTGGTAGCAGACGCGTTAAGCCGGAAGCCAGCAGCTTACTTCTTGACAGCACAGAGGGAACTTTTAGAGGACTTGCAAGAGCTTGGCATTGAAGTGATACTACCCGGAACAGATGGGAAACTAGCCAAATTGTAAGTACAATCATCATTGGTAGAGAGGATTAAGACAGCTTTGCCTACAGATGCCAAATTCAGGAGACTAAAGGAAAGGACAGAGGCCGGAGAGCAGACAGGATTGCGCATTCATGAGGATGGGATATTATGATATGGTGATCATCTTTATGTTCCAAATGGAGAGATTCGACAGGAGCTGATGACAGAGGCTCATAGTTTGATTTATTCTATTCATCCTGGAGGCACCAAGATGTATCATGACTTACGACAACACTTTTGGTGACATGGAATGAAGAGAGAGATAGCTCGTTTTGTAGCTAAATATCTGATATGTCAACAAGTGAAGGCGGAGCACCAGAGGACAGCAGGATTATTGCAACCACTTCCGATTCCAGAGTGGAAGTGGGAGCACATCACTATGGACTTCGTCACGGGTTTTCCCAAGAGTCCAAGTGGGAGAGATGCAGTATGGGTAATAGTGGATCGACTCACCAAGTCAGTCTATTTTATACCTTTTAGAGTGGGTCAGTCTACAGAAGCTTTAGCTGATTTATATATGAGGCAGATTATGAGATTGCACGGCATACCAGTCAGCATTGTATCGGACAGAGATCCGCGCTTCATATCGCACTTTTGGAGGAGCATGCAAGAGAGTCTTGGTACTCGTCTGAAGTTCAGTACATCTTACCACCCGCAGACAGATGGGCAGTCGGAGCGTACTATTCAGACCTTGGAGGACATGTTGAGGGCTTGCATGTTAGACTTCGGAGGATCATGGGAGGACCACCTACATCTTGTAGAGTTTTCTTACAACAATAGCTATCAAGCGAGTATTCAGATGGCTCCGTTTAAAGTATTATACGGAAGAAAATATAGGTCTCCTGTGTGTTGGAGTGACGTGGGAGAACGTCAGATTTTGGGACCCGAGTTGGTGGTCAACACCGTAGAGACAGTCAAGAAGATTCAGGGACACTTGCGAGCAGCGCAAGACAGGCAGAAACAGTGGGCAGACCTTCATCGTCATCCCTTGGAGTTCAAAGAGGGCGATCACGTCTTCTTGAGGATATCACCGACCAGAGGCACCATCCGATTCGGAGGACGCGGCAAATTGAGTCCAAGGTATATTGGACCATTTGACGTGCTCGAGAGAGTTGGAGAGGTGGCATATCGACTTGCGCTACCACCTTCACTAGAGGGAGTACATAACGTATTCCATGTATCGCAGCTCAGGCGATATGTGGCAGACAGCAGTCATGTTCTCGACCATTCAGAGATCACCATTGGGCCGAGCTTGTCATACCAAGAGCAACCCGTGGGAATCCTTGATCATCGAGAGAAGGTATTGAGGAACCAGTCTATTTCCTTGGTTCGCGTAGCATGGAGGCATGGCGCACCAGAAGAATCAACTTGGGAGCGCGAGGACGACATACGCAAGCATTTTCCGAACCTATTCGCAGACCAAGGTATGAATTTACATTGTTAATTTATATCTTATACCATCCTTGCATTCTATCGTGGCTTAATTTTAATTTCGAGGACGAAATTTTTACAAGTTGGGTAGAATGTAAAACTCCCTTCCTAGAAAATCGTATATACCTTTTTATTTATTAATTATTAATTAAATTATAGTAATTAGAGCTAAATAGGAGAAATAGATTTTTAATAATTTTTATTTTAGGTGTTCGGGCACTTAGAGGATTTATGGGACCAACAGAAATTTTTCGGAATTTATTCCATGTAGGAGATCCCTTGAGCAGTTGCTAGCCTAATTGTGTGCAATACCCTAATCTATAAATTTTCTTATGAATATATATATATATAATATATGTATATACAAATATATATATATATATGTATATAGATATCTAGAAATAAAAAGATAAGAAAGTAAAAGATTATTAAATAAGTAATAATAATAATAATAATAATAATAATAATAATAATAATAGTAATAATACTACTACTTAGTTTACTTAAGCCTCCTTAGCTTTAGCAAACCCCTCCAGCCTATTTGCTACAGGACCGCCCCTTAGTACTATCCGCAGCAAAGCAACGCAACATAGAAGCATAGCAACTTAACCCTTCAGCCCATCTACTTTGGCATCAGACCCCTTCGGCCGACCCCCTTTGGCCGCTCCATCCATTCACCCTCTCTCTCTCTCTTAATATATATATATATATATATATATATATATATATATATATATATATATATATATATATATAGTTAGCTCTCAAAACCCTAACCTAATTTTCAGACCTCCTCTTCCCATCTAAGAGCCGTCACCGCAGCCAGAGAAGCCCCACCAAGCCATCCAACCATCCCGTCGACGCCGACCTCGCGAACTGCAGTTTCTCACTCGAGGCACCTTCGCTCCGGCGTAATTTTCCGTCGACTCGCTCGACCAAACGCTGTTCCGTTTTTATCGGTATGATCATCCCTTAACCCTCTCCAATATTTGTTTTATAGCCAACCTCGGAAAACGTGCACCCCTAGGTGAAAAACAGCGTCCAAAGTGGACAGACAGATCCAATTCTGGAATCGCAGAATTCCAGAATGACCACCCATATTGCCGAGTTCGTATCTCCCACCACAGAGATCCAAATTCGGTGATTCTTTTTGATACCTGTAGAATACCTGACCTAGTTTATTTTCTGTTAAATAACCCTATGCTATTAGTTGCTGTGGACAGAATTATATTCGTCACAAAACTGCGCGCACCCACTTTTTCCAGTTTTCCAAAGGTTGGAAAACTGAGCGCGCCCCGCCAAACGGGACCGTCCCGCCATGTGCCAAGTGTACCGAATGGTGCACACAGCGTAACCGGATACGTGAAATTTTGTGGGGACTGATTCGGACGCGTGTACGCGCCGGAATCAGGCCGTATCCGCGGACACATTTTGTGTCACAACTTTTGTGGAACTCGCACGTATTTTGTGCACGCTTGTCAGATTGTGACGAAACTTGCGCCACTGGACTCGTGGTAATGCGCTGGTCCTGTGACCCAATTTTCACGCATTTCTGAGACGGTTGACCAAATCGCCAATTGGCGGGCCCCACAGTTGACTTTTTGGACATAATTTTGTTTGGCTCATCGGAATCCACATTTGGACATACCGTTGGGTTTGTATTGACATCTAGAGTTGTTTGACCTATAGTTTGTCCCATTTAGAGACTGTTACCCTTGGCACGCTTTTCGGTGCAAAGTGGGCCACACGTGGACTCCACTTTTGCTCGGAATTACCGTTTTGTCTCTGTGTCCAAATTGGACGAAAGGGATGTGCTTTTTAGCTATTTTGCTCATTTTGGAAATGTTGGTGGTATTTATTTCAGCATCCGGAGACGTTTGTTCGGAGTCCTTAGTTCCAGGTTCAGTGTCCTTGATAGTTGGGCGCGTACACTTTACAGATTTTTTGCCAGGCAAGTATACCTTGCCATTGTACTGTTTTTACATTCCATATGAGGCATGCATGTTTATTTTCTATTTATTTAGTTCATTTATTTTAACTGCTATATAAACTGCGCGTCCAAGGAAACTTGGGGGCAACGACGGTGTCGTCGTACTATATTTTTATTTATGTATATGCATTGGACCTACTTTATGAGACTACCCCATCTTCATGAGGCATTTATATTTCATTGGCCATGACACTATTCTTACACGAGTGTGAGTCACATGTAGGACACGGACTTGCGTATTCGGCTGGCCACTGGTACGTATAGGTCGTGCGACGGATAGGGATAACTGCCAATAGAAACTTTGCATGCTGACCTGGCGGTTATTAGAGGTTTATCGTGTCATGGACATGACATGCTTAGAGCATTGGGTGGGGAGAACAACAAGTAAGGCATTTGGGCTCCTTTGCACTTTTTTTGTGTAACCCGTACGCTCCGACGGAGATGCGCGGTCATGATGACCACTATATATTATATATTATCAGGCGGGCCTCCGACATTCGAAAGTCGTCGTGCCTTTGTAGGCCCCTGGATCTCCAAGAGAACCATGCCAATCCCATTTTAGCCAGATAGCCCACTTGGTGGAAAGTTGTTCTCAAACTGCATTCACATAGATGGTTAGGCGACCCCAATGGATATTTATTTTTAGTACTTTATTGGCATATACTTTTTGTATCTTGTTACGTCCCTCTGAGGACCTGGTCCCTTCCAGATATAGGTGAGCAGGAGTACCCGCAGGAGTATGGACCTGGACCTGACGCTACCTATCAGTCTGAGGAGATCTTACCTTCTGATTATATGTGATTCTTTGCAGCTGTTTAGAGATTCTAGTTGCTATATTTTTCTAGACATTTATTCTTATATTAGAGTTTATTCCCTTCTCTCTTTAGTAGTTTATTATAGTCGATTTGCAGTGGATTTGTTTCCACCCGACTATCACACTTTGAGATTACTATTTGAGACTGCTTCTTTGATATTCATTTATTGATTTCCATTATTCTATTATTTGTGCTGTGGATGAGATATAGAACTGCGTGTGACTTGTTGTGACATATATTACCACTGTGGATTGGATATTCATGTACAGCGTACGTGTGTATATGGTTTCCATATATTGGAGTTCGTATACATACGGCTGGCGTGTTACGTATTCCTAGTCCTACGTATTTTGGGACTGGGGCATAACATATTTTTGTGGTGGCCCATGCAGGTCAAGAATATATTGTCCCGGTTACGTAACTGTACCGAACAAGCTTGCGTATAGGAATAGAGTATAAGGATCTCATCCACGCTTGATTGAAATTCATTCTTCCTATTTAATACTTGCATCCTGTTTGATTCCTGTACTTTTTCTAATCGTTTCGTACATCAACTGCAGAGAGATGGATTTGCAGAATGGATGTACTGCCGCCGATAGCGACGCAACTTCTGGAGTCAATGGTCAGACTCAGGGAGGGACCCCAACGATTCCTAGGCTTCCGGGACCAGATGGACAGACTCACACCCCAGTTCCATCTGATCTTCCTGCTTCACCTATTGGGAACCTTCCACCTGTCCCAGTACCGCAAGATGGCCAAGCGCAGATGTTCCAATTCTTTCAGATGATGATACAGGAACAGAGGCAGCAGGCAGCCGAGCAGAGGCAGCAGGCAGCTGAGCAGAGACAAGAAATTTTGGCAGCACTGGAGAGGATGGCTGTACATGCTACTGTACCAGCCCAAGCACTAGCTCCAGTACCTCGAGCTAGGGTTGGATCAGTAAAGGATTTTGTTCAGATGGGTGCAAGGCAGTACAAGGACACTGATAGCCCGGAGGAGACCACCAGCTGGATCACTCACACGCAGAAGCTACTGGAGGCATCGCAGTTACCCACGGACCTATGGATGACGGGTATACGGACGCTTCTAGATGGTAATGCCCATCACTGGTGGGAATCCATGGAGCGCCAGTTGGGTACTTACCAGACTTGGGAGCAGTTTTTGGAGTTCTTTGAGGGAAAGTACTTCCCGCACACTGTCAGGGACACCTTGTATGATCAGTTTCTTCACTTAGAGCAAGGGAACCGAACACTGCACGAGTATGATGCCGAGTTTAGTCGACTCAGCAAATATGGTGCTGCTTTGATACCAAATGACTTGGCTAAGGCCAAGAGATTTCATCGAGGACTGACCCAGGAGCTACAACATTATACAAGCTCGCAGTTCCGAGTCTCTTATGCTGAACTTCTGACAGAGGCCAGATTTCAGGAAACCATTAGCAGAGGAAAAGGAGGTCAGCTGAGGACACAACAAGGATCAACAAGGATACAGCAGGGACCAGCCAGGACACAACAGGGAGGACCTATCAGACGTCCCTTGGCACAGCAGCATCAGCAACACAGAGCCGGACCATACCAGAATCCAGAGAAGCCCTACTACAATTATTGTAGAAAACGCGGACATATATCGAGAGATTGTCGGACTCGCTTGGGTCAGTGTATGAGATGTGGCTTCGGGCAGCACATGGCGAGAGACTGCCCAATGCAGACATCGACACTCCCACCACCAGTTCAGAGACTAGCGCTTCCAGCACCGAAGCCAGCCCAGCAGATGACTGGACCAGGAGCACCTCGACCCCCAGCAGCAGGAGGATTTCAGAGAGGACCACCGCTACCCACTCAGGAGGAGCAGTATATGAGGACCGGACATGGACAGCCGTAGAGGAACGGGCGAGCTTTTGCATTAGAGGTAGATGACCTGGATCATGAGGTGGATGTCATAGCAGGTATTACCCTTGCCTTTACTTTTCCTGCTGTGACATTATTTGATACGGGAGCCACCCACTCATTCATATCATCTAGTTTTATTGCCAAACACAACATTGCTTCTACACCATTATCTAGTTGTGTTAGAATTCTTACTGGAGGAGGAGTTGTACCAGTTAGTCGAGTTTGTAGATCGGGCCCTATAGTGATACGTGGCAGGGAGATGAATGCCCAACTCTTAGTCCTTCCTATGCCGTCTTTTGATATAGTGCTTGGAATGGACTGGCTGAGCAAGAACCACATTTTCTTCGATTGCTTTGGAGGAAGCATTCTTTTTAAGGTACCAGGCCAGCCTGAACTTGAGTTTACCCGAGGATCTACAGAAATCCTTGATGGTATGCAGCTCGCAATGGACGATGTTGTCTATCACCCTATTATTTTAGAATTTCTAGACGTCTTTCCAGAGGATTTGCCAGGACTGCCCCAGACAGAGACGTAGAGTTTTCAATTGAACTAGCACCTGGAGCAGCACCTATAGCATCGCATGTTTACAGACTGGCGAAGAAGGAGATGGACGAGCTGAAGGCACAGTTAAAAGAGCTAGAGGAGAAAGGTTTCATCCGACCAAGTGCATCACCCTGGGGAGCACCAGTGTTGTTTGTACCCAAGAAGGATGGGTCAGTGCGTATGTGCATTGACTACAGAGCCTTGAATGCAGTGACAGTGAAGAACAAATATCCATTGCCACGCATTGATGACCTGTTTGATCAACTCAGTGGAGCTAAGGTATTCTCGAAGATAGATCTAAGATCGGGATATCACCAAGTGAAGGTACGGAAGCAGGACATTCTGAAGACCGCATTCAGAACAAGATATGGGCACTACGAGTTTTTGGTCATGCCATTTGGATTGACCAATGCTCCAGCGATCTTCATAGACTTGATGAATCGAGTCTTCCACCAGTACTTGGATCAGTTCGTGGTCGTCTTCATAGATGATATACTTGTCTATTCGAAGAGCCACGAGGAGCACGAGGAGCACCTGCGGATTGTTCTAGAGACTTTGAGGAGAGAGCAGTTATATGCTAAACTCAGCAAATGTGAGTTCTTCTTAGACAGAGTTTCATTTTTTGGACATGTTGTTACAGGAGATGGTATTTCTGTTGATCCAGAGAAGATCTCAACAGTTGAGACATGGCCTGTTCCTAAAACAGCAGCAGAGGTGAGGAGTTTCCTTGGACTTGTGGGATATTACCGACGGTTCGTGGAAAACTTCTCAAGGATAGCGGCACCTATCTCGTCTGACTTGTAAGGATCAAGAATTTATATGGACTGACGAGTGTCAAGCAGCCTTTGAAGAGTTGAAGAAGCGACTGACTATAGCACCAGTATTGGCGATTCCGTCAGGATCAGGAGGTTACGTGATCTACAGTGACGCATCAGAAAAAGGCTTAGGATGCGTATTGATGCAGCATGGCAAGGTGATTGCATATGCATCTAGGCAGTTACGAGTGCATGAGAAGAATTATCCAACTCATGACTTGGAACTTGCAGCCGTTGTATTTGCTCTGAAGCTATGGAGACATTACTTATATGGGGAACGAGTGAAAATCTATACAGACCACAAAAGCCTCAAGTACGTCTTCACGCAGAAGGAGTTAAATATGAGGCAACATCGATGGCTCGAGTTGATGAAATATTTCGAGATAGAGCTACATTATCATCCAGGCAAGGCTAACGTGGTAGCAGACGCGTTAAGCCGGAAGCCAGCAGCTTACTTCTTGACAGCACAGAGGGAACTTTTGGAGGACTTGCAAGAGCTTGGCATTGAAGTGATACTACCCGGAGCAGATGGGACACTAGCCAACTTGCAAGTACAATCATCATTGGTAGAGAGGATTAAGGTAGCTTTGCCTACAGATGCCAGATTCATGAGACTAAAGGAAAGGACAGAGGCCGGAGAGCAGACAGGATTGCGCATTCATGAGGATGGGATATTACGATGTGGTGATCGTCTTTATGTTCCAAATGGAGAGATTCGACAGGAGCTAATGACAGAGGCTCATAGTTCGATTTATTCTATTCATCCTGGAGGCATCAAGATGTATCGTGACTTACGACAACACTTTTGGTGGCATGGAATGAAGAGAAAGATAGCTCGTTTTGTAGATAAATGTCTGATATGTCAACAAGTGAAGGCGGAGCACCAGAGGACAGCAGGATTATTGCAACCACTTCCGATTCCAGAGTGGAAGTGGGAGCACATCACTATGGACTTTGTCACGGGTTTTCCCAAGAGTCCAAGTGGGAGAGATGCAGTGTGGGTAATAGTGGATCGACTCACCAAGTCAGCCCATTTTATACCTTTTAGAGTGGGTCAGTCTACAGAAGCTTTAGCTGATTTATATATGAGACAGATTGTGAGATTGTACGGCAGATCAGTCAGCATTGTATCGGACAGAGATCCGCGCTTCACATCGCACTTTTGGAGGAGCATGCAAGAGAGTCTTGGTACTCGTCTGAAGTTCAGTATATCTTACCACCCGCAGACAGATGGGCAGTAAAAGCGTACTATTCAGACCTTGGAGGACATGTTGAGGGCTTGCATGTTAGACTTCGGAGGATCATGGGAGGACCACCTACATCTTGTAGAGTTTTCTTACAACAATAGCTATCAAGCAAGTATTCAGATGGCTCCGTTTGAAGCATTATACGAAAGAAAATGTAGGTCTCCTATGTGTTGGAGTGACGTGGGAGAACGTCAAATTTTGGGACCCGAGTTGGTGGTCAACACCGTAGAGACAGTCAAGAAGATTCAGGGACACTTGCGAGCAGCGCAAGACAGGCAGAAGCAGTGGACAGACCTTCATCGTCGTCCCTTGGAGTTCAAAGAGGGCGATCACGTCTTCTTGAGGATATCACCGACCAGAGGCACCATCCGATTCGGAGGACGCGGCAAATTGAGTCTAAGGTATATTGGACCATTTGACGTGCTCGAGAGAGTTGGAGAGGTGGCATGTCGACTTGCGCTACCACCTTCACTGGAGGGAGTACATAACGTATTCCATGTATCGCAGCTCAGGCGATATGTGGCAGACAGCAGTCATGTTCTCGACCATTCAGAGATCACCATTGGGCCGAGCTTGTCATACCAAGAGCAACCCGTGGGAATCCTTGATCGTCGAGAGAAGGTATTGAGGAACCAGTCTATTTCCTTGGTTCTCGTAGCATGGAGGCATGGCGCGCCAGAAGAATCAACTTGGGAGCACGAGGACGACATGTGCAAGCGTTTTTTGAACCTATTCGCAGACCAAGGTATGAATTTACATTGTTAATTTATATCTTATACCATCCTTGCATTCTATCGTGGCTTAATTTTAATTTCGAGGACGAAATTTTTACAAGTTGGGTAGAATGTAAAACCCCCTTCCTAGAAAATCGTATATACCTTTTTATTTATTAATTATTAATTAAATTATAGTAATTAGAGCTAAATAGGAGAAATAGATTTTTAATAATTTTTATTTTAGATGTTCGGGCACTTAGAGGATTTATGGGACCAACAGGAATTTTTCGAAATTTATTCCATGTAGGAGACCCCTTGAGCAGTTGCTAGCCTAATTGTGTGCAATATCCTAATCTATAAATTTTCTTATGAATATATATATATATAATATATGTATATACAAATATATATATATGTATATAGATATTTAGAAATGAAAAGATAAGAAAGTAAAAGATTATTAAATAAGTAATAATAATAATAATAATAATAATAATAATAATAGTAATAATACTACTACTTAGTTTACTTAAGCCTCCTTAGCTTTAGCAAATCCCTCCAGCCTATTTGCTACAGGACCGCCCCTTAGTACTATCCGCAGCAAAGCAACGCAACATAGAAGCATAGCAACTTAACCCTTCAGCCCATCTACTTTGGCATCAGACCCCTTCGGCCGACCCCCTTTGGCCGCTCCATCCATTCACCCTCTCTCTCTCTTAATATATATATATATATATATATATATATATATATATATATATATATATATATATATATATATATATATATATATATATATAGTTAGCTCTCAAAACCCTAACCTAATTTCCAGACCTCCTCTTCCCATCTAAGAGCCGTCACCGCAGCCAGAGAAGCCCCACCAAGCCATCCAACCATCCCGTCGACGCCGACCTCGCGAACTGCAGTTTCCCACTCGAGGCACCTTCGCTCCGGCGTGATTTTTCGTCGACTCGCTCGACCAAACGCTGTTCCATTTTCATCGGTATGATCATCCCTTAACCCTCTCCAATATTTGTTTTATAGCCAACCTCGGAAAACGTGCACCCCTAGGTGAAAAATAGCGTCCAAAGTGGACGGACAAACCCAATTCTGGAATCGCAGAATTCCAGAATGACCACCCATATTGCCGAGTTCGTATCTCCCACCACAGAGATCCGAATTCGGTGATTCTTTTTGATACCTGTAGAATACCTGACCTAGTTTATTTTCTGTTAAATAACCCTATACTATTAGTTGCTGTGGACAGAATTATATTCGTCACAAAACTGCGCGCACCCACTTTTTCCAGTTTTCCAAAGGTTGGAAAACGGAGCGCGCCCCGCCAAACGGGACCGCCCCGCCGTGTGCCAAGTGTTCCGCATGGTGCACACAGCGTAACCGGACACGTGAAATTTCGTGGGGACTGATTCGGACGCGTGTACGCGCCGGAATTAGGCCGTATCCGCGGACACATTTCGTGTCGCAACTTTTGTAGAACTCACACGTATTTTGTACACGCTTATCAGATTACGACGAAACTTGCGCCACTAGACTCGTGGTAATGCGCTGGTCCTGTGACCCAATTTTCACGCATTTCTGAGACGGTTGACCAAATCGCCAATTGGCGGGCCCCACAGTTGACTTTTTGGACATAATTTTGTTTGGCTCATCGGAATCCATATTTGGACATACCATTGGGTTTGTATTAACATTTAGAGTTGTTTGACCTATAGTTTGTCCCATTTAGAGACTGTTACACTTGGCACGCTTTTCGGTGCAAAGTGGGCCACACGTGGACCCCACTTTTGCCCGGAATTACCGTTTTGCCCCTGTGTCCAAATTGGACGAAAGGGATGTACTTTTTAGCTATTTTGCTCATTTCGGAAATGTTGGTGGTATTTATTTCAGCATCCGGAGACGTTTGTTCGGAGTCCTTAGTTCCAGGTTCAGTGTCCTTGATAGTTGGGCGCGTACACTTTACAGATTTCTTGCCAGGCAAGTATACCTTGCCGTTGTACTGTTTTTATATTCCATATGAGGCATGCATGTTTATTTTCAGTTTATTTATTTCATTTATTTTAACTGCTATATAAACTGCGCGTCCAAGGAAACTTGGAGGCAACGACGGTGTCGTCGTACTATGTTTTTATTTATGTATATGCATTGGATCTACTTTATGAGACTACCCCATCTTCATGAGGCATTTATGTTTCATTTGCCATGACACTATTCTTACACGAGTGTGAGTCACATGTAGGACACGAACTTGCGTATTCGGCTGGCCACTGGTACGTATAGGTCGTGCGACGGATAGGGATAACTGCCAATAGAAACTTTGCATTCTAGTAGACCTGGCGGTTATTAGAGGGTTATCGTGTCATGGACATGACATGCTTAGAGCATTGGGTGGGGAGAACAACAAGTAAGGCATTTGGGCTCCTTTGCACTTTTCTTGTGTAACCCGTACGTGTCACGCCCCGATCTCCAGCAGGCAATTCGGCCGCTCCCGCGGAACGATCGCTTAACCCATCCGGGCGTGATGCCGCATGAGCGTGAGCCACGCCCGTACAAGGCCATGGTTCATTGGCTGGCGGCAAGAGTTCTAAGCCACAGAGTCGCACAGATTGTCCGAGTGCAGCGGAGTCATGAACGCATAGGCGATCGGTAACAGGTTCACTGAGTCGACAAATATAGCGGAAGCATTGAAACACAAGTTGAAGTAAAGGAAGCTCTTTTATTGATATAAACTTGTGTTACAGGCGGCGTATAGCCGAGATTATAAGTCGCTCAAGCCTCTCTCTCTGAAACATAAAGCGTGCCAAGTGGCTACAATTGTGGAATGATTGTACAGGCGATGGTCAGACGATGTTCACAACTTATGTCTTGTATATGTGCTTCAGTCCCGGACGTACCGTTGCAAGGCTTCAGAGGGAACTCCTGGCCTTAGCACGCACGAAGGAGGTATCCGCACCGAACGAGGTTCTCCCGCACCCTGCATACAAACTGGTGGATTATCAGTACATTGAATGCACTGGTGGGGAAGCTACTCGCCCGCTCGACAAATCCAAACACGTAATACAGGTTCCGTGCACAACTATTAAGTTGTCTTTCTAGTTGCCTTAGGATCAGTTTCATGCAGATATTGAATAGCCTAACGTGTCGGGCAATGCGCCGTGCAACATTAGAGGAAACACGACGAGACTTACCAACTTACCATCTCCTTCCCTGTCCAAGGCAAACATTGAGGCAACTTGTTAATTCGAGCAGAGACATGTATAACATTCAGGAGGCAAGCATATGCATACATGAAGGGTCGTTTAAACATGATCGTTCAGGTGTTTAGTTGTTCTTGATGCGATGCAGTGACTCGCACGCGGATAGCCGCTAAGCGAGGATGACTTATCTATATGAACACGGTCGCTGGCAAAGCCATTATGGACACTAGTCTTAAACGAGAGTAGTTTACAACGAAAGTACAGTGGGTGCTACAAGCCATCTCGTTTAGTACAGTAGACTATACAGTAAGTTCAGCCATGGAGCGGATGGTATGCAGCGAAAGAACGGTAGGTGCTGCACACTATCTCTTCCAGTACAGTTGGCTGAAACAGTGGAGTTCCATCCGGATCGGAGTGGCCCCAGTGCCCCGGAGACCGTCCGTGGAACTATGCCTCGTTTTCGAGTTGTCCGCGACATGCAGGTCAGGGTCAGGGTCAGTTTCCCCTTCACTAGATACTCGAGTACTGTAGAACAGGAGTACAGTGGTACAGTGGTACAGTAGAACAGTATAACAGTAGTACAGTAGTGCACGATTACATGAGGTGCTTGAATCATGATTCTGTACAGTGATTAACTTGTCTTGATGCATTCCCCTGGTTCGGGGCTGCCTGGTGACCTAACGGTCACGGATACTTGCAGGAACATTCAGGCACGGAACGACTACGTAGTAGTCTTCCGGGGTTTGGATAAAAACACGGTAACATTCAAGCAGACAAGCATGCGTTTCTAAGGAACATAAGCAGGCACGTTGCTCGGACCCGAAGGTAAGCCGAGAGATGAAATCGTTAAGGGACTTAGCATGCGAGGGTCTGAATATAAGCAGTATTTTATTTCTATGTTCTAGCAAGTAATACAAGTTGGGATTATTCCCTTAGATAGGTGCGTTGGATTTATTAGCATGCAGGGGGTTATCACCTAGCGACTAGCATGAATATTCCAGATTTTATGTGTGCTGGCTAAGCAAAGACAAGTTCACCGTAGCCACCCACCTTAGCGATGATTCGCCTCGGTAGAGCGATACGTCTGAGCGAGCCTCTGAAAGCCTAAGCCGGATTCCTGTAGGGGCAAGTCTGGATATCCTTTGCTTCTCCTTTGAGGCAAAGCGGGTCGGGACAGCTGCACGATTGCCGTTTGAGACGGCAGTCCGCTTGAGCGGAACGGGGTGTTACAGTACGGTCCGCCGGAGATGCGCGGTCATGATGACCACTATATATTATATATTATCAGGCGGGCCTCCGACGTTCGAAAGTCGTCGTGCCTTTGTAGGCCCCTGGATCTCCAAGAGAACCATGCCAATCCTATTTTAGCCAGATAGCCCACTTGGTGGAAAGTTGTTCTCAAACTGCATTCACATAGATGGTTAGGTGACCCCAATGGATGTTTATTTTTAGTACTTTATTGGCATGTGCTTTTTGTATCTTGTTACGTCCCTCTGAGGACCTGGTCCCTTCCAGATATAGGTGAGCAGGAGTACCCGCAGGAGTATGGACCTGGACCTGACGCTACCTATCAGTCTGAGGAGATCTTACCTTCTGATTATATGTGATTCTTTGCAGCTGTTTAGAGATTCTAGTTGCTATATTTTTCTAGACATTTATTCTTATATTAGAGTTTATTCCCTTCTCTCTTTAGTAGTTTATTATAGTCAATTTGCAGTGGATTTGTTTTCACCCGACTATCACACTTTGAGATTACTATTTGAGACTGCTTCTTTGATATTCATTTATTGATTTCCATTATTCTATTATTTGTGCTGTGGATGAGATATAGAACTGCGTGTGACTTGTTGTGACATATATTACCACTGTGGATTGGATATTCATATACATCGTACGTGTGTATATGGTTTCCATATATTGGAGTTCGTATACATACGGCTGGCGTGTTACGTATTCCTAGTCCTACGTATTTTGGGACTGGGGCGTGACATCCGCCTCGCCCGGAGCGCCACCGCCTCCTCTCCCATTTTAAAAACCCTAACCCGGCCGCCCCCTCGACTCCCTCACCCACTCTGCCACCGCCGGCTCAGCCACGAACCACCGTCGCCGTCCCGCTCCGACGTTGTCGCCTCACCGCCCCGCAGCTGCTCCCCTCTCCTCCTCCTTCCTCCTCCCCTCCGGCGTCGAGCCACTGCAGCCAACAGCAGCGGCCGAGCTCGCCTCCGGCAGCCGCTGTCGACCGTCCCCGCTCCCCCGGCGAGCCTCCCTCGGCCTCCCTCCGCCGCAGAGCCACCCAAGCAGCCACAGCTCCGGCCGCCTGAGAGAAAACCCTAACCCTAACCCAATTTCCCAATTTTTGTGTCGGCGTGTCGGACACGACACAGACACGAGAAAAACCTGGTTTCTGAGCCCTGTTCAGGTACTCATATCTTTCTCCTCGCTGCTCCGTTTTCAATTCCGTAAATTGTGTTGCAAAGCCTGTATGACCCTCTCGGTGCCCGGATAAACTGCTCGTGGCATCGCGTCCTGTGGTGATCGCACACCGCGATCCAAAAACAGGAAAAACAACGACCTGATTCACCCCGGAACTGGGTACGCCCTGCCAAACGGGACGACTTGGTCGCGCGCGATCTTCACAGATACGTGCGCAGCGTTGATACGGACGTATAGGATTTTACGGAAGTCGATTCGGGTGTGCGTGCACACCGGGATCAACGCGTATCCGCGGACACCGCCCCGTATCTGCCTTTTCTGAATCAAGCCCTAACTTCCTGTATACACGTCGGATCGAAACGAAACTTATGCCATCGGACTCGTAGCGATACGCTGGTCCTGTGACCCAAGTTTGGTTCAATTCTGAGAACGTTGACAAAATCGCATGTCGTGGGCCCCACAGGTCCCGCTCGACGGGCAATTTTGTGATCGGCTCATCGGAATCCAATTCTGGAAGTTCCGTTGGGTTCGTATCATCGTTCCTGACCTGTTGACACTAAGTTTGATAAATTTGGAGATCTTTGACCCTGACACGTTTTTTGGTGCAAAGCGGGCCCACATGCGGACCCCATTTTGACCCAAAATTGTCGTTTTTGCCCTTGTCTCCAAATTGGACTCAAGGACAGGCATTTCTAGCTATTTGATATCTTCTGAGCATGATGGTAATATTTATTTCAGCATCTGGAGTTATTTCTGGAAATTCCTAGAGAACATAACTGTATTTGGATCCAAACATCAGGCAAGTACCTGCACTTCAAGTTTAATCTTTATATTGTGACGATTAATTCCTTGCTCTACTAGTAACATTGATATTTACATGTAGTGTTAGAACACTGGATTTCATGTCTTGAATACTGGATTTTCATGTCTTGCTTTTCGTGTCGGGTGGGAGAATACTAGGAGGCATGTAGTTTACCCTTCCCCTGTCGTGACTGCTAGCTGTTGGTACGCGACTGTACCGTCAGCCTTATTCCTGATTGTTCCTGACTACTAGTCGTCTATGACGGCCTTATTAGCCTTATAAGCCCCTACATGCCAACTATGTATTCTAAATACACAAGTTCACACACAATAGTTCTTGTCTTGTTGTAGTTCCTGTTGTCTTGTTACGGTTACAGTTACATTCCTGTCACATTTTATTCCTGTTTTACTCACATTCCTGGTTTATAGCAATTAACCATGTTTTACTTATAGACCTGATTTATAGCATTAATTCTCAGTTAATCTTTACTATTTATTATGCATATTCTGATCATGATGCTTAGTCAGTTCTTTTCTACCTGTCACAAATATTTAGTTTAAATCTTGTTGTGCATGGTGTACTTTGCTCCTTTTCTGACTGGATCCATTGTTTTAGGCGATGATGAGAACCTTGCCCCCACCTATTATGGCCCAGATAAGGTAGCAGGTGATACAGTTGAGAAGCCGATTCCTACTCAGGAGACTACCTTTGAGGAGTAGTAGCCAGTTAGCTAGTTTTTCCCTTTTCAGTATAATACTCGAGTTTGTCCCCGATTTATCTTCTGGCTTTGTAATAACTGTGGATTTGGTTGTCACAGATTAAATATTATGAAATCCTAGCATTCTTATTCATGTGATTATCCTTGCCTGTTTATTATTGTGGATGAGATAGATATTTATGGATCCCAGAAAATGACCTAGACAGCGTACTACCGCCGACACTGCGGCGTAGGATGGACGTGCCCACGCACTCGTGCCCGAATATCCGGGTGCGGGTCGTGACAGGTCTTCCTAAGATTTATAACTTGAGGTCGGGGAGCTTAGGGTTTTAAAACTTGAGGTGAGGCAGAGGCTATATAATATATTAATATAAAATATTATATATATATATACATATATATATATATATATATATATATATATATATATATATATATATGGACAATTCCAAAAGTGAAGCCAAAAAAAATATACCAAATTGGTACTTTTGACTTTAAATTATCTATTTCCATTAAAACAATGGAAAGAACTGTTTCTGTGAATAACACAGAGCATTCCTTTCAGCTAATAAGTGATGAGGATATTGGACATGTTCGTGATGCCTATAATTATGTCCATATTGGACTAATACAAGTTGCGTTTAAACCCTTAACTTTACCAGGGTTAAATACATCCATAATGACATCTCTTAGAGATGCAAGATGTTTAGACTGGAGCCAATCTCTAATGGGAGTAATGCAGACTAGCCTCTGCCATGGACCAGTTTATTTTAATGTTTATCCAAATTTGACTCTGTCAATGACAGATAATTATTTATATGAATCTGTAACCTTAAATATGAAAACTTATGGTTACAACTTCTTGCCAGGATCTGAGACTATAGCAATAATCTATAGAATTCACTATAAGGTAATGAATACCATTGCCCCAAATGCAAGGCATATTACTACACCTGGTAAGACTACCTTGATAGAAACGAATTTGTTGACATCCAAGGTAGCCACAAATAGAATAATTCGATGGGATGAAATTAATTTTCCTAAAGAATTGATCTTAAGTCAAGCTGTGTTACCACAACCAATAGTTAACACAGATATTGATCAAACAATTCAAACTAATGATGGAGAAGTAGAAGTGAGATTCACTCCAAATGATATATCAAGACTATCGATATCAGGGAGAAAGTCTTTACCATCTACAATAGGATCAACTTCTTCCAATAAAGAAAAAGTTAATAAAATTAAAATTACTAATGATGCAATAGCACATCCCTTGTATAAGGAAAAGAGCAAGATAAGCTCTCCGACAATGTCGGAAATGGAATTTACTTCTATTTAATGGGATTTAAAGTTCCTCAAGAAATTCGGGACATTCTCAATAGAATGTACTATGAGAACGATGAATTTGTGGTATGGTTTGAGAAAACCTATTCCACTAAACAGAGATATAAATTTAAAGATGAATATTATAATCATCTTGAAAAGAAAAGAAAGATAATACCTTTCGTTGATTGGTTTGTCCAAAAATATGTGGACACAGAATTAACACAAATAAATATGTTAGAAGAATATTATAAAATTTGGAATATAGATACAGGATCTAGTAGTAGTAACACTAGATCATTGTATCCACCAAATGAATTAATTAAACTTAATGTCAAAAATATGACAGACAAAATTAATGATGTTTCCTTTGTTAAAATAATAGATAGCAAAGAAGTAGTTATCACAGAATTGCAAAAAGCTTTAAGGCAGAATAATTACACCAATGTGTTTATTCAAGTCATGGGTCAACAATTGACCAGGATTGAAACTGCCTTAGAGAAATTATTGTATAAACTTGACAAAATAAAACAAATAGATTCTTCTGGGAAAAACTCTTTTAAAGAGACTTCTAATATCTCTTTGAAACCTCCTCCTGAGGTTAAAGGGTTTAAAATGTCTAAAACCCCAGAAGTTACAAAAGAGGATATTAAGGAGCTAATAGCTCAGTTTAAAAAGAGTAATCTTCAGACTATTAATGCTGAAGAAAAAGAATTACAAGAGCTAATAGCTCAAGCAAAGCAAAAATTTGCTATTATTCAAAATTAAGAAGCCATTAATAATTTAGATAAAAGTATTCAAGTAATTAATGGTCAATCTTCAAATATTTCTGAAATGTCAGAAGAAGATCAACAAACTGAAGATCAAATAGAGGATGAAATTCATCCACAAGCAATTAATGATCTTCAGAAATCTTTTATTGAATCTAAGAATGATTCTAAAATACAAGCGGTTAAATATGGAAAACCAAATTTAATGAAATATTATTACCAAAGACCCACTTCCGCTGATGTTTTATTTGAAGAGAATGATACTATCATTCAAAATTATTATAGTGGGGGAGAGATCTATGAATGGAACATAGATGGTCTTATAGAAAAACAAATTCATGATCAATTATATCGAATAATGATGTATTCTAATGTAGCTAAAGCTACTGAAAATATTGATAAGGAAATCACACAGTTTATAACTTGTGGTTTCACTGGCACTCTAAGAGGTTGGTAGAATAATTGTCTAACCGACTCTCAAAGACAGGAAATTTTAAGTTCTGTAAAAACTGAAACTAATTCTGAGAATAATACTCAAATAACTAAACCTGATGCGGTTTATACTTTAATTATTACCATCCTGGAACACTTTACAGGAGGAATATCTGATCATGGAGAAAGAGTGAGAACTCTTCTTCAAAATCTTATATGTCCAACACTTACTCACTTTAGATGGTACAAAGATACTTTCTTAAGTAGAGTAATGTTACTTGGTGATGCTAATAATGCTCACTGGAAGTCAAAATTCATTGATGGACTTCCTAATCTCTTTGCTGAAAGAATAAGGCAAAGTTTAAGAAACCAAAATAATGGTGTTATACCTTATTCTAATTACACTTATGGAAATTTGATCAATAAGTGTATTGAAGAAGGTCTAGCTTTATGTAATGACTTAAAGCTACGACATCAACTAAAAACTCAGAGAATATCTGAGAAAAGACAACTGGGAGAATTTTGTGACCAGTTTGCAATAGATACTTTCAAACCTCTTCCTACTAAGGGGAAGAAGAAAATGAAAGACTATAAGGACTATAAGAGACCTTATAAAAGAAAGAAATATCCATCAAAGAAGCAGAATACTACTGTTAATAAGGACAGTAAGAAGAAGAAATCTTCTAAGAAAAATATCATCAAATGTTATAAATGTGGTAAATTAGGCCACTATGCAAATAAATTCTACACTAAAAAGAAGTTAGAAGAGATTGAAGATGAAGGGTTAAGAAAAACTCTTTACAAGCTTATGATCAATTCTGACTATGAAGATAGTTCATCCAATGATGAATCTAATGATGAGACTAATAGTCCATCAGAGAATGAATGCAATGAGAATTGCCAATGTAACTAATGCGTTACAGAAAAAGATATTAATTACTATAAATCTATAGTAGAAATGAATGGGCTATCCATAAATACCCTAACTCTTAATGAGAAAAAGGATATTATAGAAGCCTTGTTGACTGATAATATCAGTACTGAAATAAAGAATAAAATTATAGAATCAATTGGAGAAGAATTGAATAAGGATAATAATCCTATTCAGACTACTCCTCCTGAAGCCTACAATATGGCCGAGGTAATATCTCGTTATAGAAGTAGACAAGTTAAACCTGTTACTATGCAGAAACTTCAGTCTGAAATAAAGACTTTGAAAATTGAGATTAAAAATTTAAAATCTCAAGATCAGTATATCCAGAAAAGACTGGATAAACTTGAACTAGATAACTTATCTAGGAAAAATAGCAAAATAATTGGTGAATCTTCTGTTGGTTCTTCTTGTTCACAAGAACAAGAGGGGGAGAATCAGACTGTTCAATCAGGAATAGAGGAAGAAGGGAAAAATAATTTCCTACAAAAAATGGGTTTATTTATTACCAATAAATGGAATATTAAGATAAATATGCTCGTGAATAATGAGTATTATTTAACTAATTTAATTGCACTTGTTGATAGTGGTGCAGACCTTAATTGTGTTAAAGAAGGAGTCGTTCCAATAAAATACTGTGAACGAACTACTCAGACACTTAGTGCTGCAAATAATAAAGCACTAACTACTCCTTAAAAAATTACCGATGTAAATATTTGTAAGGAAGATGTTTGTATTCCTATACATCTAATAGTTGTAAAAAAAATATCTCAACATGTTATTCTGGGAACTCCTTTCCTAGAACAACTCATGCCAATTAATGAGATTACTAAAGAAAGAATTACTACTTGTTATAAAGGAAAAAGAATAACTTTTGAATTTATAACAAATCCAATTGTTAAAATTCTTAATGAAGTTAATTTGAAAGAAAATCAAGTTAATTTCTTAAAGGAAGAACTTGCTCAGGTTAATATAACCCAGCAGTTAAAATAATTGGAAATCCAGAAAAGGATTCAACAAGTTGAAGAAGATTTTAAACTACACACTTGTAGTAATATCCTAAATGCTTTCTGGGATAGGAAACAACATATTGTTTCTCTTCCTTATGAAGAATCCTTTAATGAAAAGGATATACCGACTAAGGCAAGACCTTGTCAAATGAACCAAGAATATCTTGAATTATGTAAGAAAGAAATCCAAGATTTATTGGATAAGAAATTAATTCGCAAGTCTTACTCTCCATGGAGTTGCACAACATTTTATGTTAATAATAATGCTGAGAGAGAAAGAGGAGTACCAAGACTTGTTATTAACTATAAACCTTTAAATAAGGTTTTGAAATGGATTAGATATCCAATCCCTAATAAAAGGGACTTACTTAATAGAGTATGCAAAGTAAGAATTTTCTCAAAATTTGACCTGAAATCAGGTTATTGACAAATATAAATAAATAAAAAGGATCGGTATAAGACTGTTTTTACTCTTTTTTGGCCATTATGAATGGAATGTGATGCCATTCGGACTGAAGAATGCACCTTCAGAATTTCAGAATATAATGAATGAAATATTCATTCAATATTCTAGTTTTATATTGTCATATATTGATGATATATTAATCTTCTCTAATGCAATAGAAGAACATTTCAAACACCTTAATGTGTTTAAACACCTAGTCATAAAAAATGGCTTGGTAATTTCAGCCCCAAAAATGAAACTCTTTCAACAAGAAATAAGATTTTTGGGACATAATATTGTGAATAATATAATAATACCGATTGATAGAAGTATTGAATTTGTTTCTAAATTTTTTGATAAAATAATTGACAATAAGCAGTTACAGCGATTTCTTGGAGCATTAAATTAGGTCTCAGAATTCTATAAGAATATCGTTGCTGATACAAAAATTTTGTATCAAAGATTAAAAAAGAATCCTGCTCCATGGACTAATAGTCATACTGAAGCAGTAAAATTGATTAAACAAAAAGTTAAAAATTTATCTTGTTTACATTTAGCCAATGCTGAATGGTTTAAAATAGTTGAAACTGATGCTAGTGATATTGGTTATGGGGGAATATTAAAACAATTAAATCCAAATACCAATAAAGAAGAATTAGTGAGATATCATTCAGAAAAATGGAATGATACTCAAATAAAATACTCTACCATTAAGAAAGAAATTATTTCTATTATTCAATGCATTCATAAGTTTCAAGATGACTTACTTAATAAGAAATTTTTATTAAGAATTGATTGTAGTTCTGTTAAAACTGTTTTGGAAAAAGATGTTAAAAATTAAGCATCAAAACAGATATTTGCCCGATGGCAAGCTGAATTAGCAATATTTGATTTTGATATTGAATACATTAAAGGAACTGACAATTCACTTCCTGATTTTTTGACTCATGAATTTTTGCAGGATAATGAGTCAAAGAAGTAAAGAAAAACAACCATAGGTTCCTAGGCCCATGGCTTCAAGCTCCAATGAGTCGAGGTATCAAAAATCCAAGAAAATTTTTCTTGGAAAAGGAAAATCATCAAATAAAGAAGTTCAAGACTTCGAAGAAACCAATGTTTCTTCTTACAAACAAGCAGTTGAGGTTGAAACAATTTTCACTCAGAACAATCACACCGAAGAAATACTTCAACCAGAAAAATTTGACATCCCAATGATGGATGTTCCCTGGAGAATAAAAGAAAAATACTTGGAAAATAATATATTTCCAGTACAGGGAAAAGATAGAAATGTTTATGAAAGAATTCTGCTTACAACAAAATCTGTTAAAATTGAACATTTCTACCAAAAGGCAAATGATGCCAGGAGTGATGTAAATTACAGTAAAATAATTATACGTCACATAATCACTCCTCAATCATGGGGATTGTATCCTAATCGAACTAAATTATTAGTTCATAAAGAGAAAAATATTAACATGCCTTATTCTTATTGGGATTATGTTGAGGCATTTACCAAAGTGTTTTATTTTGATATAGCAAACAAAAGCACTCTTGGTTTGTTCGTATTTGTCCTGAAATCCTTAAGCAGGACATACCAACTTGGTTCATCCGATGGTGGTTACAATTTGGAGCCACACTCAAAATCCTTCCACCATCATTGCAAGAATTATTTGCAACTTGGGCTCAATCCTATCCTCTCTGCCAGAATGCAGATCAACTTTTGGAGGGGGAGAGTACTATGTACTTTTTTATCCATTTTGAAATTCCATATATTTTCAAATGGATAATTAAATATGAATTTAATGTTCTTAACTTCCTTGTTCTAGTCAGAAAATTTCTGATAAAATGGTAGAACAGACTAGATGAGAAGGAAAAAGTACAAAGTGTACAAAAATCTATAAAGGAAAATGAGATCCTTGTTGAAGCCAAGCTTAAAAAGGAGATAATGGATGATAGTCCTTTAAAAAAGCTGAAGGAGTCTCTAAGGAGATAGAATCCTCGAATTACCGAGGAAGAATTGAAGAAAAAATGTCTAAAATATATGCAGACTCAATTCGATTCAATATTTGAGACAGATACTATGTCTGTTAGTTCTACAAAATCAGAACATGAAGAAGAAGACTCAGAAACCTTCTTCAAAAGAATGCACAGGAGAGTCACTACTCCATCAGATGAAGAAAGCAGTGATGCCAGCATGCACTAAGGAGGCACTGTTGCCAAAATACAGGTGGCAACCACTATTTACACTTTATCTAAAGAGAATCTCTTTAATCACTACCCGACAAATGGTGGGGCCTACTGTTGCTGATGCGTCTTACTTTCGGGGTAAACTTTTGAAAAAAGGAGAATAAAGTTAAAAGGAGACAGCAATTTTTTTTAGTGTGTTGTTACTCTGCTCTTTTGTTCAGTTCTGAGTGTGCTCTTGTAATATTTACTACTATCAATAAAAAATTAAGCGTTCAGCATCTCATCCTTCTTAACCTAGCTCTGATATATATATATATATATATATATATATATATATATATATATATATATATATATATATATATATATATATATATATATATATATATATATATATATAAATTATATTATTATATATATGTATACCTTTATATATTAAATATATATATAATATTTATAATATCCTATAGTATTTTATATGTATATGTATATATACTAATTATTATTATATATATATATGAATATGTACTTATTAAATATATAAATATATATACTAATATATATGTATGAAGTATTTTTTATTTTTTGTGTATCATATATATAAATACTATTATATATATATATATATATATATATATATATATATATATATATATATATATATATATATATATATATATATATATATATATATATATATATATATATATATATATATGCATATATTATTAAAAATATATATATTATACATACATATACTCTTATATATTTATATGTAATATTAAATATATGTAAAAATATATATATGTATTTATATTTACATTATGAATTATATAATATATTTATATATATATATTTATATTATGTATATATATATACTATATTTATATGTATATATTTATATTATGTAAATATATACTTTAAATATACTTAAGTATGTATATTATATATGCATATTTAAATTATTATTTATATATTATTGTATATATGTATATTATATATTATATGCATATAAATATATTATGTATCTTAATATATATATATATTATTATACTATATGTACATATGCTTACTGCGTAGCTATTAAAATATTAAATTCACGAACTCATGTACGTCTTGAACAGAGTGCACCTACAACGCAATTAGTGATCCCAGGTCACAGGACCCTTCAGACACAACTGCGGGAACAGGTTTTTGGTACGCCCAACTTAAGGACGTAGGAAAGTATACCTTGCCTTGTTGTACTGTTTAAATTATAAATTTATAATTGTATGTTTATATTATATAACTGTTCGCGTCCGAGAGAGACTCGGATGCAGTCAACGAATGCGTTGACGTTAGGACTTGTATCTAACCTAGTGTCTAGTGGACCCACCTAAAGTTGTGGAGTTATTGGTATTACTCCCCAGGCCTTGACATGTATCATTACACGTCACAGAGTGAGTCCATATAGGGACGCGTGCCTCATACTCGACTGGCCATCGGTGTGAGCAACACGTGTAACGGTATTTAGCTTAGTTTTTTATTTCTATAGAGACTTGCATCATAGTACAAGATGTCCACGTCATATTTATGACTTGTATATCTACATTGGGCGGGGAGGACTACTAGCATGCGTATGGGACACCCACTCCCTCTATACAGATACCGCACTCGACGGAGTGATACAGACGTATATATATATATATTACAGATACCACGTTCTTTAGAGTGTTGGACGCCACTTGTTATTTTTGCAGATACCACACTCTATAGAACGTTGGACGTTATTATTTCAAGTGCCCTCGAATGGGGGCATATGTGGCATATACTAGCCAGTCACGACGATTGGTGAATTACGTCAGCATATGTCTAGACTACACTTTCCTTACGCACTAAGTTGTCCTCAAATTGCTTTCACATAGATGGTTAGCACACCCCCTTTATTTATTCAGTATTTACTTTATGGCATGCTTCTATGTATCTTGTTATGTCCTTCTGAGGACCTGGTCCCTTTCCAGGTTAGACGAGGCATACTATCCCACGGTGTACGGACCCGGACAGGAGACGAGGTACGCAAACTGAGGAAGAGCTAGAGGTGCTGCCATCAGAGTCTTCAGTAGTCTCATCATCTAGAGCTGGAGCCTCTTACCTAGATAGACGATGCTCTAGTCTTATTATATTTCAGCACTTTTATTCCATCTTTTGTAGTGGGTTTGTTCCCACCAGACATATCTGATTTGTACTATAATATTTCAGACTCAGCACTTATATTCCAGCACTTATTTCAATATTCCTTATTATTTTGTAGATGAGATTAGACATTACCTGTTATCTTCTAGTATTAAACTTGTTAGTATTTTAGGACAGCGTAGCACGTCGCTTTGGGTCCATTAAATTGGGTAATCCCTTAGTGACGTATCAGCTGGCCAATGCCACGTGGCCTGGTCCCACATATTTTGGGACTGGGGCATGACATAATTTTAGTGGCGGCCCATGCAGGTCAAGTTAATTGCTAGTGGTATGATAACATGCCCAGCAAGCATGCAATAGGATAGGAATACTAGGTCTCATCCACTTTGACTTCATCCTTGAATTTCTGCATCCTGCTTAATTATTATTATTTTCCTTCGTGCTTTTCTAATTATTCTATCTTCTTCAGAAATATGGACGTACCCAGTGGATACGCGATTGATGGGGTTGACCAAGCAATAGACCCCTCGCAAGATGTCCATAGGACCCCGACTACCCCGAGAGACTAGTCCCCGAGACGGACACTGGTTTATTCAACAATCCCGTACCTTCACAATGGTCCTACCCAGGGAGCTAAACCAGCCCAGCAAGAAGGGCAGACCTCCCAGGCACCGACACCACAGGCATATACACCTTTGCCTCCACCTCCACCCCTTCCAGCCCTGATGCCACAACTAGAGGGATAGCCACAAATGTTCTAATTCTTCTAAGCCATGATGCAGGTCAGAGCATATTGTCTCGATTATATTATTGTACCGAACAAGCCTGCGTATAGGAATAGAGCATAAGGATCTCATCTACACTTGACTAAAATCTCATTCTTCCTTTCAACTATCCTATGTTTGGAAAAATAACCAAGTTTTACGCCAAAGACCCTTTACCTTGTTGGCGTAAAAACCAAATGACTAATTTGACTGACAAACTCATGAGTTCCTCGTACAACTTTACGCTGCAACATATTTTAGACTTTACGCAGTAAGTTTCTACGTACAATTACTTTACGCGCAGACCTTTTACGCGAACTTTACGCAGACAGATTTTTGCGCAGACTTTACGCGGGCACATTTTACGCGCGGAAACTTCTTACGCAGACTTTGCACAGGAAGTACATCAGACTTTTACACAGATAGCTCTGAAGCCATGCTTTACGCCAAACCATTTTATCCCTACTTTACGCCAGACAACTTGAAACTCTATTTTACGCAGGGAGTTTTGAATCTCTACTTTACTCCAAATTATTTTATCTCTACTTTACGCAGGCAGCCTCGAATCCCTACTTTACGCAGACTACCTTGAATCTCTATTTTACGCGGACAGTTCTAAAAGCTCTACTTTACGCCAAACTTCCTTGAATCTCTGTTTTATGCGGACAGTCTATAGTGTTTATTAAGATTGTAGAACTTAGAAGGCCATACCTCTTTTTGGTCAACTAACGACTTAGACCAAGATTTAGTATGACACCTGTAGATATTATAAGGTCTTATCTTTTTGTGAACTTGAATTAATTTGTAATTTCTCTCATTATAATCTAGCGTACTTAAATTTGCTGTACTACCTTGACTTATGCTGCTATTATAGCCTAGTTTTACAAGCTTATTCCTTATCAAGCTTGTTCATGATATATGTATTATTAGAGTACTACACTAATACATTTCAGAATAGTGTATTACGGTCTGATCAACCATAGTACGCTTGGTTCACCCTTCTCATAACTACTCTACGTGGATTGAGATATATAGCGATTAGTAGACGAAGGTACTTGCCCTCTAGATATGTCTAAGCATATCATATCAGTTACATAACTGTGCTGATACGAATATGTGAATATGGATTACCAAAATAGGATTTCAAATCCACAACTGCCTTGACAATTCCCATTGAATTCTTTAAATGCCTTGATCCCCACACTTCTAATCTATTGCCTCCCCTTGAACTCTTGATTATTGTTTTCCATCTTTTCCTATTTTCGGAAAGACGAAATCTCGTGCTTAGTATAAGTACAAAAAATGTATTATTTCTGTAGATATTTCTGTTTGTTTCTTGAGAAATTTCCAAACTCTATTATTAGATTTGATTTCAGTTTAAAACGGTGTTACCTTTAGAATGACCCTTCGCTACCTACCTACATTACTTTCCTGATACATGCATCACTATGGACTTCGTTCCGGGATTTCCAAGGAGTCCCAGTGGTCGTAATGCCGTATGGGTGATCGTAGATCAACTCACCAAGGCTGCCCACTTTTTACCCTTCAGGGATGGGCAACCTACCAAAGTCATGGCAGATATGTATATGAGGGAGATCGTGCCACTACACGGAGTGCCAGTCAGTATAGTATCTGACGGGGACACGAGGTTTACATCATACTTTTGGCGAAGTATGCAAGAGAGTCTTGGTACCCGTCTAAAGTTCAGCACATCGTATCACCCGCAGACAGATGGCCAGTCCGAGCGCACCATTCAGACACTGGAAGATATGCTGAGAGCCTGCATGCTTGATTTTAGTGGATCATGGGAAGATTATTTGCATTTGGTAGAATTTTCCTACAACAATAGCTATCAAGCGAGCATTCAGATGGCTCCCTATGAAGCATTGTATGGTAGGAAATATCGTTCTCCAGTATGTTGGAGCGATGTAGACGAAAGGCAGCTCCTAGGACCAGAATTGGTCGTTCGTACGGTGGAGAAGGTAAAGAAGATCCAAGGGCACCTGCGAGCAGCGCAGGACATACAAAAGCACTGGGCAAATGTACATCGACGACCCCTGGAATTCCAAGTTGGAGAGCATGTGTTTTTAAAGATCTCGCCTACCCGAGGGACTATCAGATTTGGAGGAAGAGAAAAACTGAGTCCGAGGTACATCGGACCATTCGATGTGTTGGAACGCATCGAAGAAGTTGCTTAAAATATTAGAAGGAGTACACGACGTCTTCCACGTATCTCAATTAAGAAGGTACATTCCAGATCTGAGTCATGTGCTTGACCGCTCGGAGATCACTGTCGGCCCGATTTTATCGTACTAGGAGGAGCCTGTAGAGATCCTAGACATAAGCGAGAAGGTGTTGCGAGGTCAGACTATCCCCCTAGTTCGTATTGCATGGAGGCATCATGCACTAGGCGAGTCGACCTGGGAACGAGAAGAGGATATTCGACAATGTTTCCCCATCTATTCGAAGGCCTGGGTAAGTCCTAACATTTCAAATCAATCTATAGTTTTCACTATATGTCTGTTTTAATTTCGAGGACAAAATGCTCTAAGGAGGGTAGATTGTAAACTCTCTCGACCAGATTTCAGCATTAGATAGTGAAATTAGGATTATTTTTAACAAATTAGGATTTATTACAGTATTTTAAATTATTTATGCAATATCTTATATTGCTTAGTGCACCTGTCCATCACATCAATATTTAGAGCATTACACTGACTGTTATTCCCAAACAAAGTTCACATACCTCTCCTAAACATGCCAGTCTACTATTCTGAACTTTGTGCAACTCACAAATACGCTGGCATGAGTCTCGTTTTAGTCGCACAAATATCGTTACAAACGTCGGTATTAATTTTTAATTAATTTCTAAGCATGTACCCTTGTCCGTCCCAATCAAAATTAGAGGCCCAACAGGAACATGTTTTATCCAAACTAAATTACGTTATTATCCTACTTTGAGTATACTACGTCTAGTATACTTGCACTGCACTAAATTCTAGTCCTGCATATTTTAAATAATTAGAAAATACCGTGCGCATTAATTTCTAATAAATTAATACGGTGACCAGCATCACCCAAAACTAGGCCCAGCCCCTGCCCAGACTCACCCCCACACCCTCAAGACCCTCACTGAACACCCCCCCTCATTTTTGTACATTACATCGCCCTCAGGAATGAGGTGTTTTTTCTCAAACAATTTCGTAATTGCGCAATTTCCTAAATTAATAGGGCTTCTGTGCAATTTATGAAACTGCAGGATTTTATGTGCAAAATTTCATGTGTGAGGTGTCAACCTCCCATTGGAGGGTGATTCTCTACCGTTCATTCCAAAATAAGCCTAGATTCAATGCATTTAGGAACCTAAAAATATCTAATAAATATCTAGATATTTAAATGTATGAAATTACCTAAATACCCTAACCCTAAAACCCTATTTATACACCCCCTTTACCCGAACCCTCACCACTCCCCCCTCAGATCCCCCCCACCTCCAACCACTTCACCACCACCTCGCCCCTCCCTCGGCCTCCCCCCGGCCACCGCCCTAGCCGCCGCCAACCACCGCCGGCAGCCCCCGCAGCGCCATCCCCATCATCCACACCAACACCCCCCCCCCGCACACCCGAGCTCCCCTAAACCACCACCCCCGCCACCTCAGACCATCGCCACCGCCACCATCACCCTCGTCGTCGCCTCCTCCACCAGACCACCACCGCCACCCCCCCCCCACGGCCGCCGCAACCACCGCCAGCACCCGCCACAGCATCCCCCCGACTTCTTTCGACCACAACAAGCCCCCCCGACTCCCTTAAACCACCACCACCGCCACCACAGACCTCCGCCACCGCCACTACCACCTTAGCCACCACCTCCTCCGCCGCCCTGCCACCCAGCACCGCCGCCTCCGCCGCCGCTGCAGCTGCCACAGCTGCCACTGCTACTGCTACTGCCACTATCACTGCTGCTGCCACTGCTGCCACGGCCAGCCACCGCCGGAGTTCCGCCCTCCGCCGGCGATGCCCCCCCCCTGACACGTCAGGTGCCCCACCCCCACCCCTCTACGTATATATATATATATATATATATATATATATATATATATATATATATATATATATATATATATATATATATATATATATATATATATATATATATATATATATATATGTTATTATATATATATGTGTATATTTTATGTATTTAGTATAAATACTATATATATTATATATTATACTATTATATATATATATATATATATATATATATATGTTATTATATATATGTGTGTATATTTTATGTATTTAGTATAAATACTATATATATTATATATTATACTATTATATATATATATATATATATATATATATATATATATATATATAAATATAAATATAAATATACATACATACATACATACATACATACATACATATATATATAAATATATATATATATATATAAATATACATACATACATACATACATACATACATACATACATACATACATACATACATACATATATATAAATACTATATATTTTATGTATGTATGTATGTATGTATATTTATATATATATATATATATATATATATATATATATATATATATATATATATATATATCTATATATATATATATATATATATATATATATATATATATATATATATATATATATATATATATATATATATTTATATATATATATGTATATGTATTCATTATTTATATTATATATATGTATATACAGTATATATATAATTATATTATATATATATATACTATTATATGTATAAATATGTATTTTATATTTTTATATATATGCATAGTATATTTATAATATATATATATATATATATATATATATATATATATATATATATATATATATATATATATATATATATATATATATATATAATATAATATATATATATATTAATATATAATATATAATATATATATTAATATAATATATATATTAATATAATATATATATATATATATATATATTTTAATTATATTATTATATATATGTATACCTTTATATATTAAATATATATATAATATATATAATATCCTATAGTATTATATATACTATTATATATGTTCTTTGTCCATTTTGAAATCCCCTATATTTTTAAATGGATAATTAAATGTGAATACAATCATTTGAATTTCTCTATTCTAGCCAGAAAATTCATGATCAAATGGTGGAATAGGATTGATGATAAAGAAAAAGTACAAATGGTACATAAATCTATCAAGGAGAATGAGGTCCTTGTGGAAGCAAAATTAAAGAAAGAAATCATTGAAGATAGTCCTTTAAAGAAGTTAAAGGAATCCTTGAGAAGAAGACATCCTCGAATTACTGAGGAGGAATTAAAGAAGAAATGTCTTCATTACATGCAAACTCAGTTTGAATCAATTTTTGAGACAGAAAATATGTCTGTTAGCTCTACGAAATCAGAGAAAATGATGGAAGATAATATTGAAGAAGAAACATTCTTTAAAAGAATGCATCATAGAGTCACTACTCAGCACTCTGATGACGACAACAATGACGAGAGCCTACAATAATTGGATACTATTGCCAGAATACATGGCAATTACTGTTTACTTTATTAAAGAGGAATCTCTCTTTAATCATGGCCGACATAAAAATGACATAAAGTAAAAGTTGATGCTGATTGATGCTGACGTGCACTCACCAAAGCGATCAGAAGGAATCTACTTACCTGCTGCTGTCGGTTTCACCACCTACATCTGCCGGTTGTCTAAGTCTACCAATGAAGACACTCTGTGTTATAAATAGAGGCGAAGCCCCTCTCTCTGATGTATGCTTTTATTCTGCCCTTTTATTGTGTGTGTTTAAGCGTGCTTTGTAAGAGTATTTGGTTGTAATATTTTTTACTATCAATAAAAATTCCGTTCAAGCGTTTGACTGCTCATCCTCTCTATCCTGGTTCTCAAAATTGGTATCAGAGCCATGAGGCTCAAGGCTGAGGTAATTCTACTTCTTCACAAGCATGTGATGATATAGTTCTTATTATATTTCTGTTATGATATTTATTATATAAAAAGTTGTTGTCTTAATTAATTATGATAGTGTTAGAAGTTGTCGAAGCGATGTGTCTTCTACCTAGTGGGACGACATTAAAGTCGCGTAGCCATATTTCGCCGAGATGGCAATGTTCAGGCATAAATCGTTGACAGTCGTGCTAGGTCTCTACTATCGTTAGATAAGTTTGAAACAATTAGATTAGTTAAGTAAGACAATAGAATTTCTATAATAATAATCATTAATAGTTTTATAATTACTATATTAGTATACATGTGCGTGATAGAAGTAGAACCTCATTTTTCTAATGGAAACAGCTTTAGCAATTGGAACCAATAAAAGGGCCCTTACTAAAGGCAAATCCATAAAGAATGCTCAAAATGTTGAGTATCCTTCTGAAATTGAGGAACTAAATAAATGGACGATTCCAAACGTAAAGCCAAAAGAAATTTACCAAATTGGTACTTTTGACTTTAAATCATCCATTGCTATTAAAACAATGGAAAAAATTATTTCTGTAAATAATACAGAACACTCGTTTAAATTAATAAGCGAGGAAGATATTGGTCATGTAAGAGAAGCCTATAATTATGTCCATATTAGACTAATACAAGTAGCGTTTAAACCTTTAACTCTACCAGGGTTAAATGCTTCAATTATGACATCTTTAAGAGATGCAAGATGTCTTGTCTGGAGCCAATCCCTAATGGGAGTAATACAAACAAGTCTTTGCCATGGTCCAGTATATTTTAATATTTATCCTAATTTAACTCTGTCAATGACAGATACTCATTTATATGAGTCTGTTACTCTTAATCTAAAGACTAATGGATATAATTTTCTTCCTGGATCTGAAACTATAGCAATCATCTATAGAATTTACTACAAGGTAATGAATACCATTGCCCCAAAGGATAACACATTACTAAGCCAGGAAAGACTACTTTGATTGAAACTAATTTGTTAACATCAAATGTAGCAACTAATAGGATAATTAGATGGGAAGAAATTAAATTCCCAAAAGAATGGATCTTAAGACAAGCAGTATTACCACAACCCATTGTGGACACAGATAATCATTAACAGTTTTATAATTACTATATTAGTATACATGTGCGTGATAGAAGTAGAACCTCATTTTGCTAATGGAAACAGCTTTAGCAATTGGAACCAATAAAAGGGCCCTTACTAAAGGCAAATCCATAAAGAATGCTCAAAATGTTGAGTATTCTTCTGAAATGGAGGAACTAAATAAATGGACGATTCCAAACGTAAAGCCAAAAGAATTTTACCAAATTGGTACTTTTGACTTTAAATCATCCAATGCTATTAAAACAATAGAAAAAATTATTTCTGTAAATAATACAGAACACTCGTTTAAATTAATAAGCGAGGAAGATATTGGTCATGTAAGAGAAGCCTATAATTATGTCCATATTGGACTAATACAAGTAGCGTTTAAACCTTTAACTCTACCAGGGTTAAATGCTTCAATTATGACATCTTTAAGAGATGCAAGATGTCTTGACTGGAGCCAATCCCTAATGGGAGTAATGCAAACAAGTCTTTGCCATGGTCCAGTATATTTTAATGTTTATCCTAATTTAACTCTGTCAATGACAAATACTCATTTATATGAGTCTGTTACTCTTAATCTAAAGACTAATGGATATAATTTTCTTCCTGGATCTGAAACTATAGCAATCATCTATAGAATTCACTACAAGTTAATGAATACCATTGCCCCAAAGGCCAAACACATTACTAAGCCAGGAAAGACTACTTTGATTGAAACTAATTTGTTAACATCAAATGTAGCAACTAATAGGATAATTAGATGGAAAGAAATTAACTTCCCAAAAGAATGGATCTTAAGTCAAGCAGTGTTACCACAACCCATTGTGGACACAGACATAGATCAAATCATTCAGACGAATGATGGAGATGTGGAGGTGAGATTTACCCCACATGATATATCAAGACTTTCAATATCTTCAATATCAAGTCGGAGAATATTGCCTTCAACAATAGGGTCCACTTCTTCTAATAAAGAAGAAATAAATAAAATTTAAATTTCTGATGATGCAATAGCACATCCCCTGTATAAGGCAAAGAGTAAAATAGGCTCACCAACAATGTCGAAAATAGAATTTACTTCTTTTTAATGGGTTTTACAACAAATAAAGAAGTTCGGGACATTCTCAATAGAATTTACTATGAAAATATTAATTTTAGACAATGGTTTGAAAAAACCTATTCTCTTAAAAGGCGATATAAATTAAAAAATGAATTTTATAATCATCTAGAAAAATCAAGGTGTTTAATACCTTTCGCCGATTGGTTTATCCAATATTATGTGAATACAGAACTAGCATAAATAAATGTGTTAGAAGAATATTATAAGGTCTGGAGTACCGATGAGGGTACAAGTAGTGGCATAACCAGATCAATGTATCCTCCTAATGAGTCAATTAAATTCGCCGTTAAAAATATGCCAGATAAAATAGATGCCATTTCTTTCGTCAAAACTATTGACAGCAAAGAAGTAATTATTAAAGAATTACAAAAAGTTGTTAGACAAAACAACTATACTAATGTTTTTATCCAAGTTATGGGTCAACAATTGACTAGAATTGAACATGCTTTGGATAAATTATTGCATAAAATTGATGCAATTAAAAAATTGGATTTTTCGATAAAATCTGGAAAATGATCTTTGAGGGAAACTTCTAACATCTCAATAAAACTTCCGCCTGAGGTTAAAGAATTTAAAGTAAGAAGAACTCCTGAAGTTACTAAAGAAGATATTAAAGAGCTAATAGCTCAGTTTAAAAAAACTAATCTTCAGACCATCAATGCTGAAGAAAAAGAATTACAAGAATTAATAACTCATGCAAAGCAACAATTTGCTAATGAAATAATTAATCAATCTGAAAAGAATAATCAAATTCAAGTTATTAATAGACCTTTACTGGATGACACTTCTTCTGAAAAAGATGATCTCGAAGAAGAAGAAGAAGTTAATCTTGAGCAAATTGATGCTATTCAACAATCTTTTGTTGAAACAAAACCAATTAATAATCCTCAGATTCAGGCAGTCAAATATGGTAAGCCGAATCTTATGAAATATTACTATCAAAGACCAACTCCTACTGATGTATTATTTGAAGAAAATGATACAATAATACAAAATTATTACAGTGGAGGAGATATCTATGAATGGAACATAGATGGTCTTACTGATAAACAAATTCATGATCAGCTACATCGAATAATGATGTACTCTAATGTTGCCAAAGCTGTTGGTAATAATGATAAAGAAACTGCACAATTTATCAATTGCGAATTTACAGGCATTCTTAGAGGTTGGTGGAATAATTGCCTAACAGAGTCTCAACGGCAAGAAATTATAAATGTTGGTAAAACTAAGACTAATTCTGAAGATAATACTCAGGTAACTAAGACTGATGCGGTTTATACTTTAATGATAACAATTTTGGAACACTTCACTGGTGGAGTTTCCGATCATGGAGAAAGAGTAAGAACTCTTCTTCAGAATTTAAGATGTCCGACTCTTACTCATTTCAGATGGTATAAAGATACATTTTTGAGTAGAGTAATGTTACTGGGTGATGCTAATGATGCTCACTGGAAATCTAAATTTATCGATGGACTTCCTAACCTTTTTGCTGAAAGAATTAGGCAAGGGTTAAGAAACCAAAATAATGGTATTATTCCTTACACTAACTACACTTATGGAAATTTAATTAATAAGTGTATTGAGGAAGGATTGGCTTTATGCAATGACTTAAAGCTAAAACATCAATTAAAATCTCAGAAACTCTTTGAGAAGAAGCAACTGGGAGAATTTTGTGACCAGTTTGCAATAGATACTTTTAAACCTCCTAATACAAAGGGAAAAAAGAAAGTCAATGATTATAAATAATATAATAAGAAGCCTTATAAAAGAAGGAAATACCCTTCTAAGAGAAAAGAATCTACCAACAATAAGGAAGGTAGAAATGTTCGAAAGAAAAAATCTTCTAAAAAAGTTATTAAATGTTACAAATGTGGTAAATTAGGCCACTATGCTAACAAATGTTATACAAAAAAGAAGATTGAAGAAATTGAAGATGAAGAGTTAAGAAATACTCTTTATAAATTAATGATTAATTCAGACTATGAAGAAAATAGTTCATCTTATGATGAATCCACGGACAATTCTGAAATTAAATGTGGTGAGAATTGCCAATGTAACGAATGTATTACAGATAAAGATATTAACTACTATAAATCTATAGTAGAAATGAATGGCTTGTCAATCAATACCTTAACTCTTGATGAGAAAAAGGATATTATTGAAGCCTTATTACATGATAATATTAATCCTGTAATTAAAAACAAAATTATTGATTTTATTGGAACAGAGACGGAAGGCTCTATTACTCCTATTCAAAGTCCTACTGAAGCTTATAATATGGCTGAAGTTATATCGAGATATAAAAGTAGGCAAGTGAAACCTGTTACTATACAGGATCTTCAGTCTGAAATAAAGACTTTGAAAATTGAGATCAAAAATCTAAAGTCTCAAGATCAGCAGATCCAAAAGAGATTGGATAAACTTAAAATATCTAGAAATATAACCAGAACAATTGAAACTGGTAAATCTTCTGCTAGTTCTTCTCACTTTCAAGAACAAGAAGGGGAGAATTCGGAACAGGTAGAACAAGAACAAGAAGTTAGGAACAATTTCCTACAAAAAATGGATTTATTTATTACCCAAAAATGGTATATTAAAATAAATTTACTCATAAATTATGAGTATTATATAACTAATTTAATTGCACTTGTAGACAGTGGTGCAGATCTTAATTGTGTTAAAGAGGGAGTAGTCCCAGTAAAATACTGTGAAAGAACTACTCAAACTCTTAGTGCTGCTAATAATAAAGCATTAACTACTCCCTATAAGATTACGGATGTAAATATCTGTAAAAATAATATCTGTATTACTATACATCTAATAGTTGTAAAAGAAATATCTCAGCACGTTATTCTGGGAACCCCTTTCATGGAAAAACTTATGCCTATAAATGAGATAAATAAAGAAGGTATTACAACTAGTTATAAAGGCAAAAGAATAACTTTTGAATTTATAACTAATCCAATTGTCAAAATTCTTAATGAGGTTAATCTAAAAGAAAACCAGATTAATTTCCTAAAAGAAGAACTTGCACAAGTAAATATTACCCAGCAGTTAAAGCAATTGGAAATTCAAAATAAAATTAAACAAGTCGAAGAAGACTTTAAACAAAAAACTTGTAGTAATCTCCCTAATGCTTTCTGGAATAGGAAACAACATATTGTTTCTCTTCCTTATGAAGAATCATTTAATGAAAAGGAAATTCCGACAAAAGCAAGACCTTGTCAAATGAATCAAGAATATCTTGAATTATGTAAAAAAGAAAATTCAAGAATTATTGGATAAAAAATTAATTAGAAAATCATACTCCCCATGGAGTTGCACAGCATTCTATGTAAATAATAATGCTGAAAAGGAAAGAGGAGTACCTAGATTGGTGATCAATTATAAACCTTTGAATAAGGTTTTAAAATGGATTCGGTACCCAATTCCTAATAAAAGGGATCTACTTAATAGAGTAGTTAAAGCTAGAATTTATTCTAAATTCGACCTGAAATCAGGTTATTGGCAAATTCAAATTGATGAAAAGGATCGGTATAAAACTGCTTTTACTGTTCCTTTTGGTCATTATGAATGGAATGTAATGCCATTTGGTCTGAAGAATGCTCCTTCAGAATTTCAAAATATTATGAATGAAATATTCATTCAACATTCTAATTTTATATTATCTTACATAGATGATATCTTAATCTTCTCTAATACCATAGAAGAACACTTTAAACATCTTAGTGTGTTTAAACATTTAGCCATTAAAAATGGGCTAGTAATTTCTGCCCCAAAAATGAAACTCTTTCAACAAGAAATACGATTTTTGGGACATAACATTACTAATAACACAATACATCCAATAGATAGAAGTATTGAATTTGCTTCTAAACTCCCAGATGAAATAAATAATAATAAACAGTTACAGCGATTTCTTGGTGCATTAAATTATGTTTCAGAATTCTACAAAAATATTGCACTTGATACAAAAATTTTGTATCAAAGATTACAAAAAAATCCTGCTCCATGGACCAATGTTCATACTGAAGCAGTAAAAATAATAAAACAAAAGGTTAAAAATTTACCTTGTTTACATTTAGGTAATACTGAATGGTTTAAAATTGTTGAAACAGATGCTAGGGATATGGGTTATGGTGGTATACTAAAACAATTAAACCCTGCCACTAATAAAGAAATGTTAGTAAGATATCATTCAGGAAAATGGAATAATGCTCAGAGTAATTACTCTACTATTAAGAAAAAAATTCTTCTATTGGAAAAATCTGACATCCCAATGATGGATGATCCTTGGAAGCTAAAAGAGAAATATCTAGAAAATAATATATTTCCAGTCCAAGAAAAAGATCGCAATATTTATGAAGAAATTTTGCTGACAATTAAATCAGTTGAAATTGAGCATTTTTATCAGAAGACCAATGATCTTCGCAGTGATGTTAATTACAGCAAAATTATTATTCGACAAATTATTACCCCTCAATCTTGGGGACTTCATCCTAACATGACCAAACAATTGGTTCATCGTGACAAAGGTATCAATGTATCTTTTACTTATTGGGATTACGTTGAGGCTTTTACTAAAGTATTTTACTTTGACAATAGTAAACAAAAGCACTCATGGTTTATCAGAATTTGTCCTGAAATATTAAAGCAGGACATTCCTGCATGGTTCATCCGATGGTGGTTAAAATTTGGTGCCACTTTGGAAATATTACCCCCATCACTGCAAGAATTATTTACAGTTTGGACACAATCCTACCCTTTATGTCAGAATGCTGATAGTCTTCTGGAGGGAGAGAGTACAATGTATTTCTTTGTCCATTTTAAAATCTCCTATATTTTTAAATGGATAATTAAATGTGAATACAATCATTTGAATTTCCCTATTCTAGCCAGAAAATTCATAATCAAATGGTGGAATAGGATTTATGATAAAGAAAAAGTACAAATGGTACAGAAATCTATCAAGAAAAATGAGGTCCTTGTGGAAGCAAAATTAAAGAAAAAAATCATTGAAGATAGTCCTTTAAAGAAGTTAAAGGAATCCTTGAGAAGAAGAAATCCTCGAATTACTGAGGAGGAATTAAAGAAGAAATGTCTTCATTACATGCAAACTCAGTTTGAATCAATTTTTGAGACAAAAAATATGTCTGTTAGCTCTACGAAATCAGAGAAAATAATGGAAGATAATATTGAAGAAGAAACATTCTTCAAAAGAATGCATCATAGAGTCACTACTCAGCACTCTGATGACGACGGCAATGGCGAGAGCCTACAATAATTGGATACTATTGCCAGAATACGTGGCAATTACTGTTTACTTTATTAAAGAGGAATCTCTCTTTAATCATGGCCGACATGAAAATGACATAAAGTAAAAGTTGATGCTGATTGATGCTGACGTGCACTCGCCAAAGCGATCAGAAGGAATCTACTTACCTGCTGTTGTCGGTTTCACCACCTACATCTGCCGGTTGTCTAAGTCTCCCAATGAAGACACTCTGTATTATAAATAGAGGCAAAGTCCCTCTCTCTGATGTATGCTTTTATTCTGCCTTTTTATTCTGTGTGTTTAAGCGTGCTTTGTAAGAGTGTTTGGTTGTAATATTTTCTACTATCAATAAAAATTCTGTGGTTAAATGCTTCAATTATGACATCTTTAAGAGATGCAAGATATCTTGACTGGAGCCAATCCCTAATGGGAGTAATACAAACAAGTCTTTGCCATGGTCCAGTATATTTTAATGTTTATCCTAATTTAACTCTGTCAATGACAGATACTCATTTATATGAGTCTGTTACTCTTAATCTAAAGACTAATGGATATAATTTTCTTCCTGGATCTGAAACTATAGCAATCATCTATAGAATTCACTACAAGGTAATGAATACCATTGCCCCAAAGGCTAAACACATAACTAAGCCAGGAAAGACTACTTTGATTGAAACTAATTTGTTAACATCAAATGTACAACTAATAGGATAATTAGATGGGAAGAAATTAACTTCCCAAAAGAATGGATCTTAAGTCAAGCAGTGTTACCACAACCCATTGTGGACACAGACATAGATCAAATCATTCAGACGAATGATGGAGATGTGGAGGTGAGATTTACCCCACATGATATATCAAGACTTTCAATATCTTCAATTTCAAGTCGGAGAATATTGCCTTCAACAATAGGGTCCACTTCTTCTAATAAAGAAGAAATAAATAAAATTCAAATTTCGGATGATGCAATAGCACATCCCCTGTATAAGGCAAAGAGTAAAATAGGCTCACCGACAATGTCGGAAATGGAATTTACTTCTGTTTAATGGGTTTTACAACCAATAAAGAAGTTCGGGACATTCTCAATAGAATGTACTATGAAAACATTAATTTTAGACAATGGTTTGAAAAAACCTATTCTCTTAAAAGGCAATATAAATTAAAAGATGAACTTTATAATCATCTAGAAAAATCAAGGTGTTTAATACCTTTCGCCGATTGGTTTATCCAATATTATGTGAATACAGAACTAGCACAAATAAATGTGTTAGAAGAATATTATAAGGTCTGGAGTACCGATGAGGGTACAAGTAGTGGCATAACCAGATCAATGTATCCTCCTAATGAGTCAATTAAATTCATCGTTAAAAATGTGCCAGATAAAATAGATGCCATTTTTTTCGTCAAAACTATTGACAGCAAAGAAGTAATTATTAAAGAATTACAAAAAGTTGTTAGACAAAACAACTATACTAATGTTTTTATCCAAGTTATGGGTCAACAATTGACTAGAATTGAACATGCTTTGGATAAATTATTGCATAAAATTGATGCAATTAAAAAATTGGATTTTTCGATAAAATCTGGAAAATGATCTTTGAGGGAAACTTCTAACATCTCAATAAAACTTCCGCCTGAGGTTAAAGAATTTAAAGTAAGAAGAACTCCTGAAGTTACTAAAGAAGATATTAAAGAGCTAATAGCTCAGTTTAAAAAAACTAATCTTCAGACCATCAATGCTGAAGAAAAAGAATTACAAGAATTAATAACTCATGCAAAGCAACAATTTGCTAATGAAATAATTAATCAATCTGAAAAGAATAATCAAATTCAAGTTATTAATAGACCTTTACTGGATGACACTTCTTCTGAAAAAGATGATCTCGAAGAAGAAGAAGAAGTTAATCTTGAGCAAATTGATGCTATTCAACAATCTTTTGTTGAAACAAAACCTATTAATAATCCTCAGATTCAGGCAGTCAAATATGGTAAGCCGAATCTTATGAAATATTACTATCAAAGACCAACTCCTACTGATGTATTATTTGAAGAAAATGATACAATAATACAAAAATCATTACAGTGGAGGAGATATCTATGAATGGAACATTGATGGTCTTACTGATAAACAAATTCATAATCAGCTACATCGAATGATGATGTACTCTAATGTTGCCAAAGCTGTTGGTAATAATGATAAAGAAACTGCACAATTTATCACTTGCGGATTTACAGGCATAATTAGAGGTTGGTGGAATAATTGCCTAACAGAGTCTCAACGGCAAGAAATTATAAATGCTGTTAAAACTGAGACTAATTCTAAAGATAATACTCAGGTAACTAAGACTGATGCAGTTTATATTTTAATGATAACAATTTTGGAACACTTCATCGGTGGAGTTTTCGATCATGGAGAAAGAGTAAGAACTCTTCTTCAGAATTTAAGATGTCCGACTCTTACTCATTTCAGATGGTATAAAGATACCTTTTTGAGTAGAGTAATGTTACTGGGTGATGCTAATGATGCTCATTGAAAATCTAAATTTATCGATGGACTTTCTAACCTTTTTGCTGAAAGAATTAGACAAGGGTTAAGAAACCAAAATAATTGTATTATTCCTTACACTAACTACACTTATGAAAATTTAATTAATAAGTGTATTGAGGAAGGATTGGCTTTATGCAATGACTTAAAGCTAAAACATCAATTAAAATCTCAGAAACTCTTTGAGAAGAAGCAACTGGGAGAATTTTGTGACCAGTTTGCAATAGATACTTTTAAACCTCCTAATACAAAGGAAAAAAAGAAAGTCAATGATTATAAATAATATAATAAGAAGCCTTATAAAAGAAGAAAATACCCTTCTAAGAGAAAAGAATCTACCAACAATAAGGAAGGTAGAAATGTTCGAAAGAAAAAATCTTCTAAAAAAGTTATTAAATGTTACAAATGTGGTAAATTAGGCCACTATGCTAACAAATGTTATACAAAAAAGAAGATTGAAGAAATTAAAGATGAAGAGTTAAGAAATACTCTTTATAAATTAATGATTAATTCAGACTATGAAAAAAATAGTTCATCTTATGATGAATCCACGGACAATTCCGAAATTGAATGTGGTGAGAATTGCCAATGTAACGAATGTATTACAGATAAAGATGTTAACTACTATAAATCTATAGTAGAAATGAATGGCTTGTCAATCAATACCTTAACTCTTGATGAGAAAAAAGATATTATTTAAGCCTTATTACATGATAATATTAATCCTGTAATTAAAAACAAAATTATTGATTTTATTGGAACAGAGACAGAAGGCTCTATTACTCCTATTCAAAGTCCTACTGAAGCTTATAATATGGCTGAAGTTATATCGAGATATAAAAGTAGGCAAGTGAAACCTGTTACTATACAGGATGTTCAGTCTGAAATAAAGACTTTGAAAATTGAGATAAAAAATCTAAAGTCTCAAGATCAGCAGATCCAAAAGAGATTGGATAAACTTGAAATATCTAGAAATATAACCAGAACAATTGAAACTGGTAAATCTTCTGCTAGTTCTTCTCACTTTCAAGAACAAAAAGGGGAGAATTCGGAATAGATAGAACAAGAACAAGAAGTTAGGAACAATTTCCTACAAAAAATGGATTTATTTATTACCCAAAAATGGTATATTAAAATAAATTTACTCATAAATAATGAGTATTATATAACTAATTTAATTGCACTTGTAGACAGTGGTGCAGATCTTAATTATCTTAAAGAGGGTGTAGTCCCAGTAAAATACTGTGAAAGAACTACTCAAACTCTTAGTGCTGCTAATAATAAAGCATTAACTACTCCCTATAAGATTACGGATGTAAATATCTGTAAAAATGATATCTGTATTCCTATACATCTAATAGTTGTAAAAAAAATATCTCAGCACGTTATTCTGGGAACCCCTTTCCTGGAAAAACTTATGCCTATAAATGAGATAAATAAAGAAGGTATTACAACTAGTTATAAAGGCAAAAGAATAACTTTTAAATTTATAACTAATCCAATTGTCAAAATTCTTAATGAGGTTAATCTAAAAGAAAACCAGATTAATTTCCTAAAAGAAGAACTTGCACAGGTAAATATTACCTAGTAGTTAAAGCAATTGGAAATTCAAAATAAAATTAAACAAGTCAAAGAAGACTTTAAACAAAAAACTTGTAGTAATCTCCCTAATGCTTTCTGGAATAGGAAACAACATATTATTTCTCTTCCTTATGAAGAATCATTTAATGAAAAGGAAATTCCGACAAAAACAAGACATTGTCAAATGAATCAAGAATATCTTGAATTATGTAAAAAAAAAAATTCAAGAATTATTGGATAAAAAATTAATTAGAAAATCATACTCCCCATGGAGTTGCACAGCATTCTATGTAAATAATAATGCTGAAAAGGAAAGAGGAGTACCTAGATTGGTGATCAATTATAAACCTCTGAATAAGGTTTTAAAATGGATTCGGTACCCAATTCCTAATAAAAGAATATACTTAATAGAGTAGTTAAAGCTAGAATTTATTCTAAATTCGACCTGAAATCAGGTTATTGGCAAATTTAAATTGATGAAAAGGATTGGTATAAAACCTCTTTTACTGTTCCTTTTGGTTATTATGAATGGAATGTAATGCCATTTGGTCTGAAGAATGCTCCTTCAGAATTTCAAAATATTATGAATGAAATATTCATTCAACATTCTAATTTTATATTATCTTACATAGATGATATCTTAATCTTCTCTAATACCATAGAAGAACACTTTAAAGATCTTAGTGTGTTTAAACATTTAGCCATTAAAAATGGGCTAGTAATTTCTGCCCTAAAAATGAAACTCTTTCAACAACAAATACGATTTTTGGGACATAACATTACTAATAACACAATACATCCAATAGATAGAAATATTGAATTTGCTTCTAAATTCCTAAATAAAATAACTGATAATAAACAGTTACAGCGATTTCTTGGTGCATTAAATTATGTTTCAGAATTCTACAAAAATATTGCACATGATACAAAAATTTTGTATCAAAGATCACAAAAAAATCCTGCTCCATGGACCAATGTTCATACTGAAGCAGTAAAAACAATAAAACAAAAGGTTAAAAATTTACCTTGTTTACATTTAGCTAATACTGAATGGTTTAAAATTGTTGAAACAGATGCTAGTGATATGGGTTATGGTGGTATACTAAAACAATTAAACCCTACCACTAATAAAGAAATGTTAGTAAGATATCATTCAGGAAAATAGAATAATGCTCAGAGTAATTACTATACTATTAAGAAAGAATTTCTTTCTATCATTTAATGTATACATAAATTTCAAGATGATTTGCTTAATAAGAAATTTTTATTACGCATTGATTGCAGTTCTGCTAAAATTGTTTTAGAAAAGGATGTTAAAAATTTAGCATCTAAGTAAATATTTGCTAGATGGCAAGCAGAATTAGCCATATTTGAATTTGATATTGAATATATTAAGGGAATTAATAATTCGCTTCCTGACCTTTTAACTCGTGAATTTTTGCAGAATCATGAATAGAAGAGATATAGGGAAGCAGCCATGGGTTCCTAGACCCATGAATTCGGACTCTAATGAGTTTCGATATCAGTCCAAGAAAACTGTTCTTGGAAAAGGAAAGCCCTCTAATAGAGGCATCAAGATTCAAGATCCTGAAGAAACCAATGTTTCTTACAAACAGGCGGTTGAGGTGGAAACAATCTTCACCCAAAATAATTATTCAGAAGAAATTCTTCTATTGGAAAAATCTGACATCCCAATGATGGATGATCCTTAGAAGCTAAAAGAGAAATATCTGAAAAATAATATGTTTCCAGTCCAAGGAAAAGATCGCAATATTTATGAAAGAATTTTGCTGACAACTAAATCAGTTAAAATTGAGCATTTTCATCAGAAGACCAATGATCTTCGCAGTGATGTTAATTACAGCAAAATTATTATTCGACAAATTATTACCCCTCAATCTTGGGGACTTCATCCCAACAGGACCATACAATTGGTTCATCGTGACAAAGGTATCAATGTATCTTTTACTTATTGGGATTACGTTGAGGCTTTTACTAAAGTATTTTACTTTGACAATAGTAAACAAAAGCACTCATGGTTTATCAGAATTTGTCCTGAAATATTAAAGCAGGACATTCCTGCATGGTTCATCCGATGGTGGTTAAAATTTGGTGCCACTTTGAAAATATTACCCCCATCACTGCAAGAATTATTTGCAGTTTGGACACAATCCTACCCTTTATGTCAGAATGCTGATACTCTTCTGGAGGGAGAGAGTACAATATATTTCTTTGTCCATTTTGAAATCCCCAATATTTTTAAATGGATAATTAAATATGAATACAATCATTTGAATTTCCCTATTCTAGCCAAAAAATTCATGATCAAATGGTGGAATATGATTGATGATAAAAAAAAAGGACAAATGGTACAAAAATCTATCAAGGAGAATGAGGTCCTTGTGGAAGCAAAATTAAAGAAAGAAATCATTGAAGATAGTCCTTTAAAGAAGTTAAAGGAATCCTTGAGAAGAAGACATCCTCGAATTACTGAGGAGAAATTAAAGAAGAAATGTCTTCATTACATGCAAACTCAGTTTGAATCAATTTTTGAGACAGAAAATATGTCTGTTAGCTCAACGAAATCAGAGAAAATGATGGAAGATAATATTGAAGAAGAAACATTCTTCAAAAGAATGCATCATAGAGTCACTACTCAGCACTCTGATGACGACAACAATGACGAGAGCCTACAATAATTGGATACTATTGCCAGAATACATGGCAATTACTATTTACTTTATTAAAGAGGAATCTCTCTTTAATCATGGCTGACATGAAAATGACATAAAGTAAAAGTTGATGCTGATTGATGCTGACGTGCACTCACCAAAGCGATCAGAAGAAATCTACTTACCTGCTGCTGTCGGTTTCACCACCTACATCTGCCGGTTGTCTAAGTCTCCCAATGAAGACACTTTGTGTTATAAATAGAGGCGAAGTCCCTCTCTCTGATGTATGCTTTTATTCTGCCCTTTTATTCTGTGTGTTTAAGCGTGCTTTGTAAGAGTGTTTGGTTGTAATATTTTCTACTATCAATAAAAATTCCGTTCAAGCGTTTGACTGCTCATCCTCTCTATCCTGGTTCTCACAATTATATGTATATACAGTATATATATAATTATATTACATATATATATACTATTATATGTATAAATATGTATTTTATATTTTTATATATATGCATAGTATATTTATAATATATATATATATATATATATATATATATATAATTTATATATATTAATATAATATATATATATTAATATATAATATATATATATATTAATTATATTATTATATATATGTATACCTTTATATATTAAATATATATATAATATCCTATAGTATTATATATACTATTATATATGTATATGTATATATACTAATTATTATTATATATATATGTATATATATTATTATTATATATATATATATATATATATATATATATATGAATATGTACTTATTAGATATATAAATATATATACTAATATATATAACATATATATATTAAGTATGTTTTATTATTTTGTTTATCATATATATATTATATATATAAATACTATTATATATATATATATATATATATATATATATATATATATATTATTAAAAATATATATATTATACATACATATACTCTTATATATTTATATGTAATATTAAATATATGTAAAAATATATATGTATTTATATTTACATTATGAATTATATAATATATTTATATATATTTATATTATGTATATATATATACTATATTTATATGTATATATTTATATTATGTAAAGGATATTCTTATAGCATGATATGGTTATTGAGTTCAAATGCATAAAGTTGGGTAAATGAATAGATCTTGCAAATAGGAAGATTCATGTATATCTACTTGATTTCTTTTCAATGATTATACTCCTTGTATGGCATTGATCTACTAATTTGTATGGGCAAATTGTGAATCATATTTGTTTACTTAATCATTGTTAAAAGCTCTTATTGTTTCTTCCATTATTCTCATGTTATATATTATATTTGCAAATATCTAATCTTTATGGCTTTTATTTGAAATCCATTCTTTCCAAACTATAGTAATATTTTATATCATATCATGTTTTGGATTTATTCCTTGGATTTCTAGTTGGTAAACCTATTATTGCATTATTCTCATCTTTCCACATTGATATTACCAACTACCTTGTGTTTTGACAAGCAATATTTTAATTGGTATTATACATTAATTGTGTATTTTCTAAAACTTGTCTTTACATACTTCTCCTATTGCTTTCATAACTGATCTTGATCATGATTGTCTATGCCTTCCTCCTGCTCTGATTTATTTACTTGAGATTGAATTCCTTGAATCTAGTAGTAGGGGGAGCTTATTTTTTATCATGTCAATGGGGGAGAAGTAAGTTTAAGTATGTGTTATTATGTTTAAAAGGGTAGAAGTAGTTTAAGTAATATGTTTTTAGTGATGTATGCTTATATCTTTTACATATTAGAGACATATACATCTATTGTATCCATCTTAAACTTAACCGATTTTCCATAATAATAAAAAGGGAGATTGTTAGCCTAATGATTGTATCATATTTTTAAATATGGTGAATCGATTAAGTTTAGCCATTTAATATCACTAACCAATCATGAAATCACTAAAGCAGTTATATCATTCTTCTACCATTAGTGATATATGTTTATTATTTTATAAATTAGTGATATGAGCTTCTATTAAAGCCATCTTAAATAGAACCGAGTTGCCATAATAAAAAAATGGGGAGATTGTTAGCCCAATGATCTAACTATATTTTTGAATATGGTTAATCTATTCTATTTAACATTATGATATCACTAGTATTCATGCTATCACTACTTTGAATACTTAAACTTAGCATAGTCCAAATATATGTTAAATATTATTATACTTGCTACTATGTATATTACTTTGTTTGCCTAACTTGTATTTGTATAAAAGCAATAAGCAAGATCAAACATGGACATATGCAATGAAGAAATCATGATGGGCCAAAGACGATATCATCCTACAAGATTTCTCTGAACCTCCTACGACATATTCGGAGCCACGCACTTGGGGGGTTTCCCTGCCCGGTCAGCGGACGGGGGTCGATGGAGCAGTGCCCCCCCATGGGGGTTCGGGGGTAAAGTCCCCAAAAGGTATTCAGATTTCACAATCTGGGTATCTCAAGACAATTGTCGTCAAGAAAAAAGTCATCATCTATCAAGGAAAGAAGCAAAGCTATGCCATCATCATTTTTAGACTCTGAAGAAGCCTGCACCTGCTATAGTCTGTCTAAAGTCTGTAATAAGTCTTAAGAATTATTGTAAACACAAGTAATGGATGGCAAAATCAAAATCTATGGTAAAAAATAACCCATGATCATTTTTTGCCTGAAAATTGGCATACCGAACGGTATACTGGAGTATACCGACGGTATACCAATTTTATATAAGTATTTCTCTCTATCGTTTGGACTGGCATATCGATGGTATACTGGTCTATACCGACGGTATAACGGTTCATCACAGTTGGTAATCCAACGATCGAATTCTGTGCATTAAATGATCCCAACGGTCATATTTATAGTCGGTGCTAATATATACCGATATACGGACGATATACTGTAGTATACCGACGATATACAGTTCATGGTCTGAAAGTTGTATTTTTGCTCTTTTTTGTGGTGGCCTATATAAAGCCTTGAACCCCTTCCTTCAAGGTTGATCCTTTTGAGCCTAAAATTTTTAATCTACCAAAGGCCATCCACAAATACTCCACCAAAGCTTTTATTTGCCTATCCACAAATTATGTTAGAGTATTCTTGAGTTGTAAAAGTTATATCTTTATATTTGTTGTAAGAAGATCAAAACTATCTTGTAAGAGGTTGAAGTGTATAAGCCTTCGGATCAAAGCTTGTGTGAAGTTATAGAGCCTTTGGATCAAAGCTCTTGTGTAAGAATTCAACGGACCTTCAGATCAAAGCTCGTGGTATAACTATTTTGCTAATAGTGGATTCATATCGGACAAGAGTTTTCGAGACTGGAGTGCCTCGAGGAGGATACCAGAAAACATCGGGTATCAGTATTCTTATTGCTTTACTTCTTGCACACTTAATATTTTAAATTGTCTATTATTAATCATTTATGCTTGATTTATTATCTTGACCCTATTCACCCCCCTCTAGGGTTCCTACACAGTCCAGTAATAGATTTGCTAAGAGTAGTGCAATGCAAGGAGGCTCGGTTATTGTGATGAGCAGTAGGGTATTTAGGATCTATGTAAGTAAGGTTCAGTCAAGGATATTAGAATGAGGTTGGGGACTTGACACTAGAGGCAATTCAGGGAGTAATGTCTAAGTGACTTGTCCATACAGGAATAACTATAGACTGTATCCAGTCACAGTGAAGGAGGGAGCATTGAGGATTGCCTGCATAGAGATGCTTTGGTGCACAGCATGGCCTGTGCATAGTTCACTAAGTGTATTATAGGCCAGTATATCCATAAGGAGTTAAAGTGAAGGTAATGTATAGGTAGTGCAGGTCTTGGGCAGGGTATCAAAGTCTGACACCAAGTGAGGATGAGGTATCCTATGAGGGGATGATACTTGATAGTATCAGTAGGTTCATAGCGAGACTAAATAGTTAAGATATTATAAGGTATTAAGTACTAGTGAGTTAAGAGTCAAGGTATGGGGTTAGACATGAGTAAAGTATCCTGGATAGGTAGTAAGTAATGTACCATGATACAAAAGTGTCAATATGAGACAAGATACTAAGTATAGATAATAAAATAGGACAGTACCAATATATTAAACTATAGTAGATACTTGTGATACCTATATAGATAAGTATATGGATTATAATATTAGTAGCTACTGTCATATTAGAGCTATATATTGTATTATTTAGTATAATAGCTAGTATTAATTAATGTTAGTTAGCAACCTAGTATTAACTAAGTATACTTTAGATGTTAGCAGGGTATTAGCTAGTATTGATTAGTATAACCCAGATGTAACTAGTATTAATCCAAAAACCTAGTTTTGACCTAGAATTGTACTAGAGACCTAGTTTCAACTAGATAAGTTTATTTATGATTCTAAAATACCGTTTTGACTTGATATTCATATTTAGGTCCTTGGGACACCGAGACAGACACTGTTTGATATCCATTACTCTGAACCACAGGCGATTATATTCTCTGATAGTTTTTATTATTTGATAATATTATAATACAAGTATTTAAAAATGTATTACTTGATTTCTGACACATTGGTACACGGATTAGTATACACATGGATCTTCAGTCATGAGATATTATTTATTGTTCAATTATTTCCCGTATTCTCGTATGATTTAGACAATGTTTAACACTAGAAAATGTTTAACGTTAGACTATGTTCATTGAGTATCTTACATTATAACGTATCATAGTTGGATCCATTGTACTAGTCAGAAAAAACAGAAAGTGCTAGCTAGATATGTGATCAAAGCCTAGACAATGTTCAATGTTTAATGTTTAAGTTAGACAATGTTTATCCACATTTAAGTAGATAATTTTCAACCCAAGTCGATCACATATCTAACTAGTATTTCAAACACTTAGTGTAGTTACAGTTTTTTACTATAATCTATTTTATTGCCTTTATTCTATTTTATTGTGATCAGTTTATACCATATTGCTCTAGACTCTCTCTCTCTTTTCTACCATAGTATGATATTGTTCATTACTTCTCGTCTTGTATTACATTTTTTATTTCTGTTTATAGTCATTATCAATTAACTTAGAACTTTTATTGGGTTATACTCACTCCATCCTGACTAGATATATTTTTCAGGTGATTAGTTAGAGGAGATGTGTCCCACCTATTACGGGCCACAAGATGGCGAGCCGCCTGAGGATCTAGTGCCAACTACTGAGGAGACTTAGATATTTTATTATTATATTGTAGAGGTCTCAGTTTAGACTTTTGGCATGTATAAATGTTTGAGATTGTATTGTAGATAGACTACTAGTCTTGGATGGATTGTATTATGACTTTGTGACTCTTTCTTCTATTCCATATTGTGTCTTAATCTTTCTTTAGTTTTATATTGTGATTGAGTACTGATTATCATTATATTATCCTCCATTTGGAGTTGATATCACTAATAGGTACCATATATTAATTGTGTGAGATATTTAGATAGTATTATTGACCAAGACAACATTTTACCGCCTATGTTGCGGCATAGGCTGGACATACCCACGTACTCGTACCCCTACAGCGGGTGTGGATCATGACACGATTCATAGAGCAGGGGGCAACCTGCTCCTGAATTAGTGTCTATACATGTACATGAATAACAGGTCATGTACAGGATCCTCAAGAAAATAATATCTCATGACAGAATCCAGAATATACTAATCCATGTATCATCGTATCAGGAATCAAGTACAATACTACAAAACTGATATCATAGTAATCATCAAAATAATAAAAACTGTCAGAGAATATACTCGCTTGTGGTCCAGAGCAATGAATGTCAAACTGTATCTGAACTGGTGCCACACTGACCTATATATGATATATCAAGGTCAAATAGTATTTTGAAGTCAATAATATATTTAATTAACTCAAAACTAGGTTTCTAGGTTAAAACTAGGTCATAATAGTCAAAGTAGGTCAAATCTAGGTCAACACAGTCAAACTAGATCATTTTCTAGTTTCTATGTTGATTTTACCTATTTACAAGGTTTATAAAGTTATATTAAGTCTTAACAAGTCACTATTTAGTTTTTAGGTATTAACTAGGTTAAACTAGTCAATACTAGTTAATATTAGGCCAATACTAGATTTCTAGACTATACTAATAAGTTACTAGCATATATTACCCTAATATATACTTCTACCTGTAATTTCTAGCAATAACTTGGCCTATAGCTATTTATCTTACCCCGTATCACGGTATCTTAACCCGTATCACATATTTACCTAATACCTTAGCCCGTATCTTAAATACCTTAACTATTAGTCAATACCTTAGTTATGGGGTCAATACCTTAGCTAAACTAGGTTTCTAGTCCATACTAGTCAATACCTTGCTAATATCCAAGTTTTTAGATTAATACCTTAGCCGTATTATCAATACCTCAACTATGAGATAATACCTTCATAATACTAGGTTTCTAGTCCATACTAGTCAATACCTTGCTAATATTCAAGTTTCTAGACTAATATCTTAGCCATATCACCAATATCTCAACTATGGATCAATACAATGCTAATACTAGGTTTTAAAGTCATACTAGTTGGCTATGATATAATAATATCATATATACTATATAGATATACTAATATATACAATAACTTAGTCTAACACTTAATACATAGCCAATACCTTAGTATTACCTCATTACCTAGCTATTACCTTAGTATTACCTTGTATCCTAGTTTCTAGACTAATACCTTAGCTAATACCATTACCTTGACTAATAACCAATATCTTAACTCATACCTTGGTACCTAATCCATTATCCAAGCTAGGCACTACCCTTACTATGATATCTTAATCCAATATCTAATATCATAACATTACAATAGTATCCTAGTATTACCTCATACTAGTTCTAATATTTTGTTATCTTGGTATTCTAAATACCTTGATACATCCTAGGATACCACACTCTAATTTCTCCTACACATATCATACTTGTTTGTACATGGTACCATGATTCCATATTAGGTATCATATGATACCAACTCCCAAGATACTAACCCATGACCATAACCTATACTTACCTTACGTCCAAGATATAAACCATACTCTTGGCACTTGACATCTTGATATTACCCATTACCTAGTACTAATACCCAATATCTTAGTATCTTGACCAATAACTTATCATCCTAGATACTTACCCAACTAACTCGAATACTAATACTTGATACCAAATAGGATACCTTACTTAAGTCCCAATACTCACTTACCCTTACTCATGATACTTGAATGTCATGATACCAATATCCTCATGGTACCCAAGTATCACACTAGTACCTTGCCCCTAACTCTAATATCTTGACACATAGCTTACCTATACTTGGCTCACTTGATAACCAATTGTATCAACACTAACATACACACACTAACTAACATATATTGTCTAAAACTTATATATATGCTATATCATACATATACTTGACAACCTATGATACCTATACTCATATGATATTCATACTACCTAGGCTCATAGGATACACAAAATGACTGTCTTATAGTCAGTTCTCTACTTGTAACCAATACTACACCTATTAGACCTATTCAATAAATTTTAGGATTAAATTATGTCATAGCCCTTCGTATTAGCTTTTTGAAACTTCAAACAGGTCACATTTTTGTGTCTGAAAGCTCCCAAAATTGCGAAAACATAAAAATGCATTCATCTTTCGGACACCTGATACTCAAACAGTTTTACAGAAAGTTTCAGAACGAATTTGGCCTATTAATTTATATATTTAAAAATCTAACTTCGATATGGTTCTTTGAAAAATAAACGGGAGACTAATCGGAGTACTGAGTTAGGAGTTATGGTATTTGTAAGTTCTTATGGCTGCTAAAAATGAGGCTTAATACTATAACGAATTTGGGTTATTTTGGACAAAAGAACACATGTATACACCCAATTTACCAAATCTACCTATACGTATCATGGCGTATCATGATACAGACTCTATGTGTCCAATTTTGGATACAAGAACACCTTCACACCATCAAATAAATATTAATAGTCCTCATTATGACACAATACACACACTCAATGGACACAATTAGAATTTTTTCCAAATTGAGCTCCAAAATTATGATATCAACTTAGATATACCAAATTGAGGGCTCATAGTGCCTAGATCTACCATTAAAAAGTCAAATCTAACCATAGGAAGGTTCCTACATGACCAATGGGCGTTCCTAACCATGAATTTGATAAAATTGAGAGAAATACCTAGTGTTTTGGTAGCCTCTTTGGAGAATTCTGAATTTGGACACAGAATAGATGAGTCGGACACGATCTTCTAGCAAGCTCCTCTCCTATGGATCTCCTTATGCTCTCCAATGTTCTCGGCCTTCATGATAGTGAGAATGAATAGAATTGGAAGTGGATTGAGTTGAATTGGTAGAGAATTGGGTTTGCTTGAGGAATAAGAAGCTTTGGGAAAAAAAAGAAAAAAAAATGAGGCTAATGAGTGAAATAAAATGAATGAGCCCTAAATTGAACTTATCTCTTATAGCAAGGTTTGGTCATGCCAAAATATCATGTTTTTCCTCTTCATTTGTCATAAATAAAATCTAATTAACTAAAGGAATGAATCTTTATAACTAAGAGGAATATTCTCTTGACAACTAAACTTAATTAACTCTAATTACTAAAGTCATGACTAACAATAATTAGCACTAACTAATATTTGTAAATTCTAATTGGCTAGCCACTAAATAACACTAACATAATTCTAGGCAACCACTAATATAAATAATAAATAAAAATTTAACAACATGCAAAATTACCAAAATATTCATATGGTGGAAAGTGGTATATATATATATATATATATATATATATATATATATATATATATAGAGAGAGAGAGAGAGAGAGAGAGAGAGAGAATAAGGGAGGTGAGATGGCACCTCACTCTAAAAACAAGGGTGGCGGTGACGTGGCACAATCTCAACCACACAAACGAGGGGAGGGAGTTAAGTGCAAATTGCCAATTATGAAATGTGTGGTTGGGATTGTGCCACGTCACCGCCACCCTTGTTTTTAGAGTGAGGTGCCATCTCACCTCCCTTATTCTCTCTCTCTCTCTCTCTCTCTCTCTCTCTCTCTCTCTCTCTCTCTATATATATATATATATATATATATATATATACACACACACACACACTTTCACGTGCGTTACAAGCAAAAGAAGAAAAAAATCTATGATATTATTGAAAAATTAGATAAAATTTTTAATTATTCTAGAAAATTTTAAATATATTTTAATTATAATTAATTATAATTTGTTTTTAAAATTTTGGATATGAGTTTAGTTAGCTGATATCATTTAGTTAGTTCAAATATAATTTAATATTGAATATATTTTAGGTTTTATCCATGTTCAGGTAGTTAGAATGATTTTAGATTTTTTATATGAGGAGAGAAGTACCGTAGTTTATTTATTTTAAATAATTATTGATGATATACATACGGCTCACTTTTGAGCCATTTTAAAGCCTCATTATATATATATATATATATATATATATATATATATATATATATATATATATATATATATATATATATATAATGAGGCTTAAAAATGGCTCAAAGTGAGCCGTCTAAGTCGTATGTATATATATATCATCAATTTATTATTATTTTTAAAAGTTAATATTACATAAAAAAAACTATTGAACAAAAATTAATATGTTATAAGTAACACTACAAGGATTTAAATTCAACCAACCAGAGAGAATACTGTGAGACCCGTCTCACTATTTTAGTATTATTGTATTTTATCTGGTATATGTGTGTTATAGATGTATATTGCTTTCCATCTAAATTATGAATTTTTTTAGCCGCTTTCATGTAATTTTAGAATTATGAATAGTGATAGTCACCCTTTGATATATATAGCCTTTCCTTTCTCTCTCCTCTTCATTCTTCTTCATTTTCTTCTATTTCTTCATTTTTCTTCTCCCTCTCCTCTCCTTGGCCGAACCCTAGCCCTAGCCCTAGCCGTGAGCTTGCCTTGGATAGTAGTGGTAGTAGTTTAGTAGTGGGTTTAGGCAAGTACATCTTGCCAATGAGAAAAAACTTACTATATTGCACTTATTTAGCTTCCTTGCATTTTATTGCTCTATATTGTTCTCTATGAGTTTTTATAGATGTTTAATTCTTGGTATTTTTGATTGCATGTGCGTAAAAAATATGAAATAAATTAAATATAAAATTATTATAAATATTATTGTTCCTAGGAATCAAACTCATGCAACCAAGAAAAATACCTCTTACCTTAACCACTTGAGTTATAATTGTTTAATTGTAAATAAATAATATTAAGTTATTAAATAATTAGTTATTTAAAAAAAAATAGTTAGTGGAGTATTTACATACGGGTTAAACGGCTCAATTATGAGCCGTTTCCAAGTCTCATTATAAGAGTACTAGCACTAGTAACGTGCACATGCATTGCACGCGCGTAAAAAAAATGTTAAAAATTGTTAAAAGATTTAAATATAAATTTATTATAAATATTATCGTTCCTTGGAATCGAACTCAACCAACCAATAAAAATACCTCCACCTTAACCACTTGAGTTAGAATTATTTACTTGTAAAAATAATAATATTAGGTAGTTAAATAATTAATTATTTTAAAAAATAGTTAGTGAAGTAGTTACATACGACTTAGACGGCTCAATTTTGAACTGTTTTCAAGTATCAATATATATATATGTATGTATGTATGTATGTATGAAAATTTTATGGAGAATTCCAAGTTCCTAAAAGATTAGTTGTAAAATTCCAACTCGCCACACAATTTAGCACTTCCACTAACTTCATTTATATCAATACAAATGCCATACCAGCTGGCATTTTCATAGCACATTTTTGTAATTTTTTCTATAACAAATTAGTTTTTGTATATTTAGTAAGTAAAAAAAAATTAAAAACACAACTCTCACCCTGTGGTTAGGGCTACTTCTACGGACAGTGGCAAATCGATTTTCATTAGATAAATAAACAGAGTTTTACAAAAGAAAACGGATGTATACTTTTTCACAGTCTAACCCCAGAACAAATGGAGATTATATACATACGAAACCCTAAAATACTCTTAAAACAAAATAGGCCACATAAAACACCCAATCATACAAGATGTTTAGGTTTAAAGACATAACATTATCCCTGAAAATAGATTTTTTTTAATTTACAAAGATAAAATAAATGGATGGGGGAGTGATAGTTTTACCGCAAATTAAATTTAATTAGTCATAGTAAATATTGAAGGAAAAAAATTGCTAGAAAATGCTAAACAATATACATTTTTGCTGCAGAAATGTCAGACGGTCTGACTTTTTCATTGATATCAAAAATCAGTAGAAATGTTAGACGGTCTTGCGAGTTGGACTCTAAAAGTAATTTTACGAACTTGGGATCCCCCACATAATTTCTTAGAAGTTTGTAAGTTTGTCAAAATTTATTTTCTATATATATAAGTGTGTGTTATATACACTAGTCACGTTCACACGTTGCACAGGCCCGGCCCTGGCCCAGGGCAGCCTGGGCGACGGCCCAGGGCCCAAAAATCTTAGGGGCCTCAATTTTTTCATATATGCCTAATAGTTACATACACAAATTCAGGGCCCAAAAGTTTACAGGGCCTCAGGCCCTCAGTTTTTCCTATATACCAGTAAATGTAATACCTAGAATAGTTACTAACAAAAGTTTCTTTCTACTGTCGGTTCAGAAAAGCTGCGCCTGCACCCGACTTTTCTTCTTCTTCTTCTTTTTCTTTCTCCAACCTCTCTGTCTTCTCCACTTCCCCATAAAATATGAAGCCAGGTAACGTCTCTCTAAAGTTCTCTTTTTATTGATGTTCAATCCATTCTTCACACAACATCTTCCCTATTTTTCTTCTCCAAGTTTCAACTTCAATTCTCCTCTACAGTTCTACTTGTTTGTGCACAGAAAGTTTTGGGTTTTGGTACAGAGGTAACCAAAGTGGAGTCAGATTCGACATGAATTTCAACAATTAATTTTCAAATTCTCTTAAAAGAGGTAATATATTTCGATAATTAGAATGAGTCTATTGTTGTATTTCTATTGTTTAATTTATTCAATTATTTAATTTGTATCAACAATCTATCAATCGGTTGTATAAATTAGGATGATTGGGTTATTATTTGATGTCTGCTAACTGTTTATTATATTGTTATTGTTTAACTACTCATCATGAAGACGAAATAGCTGACATCTCAAGCAATGACAGAACATATTGCGGACACAGCAGACACTGGATGAAGCATTTTAAGAAATCCAATTTAGAAATAGAAATTTATAAACATTATTCCAAGTTTCCAACTATTCAACCCCTAATTGTATCATATTTCATGTTCTCATAGACTAATACAGTTTCACTAAAATACAGAATCAATAAGAACCAGCTTACACATTAGAATTATATTTCTTTGCGGAAAAATAAAATCTAACGATTAAGATAACAGAGAGAGAGCACACTGCAACTATTCTTTCTTTCGGAAATGTGGTTTTGAAACAATATACCTGAATCAATACCTGAATCAATAAGAACCAGCTTAAACAATATATGCTGGTTCATGACTATTGGGCATTGTCAATCTCCTCATTAACCTGAGTCTATGATTCAGGTATTGACAATGCCCAATAGTCACTAAATCTTTGAGATATAAAGTTATATTAATTTTTTCGGTCATAGACTCATATGTTCATGTTCTATCACTTTGTGAGACTGTGACTTCTTAGTTCTTAGCTTTTATGTTTCTGATATATAAAGTTGAACCAATTTTTTATTTATTTATTGTCTTGGTTGTCTTCTTGCACAGTGAGAATTGAAGAAAGCCTTTGGAAACAAGCCACGGGAAGTCAGAAAAGAAAAAGCCTCTGGTTGTCTTCTTGTACAGGGAAGAACCGTCGAACACACTAATTTATTTTCGTGATTTTTATTGTTAATTTATTGCCTTATTTCTTAACTACAATTATGTTTCCTAGAAAACAAGCCTCTGGAAGTCAGAAAAGAAAAAGAAAAAAAATGATAGAAGAGGTTATTAAAAGCCAAAAAAATTCTCTAGATAAATATATGAAGAAAACAAATGATTCTTATGAAAATCCTGTTGAAGAATTGGTTAGTGAATATGAACAACATATTCATTCTGATGAATTTGTACATAATGAGAATGAGATAAATTTAGAAAATCTAAATCTAAGTGGAAATGAAACTGAGCAAATCAATAGTGAAGAACCTAAAATTGTTTTCGAAAATGAGCAAATTGAAAATGATAAAAATATCAATGTGCTTGATTTGTCAGAAGCTAAAATGACTTTGAATATTTTTGATCCAAGAGTGTGGGATAGTTTAGATGCAAAATTGAGAGACTTATTGGTGGAAAAAGGACCTGTTAGAGAAGCCAATTATATTTATCCTAAAGATAATCAAAATAGATCATTTTCTTTTGATTATTATAATCGAAAACTAGCAAATGGGGAAGTTTCTGATAGAAAGTGGTTGGTTTATTCAAAAGAACTTGATAGAGTATTTTGTTTCTGTTGTAAAGTGGTAAGGAGAATTCACACTAGAAGTCATTTAGCAGATGAAGGTGTTAGTGATTGGAAACATCTAGGTGATAAACTTAAAGAACATGAAAACAGCCGTGAACACCTCATTAACCTTAAAGCTTTGGTTGAGCTACGAATCAGATTGAATACAAATCAAACGATTGATAAAGAATTACAAGAACAAATAAAAAAAGATACTGATCATTGGAAACAAGTTACGGTGAGATTAATTGCTGTTGTGAAAAGACTTGCAATGAATAATTTGTCCTTTCGTGGAACAAATGAAAAAATATATGACGTATCGAATGGGAACTTCTTAGGTTTTCTTGAAACAATAGCAGAGTTTGATCCGATAATGATGCAACATTTTCGACTCATTCAAGATAAAAGTGTTCATTATCACTATCTTAGTCATAAAATTCAAAATGAGTTGATACTTACATTGGCATCAAGTGTTAAGAGTTTAGTCATTCAAAAAGTAAAAGAAGCAAAATATTTTTCGGTGATTCTTGATTGCACTCCTGATGCAAGTCACCAAGAACAAATGACTTTAATTTTAAGATGTGTAGATGTGAACAATACCCCAATAAAAATAGAAGAATATTTCTTAGAGTTTCTAAATGTGCAAGATACTTCTGGATTGGGACTTTTTAATGAATTACAATCTACTCTACACTCTCTTGATCTTGATATTGATAATGTGAGAGGACAAGGATATGATAATGGGTCTAACATGAAAGGAAAGCACCAAGGAGTTCAGAAAAGATTGTTGGATATAAATCCTAGAGCTTTTTATATGCCATGTGGCTGTCATTGTTTGAATTTAGTACTTTGTGATATGGCCAATTCTTGTTTAAAAGGAAAATCTTTCTTTGGAGCTTGTCAAACCATTTATAATGTGTTTTCTAATTCAACAAAGAGATGGAATTTGCTCCTTGAATATGTTGATCACTTAACTTTGAAATCATTGTCTGCCACACGTTGGGAGAGCCATATTGAAAGTGTTAAAGCAATAAAAACCCAAGCTCCTCAAATAAAACTAGCTTTGAAAAAATTAATTGAAGTTGCTGATGATTCCAAAGTAAGTTGGGAAGCTGAAAAGTTAGTCTCGGGTGAGTTTTCAAGTTTTGACTTTATTTTAAGTTTGGTTATTTGGCATGAAATATTATACAAGATAAATTTAATTAGCAAAATCTTGCAATCTGAAAATATGCTTATTGATGTTGCTGTTAAAAACTTAGAAGGACTAATTTCATGGTTTGAAAAATATAGAGAAAGCGGCTTTACTTCTGCCATTATTGATGCTAAAGAAATTGCATCTGAATTGGAAATTGAGCCCATTTTTCCAATTAAGCGCAGAGTTTCTAGAAAGAAATATTTTGATGAGATTCCAAATACGGAAAGAGAACAACAATCTGCTCAAGAAACCTTTAGAACTGATTACTTTCTTGTTTTAGTTGATATGGCTCTTTCTCAGTTAAATAGCAGATTTGAACAAATGAAAAATTTTGAATGTATTTTTGGATTCTTATTTGATGCATCTAAGTTAGTTTCATTGGATGATGATGAAATGAAAAGTTCTTGTTTGAATCTTGAAATAGCTTTGAAACATGGTAACGTGTCTGATATTGATGCAAAGTACTTACTTTCTGAGTTACAAATATTGCAAGAGATGCTACCTAGTGAAGCATACGAAGTGCATAATTCATGGAATTCTATTAAAATTATGGAGTTTGCAAAAAAAATGGAAATATTTCCCAATATTCTTATTGCATATAGAATTTTATTAACTGTACCTGTTACTGTGGCATCCGCAGAAAGAAGCTTTTCAAAGTTAAAATTAATTAAATCTTATTTGCGGACCACCATGACTCAAGACAGATTAAATGGATTAGCAATCTTAAGTATTGAAAATGATATCTTGAAAAATATTGTTGTTGATCAAACAATTGATGATTTTGCCTCAAAAAATGCAAGAAGAAATTATTTTAGATGAGAATTTGTTTGATTTGGTTGTTTTGTTATGTAGGTCATTGAAGGAAGCCAAAGTCCTAAGTAATATCGCTAGAGAAATATGAAGAATGTGGTTAAACTTTTTGAGTCATTGGAGGTGGGCCAGGTGGCTTCTACTGAAAAATATAAAGAAAGTGCTTTAATTTTTTTAGATCATTGGAGGAGACCTATGTCTAAGGAATATGTACTAGAAGATATACAAAGGAATATGAAGAAAGTGGTTTAACTTTTTAATCGTTATTGGACCATATTATTTTTGTTGTCATGTGCTTTTTGGAAGTTTTATCTTTATTAATACAATTGATTTATTGAAAAAAATAGATATTTATGAAAAAAAAAGGCACAAATTTTTTTTCCGCCCTGGGCCTAATAAACCTCAGGACCGGCCCTGACGTTGCACGTACCAAAAGGGAATTTTTTTTATTAATATTATTAAAAAGTTATATTAGAACTTAAATTATATTAAATTATTTTAAATATGATTTAAATATATTATAATTGGAATTTCTTATAGGTATGTTTTTAGAATTACGAATGTGTGTTTAATTAGATAATACAATATAGTTAGTTTAAATATAATTTAAATATTGAATATATTTAAAATTTGTTATATGTTGAGATAGTTGAATTATTATTATTATTATTATTATTATTATTATTAATTACATGATTATATAGCATATGGGATAACGATTCATCTTTGAGTCGTTTCTAAGTCGCATTATAATAGTAGAGATTGTATGTTATTTTTTTTATCTTTTTCTACTACTTTTATTGAGGTTCCAAATAAGTAAAAAATAAATGTTACGATGACATGGTCCTCAACTTACAAAGTTGAATGAAAGAAAGTGATTTAAAATTTTACAATAAAAACTTTGTTGTACTTTTTTTTTATGAACACCAAATATTTTTTAACTTCGATTATCCGACATGGAATTGATTGAGAATAAGGCAAACTTTTGTGACATGAATTTCAGTTGGACAAAAACTTGCGAGTAAACAAATTATGCATGTGTATAAATTTTGAAAAGAAATATTTGTAAGTTAAACTTTTACTCTCATCACCCTGCTACCTCATTTTGATTTTAAGTTTCCAACTAGCTTCCACCATTTTTTTTCTTTTCCTCCCTTTCTCATTCCTCTTTCTTAATGGTTGTTTGATACAAAGGATAAATATTCCATCGACTTGACCATATGAGTTAGAATTATTTACTTATAAATAAATTATATTAGATAATTAATTAATTAATTAATTTTTAAAATAATTAATAAAGTATTTATAAACGATTTAGACAGTTCAATTTTGAATAATTTTTAAACCATCTTATATTATTTAAATATAAAATGTAAGAATATGGCTAGTTGTTATTTTATTATTAAATTAGTCAAATAATTCAATTGTCATGTATGCATGCATGCAGTGAAAGTTGAACTATTTTTGTTCTCATCTTTACTATTATAATACGACTTAAAAACGGTTCAAGACTGAGCCGTCTAAGCATTATGTATATTATCAATTAATAATATAAAAAAATTAATATCATTTTCTTCTAAGGAGGTGAGAAAAAAGAACATCACTTAAACATATAATAAATCTTAAAATATATTCATAATTTAATTATATTTAAACTAACTACATGATATTATTTAATTAAACACATATACAAAAAAAAAATTTATAACAAATTATAACTAAAATATACTCAAATTATATTTAAAATATTCTAGTATAATTTTAATTTTTATCTAATTTTTTTAATAATATTATATATTTTTTTTATACGTGCAACGTATACAAATTTTAGTTTTTATTAATTCTGCGATACACAACTTGAATGAGAATTCTGGTATAATTTTTCATATTATACACCCTGTTTGAATTTTCCATTAATAAATGATTTATCAGGATTACTTATAGAATATATCATATATTGTTATGGTCTTTTTTTCAACAATTTATTAATTACTTTTTATTATGAGCAACATGACCGAAGGACCATATGTATATGGATAACTCACACTTAAAATACATCGGGCACATGAGGTGTGTGTGCAATTTTAAGTGTGAAGAATAAGGTCTTATAGAAGAAGAAGAAGAAGAAGAAGAAGAAGAAGAAGGCCTTATAGAAGAAGAAGAAAAAAAAAAATGAGAGAAACAAATATAGACTATAATAATGCTATTTTAATAGAAAAATGTAATCATATTATTATTTAATTTGATTATAGTTCATATAAATTAAACAGTACACTCTAATCAAATTTGATTTACTTAAAACTAAATTTTAACGATAAATTATATTATATTAAAGTTATAAAATAAATCTTAGATTAAATATAAACTTTTATTTAGTAAATTCAACTAAAAAAAAAAATTTACGAGCGAACAAAATGGAATACTACTATCTCATAAGAATATTACTATTCATCCCTCCAAAGTCCTCCAAAACATCCCTCCTTATGTGACAGCTAACATAACAATTAATGTGACAAATGATATTGCAAATTTTAAATTTTAAAATTAAAATTAAAATTAAAATTAACATTAAAATTAAAATTAAATTTAAAACTAATATTTATATTATTATTAAATTTAATATTAAAATTTAAATTAACATTAATATTAACATTAACATTAAAAAAATGATTAATTTTTTTGGTTAAAAGTTGCCATGTCAACTGTCATGTTATATGTCACATAATGTTATTTAACTTGCCACGTCAGCTGCCACATAAGGAGGTATGACTTTGAGGGACACTTTAGAGAGATGAATAACATTACTTATCTCATAAATATCTAATTTATGTTCTAATATAATAGAGGTAATAAGATTTCAAATAAAATTCAAGCATCATTTAATTAAAGAGTAATGTTATTCATCCCTTCAAACCGTTCTTCCTTATGTGGCAGCTGACGTGACAAGTTAAATAACATTATGTGACATCTAGCATGACAGTTGACATAGCAAATTTCAACCCAAAAAAAATTAATTACCCAAAATTTTCATTATTAATATTAATATTACTTTTAATGTTAATATTAATATTAATATTAATATTAATGTTAATGTTAATACCATATAAATATTAATATTAATATTAATGTTAATTTTAATGTTAGTGTTAATTTTAATTTTAGTTTTATTATTCTAGCTGCTACATTAAGAGTCACATCAGCTACCACATAAGGAAAAATGTTTGGAGGTACACTTTGAAGAGATGAATAGTATTATTCTTAATTAATATTCTTTTGGATCGATTTTAACTTATAGATTAAACTGAATTTGATTTAAATCTTAAAACTTATATTAGGTTGTACTTAATCTCATTCTACTAGTTAAGACATTAACCGCACGCTGATCCACTCCTTCATAAAAATTAATGAGTAAATGACATTTTTATCTCTAAATAATTTTATTTCTAAGCAATAAAGTGTTACACGAAAAGTAATAATACCCATAAATTAGTATAGATAAGGTGAATACTGGGTTGAGAAAGATTGAATGTGTAAACAAATGAATTTAATATCACACTGAAATGTATCTAAGAAGCTATATGTAAATGAAAATTATATGAAATATGGAAAGCCTAAATATAGATACTGGGTTGAGAAAGATTGAATGTGTAAACAAATGAATTTAATATCACACTGAAATGTATCTAAGACGCTATATGTAAATGAAAATTATATGAAATATGGAAAGCCTAATATATATATATATATATATATATATATATATATATATATATTAACACTAATTCATATCTATACTATTATAATACAACTTAGAAATACTAAAAAAATAGCCGTCTAAGCAGTATATATATCATCAATTATTAATATAATTTTTTTCTTAAAAATTAACTACTACGTATGGGTTTTTTTCTCGGGTAACTGAAAAATAAAATAAAAAATAACCCGAACATATAACAAATCATAAAATATATTCAAAATTTAAATTATATTTAAATTAAGTACATGATATTATCTAATTAAACACATATTAAATTTTTTTAAAACATATTTACAACAAATTATAATTAAAAATATATTCAAACCATATTTAAATATTCTAATATAATTTAATATTTTATTTTTTAATAATATGATAGTTTTTTCTATACGTGGTGTGGTGCCCCGTTTCCCCTTTTCGGGAAGCGCGGCTAAGAAATACTTTCGGTATCGTTCGATCGGGATAGATTGAATCAAGATATTTTTATCGTTATGGATTTGCTTCTTCAGAATCGATTCTCATATTCAGTGGACCATGTCCCAAGGATGGACTTAGCGGCAAAGTCAAGAGAGATCGACCTCTCCGCTGCAAGTTTTTTTGCCTAGTTTTCATTGTAGCCTTATTGCTTTCGTGCTTTTGAGTTGGTTTTCGGATTTGCGTTTTCTTGAACGGCTTCGATGGATTTTATTACTTTCGTTCGTTGAACTGTATTTCATTCCGAGCTTGGAAATAGTAGAAGAGGTATTGATCATCTGTTCGTGGTAATGCAGGTGATCGTGCAGTAGACGTCGTACGAGCGGAGTCTTGAAGCACCTCTTTCCTTTTATCTCTCCAACCAACTTGTGAGTGGCTATAATTCGATTCAGTTGACCATTCTTCCAAGTCTTCACATCTAAAATCTTGCCTTCTTGATTGTTCCGATCGAATGATACCATAATAACTAAAAGATGTCAAGATAAAAAGGAATAGACTTAGAGTTATTTTTGCTTGTCAATAAACTTGTGAGCGGTTACCTTATGCATGCTAGTTCGTTTAGAGTGTTCTTCATCATGCTTCAATTTTAGTTAGAAACTACATACTTCTTTTATGATTGTGCTATGTATAGAACACACCTGCCATGCAATAAACTGATCAGGAAGACTATGCAAAAATAGATCATGCATGTTACTTGTCTCGTGCTTGTGTTGCCTTAAACTGCCTTGATTGATAACTTAGTAGACTTCGCTTGGTCACGGACAACTTGTGCACAAGGTCTTAGTTCCTGCGGACGGTCATTGGGGCACTGGCACCGATCCAATCCGGACGGAACTCCCTGATAGTCGCCTGCTTCGGACGAGATGGCCTGTGACGCCCATGTTCCATGCGTTGCATGTCATTCCATCCCGAGACTATAACTCGTCCACTATGGCAACATGCCAGTGATCCCCTCGTATATTTAAACTGTGCAAGCTAACTATGTCTTCATGTCAGGGAAGGTCATGGTAAGTATTTGTGCAGGTGGTCCAGACGGGCAGGTAAAAGTTACCGAACGGTGGCATGTTTATTTTAGTAAACTTTCATATCAAATGTTTGCTTGTAAAATGGACTAGGACAAGATAGAAAGACCACATAATAACTTGCATGCTTTATATAAACGACGTGTTGATTGGTATAGTTGGGTTAGCTAGCCTTCACCAGTGTATTTTGATGTACTGACCCTCGTTGCAACAGATTTTTCGCATCAAGGAGACCCTGCAAGAAGCTAAAGTGACTTTCCAATCCAGTCCATCTACCAGCACGTCTAGTTCGTGCCCTTGAAGTATGTTTTGCAAGTTTTCAGGAGCTCGTGCACATAACTTATGCAGCTCCGTGGAAAGGTGATAGCTTCGCCCGAAGGTGTCTATAGCTTTGAAGTTTTAGTAAAATGATGTAATATACATGACGATTATCTTATTTTGCATCCACCTTTGTAAGACCGTGCGACAATTATCCGACTCGTTCAAGAGCTTGTAAAAAGATGTCCATTATCAATAAAGAGAACTTTTCATGTTTCAACACTGTATTTCAATTATCTGCGTACTCTGAATATGTGCTCGTTATATAAAATACATTGGCCTTGTGCGATGCGAAACCTAGGCACGCACGGCATCACGCCCAGGGACGACTACCGATTCTACGAAATTGGGACGTGATATATTTGTATCAGAGTACAGCTTCAAGTTCCTTTAACCCTCGTGTCGAAAAAAATTCCTTAACGATCTATTCCCTATACGAACTCTTGAACTCGTTTAGCCAAAATGAGATACGTTCCATACAATGAGTCCATAATACATTATGAGCCTGATGTAAGTTACTTTCTTTTGATTGAATGACTCAAGCGTAAGCATCAGCGCTAGCACCTGGAGTGGTACAAGCCCAAGAAAGTAGTTCCGGCACATCAAAAAGTTCCAGAAGTCAGCAAGCCATCAGAGGGATGAGGCTCGCTATGAGCGAGCCGAGAAGTGAGCGGAAGAGCGACAGAGCAAGTTCAAAGGCAATATAGAAGTCTGATCTACAGTCCAACAGAAGCAGGTAGACATCCTACAACATATCGTTCAGACCTTGACCTCCAACCATTCCGCAACGACCGCAGCGGCACCGATGGAGCGACCCACGCCTAAAGTTAAAATACCTCAAACTCCAAAGAAGAAGAAAGTGACTACCTTCGACTTTGTCGACTTCAAGAAGATCTGCAACATGCCTTTCAAAGGGACTGAGGATCCGGTCGTGGCTCTAGATTGGATTGTAGAGCTTGAGGATCACTTCAAATTGTTAGAGGTACCTGTGGAGAAGCGGGTTTCGTGTGCCCAACTACAGCTCCGCTTGAACACTCATGATTGATGGGACGTGTATCGAAGATCTCTCTCCGTAGATGAAGAAGACGAGACGATCGCATGGGCTACCTTTCATAGCGTATTTGAGAAGGAGTTCATACCTTCTCTTGTACGTCGGCAAAAGGAGAACGAGTTCGTGCAGCTTCGGTAAGGCAATATAATCGTGAAGCAGTACTCCACTGAATTTAATCGACTCGCCAAATTTACAAGCGACTACTTAACTGATACGACGAGTCGAGCAAGATGATTCGAAGGCGGCCTGCAACCTGTCATCCGTGAACACGTTGTCGTTCCCCAATACCTGACCATGTGAAAAGTTCTGAATCATGCCTTTCCCTTGAATTGTAGTATCCTTCTGTTGTTGTTGGCATTGTGCATACTTTCAATCACAAATTTCCTAGCAATGTGGGAGGAAACACCATTCCAAAGCGTCCAAATAACGACAGTCATCCGAAAGAAAATCCAGGACAATATTGTACCTACTGCAACAAACAAGGGCACACTAAAAATAACTGTCGCCGAAGGATCGGGTCATGCCCCCGTTGTGGTGATCCAACCCATCAGCTTAGTAACTATATGCTCCCCTCCAAGCTTCGCCCTCAACATCCAAATTATGCCACAATATCTCAAGCCAACCGAGCCGCGCCGCAACAAGAGCGTCGTCAAGCTCAAGGTCGGGTGTACACTTTGACACGGAAGAAGGCCCTAGCATCGGACACCGTTGTGTCAGGTATATTGCTTTTCAATAACATACCTTCTCGTGTGCTATTTGATTCTGGTGCTACGCATAGCTTTATATCCACGAATTTTGCCATAGAAAACAAGATAGAAATAACACCATTATATCTAGACCTTAGTGTTAGCACCACATCGGGCACGAAGATACCTGTCTGTTTGGTATATCAGGGCGGTCACGTCTTTATTGGGGGAAAAACTCTCGCTAGATGTGTTAGTCCTAGATGTTCGGGATTATGACATCATCTTGGGGATGGATTGGCTCGGCACTTGCTCGACAACTATCGAATGTGCAGAGAAACGGGTCGTCTTCCGTCTATCTGGAGAGGCCGAATTCTGCTACACAAGTGGTCTAGCAACAGAAGCATCAAGGACCTGCATGGTGATTTCTGCGATGTCAGCTCGGCGGATGCTACACTCTGGATACGAGGGATACATAACGTCGGTTCGGGACACGCAGCTGGATTGCGCAAACTTTGAGTCTTCTTCCATTGTGACGGAGTTCCCTGATGTGTTTTCGAATGAACTACCTGGCATGCCACCCGACCAAGAAATTGAGTTCACCATCGATACCTTCCCAAATACCCAACCGATTTCCAAAGCCCCATACCGAATGGCCCCTGCTGAACTAAATGAGTTAAAGTGCCAACTGCAAGAACTGCTTGACCGTGGATATATTCGTCCGAGTGTGTCTCCTTGGGGCATGCATGTACTCTTCGTGAAGAAGAAAGATGGGATGTTACGACTATGCATAGCTATCAGGAGCTAAATTGTAACACCCCGTTCCGCTCAAGCGGACTGCCGTCTCAAACGACAATAGTGCAGCTGTCCCGACCCGCTTTGCCTCAAACGAGAAGCAAATGATATCCAGACTTGTCCCTATAGGAATCCGGCTTAGGCTTTCAGAGGCTCGCTCGGCGTATCGCTCTACCGAGGCGAATCATCGCTAAGGTGGGTGGCTACGGTGAACTTGTCTTTGCTTAGCCAGCACACATAAAATCTGGAATATTTATGCTAGTCGCTAGGTGATTCACCCCTGCATGCTAATAAATCCAACGCACCTACCTAAGGGAATAATCCCAACTTGTATTGCTTATGCTAGAACATGGAAATTGAAATACTGCTTATATATGTTCAGACCCTCGCATGCTAAGTCCCTAACGGTTTCATCTCTCGGCTTACCTTCGGGTCCGAGCAAACGTGTTTACTTATGTTCCTTAGAAACGCATGCTTGTCTGCTTAAATGTTGTCATGTTTTCATCCAACCCCGGGAGACTACTACGTAGTCGTTCCATGCTTGAATGAACCTGCAAGTATCCGGGACCGTTAGGTCACCCAAGGCAAATTTCCGAACCAGGGGAATGCATCAAGGCAAGTTAATCACCGTACAGAATCATGATTCAAGCATCTCCTGTACTCGTGCACTACTGTACTACTGTACTACTGTACCATTGTACTCCTGTTCTACAGTACTCGTGTATCTCGTGAAATTGGAAAGGACCCTGACCTGCATGTTGTGGACAACTCGGAAATGAGGTATAGTTCCACGGACGGTCTCCGGGGCACTGGGGCCGCTCCGATCCGGATGGAACTCCATTGTTTCAGCCAACTGTACTGGACGAGATAGTGTGCAGCGCCCACCGTTCTTTCGCTGCATAACATCCGCTCCATGGCTGAACTCTACTGTATAGTCTACTGTACTAAACGAGATGGCTTATAGCGCCCACTGTACTTTCGTTGCAAACCATTCTCGTTTAAGACTAGTGTCCTTAATGGCTATGCCAGCGACTCATGTTCATATAGATAAGTCATCCTCGCTTAGCGGCTATCCGCGTGCGAATCACTACATCGCATCAACTGAACACCTAAACGATTATGTTAAAAATGACCCTCGTGTTTGCATATGCTATGCCCCTGAATGTTTATACTTGTCCGTGCTTGAATTAACAATGTTTGCCTCAATGTTGCCTTGGACAGGGAAGGAGATGGTAAGTTGGTAAGTCTCGCCGTGTTTTCTCTCATGTTGCACGGCGCACTGCCCGACACGTTAGGCTATTCAAGATGTGCATGAAACTGATCCTAAGGCAACTAGAAAGACAACTTAATAGTTGGTGCACGGAACTTATATTACGTGTTTGGATTTGTCGAGCGGGCGAGTAGCTTCCCCACCAGTGCATTCAATGTACTGATAATCCACCAGTTTGTATGCAGGGTGCGGAAGAACCTCGTTCGGTGCGGATGCCTCCTTCGTACGTGCTAAGGCCAGGAGTTCCCTCTGAAGCCTTGCAATGGTGCGTCCGGAACAGAAGCACATATACAAGACATAATGTTGGAACATAGCCTGAACATCGCCTGTACAATCATTCCATAATTGTAGCCACTTGGCATGCTTTTACTGTTTCAGAGAGAGAGGCTTGAGCGACTTGTAATCTCGGCTATACGCCGCCTGTAACACTTGTTCATATCAATAAAAGAGCTTACTTTACTCCAAACTTGTGTTTCAAAGCTTCCTTTATATTGTCGACTCAGTGAACCTGTTACCGATCGCCTATGCGTTCATGACTTCGCTGCACTCGGACAATCTGTGCGACACTGTGGCTTAGAACTCTTGCCGCCAGCCAACGAACTATGGCCTTGCACGGGCGTGGATCACGCTCGTGCGACATCACACCCGGATGGGTCGAAGCGATCGTCCTGCGGGAGCGCTGGCGAGGGTGATTCCCGCCTAGCGGGGACGGCCAATTAGCCTGCGGGAGATCGGGGCGTGACATAAATAAGGTCACTATCCGAAACAAGTATCCCTTGCCCAGGATCGACGGCCTCTTTGATCAACTGCAAGGTGCGTCAGTGTTTTCAAAGATAGACCCTCATTCTGGCTACCACCAATTAAAGATCAAGCCAGAGGATATGCCGAAGCCAGCATTTTGGACCCGTTATGGCCATTATGAGTTTTCTGTCATGCCGTTTGGACTGATGAATGCTCTTGCCGCATTCATAGATTTGATGAATCGTGTGTTCCGACCATTCTTTGATAAGTTTGTGGTAGTATTCAAAGACGACATCTTAGTGTACTCGAAGAATAAGGATGAACATGCAGGACACCTATGGATGGTACTTTAAACTCTTCGAGACAATAAGTTATTCGTAAAGTTGAGCAAGTACGAGTTCTGGTTGGACATCATATCTTTCCTTGGATACATCATTTTCGTGGAGGGTATCTCAGTCAACCCAAAGAAAGTTGAAGCCATCGTGAAGTGGAAGAGACCTGAGTCGGCCAGCGACATTTGAAGCTTCCTTGGTCTAGCAGGCTACTACATGAGATTCTTAAAAGATTTTTTCAAGGATCGCTTCGCCTCTGACTCATCTCACTCGGAAAGGAGTAACGTTCGCGTGGTCGGACGACTGTAAAGCTTCATTATGGAGTTAAAGCAATGACTCGTCTCAACACCGATTCTTACTCTTACGAACGGACCCGATAATTTTAAGATCTATAGCGACGCTTCAGGAAAGGGTTTGGGATGTGTCCTTATGCAGAGGGACAAAGTGATAGCCTTTGCGTTGAGGCAGTTAAAGCCTCACGAAAGAAACTATCCAACGCACGATCTGGAACTTGCAGCGGTGGTGTTTGCGCTAAAGTTATGGCAGCATTACCTCTATGGCGTACTGTGTGAAATCTTTACGGATCACAAAAGCCTCAAGTACCTCTATACTCAAAATGATTTGAATCTACGACAACAACGTTGGCTTGAACTCCTTAGCGACTTTGACTTGATGATCAGATATATACCGGGCAAGGGCAATGTTGTAGTTGATGCATTAAGTCGAGTGTTTGTTGGGAGCTTAGCTATCCATGACAGGTTGCGAAGGGATCTCAAAAGTTTGGGCATTACACTCTGAATCAGATACAAAAGGGGGCACATGTAGCTCAGTTGCGCCTCGAACCAGACTTATTGGAGAAAGTTAAGTCTGCTCAGAAGAACGACATGTTCCTAGAGAAGATGCGTAATCTTATCTCAGCAAGAAAGGTGACCGACTTTGTGGTGAGTACGGATGGAATGATGTGAGTGAAGGAAAGATTGTGTGTTCCTAACGATGCAAACCTTAGAAAGGAGATACTCACTGAAGCCCACTATACAAGTTATACTTCACATCTAGAAAGCACGAAGATGTAACGAGATCTTCGCATAAAATTTTGGTGGCAGGACATGAAAAGGGATGTGGCATTGTTTGTGTCGCAATGCAAGGCTTGTCAGGGAGTAAAGGCCGAGCACCAGAAGTCGGACAGAGAGATGCAGGACCTTGCTATACCGGAGTGAAAATGGGAATACATGACGATGGATTTTATTGTTGGTTTGCCAAAGATGCAACAGAGAAATGATGTCGTCTGGGTCATCGTCGATTGACTCACCAATTCAGTTCACTTTTTGCCTATCAAAGTTACTTGGAGTGCCGACCGTCTGGCACAAATCTACCTCAACGAGATCGTTCGACTCTACGGTGTGCCCGTATCCATTGTCTCCGATCGAGATGGACGATTCTTATCACATTTTTGAAAAATTCTTCAGTCAGCAATGGGGGCAAAGTTGAAGTTCAGCTCCGCCTACCATCCTCAAACAGACGGCCAAACCGAGCGGGTAAACCAAATCCTTGAAGACATGCTACGGCTCTGCGCCTTAGACTTGAAGTCAAGTTGGCACATGCATCTACCGTTAGCTAAATTTGCATACAATAATAGCTATCAATCCAGCATTCAAATGGCGCCGTATGAACGTTGTATGGGTGGAAGCGTAGATCCTCTATTTGTTGGGATAAAGTTGGTGAACGTCAAATTCTTGGCCTGGAGCTCGTAGAAAAAATCGTCCAGAAGATCCGTTTGATCCACGAACGGTTGAAGGTAGCACAAAGCCGTCAAAAGAGTTACTCAGACGCGCACCGTCGACCTCTTGAGTTCATAGAAGGCGATCATATATTTTTTAAAATCTTGTCCATACGAGGAGTTACCAGATTTGGAGCAAAAAGGAAGCTAAGTCCAAGATTCGTCGGCCCGTTTGAAATACTTAAGCGAGTTACCACAGTCGCCTATCAGATTGCCATGTCACCGTCACTATCTGAAGTGCACGATATCTTCCATATTTTATAGCTTAGGAAGTACGTGTACGACCCGAGTTATATGGTGGATCTTGATCAACTGGACTTGAAGGTGGACTTGACGTATGTTGAACATACCGTGCGGATCTTGGATTAAAAGGAGATGTTGCTTCGAAGTCATTCGGTTCCGCTCGTGTGCGTGCTTTGGAAAAATCATTCGTTCGAAGAATTGACCTGGGAGCTTGAGTCTGAGATGAAGAAAAAGTTTTCCTCATTATTTTATAGTGGTAGATTCTATTCCTAAGTTTCGTGGACGAAACTTCCTATTAGTTGGTTAGGATGTGGTACCATGTTCCCCCTTTTCAGGGAACGCGGCTAAAAAATACTTTCGGTATTGTTCAATCAGGATAGATTGAATCAAGGTCTTTTCCTCGTTATTAATTTGCTTCTTCGGAATCGGTTTCCATATTCAGTGGACCGTGCCCCAAGGATGGACTTAGCGGCAGAGTCAAGAGGACCTCTCCGCTGCAAGTTTTCTTGCCTAGTTTTTGCTGTCGTCTTGTTGCTTTCGTACTTTTGAGTTAGTTTTTGGATTTGCATTTTCTTGAACAGTTTTGATAGATTCTATTGCTTTCGTTCATTGAACTGTATTTTATTCTGAGCTTGGAAAGAGTAGAAGAGGTATTGATCATCTGTTCGTGGCAATGTAGGTGATCGTGCAGTAGACGTCGTACGAGCGAAGTCTTGAAGTACCTCTTTCCTTTTCTCTCTCCAACCAACTTGTAAGTGGCTATAATTCGATTCAGTTGACCCTTCTTGTAAACACCAGATTTTTAGAAAATTTAATTATGATTTTTTGAGATTTTTTGTATTTTTTATTAATTAAAATAAATATTCTTCAGGGATTAATATTTTTGTGAATTAAATTAAATATTAAAATATTTTAAAATTATATTTTTGAGTGTATAATTAATAAAAAGATGTGTAATTTTTCTAGAATTTATTGGGCTCAAAAACTATTTTTAAATAGCTAAAAAGTATTATTTTTAAATAAACCAAATTAAACCAAACCGAACCAACTTGAACCGAACCAAACTAAACCAAACTGAACCCAACCGAACCAAACCAACCCTATTGGATCGGATCCAACCCGACCCGAACCCGACCCGTTAACCCTAAGCTACAGTAACTGAAGGAATTTAAATCCCCCGACCGTTACTCTCCGCCGCCGGCCGTTCACCTCCCCGCCGTCGGCCGACCCCTCGGTTCGACTCCCCAACCTCCGGCGACCTCTCCGATCCACCTCCCCGTAACCGCTGCCAGCCAACTCTTTTATAAACCCCCACCACCATCACAACCACCGCCATCACCGGTCACCCTCTCCGACTCCGTCGACCAACCGCCGCTATCTCCACCACCTCCGTCGCTGCATCCCCGACAAGCACGAACCAGCCGTAGCTACCCGCACCACCACCATGACCCACGACCACCACCACCACAGCAGCCGCAGCAACCGTTGACGACGACCGTGCACCGCCGCCACCTGTTCCGGTAAGTTTTTCTTCTTTTATGCTGTATCAATTTTCGAACGGCTTATTGCGTTGTGATCGATGTATGACCCTCCCGAACCCTGTATAATTAGTTCAGGGTATCGTGTCCTGTGTCGGTCGCAAACTACGACACAAAAACAGGAAAAATAACCCAATTTTTGGTTCTGAAAACTGCCCCGAAGCCCCATGTTCATGGCCATTTTTCTCCCAACCTAGTTAATATTTTCAAAATTCACTTGAACAGTAAATTAGACAACATAACCAAGTTTTAAATCCATTAATTAGTTTAATTTAATTGATTATATGCTGTGTTTTATTCGTGGTTAAAGTTGACCAAAAACTTGGTTTTGAAAATCCAAAATTTTTCAAAACTGGGTGCGTCCCGCTAAACGAGGTGACTTTATCGTGTGTGAATTACATCGAAAGGTGCGTATCATCAATATGGACGTGTAAAATTTTGCAAAAGTTGATTTGGCTATGCGTGCACACCGAAATCAACGCGTATCCGTCGAAAAGTCCCGTATCGGACATGTTCTGACACTCGTCATAATTGCATGTGTGATTGTCATTTCACAATAAAACTTGCGCCATCAGATTCATAGCATTATGCTGGTCATGTGACCTAAGTTTGGTTCGATTCTGAGAACATTGACAAAACCCTGTTTAGTGGGCCCCATGGTTCCACTTGACGGACGATTTTATGATTGGCTCATCGAAATCCAGTTCTGGATATTTTGTTGGGTTTGTATCATTGTTTTGGACGTGTAGACACTAAGTCTGACAAATTTGGAGAACTTTGTCTCTGGCACATTTTTTGATGCGAAGTGGGCCACATGTGGACCCCGTTTTGACCAGAAACTGACAATTATGTCCATGTGTCCAAATTGGACTTATGGATAGTCAATCCTAGCTATTTCATGTCTTCTAAGAGTGGTGATAATATTTATTTCAACATCTGGAGGCGCACCTGAAGATTTTGTTGTTACCGGAGCAACTGAAGTAGTTCAAACCCCAAGCAAGTGTATCTTGCCAAAACTTGCAGTAATTACTTTAATATTATTTTTTTAATTTATTTCTGTGATGTACCTGCTCAATATAGGATCGTGAGACGTTGCTTAACGTCTGAATAATATTCGGGTGTCGACGCCGTACGCGGAGTCGTGTAACGTCACTTAGACAGTTGATAACACGATCCTATATTTTCGTGCTTGCTTTACCAAGTACGTCATACCATAGGACACTTGACACTATTCATGAGACATAATCTTTTCTGAGTTATTTATGGTGATTTTGTATAGGCTTACAGGATTCGTGACATAAGACTTGCATATACATAGATATCATTATGACTCGCTGTAATAGTTAGAGGTCATGATCTTGCGTGTTATGGACATGAGACGTGAGGTTACATTGGGTGGGAAGAGTCTTACCATACTAAAGGCTGATTATGTTTTATATATATATATATATATATATATATATATATATATATATATATATATATATATATATATTAAATTAGTGGGAGTGCCTTATTCTCTGACCAGAACTTTGGCACACGTACTGGCCCTTCGAGATATTACATACTGCTACCGGCTCCCCGACACAGAGCTTGTAGTGGTCTCAGCCTGAGTACTAGTGATGCTCTCATTTGCATATCGCATAGCTGGTTACATAGCTTTCCCTGTTGATATTTATTTTTATATACTGTATTTTATTTGGCTTGAGTTATTCTTGTACCTTGCTATGTCCCCTGAGGACCTGGATCCAAATTATGTCCCCAGGTATAGCAGAGGAGATCTACCCTGAGGTATATGGGACAGGAGCTGACGCTAGAGCAGTACCAACACCAGAGGACGAGGTGTTGCCAGAGGATTTCTCCTGAGTATTTTGTTATATACTCAGTTATTTTTGTTTCTTGATACTCTATTTTCTGACTCTTGGATTACTGTACTAAACTTATTTTCGGGTTGTTCCCCGAGACATTTTTATTGAGACTTGTTGGATTATATTTCTCTTTGATTAGTTTGATATTTGAATTATGTTTACTTTCTGTGAATGAGATTAGAATTAGACTGTGACATGTATTGTAGGCCATTGTATTTGTTTTACAGCTTAAGTACACTCTAACGGGTCCATTAAATTGGGTTTGTCCATTGGAGTTGTGCTGCTGGACATTGCCACTTGGCTAGTCCCTCAGTATTTTGGGACTGGGACGTGACATAGTTTTTGTGGTGGCCCATGCAGGTCAACGACTATATTGCTTCGGTTTCAACTAAGGAACCGAGCAAGCCTACGATAAGGATAGGATAAGTTATAGGATCTCATCCACTTGATTGATTCGTTCTTGACCTCTATATCGACTTCAAAATAATTTCTTGACTTGCATCCTGCCTTGGTTCCTCTGTGTGCCTCTCATAGTTTACTTTGGATGCAGAGTAATGGATCCATGAGCCAGCGATGAGACTCCCGCAAATATATCACAAGGTGTTATGGTCATCTACGACGATGGAGTGACGCCATTAAGTGGAGATCCCTCCACTCACCAAATTAATCAAGCAAATCAGCACGCCTCGAGGTTCCGACGAGATGACATTCCACCACCACCGCAGTTTACACCACCGATGCCTATTTTTTCACCAGGACAGCCTATTGAATGGTCAGCAGATGTTTCAAATATTCTACGCAATGATGCAAGCCCAACAACAGATTCATCAAGAGGCTCAACGTGTCACGACCCGCACCCGAAAATTCGGGCACGAGTGCGTGGGTACGTCCAGCCTACGCCGCAGAGTCGGCGGTAGTACACTGTCTAGGTCAATCCATAATTACTAACTAGCTCATTCACAACAACATAGGCAAGATAATAATGAGAAATAAAACTTAAGATTGCAACTGAAAATAAATGTGACAACAGATTCAAATGTTTTAATACAGGATTTCAAAGTGAAATCGGGGACAAACCCGATAAATAAGGTGAGAATATAAATGAAAGATAGCTACTACTAGCTACTCTACAGCAGGGGTCTCCTGGGTGGGTTCTGGCTCCTCAAAGGTATCATCAGTCCCCTCATAGGGACCATAATAAGTAGGGGCAAGATCCTCATCATCGCCTAAATCAACAGATCCAGTCAGGAAAGGAGCAAAGTACACAGTGCACAACAAGATTAAACTAAATATTTATGACAATTAAATATTTGATATCATGTTGAGAAACAGCATAACAGAACATTATTATCTCAGAGTTAAAACTGTAAACAGGAATATGAGAAACAGAACTAAATGAAACAGGAAATGAAACTACAATAGCCAGCAAGAAATATAACATGACCAGAACTATCTGTGTGAACTTGTGTTTGTTTTTAGAATACATAGTTGGCATGTAGGAATTTATAAGGCTAATCCGGCCGTCATGAACGACTATTAAACAGGGGAAATCGAGATCCGACTGAGGTACAGTCGTGTACCAACAGCTATTAAACAGGACAAGGGGAAGGGTAAACTACATGCCTTCTAGGTATTCTCCCACCCGACATGAAAAATAAGACAAGAACTTCCAATATTCAAGACATAAAAATCCAGCATTTCTAACACTAGGTGTAATCATTAAGGGTACATGTAAGGCAGGGAAATTAATTATCACAATATATAAAGATTAACTTGAAGTGCAGGTACTTGCCTGTTGTTTGGATCTGATTAATTTAGTTCTTGGGGAAAAAGTCCAGAGATGAGTCCAAAAGCTAAAATAGACATTACCAACACGCTCAAAAAATGTCAAATAGCTAAAAACGCCTGTCCTTGGGTCCAATTTGGAGACAAGGGCAAAAAAGGCAGTTTCGGGTCAAAACGGGATCCGCCGGTGGGCCCGCTTTGCACCGAAAAATGTGTCCGGGTCAAAGGTCTCTAAATTCACCAAACTTAGTGTCAACAGGTCAGGAACGCTGATACGAACCCAACGGAACTTCCAGATTTGGATTCCGATGAGCCGAACACAAAATCGCCCGTCGAGCGGGGCCTGTAGGGCCCACGACACGCGATTTCGTCAACGTTCTCAGAATCGAACCAAACTTGACCCACAGGACCAGCGTATCACTACGAGTCCGATGGCGCAAGTTTCGTCTCGATCCGACGTGTGTGCACGAAGTTAGGGTGAATTGCAGAAAAGGCGAATACGGGGCGATGTTCGCGGATACCCGTTGATTCCGGTGTGCACGCACACCCAAATCAGCTTCTACGAAAACTCACACGTCCGTATCGACGATGCGTACGTATCTGTGAAGACCGCACGCGACCAAGTCGTCCCGTTTGGCGGGACGCACTCAGTTCCGGGGTGAAACAGGGTCTGGTTTTTTCTGTTTTTGGATCGCGGTGTGCGATCACCACAGGACGCGATGTCCCGAACAGTTTGTCCGGACACCGAGAGGGTCATACAGGCTTCACAACGCAATTTGCGGAATTAAAAACGGAGCTACGAGGTGAAAGTTATGAGTACCTGAACATGACCCAAAAATCGGGAAAAAGCCGTGTCCGTGTCGTGTCCGACACGACACGAGAATTGGAATTAGGTTTAGGGTTCTGATTTGGGGGTTGCCGGCGGCGGTCCGGCCGGAGGAACGCCGGGGAGGCTGGGGGGTGGTTCGTCGGCGGCTGGGACGCGGCTGGTGGTCGGCGGCGCGCCGGGAACGGCTGGCCGGAGGTGGCTCGAAGGGGGAGTAGCTGCCGCGGCTGTTGGAGTCGGGGACGCCGGAGACGGGAGGAGGAGATGACGAGGAAGGAGAAGGAGGCTACCGTAGGCGGGGCACGGCGAGGCGGCCGGGCTGGCGGTGGCTGTGGCGGCGAGGTGATCTTGGTGGCGCCGGAGCGGGGTGGTGCACGGTGGGGGAAACGGAGAGGAGAAGGGGTTTTATAGGGATGGGGCGCCGGGGGGGTGGCCGGGTCTGGCGGAGGGGTGCGGGGGACGTGGCGTAGGGTGCGCGGTCGTGGCGTGGAGGCCGGCAGGAGCGGAGTCGTGGCGGAGCTCGCCGGAAAACGCGCAGGGGCGGGTCGTGGGGGAGAGTCGGTCGCCCGGGTCGGACAGACGGCGGGTCGGGTCTGGCTGACCCGACCCGACCCGGTAAGTCGACTGGGCCGGGCTGGTTTGGGCCCAATGGGCCGGCTGGGTTTGGGCCGAAATAATTAATAATAATAATAATAATAATAATAATAATAATAATAATAATAATAATAAATAGGTTAAATAGTTTTTAGGTATTTAAAAAATAGGTTCGGGGTCCAAAAAAATCCAGAAAAATTACCCTAAGTCCAATTTTTCATTTTACACCCAAAAATGTTATTTTCATGATATTTTAATATTATTTATTGCCAATTAAAAATTATTTTATTAATTAAAAACCTTGATTTTAATTACAGAAAATTTCCAGAAAATTCCAGAAAATTGGGAAAAATCCAAGATTTAATAATTTGAAAATTCGGGGGTTTACAACCTACCCAACTTACAAAAATTTTGTCCTCGAAATTTAAGAATAACAAGGCACGAAAGGAAAGGCCGAGAAATAAAATATACCTCAGGGTTCAAAAAGATAGGGGTATCGCTCTCTAATCTCGTCTTCTCGCTCCCAGGTGGATTCGCCGGGAGAATGGTGCTTCCAAGCTACGCGAACCAGGGAGATAACCTGGTTCCGTAGGACTTTCTCCGAGCGATCCAGTATCTCCACGGGTTGCTCCTGGTAAGTCAGACTTGGGCCTACTTCGAGCTCTGAGTGATCCAAAATGTGGCTGGGGTCTGACACGTACTTCCTCAGCTGCGACACGTGGAAGACGTTATGTACTCCATCCAGAGAGGGTGGCAACGCCAGTCGGTATGCCACTTCTCCGATTTTCTCCTGAATACCAAAAGGTCCAATAAATCTTGGGCTGAGTTTTCCACTCCTTCCGAACCTAATGGTGCCACATGTCGGGGAAATCTTTAAGAATACCAGCTCTCCAACCTTTAATAGAGTCATAATCAAGCCTTAGTTCCATAATCAAAATATTTAAATTGACTTGAATTTCATAAATTTAATTACCTCAAATTTCAAGGGCCTTCGGTGGCTATTTGCCCAATGTCGTTGCCTGTCTTGAGCCACTCGAAGTCTGTCCCTTATTTGCTTTACCTTCTCAGTTGAATCGATCACCATCTCTGGTCCTAGCAGGGCTCTTTCTCCAACGTCGTCCCATGATAGCGGGGTACGACATCTTCGTCCATACAGAGCTTCAAATGGAGTCATCTCAATACTTGCCTGGTAACTGTTATTATAAGAGAACTCCACCAGATGTAGATAGTCTTCCCAGGATCCTCCAAAATCCAGAACACATGTACGGAGCATATCTTCAAGTGTCTGGATTGTACGTTCCGATTGTCCGTCGATTTGGGGATGATAAGCTGTGCTGAATTTGAGTTGAGTCCCCAAGCTGGCCTGTAAGCTCTTCCAGAAGTGAGAGGTGAATCTTGAATCTCGGTCGGAGACAATACTTACTGAAACTCCATGCAGCCGGACAATGTGTCTGATATATAAATCTGCCAGCTTTTCTGTAGGTAGCCCCACTTTGAAAGGTAAAAAATGTGCAGACTTGGTCAGTCTATCTACTATCACCCAGATTGCATCCTTTCCACTAGGTGTCCTTGGAAGTCCGAAAACAAAATCCATTGTGATATGTTCCCACTTCCACTCCGGAATGGGTAGGGGTTGAAGCAATCCTCCAGGTCTTTGTCTTTCTGCCTTGACTTGCTGGCACACTAAACAACGAGATACGAACCTGGCTACTTCTCTTTTCATGCCATGCCACCAAACATGCGTTCTCAGGTCCTTGTACATCTTGTTGGCTCCTGGATGTATAGAGTATTGCGATCTGTGCGCCTCTTGCATGATTTCTTCTCTTATGTCTCCTTGAGGTACACATAATCTATCGCCATGCCTCAGTGATCCATCTTCATGAATTCTGAATTCTTCTACTAGTCCAGCTTGCACTTGACCTCGAAGGCTTCACAGTCCTTCGTCCTGAAACTGAGTCTCCTTGATCTTGTCCATTAAAGTAGACTGAATCTGCAAGTTCATCATTTGGCCTTCTTTTCCTGGGATAATTACTTCAATACCTAAACTTTCCAAGTCCTCCAGCAGGTGTCTGTCCATAGTCAAGTACATCGCCATAGGATACCTGCTTAGAGCATCAGCAACTACATTTGCCTTCCCAGGGTGATATTGAAGAGTGATATCAAAGTCTTTCATTAGTTCCAGCCACCTTCTTTGCCTCATGTTCAGCTCTTTCTGAGTGAAGATATATTTTAAACTTTTATGGTCTGTAAATATTTCCACCTTTTCTCCATAAAGATAATGCTTCCATAGTTTAAGAGCAAAAATGACAGCTGCCAATTCTAAATCATGAGTTGGATAGTTTTTTTCATGGGGTCGAAGCTGTCTAGAGGCATATGCTATTACCTTCTTGTTCTGCTCCAGTACACAACCTAGACCTTTTCCAGAAGCATCACTATAAATAGCGAAACCTCCGGTTCCAGAAGGTAGCGTTAGAATAGGGGCAGAAGTCAGTCTTTTCTTCAATTTCTCAAATGCATGCTGACATTCATCAGTCCAGGTGAACTCTTCATCCTTTCTTGTTAATTTTGTCATAGGCTCAGCAATTCTTGCAAAGTCCTTCACAAACTTCCGATAGTATCCAGCTAGTCCCAGGAAACTTCTAATCTCAGCTACAGAGTCTGGAGTGGGCCAGGATTCTACTGCAGCTATCTTCTTAGGATCTACTGCTATTCCATCTCCAGTCACAACATGCCCCAAGAATTCTACTTTGTCTAGGAAGAAAGCACATTTAGATAATTTTCCATAAAGTTTTTCCTTCCTCAAAGTCTCCAATGCTAACCTCAAATGTTCTTCATGTTCTTCGGGGGTCTTGGAGTAGATCAAAATATCATCAATGAAGACCACTACAAATTTGTCTAGATATGGCTGGAAAACTCTGTTCATTAGGTTCATAAAAACGGCTGGAGCATTCGTCAACCCGAACGGCATTACTAAGAATTCGTAGTGTCCGTTCCGGGTATTGAAAGCAGTTTTAGGGATGTCTTCCTTTCTCACCCTTACTTGGTGGTAACCAGACCTCAAATCAATCTTTGAAAATACCCGAGCTCCACTCAGCTGATCAAATAAGTCATCTATCCTGGGCAGGGGATACTTATTCTTAATTGTTAAGGCATTCAGGGCCCTATAGTCAATACACATTCGGGATGTTCCGTCCTTCTTGGGCACAAATAATACTGGAGCTCCCCAGGGTGAGACACTAGACCTAATAAAGCATTTGTCTTCTAGTTCTTTGATTTGCTCATTTAGTTCTATTATCTCCTTCTTGTTAATTCTGTAGGGATTTTGAGATACTGGTGCTGCTCCTGGCACTAGGTCAATAGAGAATTCAACTTCTCGGTCTGGGGGTAAGCCTGGGAGATCCTCAGGGAAGACATCAAGGTATTCAGAGATGATAGGTAGTGGCACTTCTTCTGTTATTAGGGCTCCACAAATTTTGTTATTACCCATTTCTCTAGAACCTCTAGCAAATTCAAATTCTGGCTTGTCAGGGGGCCTGAAGATTACACTACCTCTGTGGCAGTCTATAGTAGCATGATGTTGACTTAACCAATCCATACCCAGTATAATGTCAAAACTGGGCACTGGCATTACAAGTAGTCTAGCATACAGTTCTCTTCCACATAAGGTAATAGGACAATTGTTACAGGCATCACTAACCGGGATGATTCCTCCACCGGTAATGATCTTATAACAATTCCTAAGGGGTTTAGTGATTAAGCTATGCTTCATAAGAAAATCTACTGACATGAATGAATGCGAAGCTCCAGAGTCAAATAAAGTAATAGCTGGTATTGAATTTATAAGCACAGAACCTGTAATCACGTCTGCTGTGGCCTCAGCTTCTTCCAGAGTCATTGCATAAGCACGGCCTTGCTGCGGTGCACCCCTCTGTTGCTGCTGGTGCTGAGCAAAGCGTTGTTGTTGTGTTGGAAGTGGGGGTCCCCTCTGTTGTACTGCTGGGGCCCTGGCCTGGGCTGGAGCCTTTGGTGCAGCGGTGCGTCCTTGAGCAGCTGGACAGTCCCTCATTTGATGCGCTGCTGAACCGCAGTAGAGGCAGGCACCTAGCCTCTTCCTGCAGACTTGCCAAGTATGACCTAGTTTTTGGCAAAAGTTACAAGCAGCCGCTTGTTGGTTCTGTCCCTGAGCCTGGTGTTGGGGTGCTGGAGCTCGAGGGAGAGGACGTTGAGTTTGTTGCGGGGCCCTCTGCTGTTGTTGCTGTTGTTGTTGTTGAAAAGGGCGTTTGTTGGGTCATGCATTTCCGGTATCTCTTTCCCGCTTCAGTTTATGCCCCATATCTCTCTATATGCCTTGTGCCACGCTCAGGATTTCCTCATAGGTGCGAGCTCGGCTGGTGGTGACAGCAAGGCAAATATCCGGAGACAGCCCCTTCTTGAATCTACGGGCCCTGTCCTCCGGGGTACGAACCATGTACTCCGCAAAATGGCTTAACCTACTAAATTCAGCAGTATATTCATCAACAGTCAGGGTACCTTGTTCCAGTCTCTCGAATTGGCTTTCGAGAGCTTCCCGAGCCACTTTGGGGTAGAATTTCTCCTTGAATAGCCTTTTAAAATCTTCCCAGATGATGTCGGGAGCAGATAGTTGGGGTTCATCTCTAAACCAGGTTCGAGCAATGTTGAACAGTTGCAGGCTTGCGGACTCCACTTTGAGGTCATCAGGGACCCAAGCAGTCTTCAGGAGTCTCTCGACATTCTCTATCCACTCATCGGCATAGAGAATGCCCTCAGTTCCGTAAAATTCCAGGGGTCTTAGATTCTTGAAGTCTTTGGCACTCCCTGGCCTCTTGAGTGACGTCTCCTGGGACTTAAGAGCTTCTGAGAGGCTGGTCCGCAGAAGTGCCGTCTGTTCTTTCTGGGATTCCACCAATCCCTGGAACACTCCTAGTAGCTGTGCCCCATCTAGGGTAACTGCCGGAACAGATGGAGGCGGCGGGAGTGCAAGAGTCTCGGGCATATTCTGCTCAGCTGGTTCTGATGTGCCTCCTACTGTATTCCTGGTCTAGACCATTCTGAAAGATTAAGGGATAGGAAGATCAGAATAGAATACTTGGAAATCAAAGGCGATAGGAAAAATTGAGCAGCAATGATATCAAGAATTGAAATAAGGACGCTATACTGTGAATGAGCTTTTCCTAGAATCCTCAATCTTATTCCATACCCTGTCCTAGGGTATTACCCTATTTTAGTTTAAGACCTGCATGGGCCACCATAAAAATGTGTCATGACCCGCACCCGGAAATTCGGGCACGAGTGCGTGGGTACGTCCAGCCTACGCCGCAGAGTCGGCGGTAGTACACTGTCTAGGTCAATCCATAATTACTAACTAGCTCATTCACAACAACATAGGCAAGATAATAATGAGAAATAAAACTTAAGATTGCAACTGAAAATAAATGTGACAACAGATTCAAATGTTTTAATACAGGATTTCAAAGTGAAATCGGGGATAAACCCGATAAATAAGGTGAGAAGATAAATGAAAGATAGCTACTACTAGCTACTCTGCAGCAGGGGTCTCCTGGGTGGGTTCTGGCTCCTCAAAGGTATCATCAGTCCCCTCATAGGGACCATAATAAGTAGGGACAAGATCCTCATCATCGCCTAAATCAACAGATCCAGTCAGGAAAGGAGCAAAGTACACAGTGCACAACAAGATTAAACTAAATATTTATGACAATTAAATATTTGATATCATGTTGAGAAACAGCATAACTGAACATTATTATCTCAGAGTTAAAACTGTAAACAGGAATATGAGAAACAGAACTAAATGAAACAGGAAATGAAACTACAATAGCCAGCAAGAAATATAACATGACCAGAACTATCTGTGTGAACTTGTGTTTGTTTTTAGAATACATAGTTGGCATGTAGGGGTTTATAAGGCTAATCCGGCCGTCATGAACGGCTATTAAACAGGGGAAATTGAGATCCGGCTGAGGTACAGTCGTGTACCAACAGCTATTAAACAGGACAAGGGGAAGGGTAAACTACATGCCTTCTAGGTATTCTCCCACCCGACATGAAAAACAAGACAGAAACTTCCAATATTCAAGACATGAAAATCCAGCATTTCTAACACTAGGTGTAATCATCAAGGGTACATGTAAGGCAGGGAAATTAATTATCACAATATATAAAGATTAACTTGAAGTGCAGGTACTTGCCTGTTGTTTGGATCTGATTAATTTAGTTCTTGGGGAAAAAGTCCAGAGATGAGTCCAAAAGCTGAAATAGACATTACCAACATGCTCAAAAAATGTCAAATAGCTAGAAACGCCTGTCCTTGGGTCCAATTTGGAGACAAGGGCAAAAAAGGCAGTTTCGGGTCAAAACTGGGTCAAAGGTCTCTAAATTCACCAAACTTAGTGTCAACAGGTCAGGAACGCTGATACGAAACCAACGGAACTTCCAGATTTGGATTCCGATGAGCCGAACACAAAATTGCCCGTCGAGCGGGGCCTGTGGGGCCCACGACACGCGATTTCGTCAACGTTCTCAGAATCGAACCAAACTTGACCCACAGGACCAGCGTATCGCTACGAGTCCGATGGCGCAAGTTTCGTCTCGATCCGACGTGTGTGCACGAAGTTAGGGTAAATTGCAGAAAAGGCGGATACGGGACGATGTCCGCGGATACGCGTTGATTCCGGTGTGCACGCACACCCGAATCAGCTTCCACGAAAACTCACACGTCCGTATCGACGATGCGTACGTATATGTGAAGACCGCACGCGACCAAGTCGTCCCGTTTGGCGGGGCGCACTCAGTTCCGGGGTGAAACAGGGTCTGGTTTTTCCTGTTTTTGGATCGCGGTATGCGATCACCACAGGACGCGATGTCCCGAACAGTTTATCCGGACACCGAGAGGGTCATACAGGCTTCACAACGCAATTTGCAGAATTAAAAACGGAGCTACGAGGTGAAAGTTATGAGTACCTGAACAGGACCCAAAAATCGGGAAAAAGCCGTGTCCGTGTCGTGTCCGACACGACACGAGAATTGGAATTAGGTTTAGGGTTCTGATTTGGGGGTTGCCGGCGGCTGTCCGGCCGGAGGAACGCCGGGGAGGCTGGGGGTGGTTCGTCGGCGGCTGGGACGCGGCTGGTGGTCGGCGGCGCGCCGGGAACGGCTGGCCGGAGGCGGCTCGAAGGGGGAGTAGCTGCCGCGGCTGTTGGAGTCGGGGACGCCGGAGACGGGAGGAGGAGGAGGCTACCGTAGACGGGGCACGGCGAGGCGGCCGGGCTGGCGGTGGCTGTGACGGCGAGGTGATCTTGGTGGCGCCGGAGCGGGGTGGTGCACGGTGGGGGAAACGGAGAGGAGAAGGGGTTTTATAGGGCTGGGGTGCCGGGGGGGGTGGCCGGGTCTGGCGGAGGGGTGCGGGGGACGTGGCGTGGGGTGCGGGGTCATGGCGTGGAGGCCGGCCGGAGTGGAGTCGTGGCGGAGCTCGCCGGAAAACGCGCAGAGGCGGGTCGTGGGGGAGAGTCGGTCGCCCGGGTCGGGCAGACGGCGGGTCGGGTCTGGCTAACCCGACCCGACCCGGTAAGTCGACTGGGCCAGGCTGGTTTGGGCCCAATGGGCCGGCTGGGTTTGGGCCGAAACAATTAATAATAATAATAATAATAATAATAATAATAATAATAATAATAATAATAAATAGGTTAAATAGTTTTTAGGTATTTAAAAAATAGGTTCGGGGTCCAAAAAAATCCAGAAAAATTACCCTAAGTCCAATTTTTCATTTTACACCCAAAAATGTTATTTTCATGATATTTTAATATTATTTATTGCCAATTAAAAATCATTTTATTAATTGAAAACCTTGATTTTAATTACAGAAAATTTTCAGAAAATTCCAGAAAATTGGAAAAAATCCAAGATTTAATAATTTGAAAATTCGGGAGTTTACACAACGTCACGAGGTAGAGAACCTGAGAAACAGTATAGTGACCGCACTGGAGCAGGCAAACCCACCAGCTAGACAGCTATCGACGAGATCTATCACCAATTTTTGCCAGCTGAAGTCCCGTACCTTTTCTGGCAAGGAGGAGCCCACTGAAGTTCATGAGTGGCTCACAAACACTCAATACCAATTGGAAGCAACTGAGCTTCCAAGGAAGCGTTGGATGACTGTCGTCCGGATGCAGTTGACGGGCAATGCACATCACTGGTGGCTATCTGAGGAGAGACGGCATGGACCAAACTGAGTCACTTAGGAGGAGTTATCTAGAATCTTTCAGGAGATGTACATTCCATCTATTGCTCGATCGGAACTTTGGGACAAGTTCAATCGCCTCACTCAAGGCAATATAACAGTGGACGAGTATAATGCGGAGTTCATCCATTTGAGCCGCTTTGCACCTACACTAATTTCGACAAAAGAAGAGAAGGCTGAGAAATTCTTTGACGGACTAAACTTTAAGCTACAAAGACATATTGGCTCTGTCGTGCCTACTTCTTACTCGGACGTTCTTGCTGCAGCCCGACGCATGGAGCGCGTCACCAGGAGAGAGTCCAGCCTGAAACGGTCGTTCATATCAGCACCAAACAGAGTATTACACGGGGAGTCTGCAAAGCGACCCCAGATGAAACTACCACAGAGAGCAGTATCACAATCCCTAACCCTTCTTACTTGTCACTACTGTGGCAAGGTAGGCCATATTGAGAGAGAGTGTAGACTTAAATTGGGATTATGTTTAGCTTGCGAATCCAGTCAGCATTCAGTAAGGAATTGCCCTAAGTGTCGAGAAGGAGCACCGATGGTTAACCGACAAGCTTTACTAGCACCGGAAGGGGGCCACCCTTGGCATCGTATTCCAGCAGGCCCAGCAACAACAAAGGGCACCACCACAAGGACGTGGACAGACTTTTGCGATGACAGTGGAGGAGGGACAGACTGGAGGAGTAACGAATATGAGTAAGATTTAAGTTTTATCATAGCTATCTATTCCTAGTAATGCTTTAGCACGTGCCTATTAGTTCCATTCCCTAGCCTAAGCCTAGTATTATGTTAGCAAGAACTTGTTAGTCTAGATTAGTAACTGGTACCCAAGTTTTCATAACTGTAATTGATCATTGCTCTAACCAGGCTCCTTTACTCTTAAGTTACTTATCTCTCATTGCCTAGAAAAATATTTTTATTCCTTTCCTACATGTTCTGCTTGAACAAAACCCCCACCCTTCCTCTCAATTTTTTCTTGTTCATGGTTCTTTATCCTTTGTGTCATGCTTCAAACATGTCTTGCAACCGCGTCATCTCTTCTGACCGGTTATGTTTCGTTTTCTTAATTGTGAGGATGCAATTCTTTTAAGGTGGGTAGATTGTAAACACTCAGATTTTTAAAAATTTTAATTATAATTTTTCGTGATTTTTTTGTATTTTTTTATTAATTAAAATAAATGTTCTTCAGGGATTAATATTTTGTGAACTAAATTAAATATTAAAATATTAAAAATTTTATATTTTTGAGTGTATAATTAATAAAAAGATGTGTAATTTTGTTGGAATTTATTGGGCTCAAAAACTATTTTTAAATAGCTAAAAAGCATTATTTTTAAATAAACCAAATAAAACCAAACCGAACCAACTTGAACCAAACCAATTGTAAACCCCCTCACCCAAAATATATATTTTGTGTGTATTTTATATTATTACATTTATTATAGATTATTTTAAATATTGAATTTTTTTAGAGTATTCTCTTAGTTAATTATAAAATAATTTTTTTTGATATATTTACTTATATAAATATTTATTTAGAATTATTTTTAGGCTATTTTAGATTTTTGGAATTTTTTTAGAATTTTTGGGTAATTAAAACATAGAAAACCTAAATTTTTAGGACTTTCATGATTTACTATGAGACCATACTTGCATATTGTTCCTACCAAATATTTATTTTAGGTTAAAATATTTAATTATATTTTTTTGTAATTTATTTAGAATTTTAAGAAATTTATTTATATTTTTGAAATTATTTAGGATTTATTTGGATATATATAGTCTTAATATTAGATATATGCTAATTTAGTGTTAATAGATATTAATAAGATTATATATAAATTATTTGTATTATATTTAATTCTATTTAAGATTATAAATTATTAAGATAAAATCAAACTCTATTTTAAATTAATTTAAATTATGAGCCTACTAGGAAAGCAACTTCATGCATATCTTATCCTTATTTGAAATTCATCATAATCCTATCCAAATTAGCCAATCCTAGTCGTATTCAATTAAGTAGTTTCCACAATTATAAATACCTATTAGACTTATGGAATAAACTCTTCTTTCATATTTTTCTTTCCCAAACTCCTCTCTTTTTCGTCCAAAAATAGTTAAAATTCGTCATAAATTCAGACTCATTTTTTAGTAGTTATGACGACTTAAAAAAACGATATCTCCTATCTCCGAACTCCAAACTCGCTCCAGTTTTTTTGTTAGAACAATATCAAGGTTAGTTTTATGAATATATAAATTATTTTAATAATTTATGAACCTATTTTTTTAGAAAATTCTAAAAGTGCCAGTTGTCCGAAATTAGACGCGTTTCCGTATTTTTGAAATTTCGGGATATCCCGAATTCGGAATTATGAACCGTTTGAAGTTTCAGAAAGTTGACATGATGAAATTACATAAATTAATATTTTCAGAATTTAACATATAAAATTAATCTACTATAAAATTCGTGCAACATAGACGTAAATAGAAAATCACCGAAAACTGTCATCTATTCGCCCTTGTGGCCATAACTCTTTACCGACTTGTGATTTTATAAAACCATCGATTACGACATTCATGTAGCGCTAAAATCTATAGGATATTACATACAAATCCAATATTTGAGTTGGTTGACTTTTTGGTCAACGGATTGCCTCGATTTGCGTGCCACGGATCACAAATCCGTAAAGTTGACTTTCTTTGGACCAAAATTAGGGTTTAACAATAAAATTAGATTATAATAAAATTAAAATACTATTTTAGGTTATTTTATTCAAAATTAAAATAGATTAAAATGGAGGAACATATTCACCCACTTTTGTAACCTAACTTGTTTAATTTATGTGACGGGTAGATCGGACGATGCCTTGAGTTGGGACTTCATTCTTTTTCAGACCAAAAAAGATACCTTGCCAAATTGTTTACAGTACTTTGCATGCTTATTATATTTTTGTATATTCATTGCATTTCTGTATATTCATTGTATGTGTAGTTTCTTTCAGTCATTACTATATATTAGATATGTTGACACACACATGACACTTTGTATCATGAGAGGACAATCAGTAGGTGTATGGGCTTTAACCACTCTGGTGAACCGTAGTAACTAGCACGCACTATGGTAGTCGTGTCCGATGGTCGCTACCCCCGCGGTATGTCGATTGATGGTGTCACGAGGGTCGCTACCCCAGCGGTATGTCAGCTGATGATATTCTAGACGGGTGTATGAGTTGTGAGGCTTAGATCGAGTAGCCTACCCTTGCCCATATGTCGAAAAGTTGTCCTTATTTGTATTCATATAGATTATCTTGTACATCGTACTTATATATTTTTTGTCTATATTGCATGTTTACTGTATTCAAATTGGCATACTTCTATGTATCTTGTTACGTCCCTCTGAGGACCTGGTCCCTTTCCAGGTATAGATGTTCATGACTATTCGTAGGAGCACGGATCAGGACTTACTACTTATCTCTTCCGAGGAGGTCTTACCTTCTGAGCATCAGTGATTATCTCTAGCGAGGGATCACTTTGTTGATACACTTCTATCATCACCTTATTTTGTATTGGAGATTTTATATCCCTCTCTCATTTTAGTATTGGTATAGTCATTGGTAGTGGATTTGTCTCTACCCGACTATCATTTATGGATTATTCAGACTCATTATTCTAGTTTAGTTATTTCCTTTTATGACTTGTCGTATGAATGAGATTTTGTATATCGGTGACTTGTGACAATATTTATACCACATGTGAGTTTATATTCATATTACAACGTACGTGTGTATTATGGTATCCATATATTGGAGTGGTGTAAGATCCCTAATCCTGGAAACCCCATTTCTATTATTTTTTTATTATCTATTATTGTACATCTAGAGATTTTATAAAACCATTATAAATTTTTCCAAATTTATTTTCATGTAAAAGACCCTTTGGACAGTTGCCAGTTTAAACCTTATGCACCCCTATAAATTCAGAATTTTCTATGTATAAATATGTATATATGTAGATATTATTAATAAAAAAAAGAAAAGAAATAGAAAAAATAGAATTTCCTATTGATGCTAACCCGAACCCGCGTATACTACTTCCCTGCGTAAAATCTACCATAGCAGCAAAAGCCGCGTAAAACTTTGCCTTCTTTCTCCGCGCGTAACTATAATAGCAGCAGTAGCAAACCTACGCGTATAACTCATACGCGTAAACAATTCCTTTCTCTGCGCGTAAACCCAACCCGCCTAATTTCTTTCTTTACACGTAATACCAACCCCTGCGTAAAATTCTTTCACTACGCGTAAAACCACACTCTTTAGAAAATTAAATATCAGCAACAGAAGCAAAACTCAACTTTGCTTTGCTTTCCTGACATACACGTGTAAGTTTCTCATTCTATCACTCCTTAAAAATATCCTCAACCGCACACCTAAACCAATAGAGGGAAAACAGCAGTGGCAATAGTTTCTTAACCATTAAGTAAATCCTACCGCCTCCTTATTCCTATATATAATTACAACTCTCAAAACCATAACCCACTTCTTCTTACTACAAACAGTATTGGACGTGCACTATACAGGACTTTTTGCTCGGCAAGTATACCTTGCCACTGTACAAATATTTATATTCCAGTTGATACATGCATGTTTAATTCTGCCTATATAGATATTTATTTTGTAGATTGGACCTATTTATGAGATACCCAATTTTAGGGAGCATTAGTAAGATCATTGGCCGTGACACAGTTGTTACACGGATTGTGAGTCTCATATAGATCACGGGCTGCGGACAGGTCTGGCCTCCTGTACGTAAGAACCGTGCGTTAAGGAATGACTGCTGATAGAAACTTTGTATGCTAGTAGACCTGGCAGTTATTAGAGGTTTTACTGTGACATGTGTCACGCCCCAATCTCCCGCAAGCTCGAAAGTCCCTACTGAACGTGAATCACCACGTTGCAGCTCTCCCGCAGGACAATCGTTCTGATCGGGACGTGATACCGTACGAGCCTGGAGTTGCGCTCGTACAAGGCGATGTTGTAAAACACCAAAGTTATCATCGAATCAACCAAGTTACAGCGGAAGCCTATTTGTGTACCAAGCACACAATCAGAGTATACGCAGCGAAGCTCACGATAGGGTCCAAATGAAATGCCCCGAGGCAATGCCACAAAGGCGATGAAATACTCTTGCTCTTTTCTCTAGCACACAAAGGTACTTACAGTTCATACATCTCGTCCCGTATATCCAAGCAGCGCCACTACGCCTGTGTACCTGAAATATTGCCCACAAACGTGGGTCAGTACACAACCGTACTGGTGAGCGGGGTAATCCACTCGCCTAAACCGACACTAAGTAAAATAGTGAATGCACACAGTTATATGGTGATCTTTCTAGTTGAATCCTAGATTCGTTTTATGGCATATGAATGACATGTTAAGGAAAGCAGTAAAGCAGTTTACGCATACAAGCATTCAATCTCAAACCAAACGACAAGCATTTATATATATCTGACCCGTCTTACTCAATGCCATCGCTTGCATGATAACATATCGAACCATCAGTCTCGCCTCAATATCCATCCTCAACCAAAGTTATTATTCCAATCTCAAGTGCACACTCTTGCCGAGGCAAGGTGGTCGCGCCTACACGAAAGCCAAACCAACAAAAGAAAAGCAAGCCAACTTATATACTATATGGAGTCACTGGCTAAAAGCCACGAAGGACATTGATCGGACCAAGATCAATAGGGCAATCCTACCCGATCCAGGGTTGGGCAGCTACTCCCGCCTGGTGGTATCGGACTACCAGCACTGCGCCCAATCGTACGATGCCCATTGTTTCCTCCATGGTGGAACGGTCCCGGTGCCCCGGTGCCTCATCCCATTCCAGAAAACCAAACCCTGTGCCACGCAGGTTGTCCGTGACTATGCACACACAGTAGGTATGACGAGAGGATCGAACATTCTCGCCCCACTAAGCGATCCTAGACTCGTTCAACCGATATCCAACCAAATATCCATAACCATTCTTCCAACATATCCAACCAAGAGATCCAAATCTCGACCTCAATATATAGTCCAAGGCACCAAAATATCAAGTGTTTCATAGGCACGATGCCTCTTCTCAACACAGAGTCCAAATTGGTGCAACACCCATGCTCAAAGTAAATCCCATGGCACAATGTCGTTTCAGTGGCACAATGCCCCATTCGTGGCACGATGCCCCATCAAGCGACACAACACCCTCGTCGATGCAGTTGTTCGATTTCGAACCACAACTGTTCGTTTTGCAAGACAAAGCGACCAAGTGATACTCGCGCACGGATGCACGCTCGCTCGCCCGAATTCCCGATATTCCCATTGCCTCAAATATATCATTCCAACCGTCCAAGTAAAATCCCAAGTATCCAACCAACTGCCTCAAATGTATAATCCAACTATCGCCTCAACTATCCAACGTGTAAATCATTTCAAGCCACAATCCTACCAAGCCAACGACGTACACTCTATGCACGCCTCAGTGTAGTGATTCTCAATATTTCAGCCCAAGTGTTCAAGCCTTTTACGTATTTTCCATATTATTAGGCATGAAGGAGTAGAGGAGAAGGGAAAGAGCCCACTTACAATAATTGATCCCGTTAGGCATCATGTCCTGCCGATATGACCAATCCCTTGAACCCGTGGTCCGATGCAAGTGCGATCTACTCAACTGGTATGACCGTGCGAGCAGGTCATGCTCTCCAAATCATCCGACCGATCGGATTAAGGAAGATGGCATTATCGCTTCCATCCAGCTATTCAGTACTTATTCTGAACGAACTCCTGATTTCTATCGAACCCGCTAGCCATCTGCACATTGAAACCAACTTGATTAATCCTTCTTCCCAAAATCCAATATTTTAAATGTAACCAGCATTTGATTCATTCAATCCGACTCAGCGTAACGCTCCGAGCGGTTGCAGGGCGTTACATAATATACCACTTAGAATCAGGTTCGTCCACGAACCGTGCTGGTACTCATTCCTTACTAGTATGCCACAATCAAATTCTATGGATCTGCTCTATGCAACTCACATATTCACGATTTTGACTCCGTATTTCGTCTGCTGAACGCTCGTACAAATTTCACGAATTCCCACATCTTCCTTGCAGCTCAATACGAATTCTTCGTATCGCTTAGTTTTGGATCGTACACATATTTAAGGCGTCCCTAAAATACATGCATTTCAGTCGAGCTTTGCGATAGTAAATTTGAACAAGTTACAAGGGTATCTTTATGTTCGAGGCATCCATTTGCTTTGCTCCCAATTGAACCAAATTACTATTTCCATTCCAACATAATCACTCGAGCACCATTCACAAATATGATAATTTTCCACCAACTCAATCAGTTCGTGTTCCAACTCAATCCATCCAACTATTTCTGAAATCAGTACTAGCAACATCTCCAATATATCTCATGCACCGAACGATTATCACAACTGATACTACCCAAGCTATGCGACTTACCCAAATATCAACTTTGCTTAGATCGGCTCAGTCCAACACATTTCCTGCCATCTCAATATCTCACTGGGTGAATATCTATATTGAGGTTCGTGTGATCCACGAAGATCTCGCCGCCACGCCAAAGGGATAATGTCGCCACAATTTTAACGTGGACACACTCGCCACAATTCTTAGGTTGTGCATGGAATAGTTCTTCGCGCTGCTTCCACTGCCTCGAAGCATAGAATATCACCTTTGTCTCCCGAACGAGCACGCTTCCCAGACAAATTTTTGAGACATCTTGTAAATCTGAGGCACGTCTGTCCCTTCCAGTATTCGCAAGGATTTGATCTGAACGAGCCGTTGCTTTAACTTCACGAGCTAGTTTCACAGTCGTCAATTCATATGAATGTTATTCCCTTTCAGGGCACGATGAGTCAGAGGCGATGCCATCGATATAAATCTGTGACTCTGAATCTCATCAGTTGACTAGGCTACTTCCACCATCGCTCCGATCTTCCGGCTGCATCTTCAGCTGAAGACTATCCCAAGGGTCTTTCAAATCCAACACTCAGTCAATAAGCCAAATATCATCGCTCACATCTGCCCTCGAGGCATTCCCAAATACGCCACCTCAAGGGTCGTTCTATGGGTCTACCATATTCAATCTCTGATCTGGCGGGCAAGTCGCTTAGGGTCAGCTATCCCGAAGCTACGCTCGATAATTGTAATCATCACGATGGACAGTTACTATAAACTATGCTATATCTCATCTGCAAATCCGAATCAAGATTCCAACCATTAATCCGAGCGAAGTTTCCGAATCCGAGAACCGCGCTCGTTGAAACCGTCTTCCATCAATCCGTCGTACTGTCCTGAATCCATCAAAGTTTCGAATTATATGTTTCACATTGCATTTCCAACTTACTCTAGCAGTACAGTGATTTGTTCCGACGTTGCTATCACATTTAGCTATCTTCAAAAGTTCTTCCGCCATAATCTTGCCCTCCGTTGTTGCCACAAATCCGTCCACGTCTTCCGAAGAATCCATTTTCCATCGTTGCAACATCTTGCCCAAAATTTCATTTCAGCTAAACCTGAGTCGACTCCTCGAACAACAATATCCAAAATCTTCCAAGTTTGTGTGAATCAATCGTATTGTCCCTCCAAAGCAGCTCATGTTTCATTGCTCAACCATCAACTCAAATGTGTTGCCCAAAATCGTAGTCCGTGCTCGCTATCATTCGATTCACCCCTCGCTCGTTCAAGCATATCCCAATTGTTTATTCTGAACTCGTCCATTTCTTAAGTCCAACGATACTTTCATTTGCATCAGTCCGTTCTCGATATGCTCAACTCAATATTCGCTTGCTCCATTTTCATTCTTCCCAACTCAACCGACGTGTACCAACCAACTTGTATTCCCGTTATCCGAGTCCGTTCAAACAATTCCCATTGATGTCCAACCAAAAATATTTTCAATGCCTTGCTCAAAATGTGGTATCCCATATACCACTCTGAATCAAGTCACTACTCACATTACGTTTCCTTTCATGAATCCAAGATCCGTTCGAACCATCCTCCATGCGTGATCATGCCTTTCCCAATTCGAGTTTGACACAAAACTCAGGCAATGCTTGAAATATCCAACTATTTCCATCGTCTGATACTTCTCAACACAAACAATCGTACAATGATTGTCTTCCAAATAGTCCAACCCAATACCCAACGGTTTCACACTTTTGTTGTACGAGCAACTCGTTCCAACTATTCTGATATTCCCGAGCCAAACTCAGACATGCCTAACCGATGCGCCACAGCCGAAACTTCCAACTTATACCCAACACAATCGCTAGACGAGCAACTCGTGCAAGGATCTATTCTCATCGAATGTTTCTACTTACCATATGCCGCATAGCCGATTCTCGTTAGCCAACCAACTGATCCATTGAGGCAATCAGAACTCCGAACGATAAGCCAAGCCAATCCAACGAAAGCCCACACTTGTTGCACAAATGCAACAACGCCAACCAACTTGCTGCACGAATGCAACAACGCCACCGACTTGCTGCACGAATGCAACAACGCCTAACGAGGCTAAGCGATCCTACAAAAACCAACCAAGGCAACACAACCAAGAATGAAATGCAGCCACAACTAGCAATAAATAGACTTATTGCATGAAATATCCGATGTGGCACTGAGTAGAGTCAAGAGCTAGACGACACGCGAAAGCGATTTAGAGTTTGTGATGAAGCGAAGGACCAAGTCCGAAGGAAATGAACCGGGCGCTCTGATACCAATCTGTCATGCCCCAATCTCCCGCAAGCTCGAAAGTTCTTACTGAACGTGAATTACCACGTTGCAGCTCTCCAGCAGGACAATCGTTCCGATCGGGACGTGATGCCGTACGAGCCTGGAGTTGCGCTCGTACAAGGCGATATTGTCAAACACCAAAGTTATTATCGAAACAACCAAGTTACAGCGGAAGCCAATTTGTGTACCAAGCACACAATCAGAGTATACTCAGCGAAGCTCACGATAGGGTCCAAATGAAATACCCCGAGGCAATGCCACAAAGGCGATGCCACGAAGACGATAAAATACTCTTGCTCTTTTCTCTAGTCCACAAAGGTACTTACAGTTCATACATCTTGTCCCGTATATCCAAGCAGCGCCACTACGCCTGTGTACCTGAAATATTGCCCACAAACGTGGGTCAGTACACAACCATACTGGTGAGCGGGGTAACCCACTCGCCTAAACCGACACTAAGTAAAATAGTGAATGTACACAGTTATATGGTGATCTTTCTAGTTGAATCCTAGATTCGTTTCATGGCATATGAATGACATATTAAGGAAAGCAGTAAAGCAGTTTACGCATACAAGCATTCAATCTCAAACCAAACGACAAGCATTTATATATATCCGACCCGTCTTACTCAATGCCATCGCTTGCACGATAACATATCGAACCATCAGTCTCGCCTCAATATCCATCCTCAACCAAAGTTATTATTCCAATCTCAAGTGCATACTCTTGCCGAGGCAAGGTGGCCGTGCCTACACGAAAGCCAAACCAACAAAAAAAAAGCAAGCCAACTTATATATTATATGGAGTCACTGGCTAAAAGCCACGAAGGACATTGTAATCACCTGAAATTTTAAGAATTTTTGAATTTAAATTTTCTGGAATTAATTAGTATTTTCTGTGAATTTTTAAACCTATAAATTAAAGCAGTCTAATTTAAAATGAATTTTTTTAAAAGAAATTAAATAATATTAAAATGTGATGAAAATTATATTTTCTAGTGTAAAATTAAAAATCGAGCATAGGACATTTTTCAGGGAATTTATTGGACCCCGAATGAATTTTTAAAGCATTAAATACTATTGTAAAATTTAACTGATAAATAAATTAAATATTAATAAATTGAACCAAACCATTATTTTTGAACCGAACCCTGAACCGACCCGGACCGGCCGGTCTAACCAACCCGGACCGCTCAGGCTAGCGGGTCGGATCCGGGTCAGACCCGACCGGCCTAAACCCGAACCCGACCCGCATTCTTTCTCTTCTCCAACGGACTAAACCCGACCCCTGACCTCCCCGCCGCCGGTAACGTCCGTCGCCGCCGTCGCTTGACCTCCGCCGCTGCCCAGACCCCTCCGTTCGTCTTCCCCGGAACTCCCGACCTCTCCCCTTCGGTTTCCGACTAACTCCAGGCTGTTCCCATCCCTATTTTTCCTATAAATACCTAGCTACCCGACCGGAAATCCCCTTCAGATCCGACGTCCCCTCGCCGCAGCTTCACGCCGAACCCCTGAACCCTAGACGACGAGCTGCCCAGCCGGCCATCCCTATTTTTCTCCAGTGTTTTCCCCCGCTCGACTTCCTTCCCTGGCCTCCTCCTCCAACCTCCTTGCCGACGAGAGCCCTTGGCCGCCGCCACCGTGCTCAGCAGACTCCGGCGACACCCAGTGAACAGAAGCCTCTGCCCAGACACGGACACAGCAGAGGAGACACGGACACAGCAGAGGAGACAGGACACAGCCAGAACAGTAAACCCTAACCCTAGGTGTGTCGGACACGATTCAAACTCGGGTTTCTCGGACCAGTTCAGGTACCCATAACTTCCTACTCGTAGCTCCGATTTTAATTCCGTAAATTGTATCGCGTAGCCTGTATGACCCTCTCGGTGCCCGGACAAACCGCTCGGGGCATCGCGTCCTGTGGTGATCGTACACCGCGATCCAAAAAAGGAAAAAACTTAGCCCTGTTTTACCCCAGAATCGGGTACGCCCCACCAAACGGGACGACTTGGTCACGTGCGGTCTTCACCAACACATGAGCATCGTAGATACGGACATGCGGGCTTTCGCAGAAGCTGATTCGGATGTGCGTGCACACCGAAATCAGTACGTATCCGCGGACAACGTCCCATATCCGACTTTTCTGTAATTCGCTGTAACTTAGTGTATACACATCGGATTGAGACGAAACTTACGCCATCGGACTCGTAGCAATACGCTGGTCCTGTGGGTCAAGTTTGGTTCTATTCTGAGAACGTTGGAAAATTGCGTGTCGTGGGCCCCACAGGCTCCACCTGACGAGCGATTTTGAGAACGGCTCATCGGAATCCAATTCTGAAAGTTCTGTTGGGTTCGTATCAATGTTCCTGACTTGTTGGCACTAAGTTGGACTGATTTGGAGACCTTTGACCCTGACTCAGTTTTCGGTGCAAAGCGGGCCACACATGGACCCGCTTTGGCCCAGAAATGTCATTTTTGCCCTTATGTCCAAACTGGACTTAAGGACAGGCGTTTCTAACTATTTCCTATGTTCTGAGACTGTTGGTAATGTTCATTTCAGCTTTTAGAGGAGTTATTGCTGAACCCACTGTTACAAGGACCGCCACTGATATTCCAATCCCAGGCAAGTGTACCTTGCCATAAATTGCAGTTTATTAGTTGTTTAGTTCTATTGCTTTATTTTCTGTGACTAGTGTACATGATATAACCTAGGACCGTATGACAAACTTAGCGTCCGATCACAGTCGGGTGCCAACCCCGTAAGCGGAGTTGTGTACGTCATTAGTGTTGGACATTCGAGACCCTTTATATTCTCGTGCTTGTTATCAAGTACACTACAACCTAGGACACTTGACACCATACATTGACAGAATCTTCCTGACATATTCAAGGTGATTCTGTATAGGATACAGGATGGACATAGTTATTATACTCTTAGATTATGACTGTTGCATTAGCTCTGATCTCACGTGACATGGACATGAGACGTGTGGTTACATTGGGTGGGGAGAGACACACAGGCTACAGGCTATTCTATATATATATACTACTATTGTGAGATTGTAGACTCTCGAGCAGAGCTAGACCACTACTAGATATTGCTGCTACCGGCTCCCCGACACAGAGCTTGTAGCAGTCTCAGCCTGAGTACTAGTGTTGCTCTCAGTTGCATTTTTCACATAGATGGTTATGTAGTTACCCTGCTTATTTCATTCTCTATTTCACTGCATTACTTTTGGCTTGTGATTTCTGTACCTTGCTATGTCCCCTGAGGACCTGGAATGGATGATGTCCCCAGGTTTAGCAGAAAAACAATATCCCGAGGTTTACGGGACAGGAGTTGAAGCTGTACCAGGAGCTATTGCTGAAGGAGAACCTAATATAGAAGCAGAGGTGATGGCTGAAGACTTTACTTGAGCTTATGATATTTGTACTCTTCAGATACTTTATTTTTGGACTCTTTTGTTCTGGTCTGATGAACCAGTGTTTTAAACTCTTATCGGGTTGTTCCCCGACATACTCTGCTGAGACTGGACTTTGTTGTACTTTCTTTATTTGCTGATGTTCTTATTATTCTGTGTGTGGATGAGATTAGTTTTTGACTTTTTGTTGTAGACCTATATTATAGCTTAAGTATGCCGATGGATCCATTAAATTGGGTTTGTCCATCGTTGCATGCTGCTGGCCATTGACACGTATCCAGTCCCTCGGTATTTTGGGGCTTGGGCGTGACATGGTTTTTGTGGTGGCCCATGCAGGTCTACGACAAATTGTTTGGTCTCAACTTAGGGGTCAAACAAACCTGTAAATGATAGGATAGGCTTAGGATCTCATCCATTTGTTGAAACATTTTTGAAACTCTATATCTCATTCGAATTAAGTACTTGATTATGCATCCTGCTTGACTCTACTAAACGTTCTCATAAAGTTTATTTTGGATGCAGAAAGATAAATCTGAGAAATGGAGAAGAAGTTCCTTTTACACCACAAGACGCTGTGGTTACTTATGGTGATGGAGTTACACCAGAGAACAGAGGTCAATCCTCTCAAAGTGGACAAGATGAGCAGCATAACTCAAGGTTCAGGCGCGATGATATCCCACCACCGCCGCAGTTCACTCCACAGATGCCTGCCTTCCCACCAGGGCAAGCAATGGACGGGCAGCAAATGTTCCAGATATTTTATGCCATGATGCAAGCTCAACAACAAGTTCAACAGGAGATGCAGCGTCAGGAGGCAGAGAACTTGAGAAACAGCCTAGTAAATGCATTGGAGCAGGCAAACCCGCAAGCTAGGCGACCAGCGACGGGATCTATCACTGATTTCCGTCAACTCAAGCCCCGTACCTTTTCGGGCAAGAAGGACCAACTGAAGTGCATGAGTGGCTCACTAATACACAACATCAGTTGGAAGCAGCTGAACTTATGCGGGAGAAATGGATGACTGCTGTTCGAATGCAACTGACGGACAACGCGCACCACTGGTGGCTAGCTAAAGAGAGGAGGCTCGGACATGACCGAGTCACTTGGGAGGAGTTCTCCAGACTCTTCCAAGAGATGTATATCCCAGTCGTTGCTAGATCAGAACTCCGAGATAAGTTCAACCGCCTCATCCAAGGCAACATGACGGTGGAAGAGTATAATGCTGAATTCATTCGCCTGAGTCGTTTCGCCCCTTCTCTAATTCCTACCGAAGAAGAGAAGGCAGAGAAATTCTTTGACGGACTCAGGTTCGAGCTTCAGAGGTTGATTGGATCAGTTGCCCCTACATCGTACAACGACGTCCTTGCAGCAGCCCGACGCATGGAGTGCGTCACCAGGAGGGAGTCAAGCCTGAAGCGACCATTTACCTCAGCACCATCCAAGGCAGCACAAGGGGATTCTGCAAAGCGACTCCAAAGGAATCTACCGCAGAGAGCAGCACCAAGAACCCTACCTACTTGTCATTTCTGCGGCAAGTTGGGTCACATTGAAAAGGAGTGCAGACGCAAATTGGGACTGTGTCTGGTTTGCGGATCCAACCAGCATCTATCCAGGGACTGCACAGCACGTCGAGAGGAAGCACCACGACTAGCTCTACCTGCACCAAGGCCAGATTATCCAGCAGTAGGAGCACCGCAGACAGGAGTTGGAGGAGTCAGACCACCAGCTCCAGGAGGATATCAGCCAAGACCATCATTACCACCTCAAGCAGCACTATTCCAACAGGCTCGTCAGCAGAGGGGTCCAGTTCAGGGACGAGGTTAGGCTTTTGCATTGGCTGTACAGGAAGAAGCTATTGCTGGAGAAGTTATAGCAGGTACCATTTTAGTAGCTTCATTACCTGCTGTAGCTTTATTTGATTCGGGGGCATCACACTTATTTATAGCTGCTAGCTTCGTAGCCACCCATAGAGTAGCTACTGCACCCCTTCCGAAGACTAAGAGAATTCTTACGGGAGGTGGAATTATACCTGTTAGTGATATCTGTATATCATGTTCAGTAGTAGTCTGCGGGAGAGAGATGCGAGCCCAATTTCTGATCTTTTCTATGCCTGACTATGATGTTGTACTTGGTATTGACTGGTTAAGTCAGTATCATGCTACTCTTGATTGTCGGCTTGGAAAAGTTATATTCAGACCACCTGGACACTCAGAGTTTGAATTTCTTCGAGGAGCTGTAGAACAAGGTGTTCAGCCAACTCTTAGGGTATTAACTGTAGAAGGGGAGTCAAGTTACCCAAGAGTTATATCAGAGTTTGTGGATGTATTTCCCGATGATCTTCCAGGTCTACCACCTGATCGAAAAATAGAATTCACTATAGACTTAACTCCAGGAGCATAACCTATCACTTTATCGGTTTATAGACTAGCCCCTAAAGAGTTAGTAGAGTTGAAGAAACAAGTTGATGAACTTCTGGAGAAGGATTTTATCCGGCCCAGTGTTTCACCTTGGGGAGCACCTATACTTTTTGTACCAAAGAAGGATGGAACAGTTCACCTGTGCATTGATTATAGGGCGTTAAACGCTGTGACCATTAAGAACCGGTATCCCTTGCCCCGCATTGATGACTTATTTGATCAATTGAGTGGAGCTAGGGTATTTTCAAAGATTGACCTTAGATCCGGTTATCACCAGATTAGGGTGAGGAAGGAAGATATCCCGAAGACAGCCTTCAGGACCAAGTATGGACACTATGAGTTCTTAGTTATGCCGTTTGGTTTAACCAACGCGCCTGCTGTGTTCATGAGCTTGATGAACCGAGTCTTCCATCAATACTTGGATAAATTCGTGGTGGTATTTATCGATGACATTCTGGTATATTCCAAAAGCCACGAAGAGCACGAGGAGCATCTCAGAATCGTGCTAGAGACGTTGAGGCAGGAGAAGCTTTATGCTAAGCTCAGTAAATGTGAGTTTTGCATGGATAAGGTGCCATTCTTAGGGCATATTATCTCAGGAGAAGGACTGTCAGTTGATCCGGAGAAGGTTGCTGCCATTGAGATTTGGCCTACACCGACATCAGTTGCTGAGGTGAGGAGTTTTCTAGGACTTGCTGGATATTACAGAAGGTTCGTAGAAAATTTCTCAAGGATTGCGGAGCCAATGACGAAGTTGACACGGAAGGATCAGGACTTTGCATGGACAGAAGAATGTCAAATGGCCTTTGAAGAATTGAAGAGGCGTCTAACAACAGCACCAGTCTTGACTCTTCCTTCAGGGTCAGACGGTTTTGTTGTTTATAGCGATGCGTCAGGTAGTGGCCTAGGATGTGTTTTGATGAAACACGGCAAAGTTATTGCTTATGCATCGAGACAGTTGAAGGTCCATGAGAAGAACTACCCAACGCATGATCTGGAGCTAGCTGCTGTAATATTTGCACTAAAATTTTGGAGGCATTATCTTTATGGTGAGAAGGTGGAGATCTTTACTGATCACAAAAGTCTAAAGTATGTATATACCCAGAAGGAGCTTAACATGAGGCAAAGACGCTGGCTGGAGTTGATGGTGGACTTTGATATAGATCTGCAGTACCACCCAGGGAAGGCAAATATAGTAACAGACGCACTCAGCAGGAAGCCTACAGCTTATTACTTGACGGTGCAGCCTGAGCTATTGAAAGATCTACAGGAGCTTCAGATAGAGGTTATTCTACCAAGACAGAGTGGCTTGTTGGCTAATCTAGAAATGAAGTCATCGCTCATGGAAAGGATTAAAGAAGCTCTGCCTACTGATGCAAGATTTCGAAGACTCAAAGAGAAGACCGAAGCAGGCATGCAGACGGGACTTCGCATACATGAGGATGGTACATTAAGGTGCGGAGATCGTCTATATGTTCCAAATGGAGAACTGAGACAAGAGCTAATGACTGAGGCACATAGCTCCATATACTCTGTTCATCCAGGAGGAACAAAGATGTATCGAGATCTAAGGAAGTACTATTGGTGGCATGGAATGAAGAGAGAGATTGCTAGATTTGTAGCTAAATGCTTAGTCTGCCAACAAGTGAAAGCCGAGCATCAGAGGACTGCAGGAATGTTGCAGCCACTACACATACCAGAATGGAAGTGGGAACATATCACCATGGACTTCGTCACAGGATTTCCAAGGAGCCCCAGTGGAAAAGATGCGGTAGGGTTATCGTGGATCGACTCACTAAGTCGACGCACTTTTTGCCATTTAGAGTTGGACAGTCCACGAAGATACTAGCCGACATGTATATGCGACAAATAGTAAGATTGTATGGAGTGCCGGTTAGTATTGTATCAGATCGAGATTCGAGATTCACTTCACATTTCTGGCGAAGTATGTCACGTCCCAGTCCCAAAATACCGTGGGACTAGACACGTGGCAATGGCCAGTAGTACGCACCGATGGACCAACTCAATATAATGGATCCATCAGGGCATACTTAAGCTGTAAAACAAGTCTACGATAATCATGGCACAACTAATCTCATCCACACAAGATATAAAATATGATCCACAGAATAAATAAGGAATGTAAATTATCAGCAAGTCTCACAAAGTACTTCGGGGAACAACCCGATAAATATCTAGTACAATGGTTCAACAGACCAGAAAGAAAAGACTGAAATAAATAATAAAAGCTGAGCATGAACATGGATGCTCAAGAGAAGTCTTCAGCTAAGACCTCGTCCTCGGATGGTGGTACAGCTCCTGGATCAGCTCCTGCTCCGGTCCCGTAAACCTCGGGATAAACCTCGTCTGCAAAATCTGGGGACAAAATCCGGATCCAGGTCCTCAGGGGACATAGCAAGGTACAAGAAAGCTCATGCCAATAAATAAATAAGCAGTGCAGCAAATAAATAACTAAATGAAACAATGGGGTAAATATGTAACCATCTAAGTAAAATACAAGTGAGAGCAGCATGAATACTCAGGCTGAGACCACTACAAGCTCTGTGTCTGGGAGCCGGTAGCAGCAATAACTATGTGTTTACTATGTGTTTACTATGTTTTATATATATATAATCAGCCTGTAGCCTGTGTGTCTCTCTCCACCCAATGTAACCACGCATATCATGTCCATAACGTCTCATGTCCATGTCAAGCGCGATCATAGCTAAATGCAACAAGTCATAATATATATAGAATATAAAATCTATGTCAAGTCCTGTATCCTATACAGAATCACCACGAATATCTCGGGAAAATCCTGTCTCATGAATAGTGTCAAGTGTCCTGGGTCATAGGGTACTTGATGAGACAAGTACGTGAATATAAAGTGTCACGAATGTCCATCTCTAGATGACCGTACCCAACACTGCTTACAATGTCGGCACCCGACTGATAATCGGACGCTAAGTACGTCACACGGCCCTAGGTTGAGCATGCACATCACTATATATAAAGCAAGGAAAATAAATAACTAAGCTGCAGAGTTTGACAAGGTACACTTGCCTGATGTTTGAATATCAACTGTCGTCCTGGTATCGGTGGATCCGGTAGGTACTACTCCGAAAGCTGTAATAAATATCACCAACAGTCTCAGAAGATGTTAAACTGCTAGAAATGCCTGTCCTTACGTCCAATTTGGACACAGGGGCAAAAATGTCATTTTTGGGCCAAAGCGGGTCTACATGTGGGCCACTTCGCACCGAAAAGCGTGCTGAGGGTAACAGTCTCTAAATGGGACAAACTATGGGTCAAACAACTCTAAATGTTGATACGATCCCAACGGTATGTCCAAATTTGGATTCCGATGAGCCGAACATAATTTGGTCCAAAAAGTCAACTGTGGGGCCCGCTAATTGGCGATCTGGTCAACCGTCTCAGAAATGTGTGAAAATTGGGTCACAGGACCAGCGTGTTACCACGAGTCCAGTGGCGCAAGTTTCGTCGCAATCTGACAAGCGTGCACAAAATACTCGCGAGTTCCACAAAAGTGACGACACGGAATGTGTCCGCGGATACGGCCTGATTCCGGCGCGCACACGCGTCCACATCAGTCCCCACAAATTTTTACGTGTCTGATTATGCTGCGTGCACCATTCGGTACACTTGGCACACGGCGGGGCGGTCCCGTTTGGCGGGGCGCGCTCCGATCTCCAACTTTTAGAAAACCGGAAAAAGTGGGTGCGCGCAATTTTGTGACGACTACAATTTTGTCCACAGCAACTAATAGTAAAAAGTTATTATACAGAAAATAAACTAGGTCATGCAATCTACAGGTATCAAAAGAATCATCGAATTTGGATATCTGTGGTGGGAGATACGAACTCGACAATACGGGTGGTCATCGCAAGTTTCTGCGATTGCAGAATTCTGTCTGCTCGCGCTGACTTGGACGCTGTTTTTCACCTAGGGGCACACATTTTCCGAGGTTGACTATAAAACAAATATTGGAGAGGGTTGAGGGAAGATCATACCTATGAAAATGGAACAACGTTTGGATGAGCGAGTCAACGGAAAAATACGCCGGAGCGAAGGTGCCTCGAGTGGGAAACTGCAGTTCGCGATGTCGGCGTCGACGGGATGGTTGGATGGCTTGGCGGGGCTTCTCTGGATGTGGTGACGGCTCTAGATGGGAAGAGAAGGTCTGGAAATTAGGTTAGGATTTTTTGGGATGCTATTATATATATATATTATATTAAGAGAGAGGGGGAAGTTGGAGGCGGGTTTGGACGGGTCGCGGGTTAAGGCCATAGGTGGACTCCCAGGCGCTGAAGCATTGGCGCTGAAGCAAGGTTCTAACGCCTATGGGCTTCTCAGCAACTTGCTGAGAAGTTAGCAAGTTTCATTGAATATTATTAATACTATATTACTATTAGTATATTACTAAGTTATTATTATTATTATTATATTATTCTATTAACTTTTCTTTTCCTTTCCTTTCTTTCTTTAGTTAAAATATATATACATATATATTTGTATATATATATATATACTCATAAGAAAATTTATAGGATAGGGTATTGCACATCGTTAGGCTAGCAACTGCTCAAGGGGTCTCCTACATGGAATAAATTTCGAAAAATTCCTGATGGTCCCACAAGTCCTCTAAGGGCCCGAACACCTAACATAAAAATTATTAAAAATCTATTTCTCCTATTTGGACCTAATTACTACAATTTGATTAATAATAAATAAATAAAGGGTATATCCGATTTTCTAGGAAGGGGTTTTACATTCTACCCAACTTATAAAAATTTCGTCCTCGAAATTAAAAATGGGTTAGGGTCTCTCTATCAAATCTCATTTGATTACAGTCTAAAGGGTTCCTCTCAAGTGAACATTGCGGTCTCTACCCAACTTAGATTTTATCCATCTATCATCTAAGGCTATACATCCAAGAAAGCTATGCCCCAAATTATGTTGTTGAATCCTCAAGGTTCTTAACACCAACATATCATCTATGATATGTCCTCAATCAGCTATAAAGGCAGTCATCTAGTAGTATGACTGGTCTATGGTGTATATCTAGTACTCTCTGCGTGTCAACCTTATACTAGGCACGAGGTTTGTCTTTCCAAAATAAGGGAAGACAGAGATCATTAATAAAGAGTTCAAAGGAATGGTAACATAAGACAAGTACGAGGTTCAAGGAGATTAAAGAATTCAAAAATAGGAGAGTTGTCCGGGCAGTTTATGGATTGAAATCCTATTGGTAAATTCCTATTCGCATGTTCATATTGGAACGGTTATGTGCCCGATATGATATGCTCTGATGTGTCTAGAGGTAGGTATACTAGTCAGCTATATATCTCAATCCACGTCAAGTAATCATGCGAAGGGCGAACCAAGCGCACCAAGGTTAGCTAGACCTTAATACACTGATTCTGAAACGTATTAGTGTACATGTCCACTAATACATATGTCATGAACAAGCTCGATAAAGAATGAGCTTGCAAAACTAGGCTATAGAATAGCAGCATAAGTCCAGTACAGCAAATTTAAGTACGTTAGATGATGATGAAAGAAGGTACCAAATATTCAAGTTCACAAAACGAAATAAACAAGCAACCATAATAATAACAGACTCTACAATCTCTACAGTTATTAATTATAAAAACATTCTAGGTTATAAATTTTTAGCAAGTTCAAATTAATTACTAGGTTAAGGCTAGGTCACGAATCTACATGCAAAATTAAGCAATTCTAAAAGCAGAAGACTATAAAAACTTACGTGCATTAGCTACTCCATTATTCTGCGCGTCCTCCAAAGTTATAGCAAAAGCTTGTCCGCGTCCTTGCGGTGGATTCCTCTGCTGTTGCTGTTGGGCTTGCTGGAAGAGTGCTGCCGGTGGAGCCAAGGGTGGCCTTGGTTGATACACTCCTGGCGCTGGGAGAGCTTGTCTGTTTAATATTGGTGCTCTCTCTCGATGATGAGGACAATCCTTGGCTAAGTGTTGGTTGGTTCCGCAGATCAGGCATAATCCTAACTTGCGTCTTCAGTCCCTCTCAATATGGCCTACCTTGTCACAGTATTGACATGTGGGTGATATCTGCGGAGAGGCTCTGGGTGGCTGGTGTAGGTGAGGTCTCTTTGCAGCTTCTTCTTGTGGTACTTTGGCTGATGTGGAAGACCGTTTCAAACTGGTCTCTCTCCTAGTGACGCGTTCCATGCGTCGGACTGCTGCAAGGACGTCTGAGTAGGATGTAGGTGCAACGGATCCAATTAGTTTCTATAGCTCCAAGTTTAGTCCATCGAAGAACTTCTCAGCCTTTTCTTCTTCTGTCGGGATCAAGGTTGGGACGAAGCGACTTAGACGAATGAATTCTGTATTGTATTCTTCCACTGTTATGCTGCCCTGGATGAGGCGGTTGAACTTGTCCCTGAGCTCTGACCGTGCAACTGCCGGGATGTACATCTCTTGGAAGAGTCTGGAGAACTCTTCCCATGTGACTCTGTCCTGTCCAAGTCTCCTTTCTTCTGCTAACCACTAGTGGTGCGCATTATCAGTTAACTGCATTCTGACTGCAGTCATCCACTTCTCTCTTGGAAGTTCAGCGGCTTCCAGCTGATGCTGAATGTTTGTGAGCCACTCATGAACTTCCGTTGGCCCTTCTTTACCAGAAAATGTGCGAGGCTTGAGATGACGGAAGTCGGTGATAGATCCCATCAATGTTCGCCTCGCTGCTGGATTAGCTTGCTCCAATGCGGATACCAGGTTGGTCCTCAGATACTCGGCCTCCTGCCGATGGGCCTCTTGCTGAATCTGTTGCTGTGCTTGCATCATAGCATACATCATCTGGAATATTTGTTGCCCGTCCATGGCTTGTCCTGGCGGGAATACTGGCATCTGGGGAGTGAACTGAGGTGGTGGTGGAATGTCATCTCTCCGGAACCTTGGATTAGGCTGTCCGGTTTGATCACTCTGCGATGCTTGTCCACCATCCCCTGGTGTCACTTCGTCTCCATAAGTAACCACTGCGTGGTGTATCCAAAGGGATATCATCTCTGTTCCCGGAATCCATTGCTCTGAAATCAAAGATAAACTATAAAAATGCTCAGAGGAATCAATACAGGATGCAGTTCAAGTAACAAATTTCGAGTTCGATATAGAGTTCAACAAATGGTTAAATGATGGATGAGATCCTATAGTTTATACTATCCTTAGGGCAGCTGGTCCGATCCCTAAGTTGAAACCGAACAATTTAGTCGTAGACCTGCATAGGCCACCACAAAAACCATGTCACGCCCCAGTCCCAAAATACCGTGGGACTAGACACGTGGCAATGGCCAGCAGTACGCACCGATGGACCAACTCAATATAATGGATCCATCAGGGCATACTTAAGCTGTAAAACAAGTCTACGATAATCATGGCACAACTAATCTCATCCACACAAGATATAAAATATGATCCACAGAATAAATAAGGAATGTAAATCATCAGCAAGTCTCACAAAGTACTTCGGGGAACAACCCGATAAATATCTAGTACAATGGTTCAACAGACCAGAAAGAAAAGACTGAAATAAATAATAAAAGCTGAGCAAGAACATGGATGCTCAAGAGAAGTCTTCAGCTAAGACCTCGTCCTCGGATGGTGGTACAGCTCCTGGATCAGCTCCTGCTCCGGTCCCGTAAACCTCGGGATAAACCTCGTCTGCAAAATCTGGGGACAAAATCCGGATCCAGGTCCTCAGGGGACATAGCAAGGTATAAGAAAGCTCATGCCAATAAATAAATAAGCAGTGCAGCAAATAAATAACTAAATGAAATAATGGGGTAAATATGTAACCATCTAAGTGAAATGCAAGTGAGAGCAGCACGAATACTCAGGCTGAGACCACTACAAGCTCTGTGTCTGGGAGCCGGTAGCAGCAATAACTATGTGTTTACTATGTGTTTACTATGTTTTATATATATATAATCATCCTGTAGCCTGTGTGTCTCTTCCCACCCAATGTAACCCTGCATATCATGTCCATAACGTCTCATGTCCATGTCAAGCGCGATCATAGCTAAATGCAACAAGTCATAATGTATATAGAATATAAAATCTATGTCAAGTCCTGTATCCTATACAAAATCACCACGAATATCTCGGGAAAATCCTGTCTCATGAATAGTGTCAAGTGTCCTGGGTCATAGGGTACTTGATGAGACAAGTACGAGAATATAAAGTATCACGAATGTCCATCTCTAGATGACCGTACCCAACACTGCTTACAGTGTCGGCACCCGACTGATAATCGGACGCTAAGTACGTCACACGGCCCTAGGTTGAGCATGCACATCACTATATATAAAGCAAGGAAAATAAATAACTAAGCTGCAGAGTTTGGCAAGGTACACTTGCCTGATGTTTGAATATCAACTGTCGTCCTGGTATCGGTGGATCCGGTAGGTACTACTCCGAAAGCTGTAATAAATATCACCAACAGTCTCAGAAGATGTCAAACTGCTAGAAATGTCTGTCCTTACGTCCAATTTGGACACAGGGGCAAAAAGGTCATTTTCGGGCCAAAGCGGGTCCACATGTGGGCCACTTCGCACCGAAAAGCGTGCCGAGGGTAACAGTCTCTAAATGGAACAAACTATGGGTCAAATAACTCTAAATGTCGATACGATCCCAACGGTATGTCCAAATTTGGATTCCGATGAGCCGAACATAATTTGGTCCAAAAAGTCAACTGTGGGGCCCGCCAATTGGCGATCTGGTCAACCGTCTCAGAAATACGTGAAAATTGGGTCACAGGACCAGCGTGTTACCACGAGTCCAGTGGTGCAAGTTTCGTCGCAATCTGACAAGCGTGCACAAAATACTCGCGAGTTCCACAAAAGTGACGACACGGAATGTGTCCGCGGATACGGCCTGATTTCGGCGCGCACACGCGTCCACATCAGTCCCCACGAATTTTCACGTGTCCGATTATGCTGCGTGCACCATTCGGTACACTTGGCACACGGCGGGGCGGTCCCGTTTGGCGGGGCGCGCTCCGATCTCCAACTTTTAGAAAACCAGAAAAAGTGGGTACGCGCAATTTTGTGACGACTACAATTTTGTCCACAGCAACTAATAGCACAAAGTTATTATACAGAAAATAAACTAGGTCATGCAATCTACAGGTATCAAAAAGAATCATCAAATTCGGATCTCTGTGGTGGGAGATACGAACTCGACAATACGGGTGGTCATCGCAAGTTTCTGCGATTGCAGAATTCTGTCTGCTCGCGCTGACTTGGGCGCTGTTTTTCACCTAGGGGCACACATTTTCCGAGGTTGACTATAAAACAAATATTGGAGAGGGTTGAGGGAAGATCATACCTATGAAAACGGAACAACGTTTGGATGAGCGAGTCAACGGAAAAATACGCCGGAGCGAAGGTGCCTCGAGTGGGAAACTGCAGTTCGCGATGTCGGCATCGACGGGATGGTTGGATGGCTTGGCGGGGCTTCTCTGGATGTGGTGACGGCTCTAGATGGGAAGAGAAGGTCTGGAAATTAGGTTAGGATTTTTTGGGATGCTATTATATATATATATATATTATATTAAGAGAGAGGGGGAAGTTGGAGGCGGGTTTGGACGGGTCGCGGGTTAAGGCCATAGGTGGACTCCCAGGCGCTGAAGCATTGGCGTTGAAGCAAGGTTCTAACGCCTATGGGCTTCTCAGCAACTTGCTGAGAAGTTAGCAAGTTTCATTGAATATTATTAATACTATATTACTATTAGTATATTACTAAGTTATTATTATTATTATTATATTATTCTATTAACTTTTCTTTTCCTTTCCTTTCTTTCTTTAGTTAAAATATATATACATATATATTTGTATATATATATATATACTCATAAGAAAATTTATAGGATAGGGTATTGCACATCGTTAGTCTAGCAACTGCTCAAGGGGTCTCCTACATGGAATAAATTTCGAAAAATTCCTGATGGTCCCACAAGTTCTCTAAGGGCCCGAACACCTAACATAAAAATTATTAAAAATCTATTTCTCCTATTTGGACCTAATTACTATAATTTGATTAATAATAAATAAATAAAGGGTATATCCGATTTTCTAGGAAGGGGTTTTACAAAGTATGCAAGAGAGTCTTGGCACCAGACTAAAATTCAGCACTGCCTATCATCCCCAAACAGATGGTCAATCAGAACGTACAATCCAGATTTTGGAGGATATGCTGCGATCCTGCATGCTAGACTTTGGAGGGTCTTGGGAAGATCATCTGCATTTGGTAGAGTTCTCATATAACAACAGTTATCAGGCAAGCATCAAGATGGCACCTTTCGAGGCGTTATACGGTAGGAAGTGCAGATCGCCAATATGCTGGAGTGACGTCGGAGAGCGTCAAATCTTGGGACCAGAGTTGGTGATGCAAACTGTGGAGAAAGTTAAACAAATCCAGAATCATCTTCGGGCTGCTCAGGATAGGCAGAAGCATTGGGCTGATACACACCGACGTCCACTGGAGTTCAAGGAAGGAGAACATGTATTCCTGAGGATTTCGCCTACTCGAGGAACCATTCGCTTTGGGAGCAGAGGCAAGTTGAGTCCAAGGTACATTGGGCCCTTTGATATTCTGGAGCGCATTGGTGAGGTGGCGTATCATCTTGCATTACCTCCATCTTTAGAGGGAGTGCATGATGTATTCTATATCTCACAGTTGAGAAGGTATGTGACTGACCCAAGTCACATAGTGGATCATTCTGAGATCGCCGTAGGCCCAAGCCTGAGATATGAAGAACAACCAGTGGGTATACTTGGAACCAGTGAGAAGACACTGCGAGGGCATACAATTAAACTGGTTCGTGTGGCATGGAAGCAACACTCACCTAGTGAATCTACTTGGGAGAGGGAAGATATCATGCGTCAGAAATACCCCCACTTATTCGAGGATGCAGGTATATCTTAAGTAAAATTTTAATTCCTGTAGTTCTGTTCTACTAGTAGTTTAATCTTTAAATTGCGAGGACGCAATTTTCTTAAGGGGGGTAGATTGTAATCACCTAAAATTTTAAGAATTTTTGAATTTAAATTTTCTGGAATTAATTAGTATTTTCTGTGAATTTTTAAACCTATAAATTAAAGCAGTCTAATTTAAAATGAATTTTTTAAAAGAAATTAAATAATATTAAAATGTGATGAAAATTATATTTTCTAGTGTAAAATTAAAAATCGAGCATAGGATATTTTTTCGGGAATTTATTGGACCCCGGATAAATTTTTAAAGCATTAAATACTATTGTAAAATTTAACTGATAAATAAATTAAATATTAATAAACTGAACCAAACCATTATTTTTGAACCGAACCCTGAACCGACCCGGACCGGCTGGTCTAACCAACCCGGACCGCTCAGGCTAGCGGGTCGGATCCGGGTCAGACCCGACCGGCCTAAACCCGAACCCGACCCGCATTCTTTCTCTTCTCCAACGGACTAAACCCGACCCCTGACCTCCCCGCCGCCGGTAACGTCCGTCGTCGCCGCCGCTTGACCTCCGCCGCTGCCCAGACCCCTCCGTTCGTCTTCCCCGGAACTCCCGACCTCTCCCCTTCGGTTTCCGACTAACTCCAGGCTGTTCCCATCCCTATTTTTCCTATAAATACCTAGCTACCCGACCGAAAATCCCCTTCAGATCCGACGCCCCCTCGCCGCAGCTTCACGCCGAACCCCTGAACCCTAGACGACGAGCTGCCCAGTCGGCCATCCCTATTTTTCTCCAGTGTTTTCCCCCGCTCGACTTCCTTCCCTGGCCTCCTCCTCCAACCTCCTTGCCGACGAGAGCCCTTGGCCGCCGCCACCGTGCTCAGCAGACTACGGCGACACCCAGTGAACAGAAGCCTCTGCCCAGACACGGATACAGCAGAGGAGACACGGACACAGCAGAGGAGACCGAACACAGCCAGAACAGTAAACCCTAACCCTAGGTGTGTCGGACACGATTCGAACTCGGGTTTCTCGGACCAGTTCAGGTACCCATAACTTCCTATTCGTAGCTCCGATTTTAATTCCGTAAATTGTATCGCGTAGCCTGTATGACCCTCTCGGTGCCCGGACAAACCGCTCGGGGCATCGCGTCCTGTGGTGATCGCACACCGCGATTCAAAAACAGGAAAAAAACTTAGCCCTGTTTCACCCCGGAATCGGGTACGCCCCGCCAAACGGGACGACTTGGTCACGTACGGTCTTCACCAACACGTGAGCATCGTAGATACGGACGTGCGGGCTTTCGCAGAAGCTGATTCGGATGTGCGTGCACACCGAAATCAGTATGTATCCGCGGACAACGCCCCGTATCCGACTTCTCTGTAATTCACTGTAACTTAGTGTATACACATCGGATTGAGACGAAACTTGCGCCATCGGACTCGTAGCAATACGCTGGTCCTGTGGGTCAAGTTTGGTTCGATTCTGAGAACGTTGGAAAATTGTGTGTCGTGGGCCCCACAGGCTCCACCTGACGGGCGATTTTGAGAACGGCTCATCGGAATCCAATTTTGGAAGTTCCGTTGGGTTCGTATCAATGTTCCTGACTTGTTGGCACTAAGTTGGACTGATTTGGAGACCTTTGACCCTGACTCAGTTTTCGGTGCAAAGCGGGCCACATATGGACCCGCTTTGGCCCAGAAATGTTATTTTTGCCCTTATGTCCAAACTGGACTTAAGGAAAGGCGTTTCTAACTATTTCCTATTTTCTGAGACTGTTGGTAATGTTCATTTCAGCTTTTGGAGGAGTTATTGCTGAACCCACTGTTACAAGGACCGCCACTGATATTCCAATCCCAGGCAAGTGTACCTTGCCATAAATTGCAGTTTATTAGTTATTTAGTTCTATTGTTTTATTTTTTGTGACTAGTGTACATGATATAACCTAGGACCGTATGACAAACTTAGCGTCCGATCACAGTCGGGTGCCAACCCCGTAAGCGGAGTTGTGTACGTCATTAGTGTTGGACATTCGAGACCCTTTATATTCTCGTGCTTGTTATCAAGTACACTACAACCTAGGACACTTGACACCATGCATTGACAGAATCTTCCTGACATATTCAAGGTGATTCTGTATAGGATACAGGATGGACATAGTTATTATACTCTTAGATTATGACTGTTGCATTAGCTCTGATCTCACATGACATGGACATGAGACGTGTGGTTACATTGGGTGGGGAGAGACACACAGACTACAGGCTGTTATATATATATATACTACTATTGTGAGGTTGTAGACTCTCGAGCAGAGCTAGACCACTACTAGATATTGCTGCTACCCGGCTCCCCGACACAGAGCTTGTAGCAGTCTCAGCCTGAGTACTAGTGTTGCTCTCAGTTGCATTTTTCACATAGATGGTTATGTAGTTACCCTGCTTATTTCATTCTCTATTTCACTGTATTACTTTTGGCTTGTGATTTCTGTACCTTGCTATGCCCCCTGAGGACCTGGAATGGATGATGTCCCCAGGTTTAGCAGAAGAACAATATCCCGAGGTTTACGGGACAGGAGTTGAAGCTGTACCAGGAGCTATTGCTGAAGGAGAACCTAATATAGAAGCAGAGGTGATGGCTGAAGACTTTACTTGAGCTTATGATATTTGTACTCTTCAGATACTTTATTTTTGGACTCTTTTGTTCTGGTCTGATGAACCAGTATTTTAGACTCTTATCGGGTTGTTCCCCGACATACTCTGCTGAGACTGGACTTTGTTGTACTTTCTTTATTTGCTGATGTTCTTATTATTCTGTGTGTGGATGAGATTAGTTTTTGACTTTTTGTTGTAGACCTATATTACAGCTTAAGTATGCCGATGGATCTATTAAATTGGGTTTGTCCATCGTTGCATGCTGCTGGCCATTGACACGTGTCCAGTCCCTCGGTATTTTGGGGCTGGGGCGTGACAGACATTGATCGAACCAAGATCAATAGGGCAATCCTACCCGATCCAGGGTTGGGCAGCTACTCCCGCCTGGTGGTATCAGACTACCAGCACTGTGCCCAATCGCGTGATGCCCATTGTTTCCTCCATGGTGGAACGGTCCCGGTACCCCGGTGCCTCATCCCATTCCAGGAAACCAAATCCTGTGCCACGCAGGTTGTCCGTGACTATGCACACACAGTAGGTATGACGAGAGGATCGAACATTCTTGTAAGCCCCCTGATTTTTAGAAATTTTTTAAATTGGCTTTTTCCCAATTTTCTGGAATTTTCCGGGATTTTTCTATAATTTAAAACTAGGCTTTGATAATTAAATGATTTTTAATTGTTGTTTAATAATATTAAAATATTATGGAAATAATATTTTATGGTGTAAAATGGAAAACCGGACATGTGGTAATTTTCGGTAAATTTATTGGACTCCGGAAACCCATTTAAAAGCCTTAAAACTATTAAATAAAATAAACCAAATTAATCCAGAAATAAACCGGGTTTATTTCAAATAAACCGAGAAGAACCAAACCAAACCCAAACCGAACTGACCCGAACCAAACCGAATGGTTAGCGGGTCGGGTCGGGTCGGATCCGAGTCAACCCGACCCGGACCCGCATCCACCGAACCCTAATTCCTTATCGGGTCGGAATTACTGTTCCGACCCGGCGGCTAGGTTATTTAACCCCCTCGGGATTCGTGCCCCGCCGCCGCCGCAACTTTCTCTCCCTCTCTCCGCCGCAGTGACCTCGCCGTCGACCTCCTCGCCCCGCCTGACTCCGTCTAACCCATCCCCGCCAGCACCTCACCACTCCACCTCGCCGTCGTCTTCCCCGACACCATCTCCGGCTAACCACCCCGTCGACGACTCCAGCTCCGCCCTCATCCCCTCTCAGCCCCACCATCTTCCCAGCACAGCCTCCTCCGCCGGAACTCCTCCGCCCAGCCGACCAGCCCCCTCGCCTCACCACCTTCCCTCCTCTTTCTCCTCCACCGGCCACGAGCCCGCTCGACGAAACCCTAGACGCAGAACCCCTCGATCTCCCTCTCCGTCTGCTGCCACAGCAGCTCCACCCCGCTGCCGAGCCACCTTCACCGCAGCGCCTCAGGCGACTGCCCTCCTCCGGCGAGCAGGACCTGACCGCGCTGGATACGCCGCGGACACAGCGAGGACACGGACACAGGGTTCTCAGAACACAGTAAACCCTAAACAGTACTCGGACACAGTGAATCTCGTGTCGGACACAACTCAGGACACGGAGGATTCGGTTTTTCAGACCCTCTTCAGGTATCCGTAACTTTTGACTCGTAGCTCGGATTTCGATTCCGTAAATTTCTACACGAAGCCTGTATGACCCTCTCGGTGCCCGGACAAACCGCTCGGGGCATCGCGTCCTGTGGTGATCGCACACCGCGATCCAAAAACAGGTAAACCAACGCCCCGTTTCACCCCGGAAACGAGTACGCCCCGCCAAACGGGACGACTTGGTCGCACGCGGTCTTTACCAAAACGTGCGCGACGTTGATACGGTCGTGTGAGATTTCGCAGAAGTCGATTCGGAGGTGCGTGCACCCCGGAATCAACGCGTATCCGCCGACGACACCCCGTATCCGTCCTTTCTGGAACACGCTGTAACTTTGTGTACACACGTCGGATCGAGACGAAACTTGCGCCATCGGACTCGTAGCAATACGCTGGTCCTGTGAGCCAAGTTTGGTTCGATTCTGAGAACGTTGACAAAATCGCGTATCGTGGGCCCCAACAGGCTCCACTTGACGGGCGATTTTGTGATCGGCTCATCGGAATCCAATTCTGGAAGTTCCGTTGGGTTCGTATCATCGTTCCTGACCTGTTGACACTAAGTTTGACAGAATTGGAGACCTTTGACCCTGACACGTTTTTCGGTGCAAAGCGGGCCCGCACGTGGACCCCGTTTTAACCCGAAACTGCCGTTTCTGCCCTTGTCTCCAAATTGGACCCAAGGACAGGCATTTTTAGCTATTTGATATTTTCTGAATCTAATGGTGATGTTTATTTCAGCAACCGGAGTAGTACCTGCAGATCACACTGAGACCAGAGCTACAGTTGGAGCCAGGACCCCAGGCAAGTGTACCTTGCCAAACTTTGCAGTATTGTTACATAATTTCCTTGCTTCATTATATTGTTGTGCATGCTCAACCTAGGGCCGTGTGACGTACTTAGCGTCCGATTATCAGTCGGGTGCCGACACTGTACGCAGTGTTGGGTACGGTCATCTAGAGATGGATATTCGTGACACTATATATTATCGTACTTGTCTTACCAAGTACGTTGGACTCAGGACACTTGACACTACTCATGAGACAGGATCTTCCCAAGATATTCGTGGTGATTCTGTATAGGATACAGGACATGGACATTGTATTCCTAGATATTAGATGACTTGTTGCATTAGAGATGATTGTGCGTGACATGGACATGGTGCATCATGGACATGAGACGTGTGATTACATTGGGTGGGGAGAGTATTACCATATGAAAGGCTGATCATATTATATATTGACATCTGGATGTGTCTTAGTCTCTGACACAGAGCTATGGCACCAGTTCTGGCCCTTCGAGAAAATACTGCTATTGGGTTCTCCGACACTGATCCTGTAGTAGTCTCAGCCCGAGTATGGAATAATGTTCTCATTTGCATATCACTAGATGGTTATTTATTTACCCTATTGTTCATTTATTGCTGCACTGCATTTATTTTGGCTTGTATTTTCTGTACCTTGCTGTCCCCTGAGGACCTGGATCCGGACTATGTCCCCAGGTATAGCTGACGAGATCTATCCCGAGGTATACGGGACCGGAGCATTGGCATTAGCAGGAGCAGGTGCCTACATTGGAGCAGAACCAGGATCTGAGGACGAGATCGTACCAGAGGACTTCTCTTGAGTATTGGCTTGAGATACTCATTTATTCAGTTTATAGTTATTTCATTTCCAGTCTATTTCATTTATGTACCAGACTTGTACTCGGATTGTTCTCCGAGACAAATTTATTGAGACTTGTTAGTTTATTTTTATTTATATTTACTCTGGCTTTGATCTGTGATATTCTGTTGTGGATGAGATTAGATAGACTGTGACATGTAACATTGGACCTGCTTATTGTTATATTACAGCTTAAGTATGCCCTGATGGATCCATTAAATTGGGTTTGTCCATCGGTGCGTACTGCTGGCCATTGCCACGCGTCCGGTCCCTCGGTCTTTTGGGACTGGGGCGTGACATGGTTTTTGTGGTGGCCCATGCAGGTCTACGACTAAATTGTTCGGTTTCAACTTAGGGACCGAGCAAGCCTGCAATAAGAATAGAATAAGTTTTAGGATCTCATCCACATGCTTGAAAAGTTCTTGATATCTATATTGTATTCGAATTAAATTTCTTGCATCTTGCCTTGATTCCTGTGCGCCTCTTATAGTTTATTTTTTTTGCAGAGTAATGGATTCAAGAGCAAACGACGAAACTCCAGCAAACACACCAATAGGTGCGGTAGCCACCTACGGAGAAGATGAAGTGGCACCATTGAGTGGAGATCCCTCTACTCACCAAGGCAGCCAAGCAGATCAGCATGCTCCTAGATTTCGGCGAGACGACATCCCACCGCCTCCGCAGTTCATTCCACCAATGCCTGTATTCCCACCAGGACAGTCTATGGACGGGCAGCAGATGTTTCAAATGATCTACGCAATGATGCAGGCCCAACAGCATATTTATCAAGAAGCTCAACGTCGTGAAGCAGATTACTTAAGGAACAGCATAGTAAATGCACTGGATCAGGCCAACCTACCAACTCGCCGACAACCGACGGGCTCTATCACCGACTTCCGCCAGCTGAAGCCCCGCACCTTCTCAGGCAAGGAGGAACCTACTGAAGTTCATGAGTGGCTTACCAACATACGACATCAACTAGAAGCAGCAGAGCTACCAAAGGAACGCTGGATAACTGCCGTCAGAATGCAATTGACGGACAATGCACATCACTGGTGGCTATCTGAGGAGACACGGCTCGGACCAGACCGAGTCACTTGGGAGGAGTTCTCCAGACTCTTTCAAGAGATGTACATTCCAGCTACCGCTCGATCAGAACTCAGAGACAAGTTCAACCGCCTTATCCAAGGCAATATGACAGTGGAAGAGTACAACGCGGAATTTATTCGTCTGAGTCGCTTCGCCCCTACCTTGATTCCGACAGAAGAAGAGAAGGCCGAGAAGTTTTTCGATGGACTAAACTTCGAGCTACAGAAACTAATTGGATCCATTGCGCCCACATCCTACTCGGACGTCCTTGCTGCAGCCCGACGCCTGGAGCGCGTCACCAGGAGAGAGACCAGTCTGAAGCGGCCTTCCACATCAGCAACAAACAGAGTACCACAAGAAGAAGCTGCAAAGAGACCTCATCTACAGCAACAGCAGAACGCATCTACACCACAAGTAATAGTCCTCTCTACTTGTCACTACTGTGGCAAAGCAGGCCATCTCGCCAGGGAATGCAGACGCAGGTTAGGACTATGCTTAGGTTGTGGATCCAGACAGCATGCAGTGAGAGACTGCCCTGAGCGTAAAGAAGGAGCACCAAGAACAAACCAACAAGCTCTACCAGCACCAGAAGGATATCAACCAAGGCCACCCTTGGCACCTCGACCAGCACCCTTCCAGCAGGCCCAGCAACAGCAGAGGGCACCCCTTCAAGGACGCGGACAAGCTTATGTGATGACTTTGGAGGATGCGCAAATTCATGGAGTAGCTAATGCGCGTAAGTTTTTATAGTTTCTGTTTCTTGTATTGTGTTAGTTTTTGCATGTTGGTTCGTGACCCTAGCCTTCACCTAGTAATTTAGAGATTGATTAATAACCTAGAATATTTTTATAATTGATAACCTAATATGTTTTAAAGGATAATCTAGTTTTTCTGAACTGTAGCCTTCTAAATCTCCTTCATACGGGAGATTGCATAACTTTTAATGCTTAGGGAAATAGTTTTTCCTTTGTATTATTCTTACACCCTCAACCTTTACTCTCCTTAATCATGATGTGCTTCGAACAATATTTGCAACCGTGTCATCTCTGTTGACCGGTTATTCTTTGATTGCGAGGACGCAATCCTCTTAAGGAGGGTAGATTGTAAGCCCCCTGATTTTTAGAAATTTTTTAAATTGGCTTTTTCCCAATTTTCTGGAATTTTCCGGGATTTTTCTATAATTTAAAACTAGGCTTTGATAATTAAATGATTTTTAATTGTTGTTTAATAATATTAAAATATTATGGAAATAATATTTTATGGTGTAAAATGGAAAACCGGACATGTGGTAATTTTCGGTAAATTTATTGGACTCCGGAAACCCATTTAAAAGCCTTAAAACTATTAAATAAAATAAACCAAATTAATCCAGAAATAAACCGGGTTTATTTCAAATAAACCGAGAAGAACCAAACCAAACCCAAACCGAACTGACCCGAACCAAACCGAATGGTTAGCGGGTCGGGTCGGGTCGGATCCGAGTCAACCCGACCCGGACCCGCATCCACCGAACCCTAATTCCTTATCGGGTCGGAATTACTGTTCCGACCCGGCGGCTAGGTTATTTAACCCCCTCGGGATTCGTGCCCCGCCGCCGCCGCAACTTTCTCTCCCTCTCTCCGCCGCAGTGACCTCGCCGTCGACCTCCTCGCCCCGCCTGACTCCGTCTAACCCATCCCCGCCAGCACCTCACCACTCCACCTCGCCGTCGTCTTCCCCGACACCATCTCCGGCTAACCACCCCGTCGACGACTCCAGCTCCGCCCTCATCCCCTCTCAGCCCCACCATCTTCCCAGCACAGCCTCCTCCGCCGGAACTCCTCCGCCCAGCCGACCAGCCCCCTCGCCTCACCACCTTCCCTCCTCTTTCTCCTCCACCGGCCACGAGCCCGCTCGACGAAACCCTAGACGCAGAACCCCTCGATCTCCCTCTCCGTCTGCTGCCACAGCAGCTCCACCCCGCTGCCGAGCCACCTTCACCGCAGCGCCTCAGGCGACTGCCCTCCTCCGGCGAGCAGGACCTGACCGCGCTGGATACGCCGCGGACACAGCGAGGACACGGACACAGGGTTCTCAGAACACAGTAAACCCTAAACAGTACTCGGACACAGTGAATCTCGTGTCGGACACAACTCAGGACACGGAGGATTCGGTTTTTCAGACCCTCTTCAGGTATCCGTAACTTTTGACTCGTAGCTCGGATTTCGATTCCGTAAATTTCTACACGAAGCCTGTATGACCCTCTCGGTGCCCGGACAAACCGCTCGGGGCATCGCGTCCTGTGGTGATCGCACACCGCGATCCAAAAACAGGTAAACCAACGCCCCGTTTTACCCCCGGAAACGAGTACGCCCCGCCAAACGGGACGACTTGGTCGCACGCGGTCTTTACCAAAACGTGCGCGACGTTGATACGGTCGTGTGAGATTTCGCAGAAGTCGATTCGGAGGTGCGTGCACCCCGGAATCAACGCGTATCCGCCGACGACACCCCGTATCCGTCTTTTCTGGAACACGCTGTAACTTTGTGTACACACGTCGGATCGAGACGAAACTTGCGCCATCGGACTCGTAGCAATACGCTGGTCCTGTGAGCCAAGTTTGGTTCGATTCTGAGAACGTTGACAAAATCGCGTATCGTGGGCCCCAACAGGCTCCACTTGACGGGCGATTTTGTGATCGGCTCATCGGAATCCAATTCTGGAAGTTCCGTTGGGTTCGTATCATCGTTCCTGACCTGTTGACACTAAGTTTGACAGAATTGGAGACCTTTGACCCTGACACGTTTTTCGGTGCAAAGCGGGCCCGCACGTGGACCCCGTTTTAACCCGAAACTGCCGTTTCTGCCCTTGTCTCCAAATTGGACCCAAGGACAGGCGTTTTTAGCTATTTGATATTTTCTGAATCTAATGGTGATGTTTATTTCAGCAACCGGAGTAGTACCTGCAGATCACACTGAGACCAGAGCTACAGTTGGAGCCAGGACCCCAGGCAAGTGTACCTTGCCAAACTTTGCAGTATTGTTACATAATTTCCTTGCTTCATTATATTGTTGTGCATGCTCAACCTAGGGCCGTGTGACGTACTTAGCGTCCGATTATCAGTCGGGTGCCGACACTGTACGCAGTGTTGGGTACGGTCATCTAGAGATGGATATTCGTGACACTATATATTATCGTACTTGTCTTACCAAGTACGTTGGACTCAGGACACTTGACACTACTCATGAGACAGGATCTTCCCGAGATATTCGTGGTGATTCTGTATAGGATACAGGACATGGACATTGTATTCCTAGATATTAGATGACTTGTTGCATTAGAGATGATTGTGCGTGACATGGACATGGTGCATCATGGACATGAGACGTGTGATTACATTGGGTGGGGAGAGTATTACCATATGAAAGGCTGATCATATTATATATTGACATCTGGATGTGTCTTAGTCTCTGACACAGAGCTATGGCACCAGTTCTGGCCCTTCGAGAAAATACTGCTATTGGGTTCTCCGACACTGATCCTGTAGTAGTCTCAGCCCGAGTATGGAATAATGTTCTCATTTGCATATCACTAGATGGTTATTTATTTACCCTATTGTTCATTTATTGCTGCACTGCATTTATTTTGGCTTGTATTTTCTGTACCTTGCTGTCCCCTGAGGACCTGGATCCGGACTATGTCCCCAGGTATAGCTGACGAGATCTATCCCGAGGTATACGGGACCGGAGCATTGGCATTAGCAGGAGCAGGTGCCTACATTGGAGCAGAACCAGGATCTGAGGACGAGATCGTACCAGAGGACTTCTCTTGAGTATTGGCTTGAGATACTCATTTATTCAGTTTATAGTTATTTCATTTCCAGTCTATTTCATTTATGTACCAGACTTGTACTCGGATTGTTCTCCGAGACAAATTTATTGAGACTTGTTAGTTTATTTTTATTTATATTTACTCTGGCTTTGATCTGTGATATTCTGTTGTGGATGAGATTAGATAGACTGTGACATGTAACATTGGACCTGCTTATTGTTATATTACAGCTTAAGTATGCCCTGATGGATCCATTAAATTGGGTTTGTCCATCGGTGCGTACTGCTGGCCATTGCCACGCGTCCGGTCCCTCGGTCTTTTGGGACTGGGGCGTGACAATTCTCGCCCCACCAAGCGATCCTAGACTCGTTCAACCGATATCCAACCAAATATCCATAACCATTCTTCCAACATATTCAACAAAGAGATCCAAATCTCGACCTCAATATATAGCCCAAGGCACCAAAATATCAAGTGTTTCATAGGCACGATGCCTCTTCTCAACACAGAGTCCAAATTGGTGCAACACCCATGCTCAAAGCAAATCCCATGGCACAATGCCGTTTCAGTGGCACAATGCCCCATTCGTGGCACGATACCCCATCAAACGACACAACACCCTCGCCGATGCAGTTGTTCGATTTCGAACCACAACTGCTCGCTTTGTAAGACAAAGCGACCAAGTGATACTCGCGTACGGATGCACGCTCGCTCGCCCGAATTTCCGATATTCCCATTGCCTCAAATGTATCATTCCAACCATCCAAGTAAAACCCCAAGTATCCAACCAACTGCCTCAAATGTATAATCCAACTATCGCCTCAACTATCCAACACGTAAATCATTTCAAGCCACAATCCTACCAAGCCAACGACGTACACTCTATGCACGCCTCAGTGTAGTGATTCTCAATATTTCAGCCCAAGTGTTCAAGCCTTTTACGTGTTTTCTATATTATTAGGCATGAAGGAGTAGAGGAGAAGGGAAAGAGCCCACTCACAATGATTGATCCCGTTAGACATCCTGTCCTGCCGATACGGCCAATCCCTTGAACCCGTGGTCCGATACAAGCGCGATCTACTCAACTGGTATGACCGTGCGAGCAGGTCGTGCTCTCCAAATCATCCGACCGATCGGATTAAGGAAGATGGTATTATCGCTTCCATCCAGCTATTCAGTACTTGTTCTGAACGAACCCCTGATTTCTATCGAACCCGCTAGCCATCTGCACATTAAAACCAACTCGATTAATCCTTCTTCCCAAAATTCAACATTTTAAATGTAACCAGCATTTGATTCATTCAATCCGACTCAGCGTAACGCTCCGAGCGGTTGCGGGGCGTTACAACATGGATATGACATGCTTAGAGCATGGGGTGGGAAGAACAATAAGTAAAGCATTTGGGCTCCTATACACTTTTCTCCTGTACGTCCGGATTCTCCACCGGAGAAACGGGTGATGATGACCACTACATATTACTGGCGGCCTATGTCATTCAAAAGATGACATGCTTTGAGGTCTCTGATTCTCCTAGAGAATCATGCCAATCCCATTTACTGGCCAGATAGCCCACTTGTTGGAAAGTTATTCTCAAACTGCATTCACATAGACGGTTAGGCGACCCAGTAGATATTTTTATTTCAGTACTTATTGGCATGTTTATATGTATCTTGTTACGTCCCTCTGAGGACCTGGTCCCTTTCTAGATATGGACGAGCAGGAGTACCCACAGGAGTACGGACCTGGACCTGACTCTATATACCAGACTGAGGAGGTCTTACCCTCAGAATAGCTATGACGTATTCCCTCTATTTTAAGATTTTGTTCTACTTCAGTATAGTCGTGTTGTAGTGGATTTGTTTTCACCCGACTATCAGACTTGATACTTATCTTGGATATCCAGTTATTATTCAGCTATTTACTTTTACTTATTATTGTGCTGTGGATGAGATATAGATTTGTGTATGACTTGTTGTGACAGTATATTACCACTGGTGGATTGGATATTCATGTACAGCGTACGTGTGTATATGTTTTCATATATTGGAGTTTGTATACATACGGCTGGACGTGTTACGTATTCCTAGTCCTACGTATTTTGGGACTGGGGCGTGACAAGTGGTCATATACATACGGCTGGCATACTTACGTGTTCCTAATCCTACATATTTTGGGACTAGGGCATGACATGTTTTTATGGTGGCCCATGCAGGTCGAGAGCATATTGTCTCGATTATGTTACTATACCGAGCAAGCTTGCGCATAGGCTTAGAATATAGGATCTCATCCACTTATTTAATCACCGCCCTTGGTTTCATTTCATATTCTTATTTGGTTGTTCGCATTGCATCTTGCTTGATTCTTTCATAATGTTAATCTTATATTTTCTTTCGTGCTTGATAGGGGTTAGGAAGATGATTTGTACTAGGTATATACACTCTATTATTCAATAACACTATTAGTTAAATTCTTGTAAGTTGGGTAGTATGCCTCATAACCTAGTATCACATAGTCCTTTTGAACCATTAATAAAGTGTAATTGAATGACACCAACTATAGGCTTGCATAAGAAGTTAGTGTTTATCTAGACTATAGAACTTAGAGGCCCATACATCCATTTGGTCAACCAGAGACTTAGATAAGAAGTTAGTATAGCAACTGTAGAGGTACAACACCGGCCTTCTTGGTGAACTTAAATTATTCTGTACCTTCCTCCATCATAATCAAGCGTACTTATATTTTTTTGTACTACCTCGACTTATGCTGCTATTATAGCCTAGTTTTGCAAGCTTATTCTTTTATTGAGCTTGTTCATGACATATGTATTATCGGGGGCCCACACTAATACATTGTCTAAATCAGAATCGGTGTATTATGGTCTGATCAACCGTAGTGCACTTGGTTCGCTCTTTGTATCACTACTCTATGTAGATTGAGATATAGTTGACTCAACTTTTAGACAAATATACTTGCCCTCTAGACTGGTCAGAGCATATCATGTCAGGTACCTAACTGTTCTGATATGAACATGCGTATAGGAATTTACCAAAATAAGATTTCAATCCACAACTGCCTTGGCAACTCCCTTTCAAAATTTTCTTATCCCTTTGAATCTCGTACTTGTATTCTATCATCTCCTCCTTGAAATTCTTTATTATTGATTTTCGTCTTCCCCTATTTCGGAAAGGCGAACGTTCCTGCTTAGTATAAGTTGATACACGGATAGCACTACTAGAAAAAGCGGGAATAGCGACGTATTTTAGCGACGTCAAAAGAAACGTCGCTAATAATACATAAATTAGCGACTCATTATAAACACGTCGCTAGACGTCGCTAAATGGCGACATTTAGCGACGTTTAGCGACTTTTAATACGATTTTAAAAGATAAGTCACTATAAGTTCAATTAAGGTCGCTAAACGTCGCTAATATGTCTAATTTAGCGACGTTTAGCGACGTATATAGCGACATTTAAACTCAAAATATTTAGCAACGTGTTTAGCGACGTCCTTTATGTCGCAAATATTTAATTTAGCGACATTTTTTATTGGACGTCGCTAAACGTCGCTAAAATTTGGTTAATTAGGGGTCGGTTTTATTTTTTCCCGTCAGTTGAAATTTCGATTCGAAAACATATTTCCCCCCCCCTCCCCAGCTCCGTTGACCGCGACTACTCCGGCAAGGTATACTCTCTCTCTCTCTCTCTCTCTCTCTCTCTCTCTCACAGGACACATGTGACATTGACACAAACACGACACACACACTGACACTGACACAGACACAGACACGGCACACACACACACTGACACAGACACTGATCTGGACCTAGGGTTAGGGTTAGGGTTAGGTTTTTTGACATGGGGTTAGGGTTAGGGTTAGGGTTAGGTTTTTTGACATGGGGTTAGGGTTAGGGTTAGGGTTAGGGTTAGGTTTTTTGACAATGTTCATGCATGTGCGATCATGTAGAGATCAGATTTTAATTTCTTCTTTCAAGTATAAAATAAATAAATAATATGGATCGATGAATAAGAAAGAAAGAACATAAGTGTATTTATTTGCACTTTTGCAATATATATATATATATATATATATATATATATATATATATATATATATATATATATATATATATATATATATATATATATATATATATATACATACATACATACTAATTGTTTGATTTTGTGGTTACTATTCATTGGTCCAATGGAGGAGGGGAAAAAATGATGGCTATTATTGAATCCATGTTCATATGTCATGACTACGTACATTGGGTGAACAAATTAGAACTAATTCCTGAATATTCGTACAACAACTGATCATGTGATCAAATTAATTAGAACGCCAATTATTCGACCAGGAAGTGTATGATCTAAGCAACCGTCCTTAATTGTGCCCCAAGAATTTTGAGCTCTAGCTACTTCCTCGTTCCACTCCCAATATATATAGGGGTTAATTGCCGAAAGTAAAGTACTGCGGAGTTATGTATCTCAGTTCCTCACCCTACTGCCAGTTTCAAGAAGTGCCTAATGGTCTAAATAATATGACTATAACAGTTGAATTAGCTAAACGAAACTTACAAATCAGCTTAAATAAATAAAGGATTAATTTCAACACTTACTGAAATCACTAGCTAGCAGTATGAAGAGCCTCTAATGGAGCAAAGATATCATCGCAGCATGCATCATTAAGGACATGCATCTCAAGAAACTTATTGGCTTCGGCTGGAGCCTACTACACTAAAATCCGGACACTGACACAGAAGTGGGTTAAGGTATAGTAGTAAAGTGGTATTAAGATATTATTTGGGTAATGTTATATATATATATATATATATATATATATATATATATATATATATATATACTGCTTTTCCAATAACGGACACTGACACAGACACAGAAGTTAATTTTGCATGTAATGATTTATATGATACATACTGTCAATTTTGCAGAAGTATCTAGAAATAGATATGAATTACTATCTGCGTCATCGTTCGTGGATGTACAACCGTCATCCTGATGACATGTGCGGTGTGCGGGATGAATTCATTGAGGGTGTACAGCAGTTCCTGCAGTTCGCCAAGGCGTTCCCTCAGTACATGGACGGTACCAAAATTAAGTGTCCATGTGTGAGATGTCGCAACAGGAAATATCATCCAGAAGTGGAAGTTACATATCATTTATACTCGAAGGGCTTTACGCCGAATTACTATCAGTGGACCGCGCACGGAGAACTTGTATCTCTAGCATCAGAGTCGGAGCCCTATGTGGAGCCGTATATGGATGTCCAAGACCACGATGCTTACGACGACGGGTTGGTGAACATGGTTTATGATGCGGCGGGGCCTAGTTTCAATCCTGACAATTATGATGCGGCGGGGCCTAGTTTCAATCCTGACAATTATGATACGGCAGGACCTAGTTTCAATCCAGACAATTATGATGCAGCTGAGGAGGCACCGAATGCCGATGCTGCAAAGTTTATGGAGTTGCTTGAGAATGCAAGGACTCCACTATATCCTGGTTGTGAGGACCATTCACCGTTGGAGGTGGTTACAATATTATTGAGCATCAAGTCCGATTTTAACATGTCGCAAGAATGCTATAATCGACTGCTCGATTTGATTATAGAGATCTTGCCCGAGGGTGCAAAGTTGCCTAAAGACTTCTATCGATCTAAGAGGATGGTGAGATCGCTTTGGATGGGATACGAGAAAATCGATGCATGTCGCAATGGGTGCATGTTGTACTACAAAGACGACAAGGATGAAGATGCGTGTAGATTCTGTGGTGCTGATCGCTACAAGGCCACTGTTAGAGGAAAGTCTGTCGGTGCAAGGAAGCCTACCGATTCGATGCACTACTTGCCTTTGACGCCGCGGTTGCAGCGGTTGTTTATGGTTAAGGAGACTGCAGAAAACATGAGTTGGCACAGACAAAAACAGATCGAAGGAGTATTGGATCATCCATCCGATGGAGAAGCATGGAAGCACTTTGATCGAGAGTATCCACATTTTGCCGAGGAAGCGCGTAATGTCAGATTGGGGCTCTACTCTGACGGTTTTACCCCATTCGGACTTTCGGGCTCCCAGTATTCGTGTTGGCCTGTGATCGTCACTCCGTACAATCTACCGCCTTGGATGTGCATGAAGACTCCGTATATGTTCCTAACCGTTATTATCCCGGGTCCGAACAATCCGAAGAGAAACATCGATGTGTACTTACAGCCTTTGATAGATGAGTTGAATCAGCTGTGGGAAGTAGGTGCCAACACGTACGATGTTTCTAGAAAGCAGAATTTTCAGATGAGGGCAGCACTTATGTGGACCATCAACGACTTTCCGGCCTATGGAATGTTATCGGGATGGAGCATCCATGGTCGTCTCTCATGTCCGTATTGCATGGACCGTTCTCAGGCTTTCCGTTTGAAACACGGAGGCAAACCGTGCTTCTTCGATTGTCATCGACAATTTTTGCCGAAGGATCATCCGTACCGGAGGAATCGGAATGCTTTTCGTGCGGGAGTTGTGGAGAAGGCCAATCCACCTCCAAGGTGGCCCGGATGCACGATATGGGAAGAGGTAAAATATTTACCAAGTGCTATCGAAGAGCCTGCTAAGGGATACAAGTGTGACGGATTTGGTCACACCCATAACTGGACGAAGAGGAGTATATTCTGGGATCTGCCATATTGGAGCACCAATCTGATCAGACATAACCTTGATGTCATGCATATCGAGAAGAATGTGTTTGATAACATAATTAATACTGTAATGGATGTAAAAGGGAAGACGAAAGATAATCCGAAGGCCAGGTTGGACTTAGAAGACATATGTAGACGTCCTGCATTGTATCTGATAGAGGAGGGGAATGGAAAGTTAAAGCAACCTAAGTCAGTTTTCTCACTGGATAAAGAGGATAAAGGTAGACTTTGTAGGTGGATTCAGGGTCTAAAGTTTCCAGACGGGTACGTGTCAAACTTGAGAAGATGCGTCGACCTCAAGGAGAACAAACTAGTAGGTATGAAGAGCCACGATTGTCATGTATTCATGGAGAGGTTAATTCCGATTGCATTTCGGGAATTCTTACCGCAGGTCGTTTGGGACCCATTGACAGAGCTGAGCATATTCTTCAGAGATCTTTGTTGTACTAATTTGCTCGTCGATCATCTAGAAAAGCAAGAGAGGGACATTGCGGTAACACTATGTAAGCTCGAGAAGGTGTTTCCTCCAGGATTCTTCGACTCTATGGAGCATTTGCCAATTCATCTTTCCTATGAGGCACGTGTTGGTGGTCCTGTCGGTTATCGGTGGATGTACCCCTTCGAGCGTCATCTGAATCACCTAAAGAGAAAGGTGAAAAATAAGGCACGGGTTGAAGGATCTATTTGTGAAGCTTATGTTCTCGAGGAGATTACAAACTTTTGCTCGACGTATTTCAAACCGCATGTTGCTACTAATAGGAATAAAGCTCCCAGAAACGACGACGCATATAAGGAATCTAATGATGCAATACTCAAAGTATTCAATGCATCCGGAAAGCCTTCGGGAAAAATGAAGAAGAGATATTTGAATGACGATGAGCTAAGGGCTGCTCAATTGTATATATTACTCAATTGCGACGAGGATGAAGTGGAGAAGCTAGAGGGGTAAGTAATTAATACGTCCACGTTTACATCATCTCAATGTAATAGTATAAGATACTATTATGCTACTAATTAGCAGTTGCATCATTGTTTTTCAGCACATATAATGATGAGTTAAGGTCGGTTAGACCCTACATAACAGACGAAGAAGTAGAACAAGAAATGAGATGCCATTTTCCTTCTTGGTTGAGCGCATATGTAAGATACTTGGTAATTACTTTTTATTTCTGCACTTGTAAAACAAATAACTTACCATCGCTACTTTGGTATTTAGGTCGATCGTCTAATATCATCCGAGACTGAATCTATTAGGACTCTAGCCAAGGGACCAATTACTGCCGTAAAAATATGGCCAAGTTTCTGTGTGAATGGGTTCAGGTTCAAGTCAACAAATGCTCCTATCAGAGACAGCTTTCTGGATCTTGATTCCACGAAAAACAGTGGTTTGTGTATCAAATCTACAAACTACAAAGACGTCAATCCGGGCAATGATTTTTTTGGCATCTTACGAGAGATTGTAGAGTTGACATATAATTATGGCCCAGAACCTGCTAATATCGTGCTATTCAGGTGTGAATGGTTCGATCCGATTCAAGATCAAGGTTGGAAAATTGACAAGCATGGCCTTGTGGATATAAACTACAAGCGTAGATATCAAGGCTACGAACCATTTGTCCTATCAAGTCAGGCTCAGCTCGTATACTTCACAACTTATCCTAGACGGGGGACAGCGAGGTCGGATTGGTGGGCAGTATGCAAGACTAAAGCTAGAAATACCTTTGACATTGACAAAATAGCTTATCAGGAGGACGATCTACCTCTTGTAACAAATATTGTAGATGTAGACTCAACGGAAGTTACTTATTACACGAGTAATAATGTAGAAGATGTAGAATTATCCGAAGAGGACGAAGTAGATGAAAGTGAAGACGAGGAAGAGGAAGAGCAGGACGAGGAAGGCGAACAAGATGAATTTTCTGAAGATGATTGAAAATATAAAATATTCCATGTAGAATGTAACTATATTTGGACTGTAAAATGCTTTGAGATATGTATCACATTTTGACATTAACGAATATATATATTATATTTTGACTGTATAATGCTTTGAGATATGTATCACATTTTGACATTAACGAATATATGTATTATATTTTGACTGTATAATGCTTTGAGATATGTATCACATTTTGACTGTAGAATGTAGTATATATTTGTGTTTCTCTATATTCATCATATGTTGTTATCAGATATGACAGGACGACACGGAGGATTCGGCAGGTCCCGAGGTAGACAGAGTGCCACTCCGGTACTGCCTACTGTTGGTTCCGGATCATCGTCGCCCAGTACTCCAGTATATCGAGCAGCCACATCTCCGACTGCGACGACGTTGCGTGGCATCACTCCTGGGACGAGTAGTTCCAGGCGTGATAGTACTCGTGATAGTACTCCCTCGTCCAGCGTTCCTCCTGCTGACGGAACCATGGAGACTGATGAGCATGTAGAGAAGGTCGTGCCGACGTTGTCCCAGCATCAGCAAGATCCTCCATGCGCACCACCGGAGGAGACGAGGACAGAGATTTGGGCCGACGGTACAAAGTAAGTCAATTAGATGGTTTAGTATATATTTGTGTTTCTCTTTATTCATCGTATATTGACTTTTTCAGTAATCTAAATTATTATTTCTGTATAGATATCGTCCATCGTCGGTTCAGAGACGCCTGGGCCAATTTCTGAGGAACAACTACGGTGGCCCTTGGATCAACTACTCTGAGGCTCCGGAGGAGAGGAAGGCGTTCTGGTTTGCGCACTTCCAGGTAAAAGTATATTAAATAAATCCTCTAATTTATGCATATCCGTGATGCTAACTTAATGAATTATTTATTGTAGCAAACGTATTTTTATCCTCTGTACCGGGCCGAGTTGATCGAGCGGCTCTTTCCTACCGTTGCCGCCAAGCTTATCCGAGATGCTCTGGATGACCAGAAGGCTCATGATCGTGCTGGAAAACCGATCCAAGGTTGGATCACGCCTGAGCAGTGGACTGCGATGAGGGCTAGATTCGACGATCCGAGCTACAAGAAAAGGTCTAAGAAGGCCAAGGCGGCTAGGCAGAATGCTGCCAAGTGGTGTGGTGGCTCGATTCCGATGACGGAACATTTCCGTCGTTTGGTATGTTTTTTCTTTTAAAATATATTATTTTAATATAAGTACCATAAAATGGTACTTGGAAAAAATATTTAAGTTTAGTAATAAAAAATATATTTTTAACAGGTACAGAGGGGTGAGGATGCAAACATGGTGACCGTCTTCTTGGCCACCTATCGCAAGGACGGAAATCTCATTGATGAGAGGGCCTCACAGACCTATGTAAGTATTACTTTACTTTATGTTTATTTTAATATAACTTAGGCAATTATTGAGTTTCCAAACCTTTTCTAGGCCGAGTATCTTAGGCTTCGTGAGCGGGCGACTGCTAGTGCACCTACACCTGGAGAGGCTGGTGCTTCGTCGCAGCCCGGTCCATCTCCGTCGGCGGACGACCTGTGGGTGACCGCAGCTGGTGGTCTCCAGAGGGGTACGTACTACGGTACGGGCTCCTATGGCGCCCTGGTTGCGACGCAGTCATCTAGGGCCTCCCCGACAGCTGTGCATTCCACACACCCCTCGCAGTCGCAGCCCTCGCAGTCGTCGGCCAGAGTCCAGGAGGCCGTCCAGGAGGCCGTTGACCGTCAGATTGCGTCTCTCCGTGACGACTTGCTGCGAAGTATGGAGGACCAGTCCCGGTCCCAGCCGCAGGCGGACGATCCGATGCTTATCGCACGATTGGATATGCTCGACCGCAGCATGACGGAGCTACGAGAATTGACAAATGATATTAGAGCCTCCAATGATCGCAACATCATGGAGCTGCAGGCGTCACAGCTATCGATGGGCGAGAAGCTGACGAGGATGCATGCGTCACAGCTATCGATGGGCGAGAACCTGACGAGGATGCAGGATTCAATGGGTGATAGCAGTACGAGGCTGTTATCTACCCTGGATTCTTACAACCAGCGACTCGCAGACTTGGAGCGGGCACGGCCGCCACCGACGTCACTGCCTTCTCCATCGACATCGGTGTCGATTCCACGGGACGAGTATGAGGAGTTGTTATCCTTGAAGCGCGCCGCTGGTCAGCCTCCTGCAGATCCGTAGTAGTCTAGTTATTTTTATTATTATTTATGAATTATTGGTACTTCAACAATAGACATGATGTATGATGCTTCTTGTGGTCTTGAATTTTTTAGTTAATTTAATTGGATTATATAGTTATCCACATTTAATTGGATTGATACTTCTTGTGGTTTTTAATTTAATTGGATTATATAGTTAACTAGATTGAATCATGTTGGTGTGTATGATGAAGATGCTGTAAAACTGCAGGGAATCACCAATGTTTGATTCTGGAATTTTTTTTTTTTTTTTTAAATTAGCGACATTATTAGCGACGTGTAGCGACGCTTAGCGACGTTAATTTACGTCGCTAATTACGTCGCTAATCAGCGACTCTGTAAAACGTCGCTAAGTTCGTCGCTAATGACGTCGCTAAAGTCGTCGCTAAGCGTCGCCAATTGCTGACATGGCAAGTATAGCCAGGTCATTAAAGACGTCGGTGTAACGTCGCGATTGACGTCGCTAATCAGCGACGTTTAGCGACTTTAATAAACGTCGCTTTTTAGTGACTTGGCGTCGCAAAACGTCGCTAAATTTAGCGACACATTAAAGTCGCTAAAAAACGTCGGCATAGCGACGTTTAGCGACGTTTTTTGTTTTAGCGACTTGGTGTTTTCCGACTGCTTCAGAACGTCGCTAATTACGTCGCTAAACCTAATTAGCGACGATTTATTGTTATTTAGCGATGTTTTTAGACGTCGCTAATTTGACTTTTTCTGGTAGTGTAGTACCAGATATACCCCATAGGCCAAGCACTCATTATGACAAATATAGGAGAGCAGACACAGGAAGCCGTAGATACAGGTACGACCTTTTAGTTATATTTGTCATTGCATACTCATAACCCTATTATGACACAAGATCTTAGATGTACAAATAGACGTAGAATTATATATAAGGTAGTTTAGCAGTTATGAGGATATATTGATATTCTACCCAGATGGCATACACGCAATGCTAATAGATGACGCGAGTAGCAGTAGTAGTATTCTCCTCATATCACCATCTCGCCCCTTGGGGTAGCCCATCTTCTCTTTCATCTCCATTCCTTATCTCGTGCTTAAATCTTCCTATCATAGTTGCGTCCTTCGTGCCATCATAGGTTGTTGATTTACTTCAACCTCACCCTTATTTTGTTAGTTAAAAACATAAATGGTTTAGTAAATGATTAACAACTAAAGAATGAGTTAATAATAATAACCCTTATGTATATGCACTATAGCAATATATGTATTCTTTTCTTAAATTAACCCTTAAGTAGCATCATTTAGCCCAATAGGAATCTGTTAGATTGTTGAATTAGTTCATACTTCCAATAGTTTTAAAGTTAGTAAAGACCGTAATTGTTACCCTAAAACCTAGACCAAACCTAGGAAAGAGTTGAAGGCACTTGTTACGAACTGACAACTATGACAATTCACTGGTGAAGTAGCGACAACTGCAGCTAGACCGTTGTAGTAGAGTAGTTGAAGTATTTGCAGACATATTGGTCATGTGGCATGGCAGTATTAGACTACGATACTTGACGGTTACGGAAAAAATCATAGTTATAAGATTCCAGACAGGTATCCCAAGATTCTCGACCCAATAAATAAATTCGTCTTACAACCTAGACAATAGCCTCAAGAGACTTTGACTACTAGTAGAATTCTTTTAGTGTATGGACAATAAATGAGGAAGTGTTAGAATGGCAGACCATGACTTTAGGAAGCACTGCTAGATAGCAATGTAGTAGCTATAGTGATTATTATGAATATGGGTTAGTGTCAATTTTGAGGACGAATTTTTTGTAAGTTTGGTAGATTGTAAACCCCCTCACCTAAAATATATATTTTGTGTAAATTTTATATTATTATATTTATTATAGATTATTTTAAATATTAAAATTTTTCAGAGTATTCTCTTAGTTAATTAGAAAATATTTTTTTATATATTTACTTATATAAATATTTATTTAGAATCATTTTTAGGCTATTTTAGATTTTTGAAGATTTTTCTAGAATTTTTGGGTAATTAAAACATAGAAAACCTAAATTTTTAGGACTTTTATGATTTACTATGAGACCATACTTGCATATTATTCCTACCAAATATTTATTTTAGGTTAAAATATTTAATTATATTTTTCTGTAATTTATTTAGAATTTTAAGAATTTTATTTATATTTTTAAAATTATTTAGGATTTATTTGGATATATTTAGTCTTAATATTAGATATATGCTAATTTAGTGTTAATAGATATTAATAAGATTATATATAAATTATTTGTATTATCTTTAATTCTATTTAAGATTATAAATTATTGAGATAAACTCAAACTCTATTTTAAATTAATTCAAATTATGAGCCTACTAGGAAAGCAACTTCATGCATATCTTATCCTTATTTGAAATTCATTATAATCCTATCCAAATTAGCCAATCCTAGTCGTATTCAATTAAGTAGTCTCCACAATTATAAATACCTATTAGACTTATGGAATAAACTCTTCTTTCATATTTTTCTTTCCCAAACTCCTCTCTTTTTCGCCCAAAAACAGTTAAAATTCGTCATAAATTCAGCCTCATTTTCTAGTAGTTATGACGACTTAAAAAGACGATATCTCCTATCTCCGGACTCCAAACGCGCTCCAGTTTTTTTGTTAGAACAATATCAAGGTTAGTTTTCTGAATATATAAATTATTTTAATAATTTATGAACCTATTTTTTTAGAAAATTCTAAAAGTGCCAGTTGTCCGAAATTAGACGCGTTTTCGTATTTTTGAAATTTTGGGAGATCCCAAATTCGAAATTACGAACCGTTTGAAGTTTCGAAAATTTAACATAATGAACTTACATAAAATAATATTTCCAGAATTTAACATGTAAGTTTAATCTACTGTAAAATTCGTGCAACGTAGACGTAAATAGGAAATCACCGAAAACTGTCATTTATTCGTCCTTGTGGCCATAACTCTTTACCGACTTGTGATTTTATAAAATCGTCGATTACAACTTTGATGTAGCGCTAAAATCTATAGGATTTTACATACAAATCAAGGATTTGAGTTGGTTGACTTTTTGGTCAACGGATTGTCTCTATTTGCGTGCCATGGATCACAAATCCGTAAAGTTGACTTTCTTTGGATCAAAATTAGGGTTTAACAATAAAATCAGATTATAATAAAATTAAAATACTATTTTAGATTATTTTATACAGAATTAAAATAGATTAAAATGGAGGAACCTATTCACCCACTTTTGTAACCTAACTTGTTTAATTTATGTGACGGGTAGATCGGACGATGCCTTGAGTTGGGACTTCATTCTTTTTCAGACTAGGCAAGATACCTTGCAAAATTGTTTACAGTACTTTATATGCTTATTATATTTCTGTATATTTATTGCATTTCTGTATATTTATTGCATGTGTAGTTTCTTTCAGTCATTACTATATATTAGATATGTTGACACACACATGACACTTTGTATCATGAGAGGACAATCAATAGGCATATGGGCTTTAACCACTCTGGTGAATAGTAGTAACTAGCATGCACTATGGTAGTCGTGTCCGATGGTCGCTACCCCCGCGGTATGTCGATTGATGGTGTCACGAGGGTCGCTACCCCCGCGGTATGTCGGCTGATGATATTCTAGACGGGTGTGTGAGTTGTGAGGCTTAGATCGAGTAGCCTACCCTTGTCCATACGTCAAAAAGTTGTCCTCATTTACATTCATATAGATTATCTTATACATCGTACTTATATATTTTTCGTCTATATTGCATGTTTACTGTATTCAAATTGGCATGCTTCTATGTATCTTGTTACGTCCCTCTGAGGACCTGGTCCCTTTCCAGGTATAGATGTTCATGACTATTCGCAGGAGCACGGATCAGGACTTACTACTTATCTCTTCCGAGGAGGTCTTACCTTCTGAGCATCAGTGATTATCTCTAGCGAGGGATCACTTCGCTGATACACTTCTATCATCACCTTATTTTGTATTGGAGATTTTATATCCCTCTCTCATTTTAGTATTGGCATAGTTATTAGTAGTGAATTTGTCTCCACCCGACTATCATTTATGGATTATTCAGACTCATTATTCTAGTTTAGTTATTTCCTTTTATGACTTGTCGTATGAATAAGATTTTGTATATCGGTGACTTGTGACAATATTTATACCACATGTGAGTTTATATTCATATTACAGCGTACGTGTGTATTATGGTATCCATATATTGGAGTAGTCATATACATACGGCTGGCATGCTTACGTGTTCCTAGTCCTACGTATTTTGGGACTGGGACATGACACCAAACCAAACCAAATTAAACCCAACAGAACCAACCCAACCCTATTGGATCGGATCCAACCCGACCCACAACTCGACCCAAACCCGACCTGTTAACCCTAATCTACAGTAATTGAAGGAATTTAAATCCCTCGACCGTTACTCTTCGTCGCCGGCCATTCACCTCCCCGCCACCGCGACCCCGCCGCCGGCCGACCCCTTGGTTCGACTCCCCAACCTCCGGCGACCTCTTCGGTCCACCTCCCCGTAACCGCCGCCAGCCAACTCTTATATAAACCCCACCACCATCACAACCACTGCCATCACCGGTCACCCTCTTCGACTCCGTCGACCTACCGCCGCTATCTCTACCACCTTCGCCGCTGCATCCCCGATAAGCATGACCAGCCGTAGCTACCCGCACCACCACCATGACCCATGACCACCACCACAGCAACAGCAGCAGCCGCTAACGATGACCGTGCACCGCCGCCACCGACCACGCACAACACACCGCGACCGACCCCTGTTCCGGTAAGTTTTTCTTCTTCTGCGCTGTGTCAATTTTCGAACGACCTATTGCGTTATGATCACTGTATGACCCTCTCGAATCCTGTACAATTAGTTCAGGGTATCGTGTTCTGTGTCGGTCGTAAACCGCGAAGCATAAACAGGAAAAATAACCCAATTTCTGGTTCTGGAAACTGTCTCGAAGCCCCATGTTCATGGCCATTTTTTCCCAACCTAATTAATATTTATAAAATTCACTTGAACAGTAAATTAGACAACATAACCAAGTTTTAAATCCATTAATTAGTTTAAATTAATTAATTATATGTTGTATTTTATTCGTGGTTGAAGTTGACCAAAAACTTGGATTTTAAAACGCAAAAATTTTCGAAACTGGGTGCGTCCCGCTAAACGAGAAGACTTCGTCGTGTGCAAATTATATCGAAAGGTGTGTATCGTCAATGCGGACATGTGAAATTTCACGAAAGTTGATTTGGATGCACGTGCACACCAGAATCAATACGTATCCGTCGAAAAGTCCCGTATCGGACCTGTTCTGACACTCATCATAATTGTGTGTGTTCTTGTCGTTTCGCAACGAAACTTATGCCATCGGATTCGTAGCATTACGCTGGTCCTGTGACCCAAATTTGGTTCGATTTTGAGAACATTGACGAAACCCTGTTTCGTGGGCCCCACGGCCCTACTTGACGGGCGATTTTATGATCGGCTCATCGGAATCCAGTTCTGGACATTCCATTGGGTTCGTATCATCGTTCTGGACTTGTAGACACTAAGTTTGACGAATTTGGAGAACTTTGTCTATGGTACATTTTTGGTGCGAAGTGAGCCATATATGGACTCCGCTTTGATCAGAAACTGTCAATTCTGTCCATGTGTCCAAATTGGACTTATGGGTAGTCAATCCTAGCTATTTCATATATTCTGAGAGTGATGGTAATATTTATTTCAGCATCCAGAGGCATACATGAAGATTTTGCTGTTACCGGAGCAATTGAAGGAGTTCAAACCCCAAGCAAGTGTACCTTGCCAAAACTTGCAGTAATTACTTTAATGTTATTTTCTTGATTTATTTTGTGATGTACATGCTCAACCTAGGACCGTGAGATGTTGCTTAACATTCGAATAGTATTCGGGTGTCGACGCCGTACGCGGAGTCGTGTAACGTAACTTAGAGAGTTGATAACACGATCCTATATTTTCGTGCTTGCTTTATCATGTACGTCATACCATAGGAAACTTGACACTATTCATGAGACATAATATTTCCTGATTTATTCATGGTGATTATATAGGCTTACATGATTCATGACATAAGACTTTCATATACATAGATATCATTATGACTCGATATAATAGTTAGAGGTCATGATCTTGCGTGTTATGGACATGAGACGTGATGTTACATTGGGTGGGGAGAGTCTTACCATACTAAAGGCTGATTATGTTATATATATATATATATATATATATATATATATATATATATATATATATATATATATATATATATATATATATACATTACATTACTGGGAGTGCCTTAGTCTCTGACTAGAGCTTTGTCACACGTACTAGCCCTTCGAGATATTACATACTGCTACCGGCTTCCTGACACAGAGCTTGTAGTGATCTCAGCCTGAGTACTAGTGATGCTCTCATTTGCATATCACATAGCTGGATACATAGCTTGTCCTGTTGATATTTATTTTTATATACTATATTTTATTTGGTTTGAGTTATTCTTGTACCTTGCTATGTCTTCTGAGGACCTGGATCCGAATTATATTCTCAAGTATACAAAGGAGATCTACCCCGAGGTATACGGGACAAGAAAATTAGTATCTTTATGATAAGAAAAAAAATATAAGGATCAAGCAAAAAAAAAAGGAACTTTTGTGTGTTTGATGTGGATCTGGTTTCTACTATTTCATTAGGCACAAATCACTTCTAATTGTTAATGACTAGAAATTCCGTACTCTATGATTATTTGCCCATGTCTTCGTCATCTTTTAATAAATCAGTTTTTAAATAATCTTTTTAAGTTATATGCTTACCGCAATACTTTTTTAAAGGACATATACACATACAAAAGAACAAATCATTCACTTTTAATGGTAACACTTCAGGTTCATGTTCTATCGAAAATATTCGTATCGGTTAAATAACCATTCTTTTTCCTCTTATTTTGTCACAAAGTACAACTTTGTTATGCTATATGGGCTACGCTATAACTATAACCAAATGCCTACAACCTTCTTACAACCGACCACGTGGCGCTGACGTGATGGTCACGTTGCGGTCGTTTATTGGAAGAGAAGAGAGAGGTGGAATTCGATAGCCGACAGAAATGTCACATGATGACCATCAATTGGAAAAAAAAAAGGTAGGGCCGATGTGAATCCACATAGCAAGGGAATAAAGGATTGTTAGAAGGTTGTAAGCATTTGGTAGTAAACTTAGCATTATTAATGTTACATAGATTATATCACTAACAATTAAGAAGAAAAGGACACCACATGCCATAAAAGGCTCCATCACATGCCACCAAGCTTCTGTTTATAAAATATTTGGAGATGATGTATCCAACTTTGCTCGTAGGATTCAAATTCAAGCAACCAGCATCTTATATTAGCCACTTGAGTTAAAAATATTTACTTGTAAATAATTAATAGTAGTTAAATATTTAGTTATTTTTTTAAGAAAAAAATTAGTGTAGTATTTATAAATTGCTTAGATGGCTCAATTTTTAGTCGTTTTCGAACCTCATTATAGGAGTATATATATATATATAGCCAATAGATCTGATTATCCAGAAAAATGAGTTGGTTCATATGCTAAGAATACAGAACCCAATGAAACTATGTTTGGATTTGGGTACGAACATTGGCAGAACCAATGAGCTGAGATGCACTCTGACCTAACTTTTATTTTCCATATGTGTCGGCCTGTCGAACTCGATTGGCCCTTGTGGTTACAGGAAAGAGACATAAGATCATGTCCGGGTGACGAAAATCAGTGGATCGAACCACGGGGACGTATTAATCCTTCTATTTATAAATGTTGGAAGTTAGAAAATAGTTAACCTAAAATACATGCAATACAACGTACATAAAATTTCGAGTGTTACATCAGACATCTAAAAAAAATATGCGTCCGCCCATATATATAGCTTATTCCAGTCTATTCTATTGTAGCTCGAATTTTTTTATTACGTCACTGTGTATCAAAAATAAAACTGGAAAAAAATATCTTAGGTTGCGTTTGTGTTTTACATGAATCCTATCCAAATTTGACTCGTTGACGGCCCTATTAGCATTCGAAAATGCTAATACGGGATAATTATGCTGTGTACCGAACTCAACTGACTCTTGTGGTTAGTGAAAAGAGGTATAACTTTTCTGGCTAGACGGAGGTCTCGGACTCAAACCGCAGAGGAGGTGTAGGGACAGTGAACCAAAATGACATTCAACTCAGCGTGCGTCAAGTCCCGTACGTATCGCCGGACATTAAAAAAAAAAAAAAAACTTTGCTGTGTTGACCAGTTACTGTAAGCTAATTTCCAAAGTAGCTACTATGGGCCCAATTTTGTATCTGTGAGATAAACTGGAAGGAGCCCATTATGGCTAAATAATGAAGTGGGACAAAATATGAAAGGATTTTTGGATATAACTAACTTAAATCTAGCTTATTTTCACATAAGTCTCCAAATATTATTATTTGTTTAAAAGTCCTCTAAATAATTATTAATTAAATTATGAGTCATCTAATTAACTAACGAACGAACGAACGAACGAACGAACTCATTGCAAGATGATTTGTCAATTTGGAAGACACAAAAAAATTAGAAAAAAATCAAAAAAATTAGAAAAAAATCATGTAGAGCATTATAGTTTGAAGAAATTAAATGAGGATAAAATAATCTGCATGAATTGCATAGAGAAAATGTTTCAGATAAAATATGATTAAAGGTTGAAAACGTTCTTACTAAGCACGTTTTTGAGATTTTTTTATTATATTTTTGGGTAAAAATACTGAAAAATATTTTTACTAAGACGTTTTCAACATATACTTTTTTTCTTACTACTCTGTATGTGTGAAAATGAGAGAAAATTTTTTATATATATATATATATATATATATATATATATATATATATATATATATATATATATATATATATATATATATATATATATATATATATATATATATATATATATATATATTAGTAATTTTAGTAAGAACGTTTTCAGTAAATCATACGCCTCTTACTAATGGCCTATATCCTTTTAAATTTTTTAAAAAACAATGAAAAACGTACAAAAAAAAAAAATTTAAAAATTAAAAAACATCCTTAGTAAGTGCGTTGAAAGTTTTTGATACTTTAATCATATTTTTATCTGGAACCTCAGGCGTTTATATTCTCTTTATGTAGTTCCTACAAACTATTTTTTTTCTTCACTAATTTATTCAAACTATAATTCGCTACACGAAAATATTTGGAAATAAAATTTCAAATGTCACCTTGAATCAGTAGGGCTTTTACAGGGCATATGGAGGGATCACGGAGCAAGCAAGAGGTTTTGTGGTTTTAGGACGTTGTCACTGCTTCCATTTATTCGGGGGTTTTGATTTTAAAGAAATAATATAATATTTAATGAAAATTAAAAACTACGGAACAACTCATGTCACTTCTTAGATTATGGACAAGGGTGGCCACAACACTAATCATAAGTTTTGATCCCTCTTTGATTTTTTTTAGGGCGAGTGATAAAGACACTACCTAATCGACATCACAGTTTTTGGCAATTAAAACTGTTAAAATTTTGACAGTTTTGTACATATTTTGATAGTTTTAAAAAAATAGAAATAATTTTTTTTGACAGTCCTCTGCATTGGTACTGTCAATTTTTTTATAATTATGAAATAACAAAGACTGGCAAAATTTATACTGTTTTTTTTAATGAAGAACTACAGTCAAAACTGCAATGCCTACCTTTACCAATGTTCTTTTCTAGTTGTATTATGTTTCTGAGTCCATTTTTTTTCACTTAATAAATTTGGATGATGTTCATCATTTCACTTAAAGCTTCGCACAAGTCCTCGATGTTGTTCCAGGATAAGAACGTAAGGTATGCAAATTAATTGAATATCTCTATGGGCTGAAAAAAGCGTCAAAGCAATGACATGATATATTTGATAAGGTAATTCTATCATATGGTTTTGCTATTAATGATTCACATAAATGTGTATATAGCAAAATTGTTGGTAGCTCTTGTGTAATATTATGTCTGTATGTTGATGACATTCTTATTTTTTTTGACATGGATATTATTTATGATATCAAATCATTCCTGTCTCAAAAATTTGATATGAAAGATTTAGGACCTGCTGATGTAATTTTATGACTTAAATTAAGTCGCACTTCTGAGGGAATTGGTATCTCCCAATCTCACTATATAGAAAAAGTTCTAAAAAGATTTAACTATTTTGATTCTAAACCCGTAAGCACTTCATATGATGCAAGTACCAAGTTAAAGAAGAATAAAGGAGACAGTGTGGCTCAGTTGAAGTATTCTCAGCAAATCGGATGCATGAACTATATTGCTAATCGTACCAGACCTGATATTTCTACGCAGTAGGAAAGCTTAGTCGGTACACTAGCAATCTGAATAGTTCACATTGGACTGCCTTAGAACGGGTAATGAGATACCTAGCACGATATTCCATGGATTATTCTATGGAGGATACCCATCTGTATTAGAAGGGTATACTGATGCAAACTGGATCTCCGATACAGATGAGACCAAAGCCACAAGTGGATATGTATTCACATTGGGTGGAGCTGTTGTTGCGTGGAACTCTACCAGGCAGACATGATCTACTATGGAGGCATAATTTATAGCTCTTGACTTCACCAGTGAGGAAGCAGACTGTCTTAGAAATCTGGTAACAGATATTCCTCGGTGGAGCAAACCAGTTCATGCTATCACTGTATACTGTGACAGCCAAACTGCAATATTAAAGGCTCAAAGAACAAGTTATAATAGAAAATTCAGACATATACGTCTGAGGTACAATCGGGTGAAGCAATTGTGATCCAGTGGAGTAATTGCAATTGACTTCTCCAAATCAAAGAACAATTTAGCAGATCCTCTAACTAAAGGGCTCTCAAGGAGACTAGTGTTGGAGATGACAAGAGGAATGTGGTTAAAGCCCATAGATTGAGTCACCTCAAAGGCAACCCAACCTTCGATTGAAGCACCAAAAAAAGTTCAATGGGTAACAACAAAATTGATGTGTGACTACAAACACTATATGATAGTAATTGTAAAGAACCATTCCTCTACTGTATAGTGTTGATCTGCAATAAATAAAATGGTGATTGTAAAATCTTAATGAATATGTGGCTTGTAAAGCAGGGTATATTAATTGCGAAATATCTAGAAAGATTCACCTATTTAAGAGTGAAAGTGGGACCGCTTTCTATGGGAACTCAGACCGTTCTTTAGAGCTCTTAAGAAATCGAGATAGCACATGGCCGAAAAGTGCACAACTGTTGATACGATCAAATGCCTACAATGTGTTTGTGTGTATGTTGAGTCTGTACAAATAAGATCCTAAGTTCAAGACTTATGTCACTTTGGGTCTGTATAGATGAGATGTATAACACTAAGGGGAGGTTCAAGTCCGGAAGACACCTTCCTCTGATACACAATGTGATTGCCCATATCTTGTTTTCCTTCCTATATGTCCTATCGTGCTATACCTTCTTTGTTCTCTTATTGAATCATGTAGGGGATTGTTAGAGTTGTTTTGGCTTTGCTTTGAAAGCAACCCATGTGATTCAATAAAGACAACTCTTTTTTTTTAGTCCCACATGGGAAAGGATAAGTCATTTTTCTTTACATATATTGATTTACCCCTCTTAGTGGGTAAGTGAGTTTTGTGGGGGATGGGCTATATCTCATCCAACCCGCGAGCGGGTGCGCGATTTTACGCATTTATTAGTCGCGCACATAACACTTTGCATGGAACGGACATGGATACAAAGGTAATTTCACAACTTATTTTATTTTTATTTTTATTTCCGTTGGTTTGGTCTGGTGAGTTGCTGGTCTTCTGCGTAACCGTTCTCACGTAATCTCGTTACGGAAAGAGTATGAAATGTTACTTGAGAGATATATCCAGGACACGATCCTGAGAACTGAAAAGAGTAATATGTTTTTCTTTTCTCTCTCTCGCTCTCTGTTCGAAACTAAAAAAAAAAATCGTACAGAGACGAAAAAGAAAAGAAAACTAGTAGAACCTAAATTTCTCCATAAACTCCTCCGTCCAATCTCTCTTCTTCGGGCAAGGTTGTGATTGTTCGTGGGATTCGCCACCGTGTGCACGGTGTAGTGGATCGAATGATTCGTTGTATCTCGAAAATAGATCGTCAGGAACCCGCTGCACTGTTCGTGGGGGCAAAATTCTATTTTAAGGACAGCGTGTAACGTGCCTCAAATCCTCTACATATTTTCTGTCTTTAATTTTAAATTAAGTTTCACACTTAAAGCTTCGCACAAGTCCTCGATTCCCGACATGCTATGATACCCCGGGGGTGGGTATGACCGAGTCCAGTCCGTATCGCCGCGGAGCAACTGCAACGTCCGAAGACGCTGAACAGCAAAGTTTTATTTTGGATTTTTTCAAAAATGGAGAAAAAAAAATCCCGTTTTAGAAAAACAAAAATATGTTAAAAAAAATATAGGCAAACCATATTTATTATTATTATTATAAGATGAGAAAAATCAAATTTAAAATAAATTTAATTATATATATATATTTGACAATTCTTGAATGGGATAGTGAACATATCCAAATTCTCTAGTTGATGAACAAAAGTGGACATGTTTCTGGACTATGTTGTTACGTGACCCATTTGTTAAGTTGTTTAGTGAATTAGCCCATTTATAAGAGTTAGGCCTTTGCTGAAAGACCTATTTTGGACCCAGGCCAGATTCAGTGCGAAATATAACATGAGAGGGTAATAAAGTAATTCCACTCTCGCTCCCTTTCCATAAAACCCTAACCCTAGCGAAGCGCCTTCTTTCTTCTAGGGTTTCCGAGTTCGAAGCGCGCCTAAATCCGCAACAGCTCCAGCGATGGTAAAGATCGTTTCCCTTCTATTCTTCTTCCTCTTTCCGATATCGGATGAAATTTTTGTTCCTTACATGTTCTCGAAGTAGTCATACTCGAATCATGCTGATTAGCACCACTTTCTTCTAATTTATGTGATTTTGCGGATAAATTTGCAGTTCCCCTAATTTTATTTCTGATTCTAGTAGTTAAATCAGGATACAAATTGGATATTTTGTCTGGAAGTATAATTTATACGCGTTTCATCACCATTTAGTAGTTAATTAGGCTAAAAGTTGGATCTTTTTTCAGTTTGCGCTATAATTTATGACCTCAATATTGCAGGCCCCGAAGAGAGGAGTGAAGCCCGCCGCCCCGGCGAAGAAGAAGCAGGTTTGTTCCTTTTTATTTTTCTTTTCTTTAAAAAGTACATTTCTTTGTCGATTTATTGGTAGAATTTATCACGATTGCGTTGTGGATTGCAGGACAAGGTGGTGAACCCACTGTTCGAGAAAAGGCCGAAGCAGTTCGGTATTGGGGGTGCTCTACCTCCAAAGAGGGACCTACACCGGTTCGTGAAGTGGCCGAAGGTTGTTCGCATCCAGAGGCAGAGGAGGATCCTCAAGCAGCGTCTGAAGGTCCCTCCGGCGTTGAATCAATTTACGAAAACCTTGGACAAGAATTTGGGTATACATTTCTTATCAATTGTGTTTTCAGTTCAGTATTTGTTTAGATAGATTTTTTTTTTTCACACTTAGTGTTCAAACAAGTGCACGACCCACCAATGTAAGATTAAAGTCATCATCAATGTATAATGATGACCTTTATAAGTGGTAAATTGTAAATGCAAAAATAATAATTGTAACCTTCAACAAATTTAACTATTACAAAACATGTCCAAACAACCACAAACCCTTCTTTTTTTGTTTTCTTGAATTCTAGAAAAAAACTAGTTTCCAACTTTCCAAATTTCCAAATTATTGAATAATTTTTGGTGCCCAAAATCCTTGTTAGCAATTCGGCAAACGGAAAACAATCGGGACGTCAAAAGTACGAGTATAAATCGACACAGTACAAATAAAATATGTTAAAAAATTCGGTCAAATATTCGTCAAACGAGAAACATTCGGATTATATTTAATACGTGTTTAGTACGGTTCATATCAACAAATTCGACACTAAAAATTCGACATGTATTTTTTTATCCCTATTAAATTAACAAGCAAACAACTCATTAAACAAAAATTTATAAGTCCACATTTTTACCCCATCTCACAAAATGATCATTGATGCAAGCAACAAGATTGTTGAATTTCTTATTAATTAAATATGTTGTATGTGAATTTTTTTCTTTCAAAAGTACGTAAGTATTATATGTATTCGTACGATACATGTTTAAAATGTCACAGCCTTAAATTTCGCGTATTAATCCGAATCTTTCAAAAGTACGTACGTATTATACGTTTATGAAAGATACGAAAATTTTTGTGTATTATGCGTGTTTTATTCGGGTGATTGCTAACATGGCCCAAAATCGAAATTTGGCTTCAAAATTAATAGTAACATATTTTTCGGTGCAAAAATATAGGTTTCAAATTATTAATTTTTTATTTTATTGTTATTTGAAGGTGAACTTGAGCATAAAATAATCTTATGTCGTGTTGGCGAAAGTATTTGAGTATGAACTTATGTTTTGTACTAGTGAATTTGTGTTTTAAATGCCCTCATAGTATTTGAGGGCAAAATAGTCAACTCATACATTTATAAGGGTTTTGTTACGGCACATGTTAAGGATAATTAATTCATAGCTTTTTTGTTTTGAAATTTGTTACCAATACTTAAACATTAAAAAACTAACTTGTTTGCATTGAAAATGTCATCCAAAATCAAATGCAAACAACTTTTAACATTAACAAATTTATTTTATTGGGTCTTGATCAGTGTAGTCAAAGGCGCGCCTTGCTCTTAAGCACAGGGGCAGCGCCTCAGGACACTTCAGGCGGGGCGCAATTCTTAAGGCACACCTAAGACGTGCCTTTTCCGAGCACCTTGGAATAGCTAAGACGCGTCTTGAAAATCTTGTGAAAAAAATAACATGTTTAGACTGTTTTTAGATTATTTTATTTTTTGAACATATGTACTTTTTTTTACTGTTTTCTCTCACTCAATTCAAAGTGATTGCAACCTAGACATAGAAAAATTTGAGGTACACATGTTTATCAATGTAGAAATCTGATGCACGTGTCTATATATATATATATATATATATATATATATATATTATTTTTGTGTCTCGCTTCGCTCGGCGCGCGCCTTAACTGCTCCTTGCGTCTCGGGCGATTTGGACCATTTGCACCTCGAGTGCGCCTTGTGCCTTTGACTACCTTGGTCTTGATAACATTTTCCAATGTAAAAAAACTACTTTTCTAATGTTTATTGAATGTTGATAACAATTTTCAAAGTAAAAAGTCATGTATTAATTAACCTTAACATGTGCCTCTAGAGCACATTAAGGGCACATGTTAACAAAACCCCATTTATAATGTATTTTAAAGTGATGAAAAAAAGCACACTTTTTAAAGTGCACTATATAGTTATAAAAAAGGAACAACATTTGCACCTTAAAGTGCTAACACTATAATAAAAAAAACATCCCCATAGTTTTGTCCTTTTAAATTTGTACGTTGATTTAATCTTTTGTAAAATTAATAGAAGCCGGCTATGGTTTACGGATATATATGTTGCACGGACACGGCGGCACAGACATGGACCTATTCCGGTCTGACCTACTGTATTTTGGGATGTCTAGGTTGTGTCAAATACATGTCCAACACAAAATAACCCTGAACTTTTGGAGTGTCCGTGCTTCCTAGACGAACACAAATATGATATAATATGGACATGGATACAGACACTATACCTATTTTTCATGTCCTAGTGTATTTCTAGTAGTTTCATCCATGTTTTCTAGCTAACTGATGTGGATTTCGATCTGAACCCATTAGACATGCACTTACCGCTGTACTGTCGAATTTGATCCCGAATATTTCTAGTAGTTTCATCCTAACCGATCCAGGTCAAGCACACTGTGAAAGGAATGGATTCATCTTTCCTCTTTTTTTCCATTGCTAGTTGCTGTTGTACATATCCTTAATCCGATGTCCATAAGGACTACTACATATGCTTCTTATATGGAATTGGTGCTTTTGGTGAGTTTCTATGCTTACAGGGATTGCCTATGTCTCCTTCAGCTGACTTTTTACAGAAATTTTTGTATTGAGGGGAGAATGTTTCAAATAATAGCTTCTAAAGGGAGAAGGTGAAAAAATTTCGTATGAGGGGACAAGTCGCTAAATCAGTTGGCGAGATGGTGGACATCGCCAACTAACTTGGCGAGTTATCCATTCACCGTCAAGTCTCGCCAACTCACTTTGCGAGTTGTCCAAACTTTGGCTACATTCATCTTCAGTGGTTTAGTAGTTTCCGTGGCTATCATCAGCAACATGCATTAGAATGGGTGTACGCACATATGTAGATGACAATATTGTCATTTTCAGTGTAAATATCTACATCGTTCTCGTCCAGAATGTATGAATATAATAAGGTCATTGTGTCTGCCACTTAACCAACTAAATTATACTTCATACATGTGCACCGGATCGAATCATTAACATGTACGTGGCTGCTATAATCGTTAGTATATTCTAACATTCTCCCCCCATGCATGCATGGACAACGCCCCCCATGATTGGACAATATTATTATTTTCACAACTCGCCAAGTGAGTTGGCGAGGCTTGGCGGTGAATGGACAACTCGCCAAGTGAGTTGGCGAGGCTTGGCGGTGAATGGACAACTCGTCAAATGAGTTAGCGATTTACTCCATCTCGCCAATTGATTTGGCGAATTGTCCCCTTATACGATTTTTTTTCAAACTTATTCCTTTGGCTGCTATTATTTGAAACATTCTCCTCCCATACAAAAGTTTCTGTACTTTTTATCACCTTGTCATCCAAGTCCTTAAGCACAGCACACTACATTACATGTCTTCCCCCCTCCCCACCCCCAAAGCTCCACAATATATCTCTCTCTATATCTTTCATTTTGTTGTCAATTGCCTGGTAAATTTTTTCAGTCAATTTAAAATTGTCATATCGGACTATATATGTAATATTCTTTGCTTACTAGCTTTCTTTCAGCTTATACCTTATTCTATATTACTCAATATTTGCAATTTATCTTGTGTAAGCTGGACCTATACGAGTGATATTCTGTGTTTTGAACGGTCAGTTTCACCCTTTGCTATTGGATGCTTAGAGAAATGCAAGGTTATAGTGCATTTAGTGTTTAGTGGCTTGTGTTTTATTCCACAAGCTTCATCTGTTGTATGATAACTACATTAACAATATTTTGGCCTCGAATGTATATTTAATAGCCATATTGTACGGAAAACCTTGGTCTGTGGCTATGTTGCACAGACAGGATATGATGCAACTAAGGACATTGCGACACCGAGACAACACCGAGAGGACACCTTTTTTGGTATCAGTTTATTTTGAAGTGTTCGGGTTTGTCCAATACGTGTCCGACACGACATGTCCCACAATTTTGGAGTGTGTGTGCTTTTTAGTTACGCGGTCAATGTAGCACGGAAGTGGATTGGACAGGTATGTGTACTGACAAGGATAAGATACGTTAAGGACCCGTCAACACAGACATGGTGCCTATTTTTGTGTTCCCTCATGTATTTCACTATTTTGGAGAGTCCGTGATGTGTCTGATACACGGTTGACACGTCACAGGCCAAATTTATGTTGTCCTTGCTTTCTAGTGTGTGGTTATATACAATATTGCTTACACTACCCATTACTGAACTTGAAGTTTGAGAGTTTTTTTTTCTATATGTTCCCATTTTGAGATCAATCTTGTACATTTCTTGCTCTACTATTTAAATGCATTTCCTTAGGTTCTCAAATCTGTGCCTTTTTTTTTGCAGCAACAAATCTATTCAAAATGCTTCTCAAGTACAGGCCAGAAGACAAAGCCGCAAAGAAGGAGCGTCTGTTGAAGAGGGCACAGGCTGAGGCTGAAAGGAAAACAGTCGAAGTCAAGAAGCCTATTGTTGTGAAGTACGGGCTTAATCATGTCACTTACCTCATCGAGCAGGTTTAGATCTCTCACTTAGTAGGGTTCTTGTGTGATTGTTTGTTATCTGTTAGCCATAATAAGTACCGCTCATTGATTAGTTAGATGCAAATTTGTGACATTATTTTGCAATTGATATCCAAGGATTTTGATAACTATACATCATATGGGAAAAATAGTTAGATCTGGACCTTACCAAGATTGTATTAGACATAAGATATGGCTACCAGGTAACACTGGGGTCTAGTACTTCTTATCTAGAGATAAATTAACCTATTGCAAAAGGTCATGGGAGACGGAATAGAAACCTAATGTTTTGTTAAATGTATATATTAAAATATGATATCTTTATTACACGAAGTGTGGAACTGAAGGCACACTTTAGATATATGTAGATTTAAGCTTTTTTTTCTTCCTTTTCTCCCGTTTTTGAAGGATAATCATGAATTGTAACCTGCAGCAATATATTGAAAAGAACTATTGAAGTACAACATATTTCAAGTTATTTAACAGTGGTTAATGTGTACCTTGAATGGTAGCATAATATATTATCGAGTTGTGAACAAGAACAACTCCATTGTCTTTATTAGTTCTCTTGAACAGAACTGAATACCTGCTATTGTCAATATATCCCTTCTCATTCATTTACCTTATATCTTCTGTTTGGTAGAACAAAGCGCAGCTTGTGGTCATTGCTCATGATGTGGATCCAATCGAGCTTGTGGTTTGGCTTCCCGCACTTTGCAGGAAGATGGAGATTCCTTATTGCATCGTGAAGGGAAAAGCACGCTTGGGATCGGTAGATATTCTTATCTTCTGTGTTGAGGCAATAAAAACAGCTCTATGTTGTTTTACTAATCTTTTTGCCAACTCTAATTTTGTGATAGATCGTGCACAACAAGACAGCATCTGTCTTGTGTTTGACCACTGTCAAGAATGAGGACAAGCTGGAGTTTAGCAAGATCTTGGAGGCTATCAAGGTACAAAAATAGATCTGCTAGTATGCAGTACTGCACTTCTACTCTTATCTGATCTATTGACAATACTTGCTCTTTATGTCAGGCAAATTTCAATGATAAATTCGATGAAATGCGGAAGAAGTGGGGAGGTGGGATCATGGGATCCAAATCTCAGGCCAAAAGTAAGGCCAGGGAAAGGCTAATTGCAAAAGAAGCAGCTCAGAGGATGACTTGAGCTTTCGTTGCTAAATTTTGAGCAATTAAGTTTTTTCCGTTAGTGACCTTTTCACCAGGACTTTGTCATTGATTGTATTTTGTTTTGAATTAGTGGTAATTGGCCTTATGAATCTCTGGAGTTGCTATTTTATACTTTGCATCAAGCTTTAAACTTATTAGCTGTGTTGAACTATATATTGAATATTTAGATCTAATGGTGAAACTGATTTCCTTGATTAACTAACTATATTGAAGCTATGTATACTGATTTTTTTGTTTAGAGATTCCTTCCCTTGGTAGATACTGCAGTACCTTAAAATTTTCATTTTTTACCAATTATAATTCTTGAATTTCATGTCTTTTATGATTTTTCTTGCTTTATAATATGTTAAGATTTAGGGCTTATTTTATTCTAGGATTTCTTGTTGATCCTTTGCTCAATATTCTTTTGAAATATGGTTTCTAGATGCTGTTGGGCATTCAGTATTTTATATTTTGAAAGATCAAGAGGGTTATTATAAGTAATTTGATCCAAAATATAATATTTTTTGTTGGGACGGCGGGTATCAACTTGAGCAGGTTAAATAGTTGAGGGTAGTAATTGGTATGATATTAAAGTTTAGGATATCAAGTTAGATGTTATTTTTTTTAACTAGCTGAATTTCTCTCCTAAATCTATAAACATACATATAAAAGAAGATCCTAATTAAAATATAATTTAAATTTATATTTGTTGTAAAAGTGGAAGAGAGAGAATTTGGTAGCTGAATGAATACTATGGACTTTCTCATTAATAATGTATATATAGAGAAAGGAATAGATATATGTGGGTTGTAGATAGGGATAAGGGCATCCACATTTAGTTTTATCCCAAATCATAACACTCTCCCTTGGATGTCCATTTTAATTATTGTCGCATTAAAAAAATTTAGGAAAAAAATTCATCTTTGGAAAAAAAATTCCGTAAAAAAGGAAAGAGAGAAAAGAGTACAATAATATTGATTCTTAAGGAATCCAAGTGGGTGCGACTTACATTGTCTCGTTAAAAATCTTTTGAAGGAAAAATTCAGTCGAAAAAAATTGCATAGGAGAATAGTACATTGCGAAAAGACATACTTCGAGATGTTGCCATTAGCATCTTTAGGATGTTCCCTCTGAAAATTATAAAATTATATTTTGTTCTTACATCACTGTAAATTAAAAGTCAACCCTCAATACATTTGAATGTTACATCTCATTCCAATTTGCCTATACATTCATATAATTCTCATATCCGCATAAATAACTCTTAAAACTATGTACATTTTCTGTTTGTTTCATTAGGAGCAAGGATGATTTGATGAGGTTGATGCAGTGATTTGTTTTATTTATCTCCGAAAATACATGCAACACTATTTATAAAACATATCTTGGTTGTGATATTCCCTTAATGAGGATTAGATATACCATGCATATGCATATCTTATAAGATCAAAATAATCATATGAATTAAATCAAGAATGATTTCTGTGTCTTATGTTATTTCAGTGTCTATGTGTAAGTGCATATTAGCATGTTCATATAAATATATTATGCTAAGTGAATAAATAATTTGTATTCTTTAAATATGGTACTTCATGACCCAAAACATGTTTTTTTTATTATTTCAGTCATAACGGATCTCATTGACTTGGCCATTATAGACATACTGAGTAATGATAACTATTCATATTGAATCTCTTCAGGAGATCTCCTCTTCGGAAGATCTCTTTAGTAGATTTATATATTTGCGGGAGATTATCTCTTCAGGAGAGTATACTATATCTTTTCTAGAGATTCATCTATTCTAGAGATTCTCTCTTCAGGAGATTATATGATATCTTTTATAGAGATTTATCTCTCTTCTGGAGATTGTCTCTTCGGGACATATTTCCAATCTCTTCAGGAGATATTTCAAATCTCTTCGGGACTAGGTGACATCGGGTAGGTTACAACGTGGATGTGGTTAGGATATTTGAGATATTCGTTAAAGCTTCGTGCTGACAACGTGTTGTAAAAGTGGAAGAGAGAGAGAGAATATGATAGCCGAATGAATACTATGGGCTGAATACTATGGGCTTTCTCATTGATAATGTATATATAGAGAAGATATAGATAGATGCTGTTGTAGATAGGGATAAGAGAATCCATATTTGGTTTTATCCCTAGCACAACAATATCTAATTTTTTTTTAGTAATATCAAAGGAGTTTTTTTTATGTGAACGTAACTTAGTATTGTTAATTGATCTGGTTTAGTAGAGAGAAAAACCATACATATAGTTTTGTTATTGGCTGCTCTACTACCTCAAGTTTTAGGCAGATATAAGTAGTGTAAGATGACCACTACATGAACAATCCTAGGCAAATCGTGCCTGTATACAACTCTGGAAAGTCTAATATCTGATATCTAGTTCCTATTTCTGGAATAATCAACCACTTATATAGTGCTGCTAAATACTTTTATAATTACTAATTAACAAATAAATATCTTGAGTGTTCCCAAGTAATGCTCAAAAACTTCCATCTATTTAATACTCTGGATGGCCATCATGAGAAGGGCGAAGAAGGGAAGGACAAAATGAAGGAAGGAAAGGAAAGGAAAGGAAAGGAAGAGGAAAATATTTAAGGACGCTCGAATGACGTATTGGACTGGATCAACGGACTTATCCTCCATATGAAAGCGACTTCTTGTGTCTGGATGTCTTCTCTTTCACATACGTACACGAACAAAGTCCTGACGGGATAACCCCTAGTGTTATTCTTACTACCAGGAATCTCTGATGACGTATCGGGCTAGATCAACGAACTTCTTCCTCAGATGAAAGAGATGTTTTGTGTCTGAATGTCTTCTCCTTCACATGTGTACACGAACAAATTCTCGAGTGGGATAATCTTCGACGCTCAATTTAGATTGAGGTAAAGATAAATTTCTGTGGAGGTTTAGGATAGAGTTTTGTGCGTACCTTATGAAGATGTCATGAGGAGCATATATAGTCCCCTCTTGGGAACCCTAAATTGATCTCATGTTTATCAAGTAATGTTCATGATAAGGATATAGGCGACTTACTCTCCAAGGCAATAAGTAGTTGAATGCATTGTATCCGTACATAGTTTGTATAGTTGGTGGACGACTCCAAAATTTCTTCACGAATTGTATCTGGATATTTGGATATGTATTATATCTGGATATTTGATTGTATACCCAAATTGGAATGACGATGACGTGAAGAGACCACGTGTCTGTCATGTGAGGAGGTCCGAGTCAAGGTCGATTGTGGGTGTGTACCCATGAGAACTATAAATGGGCCCGGGCCTTTAAGCTTGGATCTCGGTATATATATCACCTCAAGTCCTCAAGTCCTTAGCTGAAGTTGAGCAGTGTGTTCGGCTGAGGACTTTTCCTTTGGTGACAATCTGGGAGTACTCGTCTTCTAAGGATTGACAAACTTGCTTGGATCATGTCTTCTTTAGGGTCCAACCCTCAAATCACAACTTTCTTGACCCTTGAGAGAAAGTAGTCCTTGGGAGATAGAGCTCGGCTCGATTATCCGGGTCTATATACTAATCATTTTGAGGGCTCAACCTATGATTTGGGTCTGGTCCTCGTCCATTGTTGATTCTCCTCAACTCTGTAGAACGGTTGGCCTTCACTTCTTTTCAATTACAAACATATGTAGAAAGCGAGGGCACACATGACTTAAATGGTGTTACTTGGGGACGTCGACATGCCCCAGATCTTCATGTGTCATGTCGAGGAGTGTCAACTCGATATGAAGCAGGATCATGATTTTCTACCGCTAACAAGACTTGATAGAAGACTGGAACCTTTTGCTCGTGTTGCTCACTTGACGAGTCCTGGGATAAAAATGGGGAAAAAGTTTTCTCATTCCTCTTTTGGTCATTTTCATCCATATTTTCAGACTCTCTTTAATCCATCTTCTTCTATCTTCCTTCACTTACAATCATGTTTGACAATTCAGACTCCAATAACAACATCAATGACAATGTTTATGGTATTCTTCAGGCACAAAGGAAAACTTTGTTGCCAATATCGACTAAGACACAAAAGATGAGATAGACAACCAGGAAGAACGCACATCAAGGTCTGCTCCCCCTAATAATTGAGTCCTTGGAGTTTGATGTCGTACAAGACTAATTTGAATTATACAAGGCTTAGCATTTCGATTCAAGCTCACGTTATAAAGTAGCAGAAATATCATCTAGTATGTGAATATGAAACTCTTTAAAGTTAGACAGAAGATTGCAGTTCTTGGCAGCGAAACTCAGCATAAGAATAATCCTAAATAATTTGAGAACTCTATTCGAGGATTCAAATGACTACATCTCAATGGACTATCACGATATTGTTCCATAATATATACCTTATATTAGACAAATGAAAACACCTTTAAGGAATGCGTCCGAGCCTTCGAGTTCATTAAACGTCTCCTGCCCCTGAAAGGGGTAAGGGTCAGTATACTGGGATGTACTGGTGAGTGACATAACCTAACCCACCTAAAATCTAACACAAGTACTCATGTTAAAGCACAAACATCAATTTATTGATATGGTATTTTTAACTCTTCATCCTACGTCCATTTCAAACCATACTTATGAACAATCCATCTTTAAAACAATTATTCATTCATAGTTATCAAATCTAAACCATACCTCTTACCTTTTCTTGTTATGACTAATCAATAACCATTTTACTTTTTCTTTGTTAATTCTTGTGCAAACCCACTTAGGATCAATAGTAATATCGTGAATGTTTTATCCTTTATTAAGAGTAACACACAATATCATGCCAATATAAATTATTCGAACTTGTCCCTGCAAAACAAAGAGAAGAATTTGAGGACCCGTCCTTACGAAACAAATGATAGGAACTACATAATATTCCAGTATTACAAGTTCGTCTCTACAAAAGCGAACGCTAGAATTATTACTTAGGAGGTCCTATAACACAACTTGTTAGATACTACAAAACAAGTCATTCACATGCAATCTAGTCTACATGAAGGACAATGGTTGACTCTCATTTTTGGACTAAAGCAGTATACAACACCTCTTTTAGTATATGTAGCTAGCCCCATTAAATATCTCATAATACCCATGCTATTCTCTCATCGGTGCATGGCAAATATTCCTCTTAGGTCGACACGGTTTCTGTGTCCCAGACACCAGTCGAGAAATTATCCCCTATGCACGAGTTGTCTAGGTCAATGCGTTCACAAAAGGAGTTATTTTATAATCAAATAAATATAATAAAAAATAATGCAACATCAATGCAAAATAATATTTCATGTGTTTAACAACACAATAATTCCATCCATAATCCAGAGTCTCACCTCATTCTTATCTCTAGAGCTTCAGTTCAACATCGCGACTCATTGCATTTTCCAACTCAATGTCGATCCCACTACTCAAACTAGCTTTCCGCAAAAGATTAACACGACATGCCATAACTTTTTGTGCTGAACACAATCGTGCCATCTATCTTGATAACATAATACTATACATGTAATGAGTTCATTAACTAACATTAATTTTATTAATCTCAGTTTTTCATCAACATCTAGTGTTATCTTTAATGCACATTAGGGGTGAGCATATATCGACCGCAACAAAAAAATGATCGAATATTGATAAAAAAAATCTCAAAAAATAAAACAAAAATTATGAACTGATACCGAATTGTCAAACTGGCTAAAATATAGTATAATGCTAGTGGTAGATGTTTGAGTGTAATACTATACTGAAAAAAATCGAACTTGTAATGCCCCGCTCTGGACGTTAGGAATGTGCAGCTTGTTGGCTTGAAGAGTGTAATTGGGTTCATAATTTGTAAGGAGGAATCATTTCAATATCTATATGATGAGGTAGAGAGACAATTCATCAATAGATGAGTGATTTTGATCATGCTTTCATTTATCTCCACTCCTTAATAAAAAAACTCTTCTCAGACTTTGTTTCTATATTCCTATAAGATTGACGATGCTAAAATAAAAGAACCGAGATAAAGGAGACACTACCAAAATAAGTCAAATCAACGACGAATTTAGCGCCTTTGCAAGACGACGTCGCTAATATTATTAAAAGTAGCGACGTATTTAAAAGATGTCGCAATATGTCGCTATTTGCGACGTTCAGCAGCTACCTTTAGTATTATGAAAGCCGACGTCGCTAATTATTCGGTGAACGTCGCTATAGTTTTGATAACAACGATGTTTAGCGACTCAAAACCTTATATGTCGCACTATATTAAAAATGTAGCGACGTATGTTATTAACGTCGCTAAAATACTTCATATAAGGTTTCGCTGGTTGGTTCGACTTATCATTTCTCTCCACCCAAAAGTTTTTATTTCCCGCCCCTCCCCTATTGTTTCTGCCGTCCGCCTACGATCCCCCGACGACCCACCTGTCCCGTCCGCCTCCGAGCCCCAGGCGACCCACCTGCCCCGACTTTGGCCCTCTTTGCCCAGACGCAGCTCCTCCCTCTCCGACGCGGATGCTCCCCTCCGACGTGGTCGACCTCCCCCGTCGACCCCTCCCTTAGGCGCTCCTCCTCCCTTCCTCCCCTCTCGGTAAACCCTAACCCTGAGCCAGACACAACCAGGACAAACACACACACATGACACAGCCCTAACCCTGACACATGGACCCGGACATAGGGACACACACACAAGACACAACCCAAGACACACACATGACACGATTCGTACTATTTCTAGGTAGCAGAGCTACATGACACGATTCGTACTAATACGGACACACATGTAGACATGCATGGACACAGACACACACCGACACACATGGACACAGATACACATGGACACACACCATATTGTATAATTAGAAAATTTGGTTTCATAATTAGAAATTTTGGGAGTACATAGCTATTTGTGTTTATATATATATATATATATATATATATATATATATATATATATATTTGATTGTCACTATGCTATATAGTAGTTTGATATGATTTTTATTATGAATTTAGTATCATATGGACACACACACACACACACACACACACACACACACACACACACACACACACACTAGTGTCAATTAGTAGTGTATATGAGTGTCGAGTGATAGATTGTCCTTGGGTGGATGATGGTGTATTTGTATTAGTGTATCGTGTGTGTAAGTGTCATATTCTGGTACCGGAATACGGAGACGGACATGGCCAGCTACCCCGTACAAGGTACTATACGTCGTACGATGACCACGGCTGTATAAGATAAGGGGGTGCATGCTACAATCAAGTCTCCTATGGTCAAGAACTTCTATGTCTCAATCATTCAAATAAGAAACAATAAGCATAGAGCATATATGATAAGCAATAAGGCGTCCCAAACGCTTTCTCAACATGTTTTGTAATCCAGCTGTGTATAATAAGAAGCTGAAAGAGTAATATAAGTACATGAAATTAATCAGCTGCAGTCTGATTTAATACAATCATGTAAGAAAACTAATGTCCAGACAAATGGGCTAATATGTGCCGGTGGCTAAACGCCAAAAGAAGTAAATGTGCAAGACGAGCAGGGAAGAAGAAAACCTACTCGCTATCCCCTGCGACCATATTCCTAGTGCGCGCCATGAATTGGGGGAAAGTACGCTAGATCCTCAGGTGCTGGCTTAAAACTCGGTCATGCAAAACCAGTGAGATTAGACCCCAAATAACAAGTACCACAAAGAAAGCACGAAATGGAGAAACAAAAATCCAAGAAAAATAATATAAATACATAGGTTCAGTGTCGTAACTTAGGTCCATTGCATATCCTATCGCGAAAGTCCAACCCTACAACCAAACAAGGACAAGGGTTGAATCATCAAACTATGATAATCCACTTCCCTAGGCTACTAGCTCAATAATACAATCACAACCAAATCCATTTCTTCCTAAGTCGGCCAATTATTTGCACGACTTGCTATTTTGTAGAGTCTGAGGTTATCTCAAAATAATGCATAATAAGTATCCTCAGATCACGTCAGTGCCGAACATGAGCTAACATAACCAATATAATAAAACAGGTACTTACAAGATGCACCAGTCCCCCGTAGGGCCACTGCGCTAAAAATACGGTATTAGCGGTTCTAGTATTCCTATATTGAAATAGTGGCTCGACATAATAATAGTCAGATAATGCACTCCACTAAAACAGATGATATACAGTACCTGTAGTGGCCAGCCCATAACGCACTTAGAATGAATCTCTGTGGAAAGGTTCGTTGGCATGATCTCGAGATACCGTTCCCTCCAAATGTTACTACTAGTTTTAGTTACCTAATTAGCCCTATGTTGTGTTTGAAATCTCAAGACGTGGTCACATGAGAATTTTTTTTAAGATGTCGTACAAAGTAAGGGCACGCTAGATACGAATCCATGGAAGTCAAATCTGGATTCACCTGAGCGTGTATGCAACATTCATACAATCAATATCCTATCCACGCTTTGGTAGTTAACTCGCTTATCATGCCCATGCTGAGAAAATAATATATATATTTATAATATTATACATTCAAGAATTTGGAGGCATTCTCAATGCACAACACAAATATAATCACTTAACATGTGACATGATGTGTCGTACCTCGATGCACATTAAAACATGAACAATAATCAGGCAATAGGGGTATCAGCACAGATACAATATTCGAGTCCAATTAGCAATTATATATTGGGTCACATGAATCAAGAAGACATTCAATCAACAATCAGGGCCGCATGGATCTCTAGGCCGCATGGGAAGTCAGGCCGCATGGCAATCCTGGCCGCATATGAAGTCAGGACCGCCTGGGAAATTAAGCCACATGCTCAGGGTTAAGGTCTACTCCTATGGTCAAGTGTTGAAGTGACAGTCAAATAAATAAAGTGTCAGTGATGTGACATAAAGTGACTGATGTGACTGAGGTGACAAGCCATAAAGTGTGTCAGGAAGAAAAGATAAAACCAACAGAAGTAAGTGCCAACGGTTCAGAGCCATGCGTCCAAGAAAATAGTGGCCGCATATTCTCCTGGCCGCATGGGTGTCGGTGCCGTATGGAGTCAATACCGTATGGAGTTCTCTAGGACTTAGCAAAAATTTTATTTGTTCAATGAGTGAAAGTACAAGGTGTTCAAGGATATTGTGCAAATTAGCAGCCATGCGTCCAACAAGATGGATGCATGCTGTCAGTATGCGACAAGAGTTTAGGCCACATAACCCTCTCGGGCCGCATGGCACTCTCGGCCGCATATGCTCATTGGCCGCATGGGAACTTCGTTTTCTCCAACCGCAGGTTCGGCCATGACAAAAAAGCTCCAAAAACTGAAATCTTGTTTCCTTCATAAAATCCTCATTTTATGTTCAAATCGGGTGAACCAAAAGCCAAAATGCTCTAAATTGAAAGCTTTGTAGCAAAAACTAATTTTCAAAGACACAAGTTTAATAGATTAAAACCAAGAAAAACTCATGAAACCCATAAAATCCTAAGTTAGAAATATAAACCTATACTAATCCATCCATCAAAACAGAAAACTCCATAAATTAAAAGTGCTTAGAAACACATAATAAACATAATAGAACAATAATATGGAGGGTTTCTCTATTTATCATGCAAGGTGTACTTGCCTATGAAATGGGGAGAGAAAGCTATAGCAAGAAGAAAGTAATGAAGAAGTGAGGAGAGAGAGAGAGAGAGAGAGAGAGAGAGAGAGAGAAAATGTTGGGTTGTATATGGTAGGGTTTGAGGGTTGAACCAAAGGCTCTCATGAGTTAAACCAACCCATAAAATAAACTATGGATCAGGTTAAACCAAAGAATGAGTCTATTCTCTATGCACATGCAACCATGCTAAAATAAAATATATTCCAAATACGTATATCGGGAACGGAGAGTGACATTTTTATCCACCTTAGAAAAATTTCGTCATCGAAATTCGAATCCAAGCAATAGCTAGAGAAGTCGGAATAAACATTATATAAATCTACTAGCAACTACACATGCAAGCAATATCATCACAACATAAATGTGATCACTTGATCAAAAAATCCGAGATATGAAGGCATAAGGTAGAATATACCTTCTGAATCGAATATGTGCGGATACCCAGACTGAATATCGTCCTCGCGCTCCCACATCGATTCTCCAAGAGTGTGATGTCCCCAAGCAACCCGGACAAGAAAAATAGTCCGATTCTTGAGCACCTTCTCCCTTCGGTCCAATATGGATACATGTTGCTCCTCATAAGATAAGTCAGTACCAACGACTAATTCAGAGTGATCAAGGATATGACTCAGATCCGAAACATACCTATGCAACTGAGACACATAAAATACATCGTGTAAGTCACATAACAAAGGCAGAAGGGCAAGACGATAAGCAACATCGCCTACCCGCTCGAGAATATCGAACGAACCTACGTAGCGCGGACTAAGCTTCCTACGAACCCCGAATTTAATGACTCCACGGGTAGGCAAAATCTACAAAAATACGTAGTCGCCGACAAAAAACTCTAAAGGTCTACGATGCTGATCTGCCCAATGATGATGTAAAGATGATTCTCCTAAGATCCACCAAGATCTAAGGTACAGGCTCGTATCATATCTTCTAGGGTCTGGATGGTTCTCTCTGATTGTCCGTCTGTCTGGGGGTGGTAAGCCATGCTGAATCTCAACTTGGTGTCCAAGGTCTGGTGTAAACTTTTCCAAAAATGAGAAGTGAATCGAGTGTCTCGATCTGATACGATACTTACTGGGACACCATGTTGTCTCACTATATGTCGCATGTATATTTCAGCCAATTGTTCTATAGACCGTCCTACTCGAAAAGGAAGAAAGTGAGATACTTTTATGAGACAATCTACTATCACCCAAACTATATCTCGACCAGTCGGTGATCTAGGTAAACCAGTCACAAAGTTTATCGTAATGTATTTTTACTTCCACTATGGAATAGGAAGTGGCTGCAATAATCATGCTGGTCTCTGTTGTTCTGCCTTCACTTGCTATTTCCCTCCTCATTATGTTCCACCAAAAGTGTTGCTTGATATCTTGGTACATCTTCGTGCCTCCCGGATAAATGGAATACTGGAAACTGTGTGCTTCAGTCACAACTTCTTGTCGAATATCCCCGCTTGGTACGCATAGACGATTTCCAAAACATAGCGTTCCTTTCGCATGTATTGTCAACTCCTTCCGAAGACCTGACTCATATTCTTCTCATAGATTTTAAATTTTCGGGTCCTCTGCCTGAGCTAACTTGATTCTATCTATCAAAGTTGACTGAATCTGAAGGCTAGCCTGAACTCCTGTACTCTGTGGAAGTACTATCTCGATACCCATCTCTCATAAGTCTTCTAGAATATGCTTCTGAGTAGTCAACATAAATTCTCCACCTCTTCTGCTAAGTGCATCAGCTACTACATTTGTCTTGCCTGGATGGTACTGAAGTTCTATGTTATAGTCTTTCAACAACTCTAGCCACCTTCTCTGTCTCATGTTCAGGTCCTTCTGGGTGAACACATACTTCAAGCTCTTATGATCTGTGAATATTTTTACTCGATCGCCATATAAGTAGTGCCTCCATATCTTAAGTGCAAACACTACAGCTGCTAGCTCCAAATCGTGAGTTGGATAGTTCTTCTCGTGATCTCTGAGATGCCGAGTAGCATATGCTATTACTCTTCCTTGCTGCATCAAAATACATCCAAGTCCTTTTCCAGATGCATCATAATACACTGTGAATCCTCCGGAGCTTGCTGGAAGAGTAAGGATTGGTGCAAAGATTAACTTCTTCTTTAATTCTTCAAAGGCTATCTGACATTCCACTGATCATACAAATTTAACTTTTTGTGCGTCAACCGAGTCAATGGTGCCATGATCTTAGCAAAATCTGACATAAATCTTCTGTAGTATCCCGTCAAGCCCAGGAAACTATGCACTTTCACTACTTTCTTTGGAACTGGTCAGTTCTCTACTGCATTTACCTTATTGGGATCAACTGACACTCCTGCTCCAGAAATAATGTGTCCAAGAAATGATATGCGATCCAGCCAAAACTCATACTTACTAAGCTTTTCATATAACTGGTGCTCCCTCAACGTTTGCAGCACTATCCTGAGATGTTCTTCATGCTCCTCCTCATTACGAGAATATACCAGGATGTCATCGATAAATACTACCATAAATTGGTCTAAGTAAGGCATAAAAATACGGTTCATAAGGTCCATGAATAATACCGGAGCATTAGTCAGTCCGAATAGCATAACTAAGAATTCGTAATGCCCATATCGTGGCCTAAATGCTGTCTTTGGTATAATCCTCTCGGGCCGTATGGCACTCTCGGCCACATATGCTCACTGGCCGCATGGGAACTTTTTCTTCTCCAATCGCAGGTTCGACCATGGCAAAAAAGCTAAAAAAACTAAAATCTTGTTTCCTTTATAAAATTCTTATTTTATGTCCAAATCGGGTGAACCAAAAGCCAAAATGCTCTAAATTGAAAGGCTCTTTCATGTAGAAAAAATAGTTTTCAAATACACAAGTTTAATAGATCAAAACCAAGAAAAAAACTCATGAAACCCATTAAACCCTAAGTTAGAAATATAGATCTACACTAATCCGTCCATCAAAACAGAAAACTCCAAGAACTAAAACTGCTTAAAAAATACATAATAAACATAATAGAATAATAATATAGAGGGTTTCTCCATTTCTCATGCAAGGTGTACTTGTCTATGAAATGGGGGAGAGAAAGCTAAAGCAAGGAGGAAGTAATAAAGAAGTGAGGAGAGAGAGAGAGAGATAAAATGTTGGGTTATATATGGTAGGGTTTGAGGGTTGAAATAAAGGCTCTCATGAGTTGAACCAACCCATAAAATAAACCATGAACCAGGTTAAACCAAAGAATGAGTCTAGTCTTTATGCACATGCACCATGCTAAAATAAAATACGTTCCAAATACGTATATCGGAAACGGGGAGTGACAATAAGTATGTGTTAAAGAGAGTCCGTGTCAAGTATAATTAGTGTCATGGGTATTTAAAACTGTATCCTAGTGTCAAAATACAATAGAGATCAATGTGATATTGTGTAACATGGTATGTGATATCCATATAATATACAAATACCTAGATTGTTAGTGCCTAGAGTATATGTTGGTTCCAAGATACCAAGTGTCAAGTATAGTTAGTGCCTAGAGTGTATGTTGGTACCAAGATACCAAGTGGCAAGTATAGTTAGTGTCATGGATATTTAAAAATATATCATAGTGTATTCCCTTTTCATTCATGTATCTATATAGGTGGACTGATCTGCCAACAAAGAAGTCATCCTTGACTTGACGATTGACCATTCCTAAGAACCTCAGAAGAATTGGCATCAACTGTAGTGTCAGCTGTAATATACAAGAGAGTATCAATGTGATATGCGTACCAAGGTATGTGATATCCATATGATACACAAATACGTAGATTGTTATCAATACCTATGTGTATATTGGACACTCCGAGGTAAAGTATTCCTTGTAGGTTCACAAGGAACACATGATGATAAAGATATCATTATCTCTTATGTCAAGTGCCTATGTCAACCCGAAGTCAATTGTCCATGTCAGTCCTTCTCTGAAAGTAAATTTGTATCTGTAAGCCTTTTTGAGATTTTTAGAGTTGTTCCAATTTTTGAAAAATTATAGAAAAGACAAAGAACGAGTCAAAGTGTTCATGTTAGAATTTTTTTAGAAATTTGGTATAACTCTAAAAGCCTTAAAAAGGCTTACAGATACAAATTTACTTTTCAGAGAATGACTGACAATGAACACATGACGACACCTATTTAATAGGGTTAAAATCGGGATTGTCCACATGTCTACTAGTTTTCAGATAGTCACAGATTATAAAATGGATACTCATGAATCATTATATGGATACTCACGCATCAATAAGAGTTGTTACTTTGATGAATATTTGTATCCATCTTTGTATCCATTTGAATAATATACTTGAACGATGTTTATTGATCTTTGCAGAAGTATCTAAAAATGGATCTGAATTACTACCTGCATCATCGTTCGTGGATGTATAAACATCATCCTGATGACATATGCGGTGTGCAAGATAAATTCATACAGGGGGTAGAACAGTTCCTGTAGTTCTCCAAGACATTTTCTCAGTACATGAATGACACCAAAATTAAGTGTTCGTGTGTGAGATGTCACAACTTAAAATATCACTCAAAAGTGTATGTGACATATTATTTATACTCGAGGGATTTTATGCTAAATTATTATCAGTGGACCTCATCGCAGTGGACCTCCGTCGACGGTACGTAGTAGTACTCCTGGGACGAACAATTCCAGGCTTGAGACTACTCCCTCGTCTATCGTTCCTTCTGCTAATGGCACAATAGGGACATAGGAGCAGATGAACGAGATAGACGAGGCCCAGCTGATTGCACCTTCCTCTGCTAGAAATTAGAGTGATCCTTTGTGTGCTCCTCCGAACGAGACGAGGATGGAGATTTGGACCGATGGGCCTGTAAAGTAAGTAAATTAGTTTAGTTTTCTTACGCATGTATAAATATATATTCACTTTTTCTTGAATATAATTATCTATGTATATATATCGTCCATAGATGGTACAAAGAGCCTTAGGATATTTTTTGAGGGACAACTATGGTGGCCCTTGGATCAACTACTCGGATGCCCCCGATGAGAGAAATGTATTCTGGTTTGCGCACTTCAAGGTAAAAGTAAATTTGGTTTTACTATCAATTATCTAATTTATTATTTTTATATAACTGACTACATTACTTCTTGTAGAAAATATATTTCTATCCTCCATACCGGGCTGAGAAGATCGAAGAACACTTTTTCTCCGTCGCCGCCAAAATAATCTGTGATGCGATCTGCGACAAGAAGGATCATACTGCTTTGGGACAACCAATCCATGGTTGGATCACGCCTGAGTAGTGGACTGTGATGACGGCTAGATTTAATGATCCTAGGTACAAGAAAAAGTCGGAGAAGGCGAAGGCGGTCATGAAGAAGGCAGGAAAGTGGTATGGTGGGTCGATTCCGATGATAAAATATTTTTGTCATATGGTATGTATTTCATACTATACATAGTATTTTAATCAAAGTAGGATATAATATTTAATTTTAGTAACATATGTTTGTTATCGGTGTAAGTTTGGAAAACTTTTGTTTAACAACAAACAAAAAGTACAAAAAAATCCTAGACATAAAATTTAAGTACAATATTTTTGATCTGGCAAATATGACGATGAAGATCGAATATTGCATCGACTCCTTTACTTCGTTGATGGTCCGATGAGGGAATGAGGATGCTCTCTTCTTTTTTTTTCTCTCTTGAGCTTGTGTGCACGTATGTAGCTCGCCGGGGATGGGGGACTTGTAGGGTATACTACCCTTGCTATTTATATCCATCCTATTGACGGGCTATAGGTGTCGAATATGCCTCTGTTTGGTGGCCGCATATGGCTTCTTCAACATAATACAGTTGCAACTGTAGCCGCATACCACGGGCATGCTGCCATGTGGCATTGGTTGGGATATGCTTTGATAGGATCTAGAGGTTGTTTTTAACTCCGTTGTATGCATGACTCGATCAGTGGGACACGTAGTCAACCCTGATTGTTTGAAAATCTTTTCAGTTGTAACTGATAGATCTTTCAAGCTGAAAGCCGCATAATGTCTTGGCCGCATATGTGCTCTCCTTTGGCCTTGGTTGATTGGACACTTTGGCCGCATAATGACAAGGCCCCATAGGGCCTAAGCCGCATATGAAGGAACAAGTGGCATGGCACATCTGACGCAGTTATTAATGCACTGATGTGACTTTTCATCTTTTTATGAGCCGTCGCTTCTTTCATGATTCTTGAGGTGCTCAGGGTGACGAGTGGTGTGTCAGAACTTCTGATGGGCATTGAATATCGTGTTAGGGGATCTCATGTGGCCCCCTTACTTCATGGTTGTACAGGCCATATGTGATCTTCTTATGCGGCTTCCCACTCCTTAGCTATTCGGGCCGCATGGGGCTCTATGTGGCTCCTCTGTGGCCTGCTGTCATTTTGAAGGGGCATGAGCTCTATGCGGCCTGCATAATTTTTATGCTTCTCCAAGACCCCCTTCAAAGTTTTCCAAAATGACATGTTTGGAATACTTTGAACTAGAAGCATGGTCGAGCACTTTTGGCCGCATATAAGTGATATGCCGCATAGATATGTTGCCGCATAGTCGGTTCTGCTAGGCTGTCTGATCATTAATGAGTATATTTGGTTCAATCTCCAATGAGTTCTTTTGGGATTCTGAGTGGTCAATTGACACAAAGTCCGAGGCGATAATTCAGAGAAGATAAAGCGGCTCAACAAACGAGGAGTCGCCGTCATCTCTTACCCTTAAATAAATCGAGATTCGAAACGACCGTCGCTGTTATCTGAAGTCATATATTGCCGCCTATATAAGGGGATCGAAGAGATAAAAAAGCTCTTTACTTTTTCTTCTCTTCTTTCTTTTTTTCTGCCATGGCTCCTCCCAAAGCTTTCTCCTCTACCGCTGCTGCCAAAAAGGCCCCGAGGGCAAGGGCAAGGCCAAGGGTCGCGCTGCTGAGGTGGACCCTTCTCCACTTTTCGCCGACGTTCAGCCGTCGATCAAGGGTAAGACATTCTGGAGAAGACAAATTTGGTTTCAGAATACAGAGACACTTGTGCACAGTTGGACGCATGGATGAGTCTATGCGCCAACTTCTCAGTGACGCATGGGTATCCCAGTCTCATGGGCAACCCAGCCGCATGAATAACCCTGCCACATGGGAATCCATGTCGCCTAAACTATTCTGCCGTATGGTTGTCTCGGCCGCATGGGTTGACTCGGCTGCATGGGTCAACTCGGCCGCATGGGTCAACTCGACCGCATGAGTAACCACTACCATGCCATATGGTTTGGCTCGGTCGCTTGAGCAACCTAGCCGCTGTAAAAGCATGAAAAATACGCTGAGGAATTATACACGTAAAACCCTCAAACATGCAGGAAGCCGCGTAAAACAGAGCTCCAGCACTGGGTGGCGTAAGACATGACTTCAGAGCCATTGGCGTACAACAGAGCTTCAACGCTATTCAGCGTAAAATATAGCTCCAGAACAACCCGCGTAATACAGTATTTCCAGACTACTTCGGTGTAAAAAGGTGACTATATCGCCACTTTGGCGTAAAACTCGTCTTCTTTTAATGCAGCGGGAAGTTGTACGAGGAACTCTTCGTATTTCTCGAATGAACCTGTCAGATCATGCAGTGAACCTGACTCCTGACAAAGAGTACTGCACAACGATCGAGAGGACGGCTATAATAATAATTCGGCACAGAGTCCCAGACTGTCGTCTAGTGACATAACCCTTGATATAAGACTTTGTTTACGCATTCAAGGAATACGCTGCCTAGTTTTATACAGGCAGACATGAGCTTTTACGCTCAGGATGAGACAAAATGAACCGCCACATCAAAAGCTGCTCTTCGTACAGAACTCGAGGCACGTCTCTGCAGTTGATGCGCATGATGGGGGCAGATCTCTGCATTTAATGCACGAGATTTGGTTCTACTTTTAATGACTGGGTGAGCCATAATTATGGCTAATATGTCCACATCACCACCTCTGCATATTACGCCATAAGGCTATTTTCAGTTATAGGAGCACGCTGTACGCTATCTCCTTGAAATACGCCGACCTGGCTATTTTCAACTATAGGAGTACGCCGTATGCTATCTCCTCGGAATACGCCAACTCAGGCTATATTTGCAGAGGTGCGTGATAAGGCTATTTAGCCCAGGATATGCTCAAAACCTCAGTCAAGGAAGGATAATCGGCTGTCCTTACGCTGGCTACCTATCCATGCAGCATTAGGCTTCTACGCCTACTTGGCTTCTACGCCTACTCGGTTTCTACGCCTACTTGGCTTCTACGCCAACATGACAGCTACTCGGCTTTTACGCCAACAGAACAGCTATTTGGCTTTTACGTCTATGAGACAGTTATTTGGCCTTTATGCCAACCATCTCTACGCAAGGGTCAGTTATCTACATGGCTTGCATGCTGTGATCTTCGACGAGCAGTTATACGCATTATCTCATAATGGGACACGCGTCACACGCCGATTCAGAAGATTATTCATACGTGGGTAGCAGTTATTATAACCACCGCATAAAAGGTACAGCTCTCTCCGCTGTTCGATTTCTACGCCGACTGTGCCTAAACCTTATAAATAGAGACCTCCGGCCATGGAGGTCCAAGGTCAGAAAAAGGGTCGAAAAAGGGTGGAGGAGAACAGAGGTCAAGGTCAATAAAGCACCTATAGAGAGCTTTGGCAATGAGAGTTCATCCTCTTCTGCAATCTTTGAAGCTTTTTTTTTGTCTTCTACAGCACTTCTTCGTCATCGTATGGTCCAAGGGACAAAGTGATCGACCACAGATCAGACTCCTATAGCAATATTTCCCCAGAATCAAATTTTTGTACTTAACATCCTCGTATAGGATTAATTGTACTTCTTTTTCTTGTTTGTAAACCAAAGAAAGGGTTTCACATAAACCTAGTTTCAATTTCTTTCGTTTATTATCAAACACAAGATGGCGACTCTACTGGGGACTACTTTCTCATCTGACGAGAAAGCCATTGCTCAACACGATGCTGTATCCGTCGGATCAACGAAGAAGACCTTGGTCGTCCAATTTGACCAATCTGCTTACGAAGACATGCTTCAAGCAGGGGGTAGCTCTCATTCCCTCTCGGTCCAAGACAGCAGGAAATTGCGTAAAGTATGGATGCCTAGGACATCCTCTACCCTTCCTGCGGACTCTCTCACTCTGACCAACAAGGTTGTAACACCGCAACCTCCGTGCCTTGTGCGTAATCTTCCGTCTGTGACATGGCAGACAAAGCTTCTGGCAATGCCTTAGTGCCAATCCAGAAGTCTACTCTGCGCCTTGCACGTAAAACTCTATCTCCCGTCTGTGATGTGGCAGACAAAACTTCTGGCAATGCCTTAGTGCCAATCCAGAAGTCTACTCCGCGCCTTGCGCATAAAATTCAGTCTCCCGTCTGTAACGTGGCAGACAAAATTTCTGATAATGCCTTAGTGCCAACTCAGAAATTCCAAACGTGCTCCGCGCATAAAAATATATCTCCCCTCTGTGAAGAGGCAGATGGTCCTTGCAAGCACCGCAAAGGAAAACAAATGGCGGATTTCATGACCTCTCGGCCTTTACGCCATCAAAAGAAGAATCTGCCCGCTCTTCAGATTACGCGGAATGCTGACGGCCGATTGAGGACTTCCTCAATTTTACGCCAACCTATGCAAAGTGCCAAATTACGCCAGGATAAGCCCCTTAGCGTAAAGAAGACCCGATTCACGGGAATATATGCTCCACGTGGATCATGTACTACTCACATAGCTGAATTGCTCTACTCATATGGCAGAGAAAGTGTTCTAGTTCCTAATCTCTCCAGGCCCAATGTTGTAAAAAGGCAGAGTAAGCCTTCCTCTTCTGTTAATATCACTGATTTACGTGATTTCCTGATCCAGAAACGCAAAGACAGGGGTCAAAATCAAGATTTGGCGCCCCTAACTTTCAAACGTGGGGAGATCCTGTGGGAAGATGAGTCAATATCTAATGTCGTCATGACATATAGGCTACATGAAGAGTCTATTTTTATTGTTCCACCTACTCGCGACGATCAGCATCAAATAATCTTCGGTCGAATGCGGAACAGACCGTTTGTACAAGAAGACTCTCACGAATCCGATGGTGGAAAAATGAAAATCCATAGATATAGCCCACAGGCTTTAAGAATTATGCAAAATATGGGTTACAATTTGAAGTTGAAACAAGGCCTCAACTATGGAAAAGGCAGACGAACACCATTGCATGATAATCCTTACTGTCAACAAACTCGTTTTGGGTTGGGGTATACTGCATCTCTTGCAAACTTCAAACCTCCAGAGTCTGATCCTGTAATACCAGAGGCAGGTCCTTCTAAATCAACTTCTGTGGACAAATGCCACGACATGTCTGGGGTTAGTCTACCTCGACAAAATAGGGCAGCATCCAAAACTGGGGGTAGAATTCCCTCTAAGTCCGAAGATGATGCAACGATGACCATCTTTTCGGAAGACCGTAAAACTCAGGCATCGGGAGCCCCATGGCTAAAAGGGACTTTCTCCTTCAATGAAGATGACATCATTAAAATCTTCAATATATTGATGAAGGAACACAAACTTCAGCTACCCAACATCAGATACCCTAAGAGGGCTGGCAAAGTCGACGACCCAGATTATTGTCTCTTCCATCGGTACATTCATCACCCTACAAGGGCGTGCTATGTACTGAAAAGAAGAATCCAGGAGTTGATCGACGCCAAAGTCGTCACTTTGCATTTATAAACGAGGGGACAATCACTGCAAATTGATTTTACTATAACGTAACAATTTGCTCCCTCAAGAAAATATCGGATAATGAGTCCCTAAAGTTTCCCCAGCGGATTCTTCAGGTTTATCCTCACTCAGGAAAATTACTCCACAGTAAATTTTTTGGACATGAGTTCACATCCATATTATCCCTGAACTATTGTCCAAACATTTCTTTGTTTCCCCAGCTAAATTTGCCATGTCTAAGTAACCTCTGAGCAAACCTTCCAGTTTTTGGTTATAGATCAGTTCACGTCCATATTACCTCTGAACTACGTCTCGCCACTTTCTCCAGCAGAGTAAATCTATCACCACAAAAGTTTGTCATGTCCATATTACCTCTGAATAAACCTTTCTGGTCCGGCTATCGATTATCATGTTTATATTACCTCTGATATCGGTTGTCATCTCAACTTAGCACCCGTACTTAACTCTAAGTACGCCAGTGGTGTTAAGTCCACAAAAAACTGCCATGTCCATATTACCTCTGAGCAGATATATACCTCCATCCCCAATGGAGTCACAACTCAAAAGTTTGTCATGTTCAAACTACCTATGAACAAACCCTACAAGTTTTGTCTATCGATTGTCATGTCCATATTACCTCTGATATCGGTTGTCATCTCAATTTAGCACCCGTACTTAACTCTAAGTACGCCAGTGGTGTTAGATCCACAAAAAACTGTCACGTCCATATTACCTCTGGCAGCGCTTGTCCTAAAACTTGTTACTTGCACTCTCGTGTACAAGAAGTAATAGGTCCACAAAAAAGTTCCTCTGTGAAATGCCCGCAATGGAAACTAATTAGTTCACGTCCATATTACCTATGAACTATATCTCTCCCCTACCCCCACAGAGTCATATTTTACCACAGCTGTATTATCTCTGGCGGGGCTTGTTTCGAACTTATTATTTGCACTCAACGTGCACAACGAATAATAGGTCCACCATAGATCCCCCAGTGGGATGTCATCAATAAACCAAAGTTCGCACAAACAATTATAAAGAAATGGAGGGCCCTTATATGATTGCAAATGGCGCTTACAGATTAGCCAAGCCTAATAAAAATTTGGCAATGGCTCCTATCAACGGCAAATTCCTGAAGAAGTATATTACTTGATCTCCTTTTCTTAACGGGGTATGGTGAAGATCTTATTCTGACGATATCATGCACAAAGGTTAGCTGGATCATATTCTACCAGATTCGTATGACCTCTTAATGGATATGCTTAACTAATTTGTAAACCTATCATGTTAATATTATCTCTGATAGTGTTTACTATAAAAATTTAGTTGGATTGTATTCTATCTGGTTCATATCACTTCTGAATAGATTTACATTCAGCAAAACCTTAACGAAAGTATGTCATGTTAATGATACCTCTGATATCACTTTCATCTTAGCCTATCATGTTCTAAAGTGATGGGTCCACAAAGTCAAAAAATATGTCTTTATTATCTCTGAGAAATTACAGGAGAAACAAGAAGGTACATCATTGGGGAGGAACAATTAAATCCCTAATCTATCGCGCCAAAGAGGCCATCCTCTCATTCCTGGAGTTCAAAATATGGTTGCGAGCCTGTTCCAGTCTTGCTTCCTCATTGTTCAAGGAAGATAGCTCGGACCGAGCATCAATAAAACTTGCATGGATGACTCCTGCACATACCAAGTTCTGCTGAGCTATCTCCACTTGGCCCTTAAATACATCACGAGCTGTCGATGTCTTGAGAAGCTTCTCCCTGGCCTGAGCGAGTTCAACTTCCAAATCTCGAACCCTCGCTTCATCTCCCTCATATTCGGCCTGGTACTTGGTTAGCTGAGGAACAAAATCCACCAAGATGGCCCGCTCTTTATCCATCTCTTGCTGCTATTCCTGGATGGATTTGTTCAGAGTTTCCATGTGCCCAGCAAGCTCTGCAGTTAAGGAGTCATACTTAGCTTGAATCATATTATCGACGTTGCCTCAAAATAATTACAAATATTCATTAATGGGTTGTTCTAAACTATTAACTATTTGCTCCAGCGCATCAGCTCCCCCAGCGTCGTTGAAATTTCTAATCGGCGCTATCGCAAGCTGGGTGGACATTTTCAGAGCCTCGAAGCCTAGATTCTTCTCCAGCACCATTGATATTAGCGTTTTCAAAGTAATGTAGAAAATGCTAGTATACTGCTCAACTAGCATGGCAAAATTCGAATGGACGCTGGGAGTGGCTGCGATCTCCAGGAATGACTGCAGAGGATGTTGACATGGTCGTTGCCTCTACAGATGGCGCTACAAATGAATGAGCACCAGCAACGGTTGAAGTGGCTGGCATACTCAACAAATGAGGCATAGTCGTGATGACAGGCTCATCCTCCTCTGAAGATATCGGGACTGTATTGGGCGAGACAACACCCAAAAATGTTGCCTCTCCAAGGTCGAGCACCGCCGTTTCATCGGCAGGAGCCGCAACAAAGTCAAAGGCTGCGTCGACTCCGCCCTCCCCTGAGATGTGTTCCCCTGAAAAGAAGATAAGAGAAAGTTGATATCAACTCGACGTTAATTTTCCTAAAGGAGGCATAAAAGACGATATTTACCCATGGCCGATGGTATATATGTCGCGTCCGCAACTAGTACAGCTAAATCAGTTCTTAATGAGGCTAAGCGAGCTGTCATACCTGGAGAAGGGGGTGCACCAACTGACACTGGCGGGTATCTTCCCAGTCTTCACCAAGATCCAATCGAGGCTCATCGGGTAGAATCTCGCTAGAAATACTTACAAACGAGGTAGGGGTTACTCCCATTATTGGTCTGGATAAAGGTATTCTTAAAATGCTCGGCCTTGTAGGCGATCTCATAGCACTACCTGAAGCAGTAGTAGCAGCGATCTCGAGCAAAGAATCTCCGGCACTGCCGGCCGGAACTGTGGAGGTTCCCTCTCTAAAAGGCGAAGGACCTCTAATCAGCAAATCATCCCCAACAGGGGAAACAACAGGCTCGCTCCTAGAAGCCTCCCTGGTAGAAGCCCTTTTCGGACCTCTGGCAATCCTCTTCTTGCAGGGAGAAGGTTCTTTCAGAGCAGAAGCCTTCCTTTTATGGAGGATAACGAGAGGCTCTGCAGTCGGAGCTAGTACGCCTCTCGGTATTGTTATCAAGAATTCGTCTGTCCCGGTGGTGTCTTTATTCTCATCCGAGAAAACAGACTGAATATCCTCCCTTCTAGTAGACCTATGGGAGGGCATTCTAAAACATCAACGCATATCAAAATTGCGATGGAAGGTATTGATGGACGTATAGAACTGCGCGTACGAGTGAAGCATGCACAGCTCCATGGAAAGAGAAGTCGCGGGCACCACAAAAGTTGTACCAGTGCAGCCCGCGATGAAGTACCGCCACCCTCGGGCTCCATCAATAAGTCCACCTCTGGACTTAAAGCTGGTAATGGCATTTCCCATATGCAATTGGTCGTATCCAAACTGTCTAGCAAACCGACTGGGCAGATAAGGCTCCAAGAAGCAATAATCATCACTCCTGTATAGCAAGTGGGAAGGTCTAATGCAGACCAACCAGTAGAAGGCTTCAGGAGAAAGAATGGTTCTCCCATGACCTTCATCCTTGAGTTTCCTCCCCTGTTGATTGATGTGTACAGGAGGAACGATACAGAAGATCTTCCAGCTGTGGGCTACGTTTAACGCCCGCCGACAATCTGTGACGGTCGCCACGTTCCAAGAGGAATTTTTGTAATTCAGCAAGAAATTATTTCCTGAACTGCTGGCAGAACCGGGAGACATCACCCAGGCATTATGAAGAATTAACCATCTCATCAAGTATAGGAAGGGTAATTCCACCCTGGGAAAGCTTTCGTGCTGCGTATCATCAGCTAGCAGCCCATCAGTAAGTGCCCTCAGGCCTGCTTGTATTCTACATACCATAGCAGGAAGCAGGCCCAGTCTTGCTCTGAATACTAAACGCACTGCAGGCCACAAGGTGTTACGATGGATGCAATCTGCAGACGCAATACCCGGCACTACCTAGCGGTGTAGCTAGACGAAGAGAAAGCCAGCCAATTGAGCTTCCTTTGACAGAGGCTTCCGACAATGCCTCATATAACTGAAGGCTTTTGTGCCGGCAGGATAACCCTCTATCTCCTCGTCAAAAATATGATCCAGAGCCCCTGCGTCTTCAATAAGGTCATCGACCGTGTCAGCATTGAGCATGCTCAGGAGGTTCAAAGGCCTATCTTGGCTATCTACCACCTTGTCCGGCTTAGCATTTCTGGCCTGGTGGAAGAAGAGATATGTTGTCCACTTGTTGATGTGAGCCAAATCAGACGGCTCCTTATAGAAAGTGGTGCAAGCAAGGTAGTGGCTCATCAGCTCCTGATATACTGCCACCGCCGGAGGGTTTGTATCCCTCAACTCCCTGTTTGTAGGGACGTACTCTTCATAAGGAATGTCCCCCAGTGGTAGCCTTGAAACCTCTGCCATCTCATGAAGGGCTAAGCCCAACTCCCCTAGCAAAGTGGCAAAAGTCCTAGTGAGCGAATTGTATCGCTCCATCAAGGCTAAGAACAAGTTAGGGTTGACAGGCAACCCAACACTTGTGGCACTCACGGCCGAGAACAAGCCAATACTTTCCAGCTCTACCTGGAAGTGCTTCAGGGCCCATACAGTCAAACTGGCCCATCGGAGATTCCCTGGGCTAAGCCATCCACTGGTTCGAGGGTTGACCCTGGGGTACATTCCTCCCTGCCCCATAAAGTCGTTGCAGAAGGTCGACATCTGAACCGGCTGGATCAGCGAAGTATCCTCACTTGGAACACTACCCGGCAGTAATCCCCTAAAGGGCATAACAGGGCCTGAGGGACGACTCATATAGGCCCTCCCGTAGTATTCCTTACTGTATAAGATTTTCCCCGGTCGGCCGTGAAGATCGGGAGTCAGCACCCACATCATCTTCCTAGGATGGGTGGCATGAAAGAAGGCCGAGATGGGGAAATCCCTGGGCATCTTTGGCAAATACATGACCGTGCCCTCAGCAGTGAATACCCAGTCCTCCTTCTTGGGCTTGATCTGGGATTGCTTGTCAATAACATCCCCAAATAAGAAACTTGGTTTCTTATACTCCATCCCGTCTATGTATGTCAGGGGTTCCCCACTGATCATACTCAGCAGCATGCGCTCTCCTTGGGACGATATCAGGGTTCCCCTCTCTTCAGGGTAATTGGCTCCAGAAATGGGGAATGTCACATGCGACAAATCCTCCAGATAATTCGAGTTCAGCATCCTGGCAGCAGAGCCCATCACCTCAGCCAAAAGAGGGATCTGCAAGTCCACTATAAAATGCAAGAGAACAAGTCAGTTTCTATACTAGATATTACACTCTTGCAGTTTGCTCCAAAGATTACCAGTCTGTGCTTTTTACGCCAAGACTGCAAAAACTTGAGCTTTTACGTCGGAACCTATTTTCGAGGCATAAAATTCAAGGTTGGCAGTATACGCCAAAACCTAACAGTCTGTGCTTTTACGCCAGACTGCCAAAATTTGAGTTTTTACGCCAGAATTTTTATCCAGCGTGTAAAACTCAAAATTTGTAGTATACGCCAAATTTCGACAGCCTGAGCTTTTTTATGCCAGACTGCAAAAATATGGTTTTATGCTGACACATTAGAAATATGGGCGTATTGGTTCGCATATACGTACAACGTGTGCTAAAATTCTTCTATTCTCCCTCGAAGTCCTTTTACCTATGACATCCGGAGCACGACTCAACGGAGGGGCGCTGCATTCCGATCGAGGCTCATTCAGTCTAACAGGAGTTGCTCGCGCTTGAGTAGAGGATCGAGAAGAGGAAGAAACCTTCTTTCCCTTAGCAGTGAAAGCTTGTTTAGGGGCTATGGCGATTCTGAGTTCTCAAAGAAGAAACGAAGAAGAAGGGTTCTTGTAAAGCTAGGGTTCTTGTGAAGACAGATAAAAGTTTTCTCTCTCAGGACCTTGGACCATTTATAGAGTTCGGATAACTCTTCGAATTCCTAACCAAATTCGATATTTAATATTCGGTTATGATTTGGGGACCACGTCAGCCTATCATTTGAAAGAAGAAGACGGACAGTAAGTGGATCCAAAATTTACGCACAGAGCAGATCTATGATTTTACGCTCAGGAGCTTTTTACGCTCAAGAGACTACAAATCTACGATTTTACGCTCAAAGGCTATAAATATATGGTTTTACGCCCGAATGCTTTTATGCTCAGCAGCTTTTACGCTCGAGAGGCTACAAACCTACGATTTTACGCTCAAAGGCTACAAGTCTACAGTTTTATGCCCAGATGCTTTTACGCTCATGAGCTTTTACGCTCAAGAGGCTACAAACCTACGACTTTATGCTCAGAGGCTACAAATCTATGATTTTACGCTCAGAAGCTACAAATCTACGATTCTACGCTCGAAAGCTACAGATGGCCAAATTGTAAGGATTTATGCAGAAAATGCTCCTTCTTGGCCACAAAATATTGCAAGTACCCAAAACATACAGAGTTCAGCATTGAAGATGACTCTTCTTCTTGGGTCGATTGGAAGTTCATCCAAAGTCCAGTCAGAATCCTTTCTCAAAAGTTCAACTATGGCCTATTTTGACGGCTATTTCTCGCCCTATTTCAAGGGATTTTCGGGAAATCATTCTTGAAGATGATGGTCTGAACAAGAATTCTTCGCATCAGAGAAGTGACAGTTCAGAAATTCTACGCGACTCCTCGTTCAAAACAGCATGACAGTTCGGATATTCGACTTAAATGCTAAACAGCTTTCTACGCGTCTTCTGCTACGCGTAAAAGACAAGACGAGATATTCTTCTATCAGAGTCGGCGTAAAATTATTTCAGACGTGCTGAACCTGCACATATTCAGACTTCCTCACATCAAATATGGCAAATCATTAGATGCGTAAAAGAAGACAATTTTATTAATCATGATTACATATGATGGAAATCTAGTCTACAAAGGATTTTTTATTTTTTTTAATCGCCATATGAAATTGTTGATCATCCCGAGCAAAGGAAGCTATGATATCCTTCCATGATCCATCGTTGCAGAGGATATTTGCTCGAAGATGCCTCTTTTTATGGCTCCTTACAGACTGGAAGAACATGATCTTTTTCTTCCTCAAGTCAACCCGACGAAGCTCGGCAACCATCGCTATATGGTGAAGGAAGTTTGGGAAAAATAGGTTAACTTAGTCGCCTTTATATAGGCAGAGGAGATCATACCAAATTCCAACAAATTCCTAAATATTTGCCGAGAAATCAGCCTCGCGGAACAAGTCAAACTTGACCGTTTCATGCTTCATTCAAAGTGTTTCAAATTACGAGAAATTTGAAAACTTTGAAGGGGGTCTTGTAGAAGCATAAAAAATACGCTGAGGAATTATACGCGTAAAACCCTCAAATATGCAGAAAGCCGCATAAAATAGAGCTCCAGCACTGAGTGGCGTAAGACATGACTTCAGAGCCATTGACGTACAACAGAGCTTCAATGCTATTCAGCGTAAAATATAGCTCCAGAACAACCCGCGTAATGCAGTATTTCCAGACTGCTTCGGCGTAAAAAGGTTACTACATCGCCACTTTGGCGTAAACTCGTCTGCTTTTAATGCAGCGAGAAGTTGTACGAGGAACTCTTCGTATTCCTTGAATGAACCTGTTAGATCATGCAGTGAACCTGACTCCTGACAAAGAGTACTGCACAGCAATCGAGAGGACGGCTGTAATGATGATTCGGCACAGAGTCCCAGACTGTCGTCTAGTGACATAACCCTTGGTATAAGACGTTGTTTACGCATTCAAGGAATACACTGCCTAGTTTTACACAGGCAAACATGAGCTTTTACGCTCAGGATGAGACAAAATAAACCGCCACATCAAAAGCTGCTCTTCGTACAGAACTCGAGGCACGTCTCTGCAGTTGATGAGCGTGATGGGGGCAAATCTCTGCATTTAATGCACGAGATTTGGTTCTACTTTTAATGACTGGGTGAGCCATAATTATGGCTAATATGTCCACATCACCACCTCTGCATATTACGCCATAAGGCTATTTTCAGCTATAGGAGCACGCTGTACGCTATCTCCTTGAAATACACCGACCTGACTATTTTCAACTATAGGAGTACGCCGTATGCTATCTCCTCGAAATATGCCAACTCAGGCTATATTTGCAGAGGTGCGTGATAAGGCTATTTGGCCCAAAATACGCTCAAAACCTCAGTCAAGGAAGGATAATCGCCTGTCCTTACACTGGCTACCTATCCATGCAGCATCAGGCTTCTACGCCTACTTGGCTTCTACGCCTACTCGGCTTCTACGCCAACATGACAGCTACTCGGCTTTTACGTCAACAGAACAGCTATTTGGCTTTTATGCCTATGAGACAGTTATTTGGCCTTTATGCCAACCATCTCTACGCAAGGGGCAGTTATCTACGTGGCTTGCATGCCGTGATCTTCGACGAGCAGTTATACGCATTATCTCATAATGGGACACGCGTCATATGCCGATTCAGAAGATTATTCATACGTGGGTAGTAGTTATTATAACCACCGCATAAAAGGTGCAGCTCTCTCCGCTGTTCGGTTTCTACGCCGACTGTGCCTAAAACTTATAAATAGAGACCTCCGGCCATGGAGGTCCAAGGTCGAAAAAAAGGGTCGAAAAAGGGTGGAGGAGAACAGAGTTCAAGGTCAAGAAAGCACCTATAGAGAGCTTTGGCAACGAGAGTTTAGCCTCTTCTGCAATCTTTGAAGCTTCTTTTTTGTCTTCTATAGCACTTCTTCGTCATCGTGTGGTCCAAGGGACAAAGTGATCGACCGCAAATCAGACTCCTATAGCAATATTTTTCCAAAATCAAATTTTTGTACTTAACATCCTCGTATATGATTAATTGTACTTCTTTTTCTTGTTTGTAAACCAAAGAAAGGGTTTCGCATAAACCTAGTTTCAATTTCTTTCGTTTATTATCAAACAACCACATGAGTATAACACTTTGGAACTGATACTCCTCTCAGTGATTCAGACCAAGCTCCTTTATATTTTTTTTGCAGTGAATTTGCCCACCGCACCTCTGGCGAACTAGTCCTTGGTCACGGTCTGCTTCCGTTGGACATGAACTTCGGGGACTTGATTACGGCCATTAAGACCCAGACTGACAAAGATCTCCTGCCTGAACGTCAATAGAAGATTGCTGAGCATACGCCTTCCTTCTTGTTGAGCCAGATAAACTCGGGGGAGATCCTCACTAAAGATGGGAAGCACATCTTTAAGAATATGTACTTCTTTTTTGGGGATGCACTGGAGTCTTTTCAGTCCGAGATGGGGACGACCAGGGAGAGCTAATATTTTACCTTCCACGAGACATAGATGCAATTTTCTTCTTTTGAACGTCACCTGCCATTGTCGGTCCTGAAGGTGATGATGGGTCCACGACGGATGGACTGGAACTTAACCCCTGAGCCACAGGGGGCCCTCCTTAGAAATGTTCGGTATGGGACCGACAAGAACAAAGTAGAGTTTTATGGTGCGAATGAGTCACCCTCGTACTCCTTGCTTGCATTGAAGCCCAGTCTTCTTGGAAGTGAACTGGGACCGGACCTTAGCATATATGCAGCGGGCACCTTCCTTCATCAAGTTGCCAAGAAGGGGACCTATCCTACGGGACAGCTGCGGGCTCTTAGTTGGGTATATTTAGTCACTCTTGGTGTCATTTGACCTTATGGATTCTGAAGAAGTACGAGAGGGAGCTCAGGGCCGCCGACTTGTTTTTTGCCGTAAGGGGTACTTGTTATGGTTTGGAGATAAACCGTCCCCTCTTTGTAGCCCTGATAAAATTGTACAACCTTCGTATGGGGACTTTCTTTATACCTGGCGGCGAGATAGGACTGGCCTTGCATTAGATGCATACCGTCTCCAAACTCCCTTAGGGCAAAAAATCCTATAAATATACCCTGAGCAATAAAAAACTCGGAGAATTAGAAGTTGAGAACCCGAAGATCCTGGCGGTGTACCAGGAATTGCTATGCCACCACGACATTTGTCAGCGGATGTCAAAGAAGAAGAAGAAGTCCTTTGAGGGGTCTTCACTCATATCATAACTTGGACCCGCCACCTCTTTCTGAAGTCGAAGGAGTCCACCAGAGTTTGGGCGCCGCGATCCGAGCAAGAAGTGGCTAATTCAATTCAGGCGCTGAAGGAACTGGCTGCCGAGGATGAAGGCGTTGAGTGTTCCTCGGAGGAAGGGGACGAACCTGTTGACGAGCTGGGCGACCTCGAAGAGGAACTTATCTATTTCTATATGGACACCCATAGGTTACCCGCTAAGGACGTGCTGGCGGGATATCTGATGCTATGGTTACACAACTGCGTAGTCTCGGGCGGGTCTGGAACAATAAAGAGGATCATCCGTACCCTCATCCTTTCGGCCGTAAATTTGGATTTCGGCCATAAGTTGGCCCTTCTACCGGCCATGGTATGCTGCATCCAACGGGGTCTCTGTAACTTTGATAAGAAGGTAGAGGACCATCCTGGCAAGGGGTATTTCAACAGGGTTGAGCTCCCATACCATTATCTGATGGGTTGGCTTCTCCTACATCATGGGTCCCTAATGATCCCTTGGACTGATGAGAACATGGTGGCTGCCAATACCCTGATCTGCATGTATCGAGGAATGAAGTAGAAATGTGACACGATCCCCGCTGGTAGGATAGAGCGAGCATTTATGACAAACTGAACTTTTTTCACAACCGAGCCTGAGTTATTTGATGATGAGAGAAACATCGTCCACCATGATGACGGAGGAAAGACCCAGAATTTGTCTGAGAAGCTCTTCCATTAGATTCAAGTCGTTCATCCCTGCTAAATGAGAGGGATGAACGGCTTGAATCCAGTGGAAGAGCTTCTCGGACAAATTCTGGGTCTTTCCTCCGTCATCATGGTGGACGATGTTCCTCTCATCATCAGATAACTCAGGCTCGGTTGTGAAAAAAGTTCAGTTTGTCATAGAGCTTGCATTTATGACAAACTGAACTTTTTTCACAACCGAGCCTGAGTTATCTGATGATGAGAGAAACATCGTCCACCATGATGACGGAGGAAAGACCCAGAATTTGTCTGAGAAGCTCTTCCACTAGATTCAAGCCGTTCATCCCTCTCATTTAGAGTACCAGAATCGAGCTGCTATTTTTGTGGAGCCTTATCTGCACAGACGGTTCGCTCGTCAGTTTGGCTATACTCAGCTCTTGCTGGGTCACCTGAGTGCGTCCCTTGGATACAACGACAGCTTACTTGATGGAGCCCAAGCATGGAGTTACTATAGTGCCAATGGCGCTCAAGCTCGATTTCAGTTGCCAACGGCCGACATCGTGCCCAGAATGATGTACACATCGACGAAGTATTATTGTACGACCAATGCCCCACTGGATGACTTTAACCCGGAGAGGAGTTTTATCAAATGAACCATGATGATGCCTCCGGAAGCAAGGGCGTGTAGGACGCCTAAGAAAGGTAGGCAGTTGCCAGACCTTTGATCGTGGAGCTGGACCCACCGACCGGGGAAGAGGAAACGTCTCCTTCCGATGACCCACTTTCTGCTAAGCAAAAATCAATGGTCGAGACACATCATGCTCGTTATTCCAAGAAGGCGAGGATTGAGGTGGTCCTATAGACAGGACCTGCAGCGAAGTCGAAGTCCCTTGCAAAGGGGACCATGAGCGAGGAGGTAGGACCCCTTGCATTAGCGGCATCTGAACCAGACCCCCTCTAGATGCGATGACGGTCCATAGAACCTCTCAGTTTGATTCTTTATGCTCCTCTCTATAAATACCTTTCTTTTGGTCTGTTTGACAATGTACATACACCATCGAAGAGGGGCCATCCCCGACGGGCAGCTGCTTCGGTGGTCTCTTACGCCAAGAAGGAAGATGAGACCACCTCTCCCGAGTCTGATGCTGAACCTGTACCTGAGGCTTCGGGAGCTCCAAGTTTGGATATGACCTCAGTGGAGCCTTATATCCCTTTGGAGCACATATTCGTGGATGTCCTGGATGCCATGGGGAAGGCTATGACAACGCTAGGTGAGCCGCAACCTCCGTCGCCTCTCTCTGGCATGTCATTTCACAACTTCACAAAGGATAAGATTTTCTGGCTTCAGCTGTCAATTATCTGGGTGAAGTTAATTACTGGTTGTTCTGGCTTTGTAGACCCTGTCTCTCCCTTGGAAATGGTGGACGTGGATACTGAGGAAGATATAGAGGAATAAGGAGACGACTGGCTCGTTCCGAAGAGGTATGAGTATCTTCCTCGCTCCTCTGGGGGTAGAGAATGCCCTGCGGGGCCTGTTGTGAATCCCTCTGGTGCAGTGGCTGCTCCATCCACGGTTGCTGCTGGCATTCTGCCATTGCGGCCTCTTTGGACGCTGGAGCTAGCCGTTCCTAGAAGGCCGCCTCTGATGATCCCGGAACTGCGGCTACTGGATCATCCTCCGAGGTTGCCGTGTTACAATCTGTTGTTGGCATACCGGCGAGTGTATGTAGTGCCCCGCTCCGCGTAGGCACTATGTACAAGTGATATCGCTTTGCTTGCTTGAGCGAAAGTCTTCTCGGAGAGTTTCCAACCGAACCACAAGACGATTGATCAATGTGAGTGGGCAGAACTGCATTATCTGATTCTTGTATGCCTTAATAATGAATCTGAGTTTTTGAATGTTTGTTCTAGGAAGATAGTTTCATAAGAAGAATGATAGAACCTGACTCTGCATGCTTAATAAGAGAACTCGTATAGCTTGTCATTGAAATGAACCGCTTGCTTAACTAGAGAATTTGTATTCTTATCTGAAAAGAGATAGAACCTTGCCATGCTAAGTCAAGAGTATAAGAAATATTGCATGCTTAGTTACACCGACACAACTATCGAACGAACCTTTGCCATGCTAAAAAAGTTAAGTAAAGGAATCGCTTGAATAAGTCCCTTTGTAATATGCTAAGAAAGACATAGATATTGTATGCTAGATATAAAATCGAAATCGTGCTTGCTATTATATGTTTCGCTTGTCTGTTTTGCTATATCGAGCTGCTATAAGTCTTTGATTCGTATAAGCAGAGACTTATAGTGCGCCCTGAGGATATGGCCCCCTGGGGGTCTAGTGGGGTGTGCTATTAGATATGTGAGATGTGCTTTGTTTGACAAGATATGTTTTGCTCGACCATATATATTTTGCTTGATCATTTATTTTGCTTGCATTATAGATGCTTCATGTCATTGCATTGGTCACAGACAACTTGTGCACAAGGTCTTGTCTCTCGAACGGTTCCTAGGGCACTAGGAATTGCTCGATCCGGAAGAGATTTTTGTTTCGTCCTGAGGATACGGCCTGTTGGGGGTCTAGTGGGGCGATGTGTCTATTAGTGTTGTGCGGAACCTATAATGTCACAGCTGCTTAGTATCTCGGGTGTGTTAGTGAAGAGCTGAACCTTGAGTCACAGCTGCCGACACATATGCGTGCAAGTGAAGAGCTGAACCTTGGGCAACCGCTGCTAATCATGGGTCTACCCATGGACCATCATATAGTTAGGGCTCATGCTAGGCTAGACTTCTTGCATACCTAACTGTTTGATGCAGAGACGGACAGGGAAAGAGAACCTTATACATATATGTTTATGCAAATTATTGCTAACTTGTATGTCTGCTGCAGGGATAACCATTCAGCAAGGGGGTAAGAAACATAAAGAGTTTATATATAGCCTGTTATTCATGAACATGTGCATCTTAGAGTTTATCTGATGGTGTTTCATGCATTCGCATCGGTTGGACAATAGCTATTAGTACAGAGCTGAACCTTGGTCCCGACTGATATTATGTTAGTGAAGAGCAACCATGAGTCACAGCTGCTAATAGCATCAGATAAAGAGTCGTTAGTTAGCTAGTTTATCGCTACTGATCCTGAGTTTCTCGGGGACCAAAATCATATAACTAGTTCTTCTTGTGTGCTTGAAAGTATGATAGTCCACTTAATGCTTGTCTTGATTTGAGATGAACAATCCACTATAGAACTTTGTCCCTAAGAGTTAGAATATGGTGCACAATACATGTTGCTCACTGCATGATAGAACACTGTCCTGTATGTATGCTTATTGTTTGAATATGCAAAACTGTTTCAAAGCTATATTTTCGAAACGATGTAAACTGACTATAATCCTGAGCTGCATGAAATGAACATAGGTAAAAGTAGCAAGATCACTAGTAATGTAATATTTTGCCACATGCTAACTTAGTGTGGCTTTCAGGGAGTGTAGCTTCTGTTCAGTTGATTTTATCTCACCAGTACTTTCTCCAAAGTGCTGACCCACCAACAGTTTGCTTGTTCTCAAGTGCTGGATCGCCCGAGAAAGCGATAGCCGTGCCTCATCCCAAGGAACCAAAAATCTGGAGTCGATGCCTTGAGCCGTATTGAGTTTGAGCTATTTTTGTATAGAGGGATATAATGTATGGAACGGTGTCATTGTAATCGAAAGAAAGAGAGTGCTTGAGCGATTTGTAACCTCGGCCAAGCGCCGCTTGTAACACTTATGAATATTAATAAAAGAGCTTATTTTCATATGCCATTGTGTTCTTTACTTTTCTGCAATACATGTACCGCTGCTCTTGTCTTGAATTGCTTACTTGCCCTTGTTCAAAGCTTTGGCCTTGTGCAAGCGCACTTTAGGCTTGTACGACATCACGCCCGTGCAAGGACGATCGGTTCCGTAGGGACCAAGCGAGGACGAACGCCCCCTGCGGGACCGGGTTATGACATAATGGTATCAGAGCAACTAGATTCTTTGCCCATTCCGTTGCCTCCGACTCTGAGATGTGCCCGATATTGTGCTTCAATGAACGTTCCATACAATAAGTCCATAAATATTCTCAAAGATGAGCGCAAAAGTTTTCTGGATTTGATTTGTTGCTTGAGAGTTGTGCTTTCGTGCTTGTGATTTGCTTGTGTTTTGATTGAGGATGGTGAGGGATGAGGACTATCGCTGCTATAGATTTTTGTGAGTTTCTCCTTGAGTTTCGAGGATGAAACTCTTTGTTGGTGGATAAGTATGTAGTGTCCCACTCCGTGTAGGCACTATGTACAAGGAATATCGTTTTGCTTGCTCGAGTGGAAGTCTTCTCGGAGAGTTTTCGACCGAACCACAAGACGATTGATCAATGTGAGTGGGCAGAACTGCATTCTCTGATTCTTGCATGCCTTAATAATGAATATGAGTTTTTGAATATTTGTTCTAAGAAGATAGTTTCTAAGAATGATAGAACCTGACTCTGCATGCTTAATAAGAGAACTCGTATAGCTTGTCATAGTTTCTAAGAAGAATGATAGAACCTGACTCTGCATGCTTAATAAGAGAACTCGTATAGCTTGTCATTGAAATAAACCGCTTGCTTAACTAGAGAATTTGTATGCTTGTGTGAAAAGAGATAGAACCTTGCCATGCTAAGTCAAGAGTATAAGAAATATTGCATGCTTAGTTACACCGACACAGCTATTGAACGAACCTTTGCCATGCTAAAAAAGATAAGTAAAGGAATTGCTTGAATAAGTCCCTTTGTAATATGCTAAGAAAGAGAGAGATATTGTATGCTAGATATAAAATCGAAATCGTGCTTGCTATTATATGTTTCGCTTGTCTGTTTTGCTATATCGAACTGCTATAAGTCTTTGATTCGTATACGTATAGACTAATAGTGCGCCTTGAGGATATGGCCCGCTGGGGGTCTAGTGGGGTGTGCTATTAGATATATGAGATGTGCTTTGTTTGACAAGATATGTTTTGTTCGACCATATATGTTTTGCTTGATCATTTATTTTGCTTGCATTATAGATGCTTCATGTCATTGCATTGGTCTAGGACAACTTATGCACAAGGTCTTGTCTCTCGAACAGTTCCTGGGGCACTGGGAATCGCTCGGTCCGAAAGAGATTTTTTTTCGCCCTGAGGATACGGCCCGCTGGAGGTCTAGTGGAGCTATGTGTCTATTAGTGTTGTGCGGAACCCATGATGTCACAGCTGCTAGTACTCGGATGTGTTGGTGAAGAGCTGAACCTTGATTCACAGCTGCCGACACATGTGCGTGCTAGTGAAGAGCTGAACCTTGGACAACCGTTGCTAATCATGGGGCTACCCATGGACCATCATATAGTTAGGACGCATGCTAGGCTAGCCTTCTTGCATACCTAACTGTTTGATGCAGAGACGGATAGGGAAAGAGAACCTTATACATATACGTTTATGCAAATTGTTGCTAACTTGTATGTATGCTACAGGGATAACCATTTGGCAAGGGGTGAGAAATATAAAGAGTTTATGTGTAGCCGGCTTGTTCATGAACATGTGCATCTTAGAGTTTATCTGATAGTGTTTCATGCATTCGCATCGGTTGGAGAATGGCTATTAGTGTAGAGAAGAACCTTGGTCCCGGCTGTTATTATGTTAGTGAAGAGCAACCATGAGTCACAGCTGCTAATAGCATCAGATAAAGAGTTATTAGTTAGCTGGTTTACCGCTACTGATCCTGAGTTTCTCGGGGACAAAATCATATAGCTAGTTCTTCTTGTGTGCTTGAAAGTATGATAGTCCACTTAATGCTTGTCTTGATTTGAGATGAACAATCCACTATAGAACTTTGTCCCTAAGAGTTAGAATATGGTGCACAATACATGTTGCTCACTGCATGATAGAACACTGTCCCGTATGTATGCTTATTGTTTGAATATGCAAAAAAGTTTCAAAGCTATATTTTCGAAAAGATATAAAATGACTATAATCCTGAGCTGCATAAAATAAACATAGGTAAAAGTAGCAAGATTACTAGTAATGTAATGTTTTTCCACATGCTTACTTAGTGTAAACACACAGATTTTAAAAAAAAATTAATTATGATTTTTTGAGATTTTTCTGTATTTTTATTAATTAAAATAAAATATTCTTCAGGAATTAATATTTTTTTGAATTAAATTAAATATTAAAATATTATAAAAAATATATTTTTGAGTGTATAATTAATAATAAGATGATGTGTAATTTTTCTGTAATTTATTGGGCTCAAAAACTATTTTAAATAGCTAAAAAATATTATTTTTAAATAGACCAAACTGAACCAACTTGAACCGTACCAAACCAAACCCAACTGAACCCAACCCAACCCTAATGGATTTGGATCCATACCCTACCCGCCAATCCGACCCGACCCGCTATCTTTTCTTCAGTAAACTGAAGAAATAACCCGTGACCCTCCGACTCCTCCGCCGCCGCGACCCCGCCGCCGGCCGACCCTTCGGTTTACCTCCCCAACCGCCGGTGACCCTCCGGTTCTCCCCACAACCGCCACCGCCCTCGCCCTCATCCTATATTAACCCCCCCACCATCACAACCACCGCCATCATCGGTCACCCTCTCCGACTTCACTCCGGCCGACTACGACTCCGACAACCTCGACGACTCCGTCCACCTCCTCGTAACCGCCCCCCTTATATAAACCCCCCCGTGCCGAACCCCACCGCCACTACCACGACCCACGATGACCACCACAGCAGCCGCAGCAGCCGTCGACGATCGGCCGAGCACCGCCGCCCCACTACCGTACAAGCACAACACACCGCGGTCGACCCCTGTTTCGAGTGAGTTACTTCCTCCTCGCTGGGTCAATTTTCAATCGGCCTGTTGCATTGTGATTGCAGCATGATCCTCTCAAACCCTGTACAATTTGATTGGGGTATCGTGTCATGTATCGATCGTAAACCGCGACACAAAAACAGGAAAAATAACCCAATTTCTGGTTCTGGAAACTGTCCCGAAGCTCCATGTTCATGGCCGATTTACATCCAACCTAGTTAATAATTCTAAATTCGATTTCAACAGTAAATTAGATAATATAAACAAGTTTTAAACCCATTGATTAGTTTAATTTTAATTTGCTGTAAGTTGTGTTTTATTCGGGGGTAAAGTTGACCAAAAACTTGGTTTTCAAAACCTAAATTTTTTTTGAAACTGGATGCGTTCTGCTAAACGAGACGACTTCGTCATGTGCAAATTGCATCGAAAGACGCGTATCGTCAATGCGGACGTGTGAGATTTTGCGAAAGTTGAATTGGATGTGCGTGCATACCGGAATCAATGCGTATTCGTCGAAAAGCCCCGTATCGACCTGTTCTGACACTCAATTTTGTTTGTGCTTGTCGTTTCATAACGAAACTTATGCCATCGGATTCATAGCGTTACGCTGGTCATGTGACCCAAGTTTGATTTGATTCTGAGAACGTTGACGAAATCCCATTTTTGTGGGCCCTACGACACAACTTAATGGCGATTTTGTGATCAGCTCATCAGAATCCAGTTCTGAACATTCCGTTGGTTCTGTATCATCGTTCTGGACTCGTAGACACTATGTTTGATAAATTTGGAGAACTTTGTCTCTGGCACATTTTTTGGTGCGAAGTGGGCCATATGTGGACCCCGCTTTGACCAAAAATTGTCAATTCTACCCCTGTGTCCAAATTAGACTTATGTGTAGTCAATCCTAGCTATTTTATGTATTTTAAGAGTGATGGTAATGTTTGTTTCATCATTCGGAGGCGTACCTGAAGATTTCGCTGTTACCGGAGCAATTGAAGGAATTTAAACCACAGGCAAGTGTACCTTGCCAAAACTTACAATAATTATTTTAATATTATTTGCTTGATTTATTTCTGTGATGTATCTGCTCAACCTAGGACCGTGAGACGTTACTTAGCGTTCGAATAATATTCGGGTGTCGACACCGTTCGCGGAGTCGTGTAACGTCACTTAGAGAGTTGATAACCCGATCCTATATTTTCGTTCTTGCTTTATCAAGTACATCATACCATAGGACACTTGACACTATTCATGAGACAAAATCTTTTATGAGTTATTCATGGTGATTCTGTATAGGCTTACAAGATTTGTGACATAGATCTTGCATATACATAGATATTATTATGACTCGCTGTATTAGTTAGAGGTCATAATATTGCGTGTTATGGACATGAGACGTCGCGGACATGAGACATGTAATTACATTGGGTGGGGAGAGACACATAGGCTACAGGCTGATTACATATATATATTTATTATTGCGGTGCTTTAGCCTCTATATCAGAGCTAGGCCTATTATGTGATATTACTGGTACAGGCTCCCCGACACAGAGCTTGTAGTGGTCTCAGCCTGAGTACTAGTGATGCTCTCATTTGCATATCACATAGCTGGTTACATAGTTGCCATGTTGATATTTATTTTTATATACTGTATTTTATTTGGCTTGAGTTATTCTTGTACCTTGCTATGTCCCCTGAGGACCTAGATCCGAATTATGTCCCCAGGTATAGCAGAGGAGATCTACCCCGAGGTATACGGGACAGGAGCAGACACTAGAGCAGTGCCATAACCAGAGGACGAGGTGGTGCCAGAGGATTTCTCCAGAGTATTTGTTATATACTCAGTTATATCTGTTTTTAGATACTCTATTTCCTGTCTCTTGAATTACTGTACTAAACTTATTTTTGGGTTGTTCCCCGAAAACATTTTTATTGAGACTTGTTGGATTATATTTCTCTTTGATTAGTTTGACATTTGAATTATGTTTACCTTCTATGGATGAGATTAGAATTAGAATTTGACATGTATCATAGACCATTATATTTGTTTTACAGCTTAAGTACACTCTAACGGGTCCATTAAATTGGGTTTGCCTATTGGAGTATGCTATTGGCCATTGCCACGTGACTAGTCCCTCGGTATTTTGGGACTTTGGTATGACACTTAGTGTGAGTTTCAGGGAGTGTAGCTTCTATTCAGTTGATTTTATCTCACCAGTACTTTCTCCAAAGTGCTGACCCACCAATAGTTTGCTTGTTCTCAGGTGCTGGATCGTCCAAGAAAGCGATGGCCGTGCCTCATCCCAAGGAACCAAAAATCTGGAGTCGATGCCTTGAGCCGTATCGAGTTTGAGCTATTTTTGTATAGAGGGATATAATGTATGGAACGGTGTCATTGTAATCGAGAGAAAGAGAGTGCTTGAGTGATTTGTAACCTCGGCCAAGCGCCGCTTGTAACACTTCTGAATATCAATAAAAGAGCTTATTTTCATATGCCATTGTGTTCTTTACTTTTCTGCAATACATGTGCCGCTGCTCCTATTTTGAATTGCTTACTTGCCCATGTTCAAAGCTTTGGCCTTGTGCAAGTACACTTTAGGCTTGTACGACATCACGCCTGTGCGAGGAAGATCGGTTCCGTAGGGACCAAACGAGGATGAACGGTCTCCTGCGGGATCGGGGCGTGATAATGTAGACCCCGTAGGATGCCCTGGTCCTCTGTTCTTGGTCGCAGTGCTACTCATCTATCTGCTGTCGAGTTGCCGGGTGTGCAGACACTCCGTACGACCCTGAAAGTCTTGGTAGCAAGCAGGATCGCCGGTCGCTCTTCTGCTACCCCTTCACCTCTTAGACGGTTGGGGGGCATCGTACAACTGTTGTGTCCGTGGCTACTCCTTCTGTCGTGCCACCTTTGACCCCAGCTACGGTGGAGGAGATGGATGAAACCGTTAGGCTCTCCCTACAAAGCTTTTATATGTTTCTGAAGTAGGGGGTCTAGAGCGTGTTGGAGCAGAACAGATCCTTCTCTTGGGCTAGGCACTTTATTGATGGTAAGGTCAAATCTCTTAGGCCCCCCTTCGGTTTTGAGCAAATCGCTGACCTGCTGGATCAGAAGATGATCGAAGTGGAGCAATGCCTGACGGAGTTGAAGCAGTACCAACAGGCGGACATGGGAAGGCCGATATCCCATGCATATGGTGAGTTTTTGAAGTCTGTCGAGGGGGAGAAGGCATTCTATGCTTGGTCCAAAGAGGGATTGCAGCGTGACCTCCAGGATTTGCAGGAGAGGCACGATAAGCTGGGTGATCACCGAGAGGGTTGCCTCTCGAGGTAGAAGGACTTGACCCAGGAAGTGACTGAGGTGGCTGAAGAATTACATCCGACTATTGCAAGTTTTGAACGTTGAAATAACAAACAAAGAATTACAAAGAGATCCTAAGAAGAAAATCAAAGTACAATATTTTGATCTGGGTAGTGAAGATGGAGCTTGAGCGCATCAACGTCTCCTTTACTATGTTGACCGTCTGACGAGGGGATGAGGATGATTTCTTCTCTTATCTCTTCGGAGCTTGTGTGCACCTACGTAGCTCGCTCGGGGGCCTTTTGTACGGTATACTACCCTTACTATTTATAGTCGTCGTGATGACGGACTATTGATGCCGCATATGCGTCTATTTGGTGGCCGCATAAGACTCCTTCAACACACTTATTATTGGAACATCCCATCGAGGCATTGAGAGAGAGCGTGCACATAACCCACAAACGAGCTTTCGAAACAGAGATATCGAATCGAAGTCCAAAGGCGTAGAAGCCAGGCTCTGATACCAACCTGTCACGCCCCGATCTCCCGCAGGCTATTTCGGCCGTTCCCGCTAGGCGGGAATCACCCTCGCCAGCGCTCCCACGGAACGATCGCTTTGACCCATCCGGGCGTGATGCCGCACGAGCATGAGCCACGCCCGTGCAAGGCCATGGTTCATTGGCTGGCGGCAAGAGTTCTAAGCCACAGAGTCGCACAGATTGTCCGAGTGCAGCGGAGTTTAGGAACGCATAGCGATCGGTAACAGGTTCACTGAGTCGGCAATATAGCGGAAGCATCGAAACAAGTAAAGTAATCTCTTTATTGATATGAAACATGTATTACAGGCGGCGTATAGCCGAGATTACAAGTCGCTCAAGCCTCTCTCTCTGAAACAGTAAAAGTGTGCCAAGTGGCTACAACTGTGGAATGAATATACAGGCGATGGTCAGGCGATGTTCACAACTTATGTCTTGTATAAGCGCTTCAGTCCCGGACGCACCGTTGCAAGGCTTCAGAGGGAACTCCTGGCCTTAGCACGCACGAAGGAGGCGTCCGCACCGAACGAGGTTCTCCCATACCCTGCATACAAACTGGTAGATTATCAGTACATTGAATGCACTGGTGGGGAAGCTACTCGCCCGCTCGACAAATCCAAACACGTAATACAGGTTCCGTGCACAACTATTAAGTTGTCTTTCTAGTTGCCTTAGGATCAGTTTCATGCAAACATTGAATAGCTTATCGTGTCGGGCAGTGCGCCGTGCGATGTTTGAGAAAACACGGCAAGACGTACCAACTTACCATTTCTCCTTCCCTGTCCACGGCAACATTGAGGCAAACATGTTAATTCAAGCAGGAACATGTATAAGCATTCAGGAGGCAAGCATATGCAAACAGGAGGGTCATTTTAACATGATCGTTCAGGTGTTCAGTTGTTCGTTAATGCGATGCAGTGACTCGCATGCAGATAGCCGCTAAGCGAGGATGACTTATCTATATGAACAGGAGTCACTGGCATAGCCATAAAGGACAGGTGTAGCACATAAAAGGAGATGAATGCAGTGACACGGATCAGGAGCGCTACCGATCATTCCTTCCGAGTCAGGCGGCTACTTAGTCTGTGAGCAAGAATGGCGTGAAGGATAAATTCACAGGCGCTACACACCATTCTGCCCGAAGCAGGCAGACTAACAGGGGTTCCTGTCCGGATCAGATCGGCCCGGTGCCCCGGAGACCGTCCGCAGGAACTGAGATCGGGAGGATTTGGATTAATTACCGGCCGGGTGACTGCGGTATCGATGACAGAATTTGGATTAATTGCCATTCATGTCTTCGATCTTTTCGTGTGATTATAGAGAACTTGCTCTTGCTCCTCCTTTCTATCCGTCGGTATGGATTTTTTTTCATATACTGAGGTTTGCACTATGGAGGGATGATCCAAAAAGTATTGAGTTCTGCTGCGGACTTGACTTTTGCAGTAGCAACGACAACACAGAGGGACGCCTCTAATAAAAAATGTTCGTATTAGCGAGACTTCATAAAAACCCTTAAAACATATTTCCATCATATGTACTCATAACCTTAATAAAAAAATTTATTGAATGTAATAGATTTTTATCATATGTACTCATGATCTTGAATATTAATAAATAATGTCTCATATTTTTTAGGTTTTTTGTATTTGTCCCATTGTACGTTGTGGACTTTGAATATCGTACCAGAGGTAATATGGACGTAGTACAATATCGTAGTCTGTTTATGATATCCCACTGGGGGACTTAGGTGGACCTATTACTTCTTATGCACTGGAGTGCAAGTAGTAGGTTCAAAATAAGTCATGCCAGAGGTGATAAGGATATGGCAGATTTTGTGGACTTAACACCGCTGGCGTACTTAGAGTTAAGTACGGGTGATAAGTTGAGATAACAACCGATATCAGATATAATGTAGACGTGATAATCGATAGCCAAACCTGGAAGGTTTTCTTAGAGGTAATATGGACATGGCAAACACTATTAGGAAGAAATGTTAGGCCGATAGCTCAGTGGTAATTTGGACATGGCTAGCGTCTAACGAGACTGGTTTTTGAGTGGTCATTGCAGGAGTGTGCATGTGGACCTGAAAAATGCTCCGCTGGGGAGATTTTGAGGATCCATTATCTGTTGCGTATCCAAGACTCCTGAATACTGATAATGGCTTATTGAGGAAGAAAAATGTTGTGCATAGGCACTTGCTGGGAATGAACAACAAAGAGGGGAGCACCGTACATCTTTGTTGTCCTGCTGGAGATAGAAAGAACTACAAGCCTAGCCTTAGATATAGTACTTTTTTAGGAACTTATCATTGATGGGAATCATGAGCAAGTCGCCATTAGGTTTTGCCAGTCGGTAGGCGCCGTTGGAGAATACAAATTCTACGACGATCGGGCCTTCCCATTTGGGTTAGAACTTGCCGGTCGTCTTATGGGTCATAACCATCGGCCTCCTGACTGTCAGGACAAGGTCACCCACTTGGTAGGTCCTCTTCTTAACTCGTTTGTTGAAGGCTCCTAAGAGGCGCGCTTGGTACATCTTAATGTGTTGTTGAGCTAAGAGGTATTTCTCGTCGAGAGCTTCTAACTCTTGTAGCCATCGGCGGTGATTGTCGTTGACGGTTAGCCGGTTAGAGAGAGCCACTCGGAGTGAGAGAATTTGGACCTCGATGGAGAGGACTGCTTCGCTCCAGTAGACCAAGGAGAATGGCGTGCTACCAGTTGGTGTTTGGGCCGTTGTACGATAGGCCCAGAGACATTCACCTTGCTTATCATTTCAGTCGTACTTATTGGATGACACAAACTTTTTGAGTAGATTTATGATAGTCTTATTGAATGCTTCTACAAGACCATTTGCTGTTGGATTGTAGGCCATAGAGGCTACATTCTGAATTCGATTTTTATCACAAAACTGGTAGAAAGTATGGCTTATAAATTGTGAACCATTTTCGTAGATGATCCTCCGGGGTAAGCTGAAACGATATATGATGTGATGTTTGATAAAGCTGATCACGTTTGATGTCTTGACTTCAGCGAGCGGAACAACTTCTGCCCACTTGAAAAAGTAGTCGGTAATGGCCAAGATGAACCGATGTCCCTTCGATGAAGGTGGACTAATTGGTCCGATAATGTCCATCTCCCAGGCTTTGAATGACCAATACGCAATGGTAGGGTGTAGGAACTCCGATGGTTAGTGGATGAGGTCAGCATGGATTTGGCACGATTGACACTTCCTTGCGTAGTTGACAGCATCCACGACCATTTTCGGCCAATAAAAACCTATTCTCCGGAGACGGTCCTGTAGCTTGGGCCCGGGCTGATGGTCACCACAAACCCCATCATGAGCCTCGAGTAGAGCCTGCTTTTCTTCTGTATTTGATAGGCATCGCAACAGAAGGCCATCATAGGAACAATGATACAATATTTTGGTAGCCGTATCGTAATAGAACCGGAGGGAATGTCTTCTGATGGAAGTGGCTTCCTTTGGGTTCGCGGAGAGAATTTTATAGACTGCGTAGTTGATGAATGAAAATCTTCAGTCTTGGATGCTAATTTCTGCCTCTACGGCGTAGCTTAGACAAATGCATAGGTTGTTTTTTGGGCAGACTAGCTCTTGGCTGACCATGATGATCAACAGGTGAGTGTTGGCAGGGACGACCAAAGAGTCAGCCTCGATATTTTGTAGTCGAGGTACGTTCTCTATAAAGAACCCCTCAAAGGTGGAGATTATACTGAGCATGGCTTGGTGGTAGGGAATCAAATCCTCATGCCTGACTTCGTACTCGCCCTGGACCTGACTGGCGATCAACTTAGAGTCGCCGTAGGCCTCTAGGTAGTCGATTTCTACTTACTTAGCGAGATGGAGTCCAATAATAAGGATGTTATACTATGCCACGTTGTTAGAGCATGATATGTGAGAGAATAAGCATGGTTGAAAACCAGATGGTCTGGGAAGATCAACATGATCCTGACTCCAACGACGGTGTCGCCCTTGAGCCTTGGTCTTGAAGCACCATCAATGAACATTCGCCAAACGGCTTCTGCGTTTGTCATATTGGAGTCTGCCACTTCATTCAGGATTTTTTAAAGCTTCGAGATTTTTGGCACTGGATGGGCTGCCAGGAAGTCGGCCAATGCTTGACCTTTGACCATCTTCTGTGGAACAAATATAATGTCGTATGGTGACTGGAGTATCGCCCACGTAGCAAAGCGGGAGTTGAGTGCCCCGAGTTTGGTCATGAGGACCCTGAGGGGGTTGACCCGTGAGATCACATGGATCGTTTGTCCTGTCACGTAATGTCGAGTTTTCTTGATAGCAAAGACCAGAGCAAGATACTCATTCTCGACAAAATTGTATCTGTGCTCTGCGCTGACCATCATCCTGCTGAGGTAGTAGATGGCCTGCTCGTGACCTATGTCACTCTTCTGGGCTAGCAGAGCGCCAAGAGAGTGATCCATCGCTCGTACATAGAGCAGGAAGGGCTTTTCTACTACAAGGGATACCAGTAGGGAGGATTCATGAGTTTGATGTCATCGAATGCACGCTGGCACTCTTTGTTCTATACAAGGGAGACTCCCTTCTTTATGAGCTGGGTGAATGGCTGACAATGTTCAGAGAGGTTTGCTATGAACCTCCTGATGTATGCCAGTCTTCCTTGAAGGCTACGCAGTTCCCTGAGGTTCTTCGGTGGACAAATTTTAATGATTGCTTTAGTCTTGTCGGGGTCTACGTGGATACCCTTCGAAGTTATGAAAAATCTCAGGAACTTGCCGTTGGAGATCCCAGGAAGGATTTCATCGGATTCATCTTGAGCTAGTGCACACTCATCAGGTCGAACACAGTCTTCAAGTTCTGGAGGTGATCATCTTTGGAGTGACTCTTGACGGTGATGTTATCAAAGTAACACTCCACCGCCTTACGTAGATGTTCACGGAAGATGATGTCCATAGCTCGCTGGTATGTAGCACTGGCATTCTTCAGACCGAAGGGCATGACTGTGTAGCAGTATACTCCTATCGACGATTAGAATAATATATGCTTATCATCGTCAGAAAACATCTTGATTTAATTGTAACCCTAGAACTCGTCCATGAAGGATATGCGCTCAAATTCGCATGTATTATCGATCATTATGTCCGTGATTAGAAGAGAAAACTCGTCTTTGGGGCATACCGCGTTCAGATCACGGAAGTCTATGAAGATTTGGATCTTCCCTTTTTTTTATGACAGGCACGATGTTGGCTACCCAATCGGGATATTGTTCCTCGCTGATGAAGCCACTAGCTATCAGTTTATTTACTTCAGCTTCAATGACGTTCATGATATCCGGACGAAACCACCATTGTTGTTGCTTCACTGGCTTAGCGTTTGGCAAGATATTGAGTTTGTGGACCACGATCTGGGGGTCCAAACCCGGCATGTCTTCATAGCTCCTGGAAAAGACATTGATATATTCCTGTACGAGTTGTAGCAGGAATTCATGATCTTCATCGGATAAGCTTTAGCTGATAAAAATTGGTTTTGTGGCAGATTCCTCACCCAGGTCGACTTGCACGACCACTTCTTCGGTAGGAGGTTCTCGCTGCATGAAACGTAGCTCATATTGTGAGTCAAAGCGATGGGCCCACAGTTCCACTTCAAAGAGTTTTGGTGAGTCCTTGTTGTCTTCCTCAGGGTCAGCTGACGCCATGTTGACAAAAATGTTCGTCTAAAGAGTTTTCTGATACTGGTGTCAGAGTCCTATGTAGAGGATTTTGAAGAGTGTGACTATGACTTATCTTCTTCCTCCGAGGCTTCGGGGTTTGATGGAGGTATTATGTACCCCTGGCTATATCGGGTTTTATGGTAGTAATCCTCGACTTTGCCTGCCAGAGCGGTGAGACGCAGGAGCAGTCATCGACCTTTATCATAGTTCAGACCTCGGTCGCTTTTAAGATCATAACCCATCCTCTGGATAAATTTCTTAGTTTGACAACTGAACCAATAAGTTATATTTTGCTGATATCAGGTTATGGCTCTTGTTCCTCCGGGATGAAGGACTGGGGGCCTACTACCCTGATGAAGATGATGGATTTGTCTTCCCTCCTCACTGGGACCATAAAGTAGGAACTTTGGCTAGGGAGGATATGGTTTACTACATAGGTAGTAGTTATCTGTGTATGCAGTTGCAGGCCTATACCGTGCTCTAGGGAGTATAATATGCTCAAATATGCGACATCGGAATAGTTCAAAGATAACCCTTTATTCATAAAGTAGGGGATCTTTTCCAGGAGAATTACATCATCTAGGGATGGAGCGTTAGCATGAGCCGCTACGTACTCTTCTAGTTCGTCTTCCTCGGGATTTGTCTCCAATGCGAGCGAGGGCTTTGTAGGCCTCCTACGAAGCTTGACCACCAAGGGTTCAGGGGAAGAAGCCGACACTGGGTCCTTCTTTCGACTTGGCAATCATACCGTCGGAGGTTATGGCATCTTCCTCTATAATTTCACAATGAGGGGAGGGGGTTGTATCACGAATACGTCCCCTGAGGTGGACCATCAAAGGTTTGCCTGATGTGACATTGATTTTCGCTTCGTCATTGGCATCATTCCCTCCTTCATCCTGGCGAACTTGTTTGTACATGAGTGAATCAGAGTAGTAGGCCTCTACCCCTTTGAAGGGATCGATTACGGCGAACTCCGTCTTAACCGTGCCATGGTCGTCAACGTACTTTAGGCACTAATGCAGGATTGACGGCACGATCATGTATTCGTGTATCCATGGATGCCTTAGCAGGACGTTGTAGGATACATCTACATCAATAACATAGCATGTGACCTCTGTCTTCAAGTCGCCCATATGATATTTCAGGAAAATCTTTCCCACAGGGTAGCTTCTTCCAGCGTTGAAGCCATTGATGGTAGTATTGGTGGCCGCCAGCCGATGCATTGGGATGCCCAAGGTCTGAAGCAGACTCCGGGGGATGATGCTGATGGACAAACTCGGATCTATGTGCATCCGGTCCACCTTGATGGCGCTAATGTACCCCATGTAATACAGAGGGCGATCGTGCCTATTATTCTTTAGCAACATGCCTTGTTATGAGAATGCGATGTTGGGTATTGCCTCTGTCACATTGTTACAGTGGGGGTATGCTGCAGGATCTTCAGCTAGCGGCTTGACCTGTACCAAGTAGGTGTTGACGTTCTGCAATGCCTCACTCAGAGCGTCCTGAGTGTCTTTGGAGAGTCGAAGAAACTTGAATAGTGACAACTTTGCCGTAGTATTGACAAGTTGTGCCAGGATATCAAAGTTATAGGACTTCTCTAGCCAATGCGACGTATCTTTGCGCAATGGTTTGTCGAAGCAAGTTTCTTTTTGCTTGGACTTTTTTATGGCTGAAGGTAGTGACAGACCTGGATTTGATGTTATAGGTGCGACAATTAGGAGTTCACCATCGTCAGGGATATCGTACTCTCATTGGTACGCTAGGCCTAACCTGGTTGTTCCTACTATAGCTTCTTCGGACAGGATAGAAACCTTGTAGCAGTATTTGGACTTCCGTCCTTTGGACTTGATGGCGAAAGACGTTGCTTACTGCATCAAGTCTGGAACAAGGTCTGGGTAAACCCATATGATCTCTCCCCGTACTATGCTGAGAGGTACCAGCTCGACGGTTTGGTCGTGAGCTGGTGAAAGATTAAACACCTCTATTGTGGCATTTGGGATTGGTAGCACCCTGTCTCGGGCTTCCGTTGTCGAAAAGTTACCAAACTGGAGGGACACCATGTTGGCGAAAACCATTTTGTCCTCAAAATCCAAGTTAAGGGCCATATAATCGAGTAGATACTGGATGTACCACTTCAGTGTATAGCAATCTCGTGTCGCATGATGGACGTACCGATGGAAGTGATAGTACTTGGGGTTGTTTACGTCTTCTGCATCATCGGTGTGCTTGATGTCGGAGAGGCGGAGCTTGTTCCCCTTTATTAGTACGTCAAAGTTTTCCATGATGTCATCATCCTCGAAAGTGTAAGTCTCCTTCGGCTTTGGAGCCTCTGTCGTCTTCTATTCCGACTTTTTGGCTATATTGGCGACAAGGTCCTGCTTTCCTTTGCCGTCACAGCCACTATTATCGTCGTCGTTGTTGTTGTTGTTGTTGTTGTTGTTGTTGTAAGGATGCTTTCCCCTGTCATCAGTGACGGAGATTTGTATTCCCAGTAGTCGGGAGTCCTTTATTTTTCTCTCAGCACTGGCAATGTTTACGATAAATGCCATCTAGTCTTTGAACTGGGTGTCACCTATCCAGAGCCAGACTGACGAAAGTAGATTCTTTCGACATATGTCCATTAAAGTGGATTCAGGATTACTCGAGGGTAACTTCAGCGAGGCTTGCCTATAATATTTGATGTATTCCTATATAGGCACTTTTCCTTTTTATACGATGTTCAGCAAAGAGGACATCGTTATATCACATCCCCCGTCATAGAATCGGAAGACAAAGATACTTTTAAGATCGTCAAATGATGATATATAGTTGTCCTGGAGGCTGGAGAACCAATCAAAGGCTACCCTAGACAATACCGCGACAAATAGCTTGGTGAGAAGAGAATCACTGCAGGGCTGATGCCATGTTGCTGTCTCAAAGTAGCTCATATACTGACGAGGAGACGTCTTCCCTTCAAATGGATTTAAGTTGAAGGGCTTATATTTAGGTGGATATGGCACGTCTCTCCACTTGAGGGGATATGGTTATCGAATCCCGAGCTCGCGCAGTGAGTCTCAATTACCCATTGAGTCCAAGCGTTCTCGCACCTCCCGCATTGCTTCCCGAGCCTTATCTACTACAGAAGGAGTAGATAATTCGGGCCTAATGTGATCGCCATTGACGAGTGGAGCGGTGGCATTTGAATCTCTATTTGCCCCAGGATCTTAACTAGCTTATCCCGAGGTTCTTGGTTGCTGTGAGCCCATATTTTTCTTGATTTCTAGCATTGTCTGGGTCAAGGCTTGCATTGACGCAATCATGGTGTGCATCATAGCTTCGAGAGTCTTGAGACGCTGTCGATCATTGGAGCCCTCGTGATCATCCCCCACCATGTACACTGTTCTTACATGGGATAAAGTAGATAGAATAGTGGACGTCGTACTTTCCATCTCGGACTCTCGCAGTGAATAGTCCTGGAGAAAAGTTGTCAGTGTCGCATCCTATTCGGACTCAGAGAGAGCACTACCCCTAGCATAGGAAGATTTGCCTTCTTGGTGAGAGTGACTACCTCGAGGGATCTTTATATTTGTTCCTTGGGAATCGATGTCCCCTCGAAATGCTGAGTTGTCATAGAGTTCTAGGGGATTGCTACTCCCAGTTTGCAGAATCACTAGGGGTCTTGAGGAAGAACCACCCCCAGCAGCTGACAGTTTCTTCTTGGAGCGGGTGCCCTGAAAAACTCCTTCTGTAGGTACCACTGCCTGTCCTCCTTGGTCCCGCCTTCTCGATGCGTTGGCTGAAAGAGAAGGGTTTAAGGCGCTAGACTTCCGACCTTCTCTTGTGGTGGGTGACTTCCAAACGGAATAGCACAAGGCGAAGAGCAGTTCCTCCTCATCTGGTAATTATACCTATTTTCTAGGACGATATCAGATAGGTTCCTTTGGTTGTATCCGTTGCAATGCCGACTTCCTATTTATTGGCACTACTATTTTAGTATAGCAGCAGTTGATGATGATGTTGGCACATGGGTGTCCGGGAGGGGATATCTTACATGTCGTGGTTGCTTCTCTCGCTTTGCACTTGGGTTGATCACGTTGTGCAAATCAAGAAAGGACTGATTCACCTTTACATCCTTGTTATGAGCATGGGTAGACCGAGCACATGGGTGTGTAGGTGTAGTCTTTGCTCCCTGTCCTGTGATTCGTACAAGAACTCTCTCCAAGTCGTTAATGAAAGACTTTCGAGACTGACCCTGTCAGGTTGCCACTGTTGGTAGGACACATTGTCGGTCTTGTACAACTTTATGTCAGGGGCTCGCATAACAATTAGCGGAGCCTTCTCAGTATGAGCAGTTGCTTGAGCTTGGTGAGTTCGCATCACCCTAGACTTCTTCGACCTGGCACGCACCGGTGTGTAGTATGAAGAGTCCAAGTTCACATCCTCCCCTTTCTCAGCAAGACACATGGAGTTAGGGCTACGTGAGATTCGGTCGAAGAAGAAGGTTCTGCTACTGTGCTTGCCGCATGTGGTTATTTACGTGTGGCCGACGATCGATACCGCTTGTGGACTTTTGCCTGCGGCTGTTGATTTATGCGGCTTCCGCTATGGCCGCACGGAATATGTTTCAACATCCAAACTTCTGGCATCGTAGTATTTTCCTTTACCAGAGTTTGGATGATGAGCACCTTTTTCGACTGCAGCATGGATAGGATCAGCCTGGGTGGACGAATGATGTGCGTCTGTGGCAACAGGAAGAGAAGTGGAAAGTGTATGCTCCGTAGTTGCATGAGACGCATCAGCCTTCGCTACCAATGTCCTGCTGGTCTTCTTAGGCTTTGCTTGCCTTCGATAAGGACTCGCGATGTCCCTGGAGAGCATATTCTTGAATGCTTGTTGGTCAAAGCGTACCACCAGCATCCTCTGGGTTGAATCCAGGTTGGCTGCATCGGACTGCATCACTATCTTCTCATCAAAGGAGAAGTTGGTCCCCAACATAGTCGCCATCTTGTCCGTCATTGCAAGTTTTGAATGTTAAAGTAACAAACAAAAAAGTACAAAGAGATCCTAAGCAAAAAAATCTAAGTATAATTTTTGATCTGGGTAGTGACGATGGAGCTTGAACGCAGCAGTATCTCCTTTACTCCGTTGACGGTCTGACGATGGAATAAGGATGCTCTCTTCTCTTCTCTCTCCGGATCTTGTGTGCACCTACGTAGCTCACCCGAGGGTCTTTTGTAGGGTGTGCTATCCTTGCTATTTATAGTCGTCGTGATGACGGACTATTGATACCGCATATGCGTCTGTTTGGTGGCCGCATAGGACTCCTTTAACAGAATATGGTTGTAACTACAGTCACATGCCACGGACAAGCTGCCACATAGTTTTGTTTATAAAATATTGTTGAAAAGATCTCGGGGTTGTTGCATATGTGACTTGGTCAGCTGGACACGTAGTCAGCACTGATTGTGCGAGGAATCATCTTCGGTTGTAATAAAAATATCCTGCAAGTTGAGAGCCACATAACGACTTGGCCACATATCGTCATGGCCGCATACGTGATATCGTTTGGCCTTAGATGGATGGACACTCTGTTCGCATATTGACGAGGCCGCATGGGTATGTAGCCTCATGCGAGCTCTCATTTGGCCTTAGTCGGATGGACACTTTGGCCGCCTAATGACGAGATCGTATGGATGTGTGGCCACATATGAATGGGCACGTGGAATGGCACGTCTATTGAGGCCATCAATGAGCTGCTGTGACTTTTTATCTTTTTTTGAGACGTCGTCTTCACAAGTCTCGAAGTGTCTCAGGGTGATGAGTGATGTATCAAAGTCTGACAATCATCAAATGCTGTGTCATAGGGGTTTTATGCGGCCTCTTCAAACAAGAAGGAGCTGAGGCAACCATTCAATCAAATGATATTGAGCATGTTTCCCATCTCTTCTTGAGAAACAAGTGGGGTATTTCTTTGCAAAATGGTGCTCAATTTCATATGTGGCAATTCCGCCAAGATCTCTTCGTTAGTTGGGGGAAGAATCGGCACGAATCGGATTTTTTGAGGAACGTATCGAGAGAGAATTTGATTTGGTTAGACAATGTGTGGTTGGTAAACAAGGATCGATTTTTTACTCCTTTGTGGTCGTTCAGGCCGCATAGAGTATACTATGCGGCTTCTAGATCTTTGCTTGATCAGGCTGCATGCGACTTGGTTGTTTAGGCCACATATGACTTGGTTGTTCAGGCCGCATGTGGTTTCTCTGCGGCTTGGTTGTTTGGGTCGCATATGACTTCTCTGAGGCTTGGTGCCATTTTTGAGGGGGGCATGACCTCTATGCGGCCTGCATAATTTTTTATGCTTCTACAGTATGACGACAACAGTATTGTCCATGTGGCTAGGCGAGAGTTGAGCGCTCCAGGTTTAGTTATAAGGACCCTGAGAGGATTAACTCGCGAGATCACATGGATGGTTTGTCCTGCCAAGCAATACAGTATCGTCTGAATGGCGAAGACCAGAGCAAGATAATCCTTTTCAATGGGGTTGTATCTGTGCTCTGTGTCGCCCATTCTGCTGAGATAGTAGATGGTCGGTTCATAACCCGTATCACTTTTCTGGGCTAGTAGAGATCCGAAGGAGTAATCCATTGCCCGTACATATAGCAAGAATGTTCTTTCCATAATGGGAGCCACCAATATTAGGGGGTTCATGAGATACTCCTTGATGTCATCGAAGGCATTCTTCTTTTCAGACAAATGAGACTCCCTTCTTCATGAGCTGAGTGAACGGCTGATAACGTCCATAGATCTTGTGTAGATATTCACGAAAGATGGTACTTATAGCTCCCTGGTATGTAGCACCTGCATTATTCAGACCGAAGGGCATGACTGTATAGCAGTACACTCCTATCGGTGTTTGAAATAATGTATGCTTCTCATCTCCAGGAAACATCTTGATTTAATTGTATCCTGAGAATCCGTCCAAGAAGGACATGCGCTCGAAGCTACAAGTGTTGTCGATCATTATATCTGTGATCGGAAGGGAAAACTCGTCCTTAGGGCATATCGCATTTAGATCACGAAAGTCAATGCAGATTCGAATCTTTTTATTCTTTTCGACGACGGGCACGATGTTTGCTACCCAATTCGGATTTTGTTCCTTGCGGATGAAGCCACTAGCTATCAACTTGTTGACTTTAGCTTCATTGACATTCATGATGTCCGGCCAAAACTGTCATTGTTGTTGCTTGATCGACTTAGCATTTTGTAAGATATTGAGTTTGTGGATCACAATTTGGGGGTCCAGTCCCGGTATGTCTTCGTAACTCCCGGCAAAGATATTGATGTACTCCCTGACGAGCTGTAGTAGGGATTCCTGATCCTCATCGGACAAACTTTTGCTGACAAAGATAGGTTTAGGGGAGGATTCATCATTTAGATCAATTTGTATGACTTCGTCCTCAGTGGAAGGTTCTCATTGATCGACCATATCTCCTATTGTGAGTCTAGGCATTGGGCCCACGATTCTACTTCAAATAGTTCAGGTAAATTCTCGTCGTCTTCCTCAGGGTTTGCTGACACCATGTTGGCAGACAACGTTTGTTTGAGCATATCCCCGATACTGATATCGGATTCCTAAGAGGAAGATTCTGAAGAGTGAGAGTGTATTTTATCTTCTTCATCCGAGCCTTCGGGGATTGTGGGAGGCATGACGTACCCTAGGCCATGCTTGGCCTTATGATAGTAATTCTCGGACTTGCCTGTAGGAGCATGCAGACGCAGAGGAAACCGTCTGCCTTTACCGTAGTTCAAGCCCCTAGCGGCTTTGAGATCGTATCCCATCTTCTGGATAAGGTGCTTGATTTGAGAGCTGTACCGGTGTAAGCCCTTGATTTTTCAAAAAATATTAAAACTAGGATTTTTCACAATTTTCTGGAATTTTCTGTAATTAAAATCAAGGTTTTAATTATTAAATAATTTTTAATTGTTAATAAATAATATTAAATATCATGGAAATAATATTTTTTGGGTGTAAAATAAAAAAATGGACTTAGGGTAATTTTTCTGGATTTTTTTGGGCCTCAGACCTATTTTTAAATGCCTAAAAACCATTTTAATTAATTAATTATTTAATTAACTGTTTTTTTAATAATTATATTTATTATTATTATTATTATTATTTTTTTTTTCCTTGGGCCGGCCCGGCCCAGTGGACCGGCCCAGCAGCCAGCCCAGCCCAGCCCGGTTCCTTTCGGGCCGGGTCGGGTCAGACAACCCGACCCGCGGGCCGCCTGACCCGGAGACCGGTTCCCCCTCTCCCCATGCCGCCCGCGTCCCGCGCCGGCCTCCCCGCGCAGCGCCGCGCTTCCCGACCACTTTCCCCCGCGCTCCTCCGCCTTCTCCGGTCGACCTCCGCCTCGGCACCCCTATATAACTCCCCCTCTTCTCCTTCCTCCTCCCTCACTTTCACCCTAACCCTAACCCTAATTCCGGCGACCCGACTCCGCCCTCTCCTCCGGCGCCACCCTCCTCGAGACCCCTGGCCAGCCCCTCGCCGCCGGATCCCTCCGCCTCCAGCGCGTGGTTCCGCCTCCCCATCTCCAGAGCTCCACCTCCCCTCCTCCTTTCCGGCCTCCCCCGACTCCGCTCCGTCCGGTCATTTTTCGGTGACCCGGTCGACCCCCCACTGCCGTCACCGACCCCCCGAGCCCGACGACGCAGCCCGGCCACCCTTCGGCCACCGCAGGCAGCGCAGGCAGCCCAGGACGAAGCCCTAGGCCGGACACGTGGACATGCCCCGGGACACGAGATACGAATCGGACACAAAAAAACCTTGTTTTGAAGAGCCGGTTCAGGTACTCGTATCTTGCACCCTGTATCTCCGTTTTCGATTCCGTAAATCATGTTGCGAAGACTGTATGACCCTCTCGGTGCCCGGACAAACCGCTCGGGGCATCGCGTCCTGTGGTGATCGCACACCGCGATCCAAAAACAGGAAAAATCAGACCCTGTTTCACCCCGGAACTGAGTACGCCCCACCAAACGGGACGACTTGGTCGCGTGCGGTCTTCATAGATACGTGCACACCGTCGATACGGACGTGTGAGATTTTGCGAAAGCTGATTCGGGTGTGCATGCACACCGGAATCAACGCGTATCCGCGAACATCGCCCCGTATCCCACTTTTCTGCAATTCGCCCTAACTTCTTGTACACTCGTCGGATCGAGACAAAACTTACGCCATCGGACTCGTAGCGATACGCTGGTCCTGTGGGTCAAGTTTGGTTCGATTCTGAGAACGTTGACAAAATCGCGTGTCGTGGGCCCCACAGGCCCCGCTCGACGGGCGATTTTGTGATCGGTTCATCGGAATCCAATTCTGGAAGTTCTGTTGGGTTCGTATCATCGTTCCTGACCAGTTGACACTAAGTTTGGTGAATTTGGAGACCGTTGACCCGGACACGTTTTTCGGTGCAAAGCGGGCCCACATACGGACCCCGTTTTGACCTGAAACTGCCGTTTCTGCCCTTGTCTCCAAATTAGACCCAAGGACAAGCGTTTCTAGCTATTTGATATCTTCTGAGCATGATGGTAATGTTTATTTCAGTATCTGGACTCATTTCTGGAAATTTTCCCGAGACACAAAACTGTAATTGGATCCAAACATCAGGCAAGTACCTGCACTTCAAGTTTAAATCTTTATATTGTGATAATTAATTCCCTGCTCTACTAGTACCCTTGATGATTATACGTAGTATTAGAACACTGGATTTCATGTCTTGAATACTGGTTTTTCATGTCTTGCTTTCGTGTCGGGTGGGAGAATACTATAAGGCATATAGTTTACCCTTCCCCCTACCGTGTTTAATAGCTGTTGGTGCGCGACTGTACCCTCAGCCGGATCTCGATTATTCATGTTTAATAGCCATCTATGATGGCTGGATTAGCCTTATAAACCCCTACATGCCAACTATGTATTCTAAAACAAACACAAGTTCACACAGATAGCTCCTGGTCTTGTTATAGTTTTTGCTGACTGTTGTAGTTTCATTTCCTGTCTTATTTATTCCTGTTTTCTCATATCCCTGTTTATAGCATTAACTCTTAGTTATTGTTGTTTCTTTTATGCATATTCTCAATATGATACTCAATCTAATTGTCATAAATGTTTAGTTTAATCTCGTTGTGCATTGTGTACTTTGCTCCTTTCCTGACTGGATTCGTTGATTTAGGCGATGATGAGGACCTTGCCCCTACATATTATGGCCCTTATGAGGGAACAGATGACACATATGAGGAGCCAACTCCCACCCAGGAGACCACTGCTGCAGAGTAGTTAGCAGTAGCTATTTTATTTTATGCTCTTTATCTTAGTAATCGGGTTTGTCCCCGATTTATTTTCTTGCTTTGTATTAACTATGGATCTGTTGTCACAACTTATTTTATAAAATTAGCATTCCTATTTCCTGTTATTTTTCTTGTCTATTTATTGTGGATGAGATAGATTTAAAATTACTTGTAAGTAAGACCTAGATAGCGTACTACCGCCGACACTGCGGCGTAGGCTGGACGTGCCCACGCACTCGTGCCCGAATATCTGGGTGCGGGTCGTGACATATTTTTATGGTGGCCCATGCAGGTCAACGACTAAATTGTTCAGTTTCAACTTAGGGACCGAACAGGCCTGCAATAAGAATAGGAAAGTTTTAGGATCTCATCCACTTGCTTGAATCGTTCTTGACATCTATCTCGGATTCGAATTAATTCCTTGACTTGCATCATGTCTTGATTTCTGTGCGCCTCTTATTATTTATTTTAGATGCAGGAAAATGGACCCACCAAACAGCAACGAGACTCATGCAGAAAAACCGCAAGGCGTTATGGGTACCCACGAAAACAATGTGACACCAGTTGGTAAAGGCCAATCATCACAGTACGGTCAAGCAAGTCAGCCTGCCTCGAGAATCCATCAAGATGACCTTCCACCATCGACGCAGTCTGCTCCACCGATACCTTCCTTTCCACTAGGACAGCCTATGGACGAACAACAAATGTTCCGAATGTTCTACGTGATGATGCAAGCCTATCAGAAGGTTCAACAAGAAGCTCAGCAAAACCAAGCGGAGAACTTCATCGACAGAATTAGCTCGGAGTCACGAAAGCTAAGCAGTTCAAATGCAATTACCTTCGACGAGGACGTTCTTACTGCAGCGCGACCTGTGGAGTGCACCACAAGGATCGAGTCCAGCCGGAAGCGGCCGTATGCGTCAGCACCAGACCAAGCACAACAGGAAAAAGCTGCAAAGCGACCACAGATGAATCCAACTCAAGGACAGAACCAACAAGCTCCCACTTGTGGCTATTGTCGAAAACAAGGTCACATTTGGCAGGATTGTAGAAAGAGGCTAGGTGCCTGTCTATATTATGGATCAGCAGCACATCAAATAAAGGACTGTTCTGCTGCTCAAAGACGCGCAACTGCACAAAAAGTTCCAGTTCAGGCCAGGCCCCAGCAGCGCAGCAGAGGGCACCACCTCCAGAACATGGACAAGCTTACGCGATGACCGTGGAGAACATGCAGACTCTTAGAGTAACTAACGCGCGTAAGTGATTCGTAGATACCGTTTTCTAGTATTGTTTTAGCTTGTGCCTACTGGTTCGTGACCTCAGCCAACCTAGTAACTTTAAACTTGCTAATAACCTGGTATACTTTTATATTTAATAACTGCAGAGATTGTAGAGTCTTCTGTTATTTTGCTTATTGTGTGAACTTCAATGATTTGTACCTCCTTTTCATCGTCATCTAGCGCACTTAAATTTACTGAACTTGACTTATGCTGCTATTTTATAGCCTAGTTTTGCAAGCTTACTCTTTATCGGGCTTGTTCATGACACATGTATTATTGAGGCCTGATCAACCCCACTAATACAAGCGTCTATTCAGAATCAGTGTACTACGGTCTGATCAACCTTAGTGTATCTTGATTCACCTTTCGCACTACTTTACGTGGATTGAGATCTACAGATGACTAGTATACCTGCCCTAGACATGTCTGAGCATAACAGTATTAATACGAGCATTACCAAGATAGGATTCAATCCACAATCGCTCGACAATTCTCACCTGAATTTTTTAAAATGCCTTGACCCCGATATTTCTATTCTATCACCCCACCCTTGAACTCCGTATTATTGATCTTCGTCTCCCCTATTTCGGAAAGACGAAATCTCGTGCTTGGTATAAGTTGGTACATATATAGTACTAGATATGCCACATAGGCCGATCACCTACTTGAGGATTAAACTTTCGTAATTGAGGACAAATCATATGTGATATGATCGGCGTTGAAGTTCGAGGATTGAATGACATAAGTAAACATATTAAGGAATATTTTCTTAAGGTATATAGTCTTTTGTGATGAATGGGTAAATTCTAAGTTGGGTAGCGATGCATTTGTCAACTCGAGAGGAATGTCCTTTGGATTGTGACCGAGTAAGGTTAGATTGGAAGAAGCAAGCCATTCTAATTTAGAAAATTTAAAGGAGTGACTAAGATGATTAGTGAATTAATATCGAGGACCCAATAGTTATATCTTAGGTTTATGATTTAAATTTTGAATAATGAAGGTAAAATCATCAATTTGAATTTAGAAGATAAAATTATAGAATTTCAGACTTGAACATGGGTGGACTACATTTAAATTATTTTTCAACTTGATGATCTGAATTAAGAATTAAAATTTGATGGTTGGACTAACTAGTTGGATTATTGAGGAGATGAATGAAATTTAAAAAGTTGAAGCATACAGGTGAATGGGAATACTAATGGACTCGAATTACTTCCAGAAGAAATTACGATCGTGAGGTAAATTCATAAACACGTGCAAATCTGGAAGATGTTATATGGACTTAATTTAAATTTCACCTGTGGATAATTTGAGGAAGTAAGAAGTAATAACCATAGGTTAAAATTTTGATTGGAACAAGTAATCACCTTAATCATGAAGTGATTGCAGTGGACATGATTAGGATTTAAATTTTTGCAAGGAGATTGCGATTGATGTACGTGAAGGATTAATAGAGTATGGCTTAATTTTAAATTTCGAGGACAAAATTTTCATAAGTTGGGTAGATTGTAAGCCCTTGATTTTTCAAAAAATATTAAAACTAGGATTTTTCATAATTTTCTGGAATTTTCTGGGAATTTTTTGTAATTAAAATCAAGGTTTTAATTATTAAATAATTTTTAATTGTTAATAAATAATATTAAATATCATGGAAATAACATTTTTTTGGTATAAAATGAAAAAACTGGACTTAGGGTAATTTTTCTGGATTTTTTTGGGCCTCGGACCTATTTTTAAATGCCTAAAAACCATTTTAATTAATTAATTATTTAATTAACTATTTTTTTTAATAATTATATTTATTATTATTATTATTATTATTATTATTTTTTTTTTCTTGGGCCGGCCCGGCCCAGTGGATCGGCCCAACAGCCAGCCCAGCCCAGCCCAGCCCGGTTCCTTCCGGGTCGGGTCGGTCAGACAACCCGACCCGCGGGCCGCCCGACCCGGAGACCGGTTCCCCCTCTCCCCATGCCGCCCGCGTCCCGCGCCGGCCTCCCCGTGCAGCCCCGCGCTTTCCGGCCACTTTCCCCCGCGCTCCTCCGCCTTCTCCGGTCGACCTCCGCCTCGGCACCCCTATATAACTCCCCCTCTTCTCCTTCCTCCTCCCTCACTTCCACCCTAACCCTAACCCTAATTCCGGCGACCCGACTCCGCCCTCTCCTCCGGCGCCACCCTCCTCGAGACCCCTGACCAGCCCCTCGTCGCCGGATCCCTCCGCCTCCAGCGCATGGTTCCGCCTCCCCATCTCCAGAGCTCCACCTCCCCTCCTCCTTTCCGGCCTCCCCCGACTCCGCTCCGTCCGGTCATTTTTCGGTGACCCGGTCGACCCCCCACTGCCGTCACCGAGCCCGACGACGCAGCCCGGCCACCCTCCGGCCACCGCAGACAGCGCAGGCAGCCCAGGACGAAGCCCTAGGCCGGACACGTGGACACGCCCCGGGACACGAGATACGAATCGGACACAAAAAAACCCTGTTTTGAAGAGCCGGTTCAGGTACTCGTATCTTGCACCCTGTATCTCCGTTTTCGATTCCGTAAATCACGTTGCGAAGACTGTATGACCCTCTCGGTGCCCGGACAAACCGCTTGGGACATCGCGTCCTGTGGTGATCGCACACCGCGATCCAAAAACAGGAAAAACCAGACCCTGTTTTACCCCGGAACTGAGTACGCCCCACCAAACGGGATGACTTGGTCGCGTGCGATCTTCACAGATACGTGCGCACCGTCGATACGGACGTGTGAGATTTCGCGAAAGCTGATTCGGGTGTGCATGCACACCGGAATCAACGCGTATCCGCGGACATCGCCCCGTATCCGACTTTTCTATAATTCGCCCTAACTTTTTGTATACTTGTCGGAACGAGACAAAACTTGTGCCATCAGACTCGTAGCGATACGCTCGTCCTGTGGGTCAAGTTTGGTTCGATTCTGAGAACGTTGACGAAATCGCGTGTCGTGCGCCCCACAAGCCCCGCTCGACGGGCGATTTTATGATCGGTTCATCGGAATCCAATTCTGGAAGTTCTGTTGAGTTCGTATCATCGTTCCTGACCTGTTGACACTAAGTTTGGTAAATTTGGAGACCGTTGACCCGGACACATTTTTCGGTGCAAAGCGGGCCCACATACGGACCCCGTTTTGACCTGAAACTGCCGTTTCTGCCCTTGTCTCCAAATTGGACCCAAGGACAAGCGTTTTTAGCTATTTGATATCTTCTGAGCATGATGGTAATGTTTATTTCAGCATCTGGACTCATTTCTAGAAATTTCCCTGAGACACAAAACTGTAATTGGATCCAAACATCAGGCAAGTACCTGCACTTCAAGTTTAAATCTTTATATTATGATAATTAATTCCCTGCTCTACTAGTACCCTTGATGATTATACGTAGTATTAGAACACTGGATTTCATGTCTTGAATACTGGTTTTTCATGTCTTGCTTTCGTGTCGGGTGGAAGAATACTAGAAGGCATGTAGTTTACCCTTTCCCCTACCGTGTTTAATAGCTGTTGGTGCGCGACTGTACCCTCAGCCGGATCTCGATTATTCATGTTTAATAGCCATCTATGACGGCCAGATTATCCTTATAAACCCCTACATGCCAACTATGTATTCTAAAACAAACACAAGTTCACACAGATAGCTCCTGGTCTTGTTATAGTTCTTGCTGACTGTTATAGTTTCATTTCCTGTCTTATTTATTCCTGTTTTCTCATATCCCTGTTTATAGCATTAACTCTTAGTTATTGTTGTTTCTTTTATGCATATTCTCAATATGATACTCAATCTAATTGTCATAAATGTTTAGTTTAATCTTGTTGTGCATTGTGTACTTTGCTCCTTTTCTGACTGGATCCGTTGATTTAGGCGATGATGAGGACCTTGCCCCTACATATTATGGTCCTTATGAGGGAACAGATGACACATATGAGGAGCCAGCTCCCACCCAGGAGACCACTGCTGCAGAGTAGTTAGCAGTAGCTATTTTATTTCATGCTCTTTATCTTAGTAATCGGGTTTGTCCCCGATTTATCTTCTGGCTTTGTATTAACTATGGATCTGTTGTCACAACTTGTTTTATAAAAGTTAGCATTCCTATTTTCTATTATTTTCTTTGTCTATTTATTATGGATGAGATAGATTTAAAATTACTTGTGAGTAAGACCTAGACAGCGTACTACCGCCGACACTGCGGCGTAGGCTGGACGTGCCCACGCACTCGTGCCCGAATATCCGGGTGCAGGTCGTGACAACCGGTAAAGTAGTATTTTCCCGGTGTCGAGTTCTGGCTCTAGTGCCTCTGGGACGAAGGATTGGAGATTTTCTACTCTGCCGAAGATGATGAGTTTGTCTTCCCTCTTCCTTGTTGGAACTATGAAGTAGGAGTTTTGACTGGGGAGAATTCGGTTCACTGCATAGGTGGTAGTCTCCTGTGTATGCAGGTGCAGGCCTAGACTGTGCTCAATGGAATACAATATACTTAGATGTGCAACATTCGAGTAGTTCAAAGATAACCCTTTATTCATAAAATAAGGTATCTTATCCTCAGGAATTATATCGTTAAGTGAAGGGATGTAAGCATGAGCGGCTACGTACTCCTCCAGTTTATCCTTTTCGAGATCTACCCCCAGTGCGAGCGACGACTTCAGAGGTCTCCTAAGTAGCTTTACCACTAGAGGTTCGAAAGTCATCGTAGGGGCTGAATCTTCCTTCAGCGGTCGACTCAGTCTACAAAGGAGAACGACCATAGGTTCAGGTGCTTTCCTGTGCAATTTTACCATAAGGGGTGGGACTGTGTCGTGCTTTGAGATGGACTCTCAAGGGCTCGTCCGATGTTGTCCCAGTCTCTGTCTCATCGTCGATATCATTGCCACATTTATCTTGGTAGACTTGCATGTAGAGGATCGAGCCATAGTAATAGGCCTCAACACCTTTGAATGGATCAGCATCGACAAACTCCATCTTGACAACGCCATGATCGTCCACGTACTTCAAGCACTGGTGTATGGTCGACAGTACGATTATGTACTAATGTATCCATATACGTCCCAACAAGACGTTGTAGGATATGTCTACATCTATGACGTAGCAGGTGACCTCTATTTTTAAATTATCGATATAATATTTCAAGCGAATCTTGCCCAGAGGGTAGCTCCTTCCTGTATTGAAGCCACTGATGGTAGTATTGGTTGCTTCCAGACGATGCATCGGGATGCCCAAGGTCTGAAACAGACACCGCAGGATGATACTGATTGACAAACCGGGGTTGATGTGCAATCGGTCCAACTTGATGGTGCCAATGTACCTGTGTAATATAGAGGGAGATCGTGCCTATTGTTCTTTAGCAACATATCTTTTTGCGAGAACGTGATGTTGGATATCGCTGTAATGACCCATTTCGTTCAAGCGGACAACCGATTCAAACAACAAAAGTACAATGACCCAACCCGCTTTGCTCAGCGAGAAGACTCGCATGAGGCAAAGGATTCCAGACTTGGCCCTTCAAGAGTTCAGACTTAGACTTTCAAAGGATCTCTCGAAGTATCGCTCGACCGAGGTGAATCATCGCTAAGGTGGATGGCTACGATGAACTTGTCTTTGCTTAGCCAGCACACTTAAAATATGGACGATACATGCTAGTCGCTAGGTGAATCACCCCTTGTATGCTAATAAAAAATACAACGCACCTAGCTAAGGGAATAATCCCATCTTGTATTTGCTTGTGTTAGAACATGAAAATAAAACTTGACTTATAAATGGACCCTCGCATGCTACTTTAGCTTCGTGCAAGTAGATCCTGCTATGCCTAGAGTAGATCATTATAGACTCTTCGTAGTGCACTGCTTTACTTATTTACATTGCATGCCTTATGAATTATGTCGCTCGATATGTCCCTGTACGGTTTTACTCCTCGCACTACCCTTTAGACCCATGCAAACGTAAAATCTAGATTTACGTTCTAAGGTAGACTGTTTAATATGTTCCTTATGCTTATGTTTCCAACAAATACATGCTTGCCTGCTTACATTATAAATTATACACATTGTCTCGTTTCAATGCTTGTCACATAATTTATACCACAATCAAGTAACATTATCCATGTCATGCATTCATCTAGTTCTCCCGAACCAGGGGATTGTACCATGTCAAGTTTAACTCTGAACGAGAAACATGTCAAGTAAAGCAAGAATTATAGCTCGTGGACCATACTCGTTCTGAACAAGAATCAAGAATCAACATGTCACGTCATGAATCCCGTGAATCTGAGACCATAGACTTGCATGGTCACGGACAACTCGTACACGAGGTAATAACATAGATTCCTCAGATGATCATAGGGGCACCGAGATCGTACCGTCCTTGGAGGAATATGGGTATTGCGTGACCAAATCGGTAGGATGCTCCCCGGTTTGGGACGATGCAATATATTCAGTGGTCGGACCCTTGCTAGTGCATCCTACACTTGGATAACCCGTCTGACTCCAATATCTTTGGTAGTCTCTCCATGTTTGGTCGGCATGGTGGGTAATGTCCAATGACTCTTGCGCTACGCCTCATCTCCGTCCGAGACTATGCATCGTCATTTATGTCTAAGCCAGTGACCTCATGTTCATATAGATAAGTCATCCTCGCTTAGCGATAATTCGCGTGCGAGTAATTGCATCATGCCTAGTAATCTGAATACCTGAACATATATGAGTATAACACACTTATACATAAATTGAACACTTGAACAATCTTCTGCAACATATCTGGATAATTTGTGTAACTCGTGCACCTGAAATAGAACCTCGCTCATGACACTCGTGTTTGCTTATGCAATTTGACTTGGATTTCATATATATACATTTGTGCTTGGTTTAACTTGGTTTGCCTTGGACCGGAAAGGATGGATGGTAAGTTGGTAAGTCTCGCTGTATTACTCATATATCGCACGACGCACTGCCACACGAGTTAGGCTTTTCATTATTGCATAAAACTGATCATAAGGCAAGACTAGAAAGATAACTTAATAGATGGTGCACGAAACCTTTATAACGTGTTTGAATTTATCGAGCGGGCGAGAAGCCTCCTTACCAGTGCATTCATGTACTGATAACCCACCAGATTGCTTGCAGAGTGAGGAAGAACCTCGTTCGGTACGGAAACCCCCTTTGTGCGAGCTAAGGCATGTAGTTCGCTCTGGAGCTTTGGTGCGTTGTATTCGAAGCTGAAGCACATATACAAGACATAATGTTGGAACATCGCCTATGTATTATTCCATAAATTGTAGCCACTTGGCACACTTTTATTGTTTTGAGAGAGGACTTGAGTGACTTGTAATCTCGGCCTAGCGCCGCTTGTAATACTTGTTCAATCTTAATAAAGTGCTTATTTTACTTCCATACTTATGTTATTCAATGCTTTCGCTATCGACGAATCTGTGAACTTGTTACCGATCGCTTGTTCATTTCTTATTCCGCTGTATTTGGACTATTTGTGCGACTCTGTGGCTTAGTCATTTTATTGCCTGTTCGGATCATGGCTTTACACGAGCGCAGCTTGTGCTCGTGCAACATGGCCAGATGGAAAAGATTGTCCTGCGGGAGCGTTGGCGCGATATTCGCGTCCAGCCGGGACGGTTGTCATGTCCCAGACCCAAAATATCAAGGGACTAGCCACGTGGAAATGGCCAGCAGCACAACTCCAATGGAAAAACCCAATTTAATAGACCTGTTAGAGTGCACTTAAGTTGTAACAATATAATTACAGGTCTACACCATCTAATATAGTATAATTTTAGTCTCATCCACATAAAGAAATACAATACAATATGATAGACCAGTCAAGATAATATATAAAAAGAAATAGTCCATCATCAAGTCAACATAAGTAGTGTCTCGGGGAACAACCCGACACAATAAAGGAAAGAAAATAACATCAATACATATGTCCATGAGTCCAGATATAAAATAACAATAAGCATAGATAACTCAATAAGTAACTGAATACTCAGGAGAAATCCTCTGGCACAACCTCTTCCTCTGATGACAATACCGCTCCAACATCAGCTCATGACCCGTAAACCTCGGGGTAATCCTCCTCTGCTGTACCTGTGGACATAATCCAAATCCAGGTCCTCAGGGGACATAGCAAGGTACAAGAAACACTCAAGCCAAATAAAATACAGTAAATAAAAATAGATCCTCAGGGCAAGCTATGTAACCAGCTAAGTAAAATATAAAATGAGAGCATCACTAGTACTTAGGCTGAGACCACAACAGGCTCTGTGTCGTGGATCCCATAGCAGCAAGTAATATCATGTATTCCAGTAGTATAGTATATATATAATCATCCTGTAGCTTGTGTGTCTCTCCTCATTCAATATAACCTCACGTCTCATGTCCATAACACGCAAGATCATGACCTCTAGCTAGTACAACGAGTCATAATGATATCTCTATATATACAAGTCTCATATCACGAATCCTGTAAGCCTATACAGAATCATCATGAATAACTCAAGAAAGATTCTACCACATGAAATAGTGTCCAGTGTCCTACGGTATGACGTACTTGGTAAAGCAAGCACGCAAAAGAATAGGATCGTGGAATCAACTCTCTAAATGACGTTACACGACTCCGCGTACGGCGTCGACACCCGAATCTTGTTCGGACGCTAAGCAACATCTCACGGTCCTAGGTTGAACAGGTACATCACATAAATATATAGAAAGAACACAAACAAATAATATAACAGGATCTCTGCAGGTTTGGCAAGGTACACTTTCCTGGACTTTGAACTCCGTTAGTTGCTCTTGTAAAAGTAGAATCTGTAGGTACGCCTCCGGATGCTAAAAAAAATATCACCATTGCTCTCAGAATACTTGAAATAGCTAGAATTGACTACCTATAAGTCCACGTTGGACACAGGGACATAATTAATAATTTTTAGGTCAAAGCAGGGTCCACATGTGGCCCACTTCGCACCAAACAATGTGCCAAATACAAGGTTCTCTAAATTCATCAAACTTAGTGTCTACGAGTCCAGAACAATGATACGAACCCAACGAAACTTTCAGAACTGGATTCTGATTAGCCAATCACGAAATCATCCGTCAAGTAGAACCGTGGGACCCGCAAAATAGTATTTCGTCAACGTTCTCAGAATCGAACCAAACTTGGATCACAGGACCAGCGTAACACTGCGAATCCGATAGCATAAGTTTTATTGCAAAATAAAATGCACACATGAAGTTATAATAAGTGTCAAAACAGGACGATATTGTGCTTTTCGACGAATACACTTTGATTCCGGTGTGCACGCACATCCAAATCAACTTTCGCAAAATTCTACACATCCGCATTGATGATACGCACCTTTTGTGCAATTCGCATATGACAAAGTTGTCTCATTTGCCGGGACGCATCCCGTATTAGGAAAATTCGGGTTTAAGAAATCAAGTTTTTGACGAATTTCAACGCTGAATAATCAGCAGATAAATCAACAATAAAATAATCTAATTAAAGAGCTTAAAACTCGGTTATGTTGTCTAAATTACTGTTCGAGTAAAATTTTAAAATATTAACTAGGTTGGAAGAAAATTAGACACGAACATGAGAGGTTGGAATAGTTTTTGATCTTAAAATTAAGTTACTTTTTTCTGTTTTGTGTCACGATTTACGATCGACACATGACACGTTAAGCTAAACTAATTACACAGAGTTCATGGGGATTATGCGGTCTTCATATTAGAGTTAACGGGTCGTTATTTGGTTTACTGTGCAGGGAAAAACAGGTATGGAAAGAAAGGTACCTCACTCTGCTGTGCTGATCGTGACTTCGAACGGGTCTTCTCGTGGCGGCTTGGGGCGACGGTCCGGCGGTCGATGGTGTCCGTCGGTGTTCGTCTAGACTGGTAGGGAGATAATGGTGGTGGTGGTCTCCTCTAGTCTATATATAGGGGTTTGAAGGGGGGATTTCAGGGAGAGGAAGAGATATGGTCGGCATCGGTTACAGGGAGGGTAAGAGGGGGAGGGGGGAAGTTACTGTAGGGGTCAGGTTCGCACGGGTGCTGGGGGTGTTCAGTTTAGGGTTTGGGTTTAAACTTGGGTTTTGGGTTTGATTTGGTTTGGGTTTAGGGTTTAGTAAATTATTATTATTATTATTAATAACCATATATATATATATATATATATATATATATATATATATATAGCTAATAAAAATAGGTTGGAACCCCAAATAATTTCAGAAATTTTTTGCAATACTCTAATAATATTTGTACACCCAAAAATATTTTTTAGTGCAATATTTGTAATTAGTTACATACACAAAAATATCTATACATGAATATTATATTTACTAATTAGCTAAAAAAATAATGAAAAAAACTTTTAATCACAATAATAAAAATTTAAAATTTTATTCTAAAAATTAGGGTATTTACAACGGCCGATTACCTGCGGGAGGTCGGGGTGTGACAATTGCCTCCATCACATTACTGTAGTGGGGGCATGCGTCAGGATTCTCAGCTGGCGGCTTGACCTATGCCTGGTAGGTGTCGGCATTCTGCAATGCCTCACTCAGAACAACCCGAGTGTCTTTAGAGAGTCGAAGAAGCTCGAATAGTGACAAATTTGCGGGAGTATTAGCCAGTTGTGCCAAGATATCAAAGTTGTAGGACTTCTCCAGTACCTGAGCTTTATCTTTTCGCAGCGGTTTGTCAAAGCAAGTTTCTTTCTGCTTGGACTTGTCCGCTGCCGGAGGCTGGGATAGACCAGGATTGGATGTTGTAGATTTGGCGATTGAGAGCGCACCATCATCAGAGATGTCGTATACTCGTTGGTACGCCAGGCCTGACCTCGTTGTTCCTGCTATAGCTTCTTCGGAAGGGAGAGAAACCATGTAGCAGAACTTGGACTTCTTGCCCTTGGACTTGCTTGAGGAAGGTGTTGCCTGTTGCATCAAGTCTGGAGCAAGGTCTGGATAAACCCACATGACCTCCCCCTGTGATATGGAGAGAGGTATCAGCTCGGTTGTTTGGTCACGAGCTTTCGGGAGATTGACAACCTCCATTGTTGCCCTGGGGATTGGGATCACTCCATCTTGAGCTTTTAGTGCCGAAAAGTTATCGAACTGGAGAGATACCATGTTAGCGGTAACTGTTTTATCATCGAAGTCCAGTGTGAGGTCCTTGGTGTCGATCAGACGCTGGATGTACCGCTTCAGTGTGTAGCAATACCACGTCGTATGGTGGACATATCGGTGGTAGTGGTAGTAATTTGGATTATTTACATCGACTGCCTCATCAGGGCGCTTGACGTCGTGGAGCCGAAGCTTGTTTTTCTTTATTAGCACGTCAAAGATTGCTATGATGTCATCATCTTCTAAAGAATAAGTTTCTTTCGGTTTTAGAACCTCTGCAGTATTTTTCTCGGGCTTCTTGGTTATATTGGCGACAAGAGCCTGCTTCCCCTTGCCACCCCGGGCGTCCTTCACTTTCTTCTCAGCACCGACAACATTTATGATGAACGTCGTCCAGTATTTAAACTGAGAGTCACCTATCCAGAGTCTGACCGTGGGAAAGAGATTTTTCCGGCAGGTGTCCAACAGCGTGAACTCAGGATTACCGGAGATAAATTCAGCACCGCTTGCCTGTACCACTCGATGTACTCCCTTACAAACTCTTTCTTTTTTTGCGTGATGTCCATTAGAAAGGACATCATTATTTTATTTCCTCCGTCATAGAATCGAGCAAGGAAAAGACCTTTGAGATCATCAAACGACAAAATACAGTTGTCCTAGAGGCTGCAGATCCAATCGAAGGCAACTCCAGACAATGCCCCGACAAAGAGCTTGGTTAGGAGGGTATCATTGTGAGGCAGATGCCCCATTTCTGTCTCAAAGTAACTCATGAATTGACGGGAAGATGTATTCCCATCAAATAAAGTCAAGTTAAAGGGCTTATACTTTGGCAGGTACGGCACATCTCTCCACTAGAGGGGATACGGTTGTCGAATTTCGAGCTCGCGCAGTTAGTCCCGATTGTCCATTGAGTCTAAGCCGGCCCGAAGTTCTCGTACCTTTCGTATTTCTTCCTAGGCTTCATTGACTACAGAAGGAGGATACGATCCGAGCAGAGGATGATTACCGCCAGCGGGTCGAGCGGTTGCATTTGAATCCCCGTTGGTTCCGGGGTCCAGGCTTGCTTGACCAGAGGCCCTTGCTGGTTGAAAGGCCATGTTTGCTTTGATCTCCAACATCGCCTGGGTCAAGTCTTGCATCTATGCACTCCTGGTCTACATCATGGCCTCGAGGGCCTCAAGGCGCTGTCGATTGCTGGGGCCTTCATGCTCGTCTCATGTCATGCATATGGTTCTCACATGGGGAAAAGTGGATGGGACGATAGATGTTACACTTTCTGTCTCGGACTCTTGTAGTGAGGTTAGGGAAAGTTGCCAGTGTTACATCCTCTTTGGAATCAGAGGGAACACTTCCCTAAGCGTAGGAAGCTGCTTCTTCTGGATGAGAGTGGCTACCCCCAGGGTTCACAACGTTTGTTCTTTGGGGATCGTTGTTTCTTCGGAACGTCGGCTTATTGCAAGGTCCGGGAGGATTGCTACCCCCAGTTTGGAAAGCTGTCGGGGATCCTGAGGAAGAACTACCTCCAGCCACGGATAATTTCTTCTTTGAGCGGGTGTCCAGGAAAACTCTTTCTGCAGGTTTTGTTGTTCGTCTTTCCTGGACCCATCTTCTCGACCCACTAACCGAGAGTGGGAGATTGGAGGTGCTGGATTTTTGGTCTCCCCTTGTGGAGGAGGATTTCCAGGCAGAATAACACGAGACGAAGAGCAGCTCCTCCTCCTCCGGTGATTGCATATGTTCTCCGGAAGGTTGCCGGATGGGTGCTCTTGGTTGCAGTCGTTAAAATGCCGACTGCCTATCTACAGGTACTGCTACCTTAGCACAACAGTAGTTGATGATGACGTTGGCTCAGTGACATCCTGGAGATGACACTTCTCATGCCATAATTATTTCCCTCGTTTTGCGCTTGTGATTGATCACGTTGCGCAAGTCGACCGAGGGGTGCTTCACCTTTACACCCTTATTATGAGCATGGGTAGACCGAGCATATAGGTTTGTGGGCATTACCTTTGCTCCCTGGCCCGTTGTTTGTACAAGAACTTTTCATGGGTCATTAGTGGAAAACTTTCGAGACTGACCCTATCCGTTTGTCACTGCGGGCTGGATACATGGGTCAGTTTTGTACAGCTTTCCGTCAGGGGAACGCATAACAGTTAACGGTGCCTACTGTCGGTCTGCCGGATGAGCAGTAGCTTGAGCTTGGCAAGTTCGTACTGCCCTAGACTTTCTCGTTCTAGCACGCACTGGTGCATAGTATAAAGAGTCAAAGTTTGAATTTTTTTCTTTCTCAGCATGGCACATGGAGTCAGCGCTGCATGAGATTCGGTCAAAGATTGAGCTTCTGTTGTTATCATGGTCGCATGCAGTCATCCGCCTGCGACTGCCGACCGGTGCTACATAGTCCTTCTTATGCGGCCTTTGTTATGGCCGCATAGAATGTGCATCAACACCCGAACTTCTAGCATCGTAGTATTTTCCTCTGCCAGAGTTTGGGTGCCGAGCACCTTTCTTCTCAGCCAAGGTTGCCGCATAACCAAGGCCAACCTGGGTAGATATGTGATATGCGTCTTCAGCAACAGGGAGAGAGACAGAGAGCGCATGCTCCACAGTTGGGTGAGGCACAACGGCCTTTGCAACCCATGTCCTGTGGTTCTTCTTAGGCTTTGCCAGCCTCGGTGAAGCACCACCCACAGAGAGCATTTACTCAAAGGCTTGCTGGTCTAAGCGTACAACTAGCATCTTCTGGGTCGAACCCAGCTTCGATACGTCGGACTACGTCATGACCTTCTCATCAGAGAAGAAGGATGTCCCTAGCAGTCGCCATCTTGTTTGCCATCAGTGTAAGTTTGGAAAACTTTTGTTTAACAACAAACAAAAAGTACAAGAAAATCCTAGATAGAAAATCTAAGTACAATATTTTTGATTTGGGGAATGTGACGATGGAGATCGAGTACAGAAGCGACTCCTTTACCCCGTTGATGGTCCGACGAGAGAATGAGGATGCTCTCTTCTCTCTTTTGAGCTTGTGTGCAAGTACGTAGCTCATCGGGGGAGCTTGTGGGGTATGCTACCCTTGCTATTTATAGCCATCCTGCTGATGTCATGCCCCGTCTCTCGCAGGATCGGCCGTCCCTGCTAGGCGCAAATTACCGTGCCAGCACTCCCGCAGAACGACCGTTCCCATGCAAGGCCATGATCCTGCGGGAGATCGGGGGCAGTAAAATATGGTAAAATATCTAAGCCATAGAGTCACACAGATAGTCCGAATACATCAGAATAAGAAATTGAACAGACGATTGGTAACAAGTTCACAGAGTCGTCATAGCAGAAGCATTGAATAACACAAGTATATAAGTAAAATAAGTACTTTATTGATATTGAATCAGTGTTACAAGTGGCGTTAGGCCGAGATTATAAGTCGCTCAAGTCCTCTCTCTCAAAACAATAAAAGTGTGCCAAGTGGATACAAGTGTGGAATAATGCATAGGCGATGTTCCAATATTATGTCCTGTATAAGTGCTTCAGCTTCGGACGCAACGCTCCAAGGATCCCGAGCGAACTTTAGACCTTAGCTCGCATGAAGGGGTTTTCGTACCGAACGAGGTTCTTTCGTACCCTGCAAGCAATCTGGTGGGTTATCAGTACATGAATGCACTGGTGGGGAGGCTTCTCGCCCGCTCGATAAATCCAAATACATTATATAGGTTTCGTGCATCATCTATTAAGTTGTCTTCTAGCCTTTCCTTAGAGTCAGTTTCATGTCATAGATATAAAGCCTAACTTGTGTGGCAGTGTGTCGTGCGATATAGAGCAACACAGAGAGACTTACCAACTTACCCATTCGTCCTTCCCCGTTGAAGGTAAACCAAGTTAAACCGAGAACGAATATATATATATATATATATATATATATATATATATATATATATATATATATATATATATAATAATAATAATAATAATAAAATCCTAGGAAAATTACATAAGCAAACACAAGTGTCACGATCAGTTTTTTTGATTCGGGTGTATGAGTTACACGGGTTATTAGACGTGTTGCAGAAGATTATTCTAGTGTTCAAATATCTAATACTCATATCCGTTCGGGTGTGTTATACTAGATGTCTCAGGTATACAGATACATATATAGATAAAGATGTATTACACAAAGCGGTCACATACAGTGCAATGACTCGCACGCGGATTGCCGCAATCAAGCCAACTTAATCTATATGACAAAGGGCCACTGGCATGACTTCCATAGTGGATAATATAATCATGAGGCAAAGATGGCGTGCAAGCAAGTATACAACGAGGGCATTGCACCCATCCCGCCCTTAACAGACGACTACTCAGAATTTTCGTCTAGATCAGATCGGCTCCAGTGCCCCGGCGACCGTCTGCGGAACGAGATTCAAAAATCTTCCTTGTGCACAAGTTGTCCGTGACCGCACACATCCTCAAGTATTCCAGATTCTCATTACAGGTACAAATACATATACATGTATAGGTACAGGTTCAAGTCAGGATCTAATTCATAACTATTCGACTCCCCGAGCCATCATATTTAGTACAGAACGAGTGTTGATTCTAGAGATGTCATGATGTTATCTTGCTTAACTTTCATGTTGCAGTCCTCTAGTGCGGGAACTCCCTTAGCGACCTAACGGTCCCGAATACTTTTAATTTTTTAATACTTTGTTTGGAATGACTATCTTGATAGCCTTCCTGCCTCAACTGAGTGAATCATAAGTAGTAAAGTGCATTGATTCGTAGCGTGCATTTAAGTGACAAGCATTAAAATGAGGCAAACGAGTACAAGTTAGCATGTAAGCAGGCAAGCACTGAATTTGTATAAAACATAAGCATAATAAAATATACTGTATAGTCTACTTTAGAACATAAGCCTTTACGTTAGTACGGGTCTAAGGGGTAGTGCAAGGAACAAAACTGTACAGGGCATATCAGGCAACATGATCTTTAAGACAAGCAGTGCAAACATGTGAAGCAGTATACTACGAAGAGTATATAATGATCTCTCGAAGCATTAGCATAGTCTACTAGCACGAAGCTAAGGTAGCATACGAGGGTCCAATTATAAACCAAGTTTCATTTTCATGTTCTAAAATAGACAATATAAGATGGGATTATTCCCTTATCTAGGTGCGTTGTATTCTTTATTAGCATACAAGGGGTGATTCACCTAGCGACTAGCATGTATCGTCCATATTTTATGGTGTGCAGGCTAAGCAAATACAGGTTCATCGTAGCCACCCACCTTAGTGATGATTTGCCTCGGTCAAGCGATACTCCGAGAGCGCCTTTGAAAGTCTAAGCCTGAACTCCTGAAGGGACAAGCCTGAAATCCTTTGCCTCAAGCAAGTCTTCTAGCTGATCAAAGCGAGTCGGGTTACCGCATTAGCGTCGTTTGAATCGGCTCTTCTCTTGAGCGGAACGGGTTGTTACAGCTGACGGTCTATAGGTGCCACATATGTCTTTATTTGGTGGCCGCATATGGCTCATTCAACAGAATACAGTTACAACTGTAGCCGCATACCACGGGCATGCTTCTATGTTGCCTTGGTTGGGATATTCTGTTGATAAGATCTCAGTGTTGTTTTTAACTCTGTTGTATGCGTAACTCGGTCAATGGGACATGTAGTTAATACTGATTGTTTGAAGATATTTTTGGTTGCAACGGACAGATCTTGCAAGCTGAAAGCCGCATAACATCTTGGCCGCATAACGTCTTGGCTGCATATGTGCTCTCCTTTGGCCTTCGTCTTTTGGACACTTCGACCGTATGGCATTGTGGTCGCATGCAAGCTCTCGTCTGGCCTTGGTCGATTGGACACTTTGACCTTATAATGACAAGGCTGCATAGGGCCGTAGCCGCATATAAGGGAACATGTGGAATGACACATCTGGTGAAGCTATTAATGCACTGATGTGAATTTTTATCTTTTTATGAGTCGTCGCCTCTCTCACAATTCTCGAGGCGCTCAGGGTGACGAGTGGTGTGTCAGAACTTCTGATTGGCATTGAATGTCGTGTTAGGAATCTCATACCCCCCTTAATTCATGGCTGTATATGCCTCATAGAATATTCTTATGCGGCTTCCCACTCCTTCGCTATTCGGGCCGCATGGGGATTTATGTGGCTCCTCTGCGGCATGCTGTTATTTTGAAGGGACATGAGCTCTATGCGGCCTGCATGATTTTCATGCTTCTACAGCATACAATATATTTTTTAACAGGTACACATGGGTGAGGACGCTAATATGGTGACAGTCTTCCTCGCCACCCATAAGAAGGGCAGACAGCTCATCGATGAGAGGGCCATGCAGAGTTACGTAAGTATTTCTTTATGTTTGGTTAATTTTAATATAACTTAGAAAATATATAAATAAATATTCATGCAATTAGTAATAAGTACCTTAGATATAAATTAACAATTATGCATGATAAGTGGATAGTAAGTAGTATGCTTATCGAGAGATACGTATTTTTTAGGATGAGTATCTTAGGCTACGGAGCGGTCGACCCAGCCCACACAAGAAGAGGTCGGTAGTTTCTCGTAGCCCCCCGCCCACCCAGTACCGTCGTCTGACGAGCTACGGATGACCGTCGTTGGTGGTCTGTAGAGGGGTATGTACTACGGTACATGATCCCACGACGCCTATATTGCGTTGCAGTCCTCTATGACCCCCTCTGCCAGTGTTCATACCACCCAGCCCTCCCAGGAGTCGGTACAAGCCCAGCAGGAGAGAGTTGACCAACAGATTGCGTCTTTGTGTTACGAGTTATTGTAGAAGATTACGTCGCAGCCCACACTGAAGACTGACGATGCGAGACACATTTTGATTCGCTTGAGCTTAGCATGGCGGAGTTGAGGGATCTGTCAACGTTGATAGAGCGTAATATGATGGCGCTACAGGGGTCGCATGTAGCCATGAGCGATGCACTGACGAGACTGTACATGACACAGGTTCAGATGAGCCAGTCAGTGGAGCAGAGTACTGTGAGGATGTTATTGTCATAGATACTTTTAACGCTCGACTGACAGCGTTAGAGCAGATACGTCCTCATGGTCCACCGGAATCGATATCTATATCGACTGTACAGACTCCTCCATCGGGTGCCATGATGATTTTACTGGAGCAGTGGGCCTCGCTGATATTCCAGATTCGCGGCGGTGCTCCTCCTCCTGATCAGCAGTAGTTATTCTTTGGACATGCTCATCTCGTAGGCTCACCGCGGTGGTCCTCCTCCTTTGGATCAGTAGTAGTCCTAGTTAAGATAGTTTATTTCTTTTCATACTTTTGGCCCATGATCTTGGGTTATTTATGTATTCATTTTAGATAGTGTTTCAGACTTTATTTGTTGACACTCAGTACCAATTGTGATACTTACTGGATATTTATTTTCAGACTCAGTTTGTAATTTCAATGAATCTATTTATTTAAAGATTACTTTATTATTTATATTAAATGTATGCAAATTTACCGGTGTTGAGTGTTCCACCGAAGGGGTCGACGAACTAAGAAAATTCAACGGAGGGTTGTTCCGGGTCTAATAATATAAACTTTGAATTGATAACATGCATGCAGATTGTAGTGTGAATAATATATAAGCTGCATTTCTTAATTTTTTAAAAATTAGCGATATTTACCGACGTTTAGCGACTATTTGTGATATTTTTTTGCATCGCTAACATGTATCGTAACGTCGCTACTCTATACCAGTAACGTCTCTAGGAGTCGCTAAACGTCGCTGATATGCTGACATGACAATATTTTCCATGTCAGCTAAACGTCGCTGCATTTTATCGCAACACATCGTTAATAACAAAAATATTGGCGATGTTTACCGACACCAAAGGAGTCGCTAATATGGCGACGTGGAGATGCAAACCGTCGCTAGATTCAAAAAACTTGGCAACGTCATAACGTCGCAAACAAACGTCTCTATAGCGACATGCAACGATATTTTCTTTGTCAGCGACTAGGTAAAATACGACAGCCACTAAATGTCGCTAATTACGTCGCTAAATTTATTTAGCGACGTATTTAACCATTTTAGCGACGTTTTTAAACGTCGCTTTTGGTAGTGAGATTATATTTATGCTTTAATTCATGTTGGTTTATAAGTAAGTGACAATAAAAAATAGAATATTATTCAAGAAGAAAAATTGTATAATAGAGAATGAACTGTTGTTCTATGGAAATGGATTATTCTGGGACCATCGGGTAGCATTGATAAGTTAGGACCATTGAGTCTCCAGTGATATTATGGGATCATTGAGTTGTCAGTTGTATTAACCCTGGAATGGGAAGGTGGTTTGCGAGTTACGACTCAAAAAATGTGATATATGAAATGAGAATGTGTTGATACCAAATTGTTTTAAGTTTCTATTTCATGCTAAGTTGCATATGCATGCATGGTCATGGGAAATTTGTAGACATGGTTTAGTTCCTCGAACGTATCCACAGCTACTTAACCGATTCGGCCTAGGAGGAGGATTGATAATTGGTGCTGACGTACAAGCACATGGATTAAGGGACTGTAGAAGCAAAATATATATATATAATTTAAAGACAATCAAGTGTATAAGAGTTCCACTCATAACGAGTGCAATTTGGCTCCCATAAAGCATTATGCGAAAATCATGCGTAAATCATAGCAGTTACCCACGCCAATGAGTTCATCAGCTAGGAAGCCCTACGCTGAGAGGATTTTCCATATGACAGAAGTTGATTGTTGTAGTGTCAGATTAGCAATGGGCTAAGTCTGCCACATTTTAGCGCAGTAGTGCTATGCGCTAAAGATCTTTAGCGCTCAAGTGAAGACTAATCCATGCTATGTTTCTCTTATTAAAGACTTTCCACGTGGAAGATATGCTCTGCAGCTATGCCAACTTGTCGAGCCCTAAATGCTCAAGACTGACTTGTTTAAGTGCAATAATATTCTGCGTTGAAGAGCTTCTCTGCTTAAGAGTTATGTCTTGACTCAATAGTGGTCGTCGCTGAGAAATTGTCATGCTTAAGAGCTCCATGCTGAGATCACTTCCCATTCCTTATTTATGTCAGGGAATAATATATGATATTTTGAATTTCGAAACATGCATTGCTTTTAATGGGATCCGTTACAGAAGTTGAAGCAACAACTATGATTAGGTCGCTGTAATAATGGAGATTAATGATATTCCTCGTAACCGATGCCATGTGGCACGCAGACGGTTATTTGCTTGCACGTTTTAAGTCAGTTCATTTCTGGAACTTATGCACAGTGAAGGCAATACATTTCGTGTGAAATACTTCCGTGGAAAAATGAGTGAAAAGTGCATAATTGTATATTTTTGTGAGCAAAAATAAGTAAATAGACGTTACAATATGAATTGGCTATAAATATCTTACTTTTTGTGCTGGCAAAGTATCGAAAGCATCAATTTTTGAGCATTAGAGATGTCTTGGTGCTGCACTCTTGCCCTCCACAATGTTCATGAGCCATAGTTTGCAACTTTTCCATCTTTGCTTCGGGTAGTCAACATAGCATAGCGATCACGTGCCAATCGAGTTCTCCACAGCTACACTCTCCATATCTCAAATCTTTTACTTGTTCTTAGAATTTTCTTGTAGTTGTAATAGAAATTCTTTGTAATCAACAAGTTATAACAAAGTTTTTTCAAAGAGAATTGTCCTCTCTTTTGGTTGTTGAAAACAGAAAATTTTAGTGGCGCTCACTACATGCACTGGAAGGATCGACGTTTAACCATTAATAGTACATAATTAATGGTGTGTCAACAGTGACAGTCATATAGCTAAGTTGCATGCTAATGTCAATTATTTTGCAGGATAACCAATTGGTGCAGGGACGAACCTGTGAACTTCATAATGTGAGTTCTAATATATCTTTGCAGAGATGGGAAAATTGAATTTACTATTATGTTCGGATCCTTGTTTTGTGGAGAAAGAAAATGAATGTGGATAAAAATCACTATATAGTGATATACTTTTGTTCAATGTTCTTATTTATGAATTTGTTAACCGACCCTAAAGAGAGTAGAAATATCACATAATAACTTTACATGTTCTCACATTATTATTCTGTTGTTTTAAGCGAGTCGGGTTGATACTACTCACTAGTACATTCTCCAATGTGTTGATCCTTGTCCTACATGTGCGGAGAATCACTTGGACACATCTGAGATTTTTGGAGCTCTTTGGCAAGTTGAAACTTCCCTTTCCCTTCGAGGATATTATCTATTGTTATAAAAAGACATGGCTTGAGGGACCAAACCTAGGTTGGTTGCCACTGCTCTAAAGACGAGGGCTTGGATGTTAGCATCAAATATCGGTGTAGCCAGCATTGGAAAAATGAAAGATTGTTGTTGCATAGATGTTGGGGCATAAAAGGAGGCAACACCAATAAAAGTAGTCCTTGGAAGCGGACGTAGTGACTGAAGGAATGGAGCGATAGAGGACAAGGGACTAAGTTTTGCAGTTGTGAAATTAAGGCCAAATGGTGGGCGACGCTTTGATGATATCATTCTCACCACTAGAAATCTCGAATGATGCATTTGATTGGATCAACGGACTTCTTCTCCCAATGAAAGAGAATTCTTGTGTCTGAATGTCTTCTCCTTCACATATATACACGAGCAAAGTCCATTAGGTAATATCTGAATGCCACTCCAACACTCGGTCGAGATCGACCACCGGTGTGTACCTTTATAACTACAAATGCGATTGGGAGTGGACCTGATTAATTTTATATATATATATATATATATATATATATATATATATATATATATATAGAAAGAGAGAGGGGTTGGGATCAGATAACATATATAATTTAACATCTACAAAAATATGTAATCTCAACTTTACGTTATTTGAAATGAATAGTTCAAATTTGATAGAGTAATTTGTATTAATTAAGATGCATGTCAAATTAAATATTCTACTAATAAATACAACATATTATTAATTAGCATGCATGTCAAATTTGATATCCATGTATGTAAATTTGATATGGATTTAAATATAAACCATTCATTTTAAACGATGTGCGACTGAAATTACATATTTTTTTAGATGTCAAATTGCATGTGTCACATGATCTCCACCCATATATATATATATAAACGGAATATGAGTCATAGTGCTCATATTTCTATATGAGTCATATACATGTGAACCAATAGGAATAAAATTATACATTCCATGTGCATCTATGTGCACTAGTAAACTATATTTCTAGGAATATGAGCACTATGGTTCATACCCCGTTTACTATATATATATATATATATATATATATATATATATATATATATATATATATATATGATCCGGATCAAGAGTTCCGCATATAAAGTCTCCAAAAAGTCACGTCATTGTGGTCCGTTGGATGGTGCTTTAAATCATCTAATCTTGACCGTTGATCAAAACAACGGTCAAGATTAGATGACTTAAAGACAATCCAACGGCTAAAAATGACGGAACTTTTTGGAGACTTTATAAGCGAGACTCTTGATACGGATCCATATATATATATATATATATATATATATATATATATATATATATATATAGTAATTATTATAGATTTTTTTAATTTTTCTCTAAGGGGTTGTTTGATTCGCAGATTTGGAGTACAGAAGTTATCGAAATTTAAATTTTTGATCGCTTCACGTGTTTGGTTGGAGGATTTGGAGACAAAATTTACTGTGATTTGACATGAACAATAAATCTTGTCTGCTACGAAATCAGAGTTTTGACATCGAATTTTTTTCCTCCGAGGTAGAGCGCGGAAGTAGAAAATTATCATTTTTTACTTCGCAAGTTTGGTTGGGGGATCATTTCCTCTCTACTTTAACAAAAAAAAAATTTACTTTTCATGTCACTCCAACAAAAAGTTAAATTTTCACTCACTTCAATAACCAACCAAACACCAAATTTTATGATTTCTCACTTCTAAAATCTATTTCTACAAGTATCCAAACGAATTTTTTTTCACTTTGTTCCACTTTGCTTCACTTCACCGCAATGCGTACGAAAAACGTCGATTTCTATAATTTTTACTTTGATCCACCTCATCGAACCAAACAGCCCCTGAGATTTTGATGTTCTCTCTTTCACTTTTTGGTTGGAGGATTTGGAGACAAAATTTACTGTGATTTGACATGAACAATGAATCTTGTCTGTTACGAAATCGGAGTTTTGACATCGATTTTTTTTCCTCCGATGTAGAGCGCGGAAGTAGAAAATTATCATTTTTTACTTCGTGCGTTTGGTTGGGGGACAATTTCCTCTCTACTTTAACAAAACAAAAATTTACTATTCATGTCACTCCAACAAAAAGTTAAATTTTCACTCACTTCAATAACTAACAAAATACCAGATTTTAGGATTTCTTATTTCTAAAATCTATTTCTACAAAGTATCCAAACGAAAAAAAATTCACTTTGTTTCACTTTATTTTACTTCATCGTAATGCGTACGAAAAACGTGGATTTCTATAATTTTTTACTTTGATCCACCTCATCTTTGATGTTCTAACCCCCCGCGCCGCGAACCAATCTTTCCCCTCTCTCTCTCTCTCTCTCTCTCTCTCCCCCCGAGCAAAGATTTTTTTACTCTTTCCTCTCTTTTCTATCTTTCTCATTCTCATTTTCCATTTTATTCCTAACCAAACCCACCCTTACAAAACACCAAAGAAACAAATGTCGGGAAACCCATTGGAACCCATTCTAAGAACCTTCAACTCCTTCTCCCAATCCCTCCACTCCAATCTCTCCTCCTTCTTTAACCCTCTCCAACAAAACAAAACCCACTCTCTCTCTAGTTCGCCATTGCCCCCTCTCTCCTTCTCTCCCTCCACTCCTTCCTCTGAACTCTCCAAAGACTCCAACTTTACTATCAAGGTCGTTGATTTCCATATCAGTTTTGCTCCTTTCGATGATGGTCAGTGCTAATTTTCTCTATTTCGTTTTGCAGGGGAAGTCTGCAGCTCCGTTGACGAAAGAGGAGCTCGGCAGGAACACATGGGCGCTTCTTCACACCATTGCGGCACAGGTGTTTGATTATATTCCTCTGTGAAAATAACACTCATTTATTAAAAGACCATATGAAGCAGACATGGAACCGATTTTATAAGTTACTGCTATTAGCCACTGATCAATACAATTATTGAAATTTTACGTTTACATCCCCTCCTTGCTTCCAAAAGCCGAGAAGCAACTCGTCGAAAAATAAAGGAAAAATGAGCATAAGCATCTTTTACCAGACAATTATGTGCAGCTTTTTCAAAATTATTGCAGAAACAAGTTTGAAGTTGCACTGAACCCACTGTAAATTTTGTAAGTACGTTAGAAACTTGCATATAACCCATAAAATTTCTTGCTTTACTACTGGATTAGGAGAGAATAACAGGGAACATGGGGTTTGTGTATCCGGGCTAAAGGGAAGTTACACTTCCTTAACCTGTGACTCAAGTTTAGAACCCTTCTCTTAACATTGATGTTGAGAAGTAATCCTGGATTAATCTGTCCCTTGACACTACGGTGAGGTTTATGAAAGTAATCCTCCTTGCATGGGGTTATAATACTGCTCCTTTGATTTTAGGAATATGCTATTTTGGCATGCTTTCTTATTTTAGGCCCTTGATAAAGGCACTACAAAAAAAACTCGGGACTAGTACAGTATTGGTGCTAGTCCAGTTACAAAGAATTTTTACTCGGGCTAGTCCAAATTTTACTAGGGCTGCCCACCTCTCCTCCTCCCTCCTCCTGCTCCTCCCCCACCCCCTTCGGCTTCCGCGTCCGTGCCCCAACCACTGGACGCGCGCGAGCACAACATGGCCGCGCGCAGCTGCTCTTGCCGCCGCCGCTTCTGCTGCTCGAGGAGGAGGAGGAGGAGGAGGAAGACGAGGAGGAGGAGGGAGAAGGAGGCGGAGCTGCTCGAGGAGGAGGAGGAGGAAGACGGCCGCCGCCGTCGCTGCTCTTGCTGCTCCTCCTCCCTCTCCGTCTTCACCTTCGCCTCCCTCCTCCTCCTCCTTGTCTCGCCTCGCCTCGCCTCGCACACTCCCCCTCCGGACTGTCAAAATTTTGACAGTTCTACCAATTTGAAGGACTGCCAAAATTTTGATAGCACTAAAAAATCAATATTTTTTAGGACTGTCAAAATTTTGAGTCCTACCAATTGGTAGGACTGTCAAATTTTGAGAGTCCTTCATATTCTTAGGATTGTCAAAATTTTGACAGTCCTGAAAAAAAAATTAGGTTGTCCTGCTCAAGTTTGGAGAGTGGTAAACTTGTAATTATCTAAAAAAAATTGGACTGTCCTGAGTCTTTTTTTGTAGTACCTTTATCAAGGACCTTACTTTACTACTATGGATTAAGACATAATAGTGAGTATTTGGAAACCTGAGTTAAATAGCGGTTGTGCTGCCTTAACCCATGGGTCGCGGCATGGGTTCATAGAACATCTCGAAATTGTTAGTTAATCAATGTTCCCAAAAGCTTAATATGATATGTTAGGAATGTGCTAACATTATATATTAGACCATTAACATTGTCCGTCAATTACCGGTCATGAATTATGAGAACCTGATTTGTACGACCTGGATGAACCTAGAGTCTGCATTTGGGCTAAAGATTAGAGAACAATAGGTCATGCATGGAAAAACAATATAAACCTTTTAATTGGTGAAGGGAGAATTTGAACGAGGACCTTTTGCTTTGATACCGTGTTAGAGTCTTTTCCACTGAGTTTTGGTGAAAGATGCGGTTTGTATATATTAGTTATTCAACACACCCATGCAGGCTGAAAACACATTTTATGGGTTGGCAACTTGATTCAAACAACAAGATGTTGCAGCACAATAGGTTGTTTTAATACCATGTTAAAGTTCATATCACTGCACAAAAACTTATTCGAATAATCTATATAACAAAACAAGGTTGTATTTAGTGACAAAAGATAAGAGGATAAAGAATAGTCAAGATTAACCAATAAGAGTATTTCCGACATAACAAGAAGTGTCACGATTAAAATGGGGTGGTCTTTTCCGACATGTATATATGTATTTAAAGAAGTGGCACGGTTAAGTCAATAATTTTAAAGATATTATTATTAAACAATATAAACGGTAAGCAATTAAGAAACAATTTATCAAGGGGTGCAAGCGATACGAGACGATTTATCAAGGCCGCGTAGCTTGCGACCTTTGGTGCCAGTCTGTCCTCGTCGAGCTCTGATGGTTCTCCCAAGAAGAAAACGAAGGCATTAAGATTTCTAGTATAAATATAAAACACTTAAGCCTATCGCAACTCTAGAGTTTTGGTGTTCACAACTCTAGAGTTATGGTGCAGTGTTAGGGACTTAACATGAAATTAGAGCAACCCAAGTTCAAAATTCTCTAGCACACATTTTAAGTAGATTTTGTAAAAATATACCGCTACATGAATCCATGTCTAAACTCATAAATGGGCATTTAACCTAAGGAGTCCTATTGAAATAAATATAAATATACAAATTCCTTAAGCCTAACTCTAGAGTCTTGTTATAGCGGTAGGGAATTCAACAAAAATGTTGCTCCTTTGGCAATCTACACCATGTTAAAGCCCCCTTAATACTGCATACAATTTAGTTCGTCGCAAAACGCTACCCTAGGTTTCATTTCATTCAATCTGTTTGTTTTTGATACTCGTCTTTGTTTGCCATTGATTCAAAGTTGAAACAAACTTTGTGTGTTTAACAAACAAAAGAGTACAAAGAAATATTATACAGAAAATCTAAGTACAATTATTTTTTTCTGGGGAGTGTGACGATGGAGATCGAGTACTGCAGTGACTCCTTTATTCCATTGACGGTCCAACGAGGGAATGATAATGCTTTCTTCTGTTCTCTCTCCTGTGTCTATCCGTCTCTTTCACGATTAACAAAGCGATTAGGGCAGTAAATGCCGTGTCAGAACTTTATGACAGACATTGAATGATGTGCCAGTGGATCATATGTGCCCCCCCGCAACTCTGTGGCTGTTCGAGCCGCATAGATGACTCTTACAGACTATGCGTCTTATCTTCATTTCGAGGATGTATGGCTTCTATGCGGCCTACTTGCATGACTTCAGATTTTTCATGCTTCTACAAGACCCCCTTCAAAGTTTTTAAAATGATAAGTTTGGAATACTTTGAACATGAAGCATGGATAAGCGACTTGGGCCACATGACTGACGTGTCGGATGGATGTGCTGCCGCATGTACAATTCTGCCAGGCTGTCAGATTTGTAATTAATGAGGAGATTTGCCTCGATCTCTGAGGGGATCTCTTGGGATTCTGAGTCGATGATCAGTTTCCAAGAGATAAAGACGAAATCGAAAGGCCAAAGGCCCCCAACTGTCACGCTGGTAGAGACGGTTCAGAACTCGAGGCCCTGTCATTATCCCTAGCTGCCGACGGCTGCCTATATATAGAGGCTCTTAATAGAGAGAAAAACTTTATTTGCTGCCTATTTTCCTCTCCTTCTTCCGACTTCCTCCTTCGTTCACTCGCCATGGCCCCTCTAAAAGCTTCTTCCTCTGCTGCTGCGAAGAAGGCCTCCAAGGGAAAGGACAAAGGCAAGGGCAAGGGTCGCGCGGTCGAGGCGGACACCCCTCCGCTTCCCGCCAACGTTCAACCATCGATCGTGGGTAGGTCCTTTGGAGAAGACGAAGTCGGGTTCAGAACACAAAGACACATGTGCACAGTTGGTCGCATGGATGAGCCATCATCTAGAACATGCGCTAACTTTTCACCGCCGCATGGGTAGCTCAGCCGCATGAGAAACCCTGCCGCATGAACAACTCTGCCACATGGGTGGCTAAGCCACATGAGAAACCCTGCCGCATGAACAACTCTGCCGCATGGATATCTCAGCCGCATGGGATGACCCTGCCCCATGAACAACTCTGTCGTATGGGTATCTTACTTCCGAACATCTTGATCAACTTTTTTTTTTGGCAGTGACTTTACCCACTGCACCCTTTGGCGAACTCATCCTTGGCCACAACCAGCTTCCATTGAGTATGAATATCGGGGACTTGGCCACTGCTATCCGAATTCAGATTGACAGAGGTCTCCCTTCTAAGCGTCAACAGATGATTACCGAACAGACCAGCTCCTTCTTGTTGAGCCAAATGAACTCAGGGGAGATCCCTGCGGGGGACGGTCACTTTTTTAAGAGACGTACTTTTTGTTCGGAGATATACTGAAGGCTTCTCACAATGAGATGGGGACAACCAGGAAGAACTGGTCTTTTACCTTCCGCGGGATGGAGATGTCCTTCCCTTCTTTTAAACGTCACTTGCCCTTGTCGGATTTGAAAGTCATGATAAGCCCGTGACAAATGGGTTGGAACTTCACACCCGAGCAGAAAGGGGCGCTTATTGGCAAGGTCCGATGTGGGACCGGAAAGAACAATGGGGTCTTTTTCAGTGAGAAAGAGTCACCCTCGTATTCTTTGTTTGGACTGAAACCCGACGTTAGAAGTGAACTTGGGCCGAATCTTAGTGTATATGCGGCAAACACTTTCCTTCATCAAGTTACCAAGTTGGGGTCTTATCCCCCTGGACAGTTGCAGACTCTTAGATGGGCACAGTTACAACCCCTCCTAGTGTCTCCTGACCTTGTGGGTTTTGAAGAAATATGAGCGAGAGCTTAGAGCACCCGACTTATTTTTGCGGTGAGGGGCACGTGTTACAGTCTAGAGATTAACCGGCCCTTATTCATCACCCTGATGGAGTTTTATAATTGTCGCCCGAAAACTTTCTTTACACCTGGCGGCAAAATGGGGTAGCTTTGCATGAGATGCATGTTGTCTCAAAACTTTATTGGGGCGAAGTACCCTATGAAGAATACACCCCGAGTAATGAAAAGCTCAGAGAGTTGGAGGCGAAAAATCCGGAGATCTTGCGGTGTACCAAGAGTTATTGTGCTATCACAGTATCTGTCAGCGGTTGTCGAAGAAGAAGAAGTCCACCGAGGGAGTTTTCCTCCATATCACGACTTAGACCCTTTATCTTTTTCCGGAGGAGAAGGGGTCTACCAAAATTCACGTCCTAGCGCCACGATTCAAGCAGAAAGTTGTTGATTTAATTCAGGCGCAGAAGGAGTTGGCTGCTGAGGGTGAGAAAGTTGAGGGTTTTTCGGAGGAGAGTGATGAGTCCCTTGACGAGCTTGGTGACCTTAGAGAGGAGCTCAGCTAAGACCGTATTAGCTGGATATTTGATGCTTTGGCTACACAATTGTGTTGTCCCGGACGGATCTGGGACAATAGAGAGGATCAGTAGCAAACTTATCCTTCATGTCGTGAGGTTGGCTTTCGGCCACAAGCTAGCCCTCATACCGGCCATAGTTTGTTGTATCCACCGTGGCCTTCGGAACTTTGCCAAGAAGGTAGAAGGTCATCCTGGCAAAGGACATTTTAACTGGGTCGAGCTTCCCTGTTATTACTTGATGGCTTGGCTCCTTTTGCACCACAAATCTCTGATGCGTCCTGGAACAGATGAGGACATGGTAGCGGCCAACGCCTTGATTCGTAAGTATCGAGGGATGAAATGGACATATGACACAGTCCCTGCCGGTAGGAGGGAGCTTGCCTTCATGACGGGTTGGATTTTTTTCACGACCGAACCTGAGTTCTCCGATCATGAGAGATCACTCACCAGGACGATGGGGTTGATACTCGTAACTTATCTGAGAAGCTCTTTCGTTGGTTCCAAGCCATTCGTCCCTCCCACCTAGTGTACCAGAATAGAGATACGGTCTTTGTGGATCCTATATGCCAAGCCGGTTTGTTCGCCAGTTTGGATATAGTCAATTCTTGCTGGGCAACCCGAGTGCTTCCCTTGGATGCTGCGACAGTCTACTAGATGGAGCCCGAGCGTGGGGTTACTATAATGTGACCTGTACCCGAGCTTAATTTCGAGTCCCAGCAGATGGCACTGTGCCGAGAACACTGTATACAGCGATGAGATATTATTGCACGGCCAATGCCCTGCCATCCGGTTTTGATCCGAAGAGTTGTATCGAGGGCACCATGCTGATGCCTCCCGAAGCAAGAGCTCGTAGGACGCCTAAGAAGGGCAAGGGCGTTGCTAGGACTCTGCTTTTGGAATTGGACCCACCGACATGGGAAGAAGAGACATCTCCTTCCGATGATCCTCCGGCCACAAAACGCAAGTCGAAAGTCGAGAACCATCATGCTCGCTACTCGAAGAAGGCGAGGATTGATATTGCCCCAGAGACAGGACCTGCGGCAAAATCAAAGTCCCCCGCAAAGGGGACCGTGAGAGAAGAGGTAGGACCCTTTGCATTGGTGGTTTCTGAAGTAGACCCCATTTTAGATGCTCTGACGGTATCCGTAAAATCTCTACGTTTTATTACTATGTCACCCTTTCATGACACTCTTCTGGTTTGTCTAGAATTGTGCAGACACCATCGAAGAGGGTACGCCGAGCAGTTGCCTCGGTGGTTTCCTACGCTGAGAAGGAGGAGATAACCACCCTGGAGTCTGACGTGGGTGCCACGAAACCTGCACCTGGGGCTTCAGGAGCTCAGGGCTTGGATGCGGCTTTGGCGGAGCCTTATACTCCTCTGGAGAATATCTCTGTCGATGATCTGGATGTGATGGGGAAGGCTCTGACGACGCTGGACGAACCGTACAACCCAGTGATCTGTCATGTACGTTATTTTGCTACTTCACAAGAGATAAATTTTTTGGCTTCAGTTCTATTTCCTCCAGGTGCGGTTAATCACTGGTTGCTTTGACTTGGAAGGCTCTCCTCCGCCCGTGAATATATTCAACGTAGCATCGGAAGAGGGTATAGCGGAGGAGGAGGAGGGACTCGTTAGGACAAGACCTGCGTCAGTCCAGTGTTTTTCTGCAGCTGGGGAACCCTCCGGAGGATCTTCTCCCGCTAAGGACACCGAGTTCGACTCTGGGATGGCTGCTCTGCCACCCTCTCGGGCAGTTGCTGGGCCATCGGGTGTTGGCGCGCCTTCGAGTGCTGAGATCACAAGGCTTTCCGAGGAACCTGCTCTTGGTCCTTCTGCGACAGCGGTAGCGGGGCTGTCATCTCTAGCTATCATTGGGTAATCTGAAGCCTGGACGTCCTTGGACACTGGGGCTCCAGGGCCCCCTAAGAAGCCGATTCTTGGTCGCGAAGCTTCATCGGTTGCCATTGCCCAGCTGTCCGGCATCCAGGCACTTTTTATGGCCATGAAGGATGTGGTTGCCAGCAAGACCGCTAGTCGCCCCGCCGTGACTACTTTGTCTCTTGGGCCGTCGGGCACTATTGTGTTGCCTGTCGCGCCCGTGATTGCTCCTTCTACCCGTCCTCCTTTAACTCCGGCTACCCTTGAGTAGATTGACGAAACTGTACGGATCTCCACATGGAGCTTTTATATGTTTCTGAAACAAGGGGTCGAGAGCGTGCTGGAGCAGAACAAGTCCTTTGCCTGGGCCAAGAACTTTGTCATAGGCCAGGTCGAGTCTCTGAGAAGGCTTCTTGGATTTGAACAGACGGTCGACCTCCTGGGGCCAGAAGGTGATCGAAATGGAGCAGTCTGACGGAATTACAACAATACCAACAAGCAGGCATGGGGAGGCTGGTCTCCTATGAGTATGGTCAGCTCTTGGAGGCTATAAAGACGGTGAAGACCTTTTATGCTTCGTCTAAAGAGGACTTGCAGCGTGACCTCCCCGGTTTGCACGAGGAACGTGACAAGTTGAATGGTCTCAGGGAGAGTTGTCTCACGAGGCAAACTATCCTGACCCGGGAGGCAGCTGAAGTGATTGAGGAAATCAGGAAACTCCAGGTCCGACTTGATATGCTTGGGAATAATCTCCGGGGAGCCCAGCAAGAGGAGGAAGCCATCCGTCTCGAGTCAAGTAAAACGGCCAAAACGTTTGTTGCCGTTGAAGCTACCTTACAGAAGTTAGAAGACAAACATGAGTCTTATACTCGCTATGACGACCTCGAGGCCATGGCTAGAGAAGTCGAGCGCCGAGCCCAGACGCGTTTAGTTAACATCGCCCGTCTTCGAGGGCGAATAGAAGAGTTGTGCTCTGATCAGTAGCATCAGTAGTTTCTTTTTGTTCTTTTTGTCTTGCTAGATTTTGATTGGGGTATTTGGTAAATCATCAAATGTAGTTTGCTCTTGATTTCTTTTGAAAGAAATAAAACCTTTTTTTTGTTGAAATTATGTGTGGACTTGGGGGTAATCGTACTAGAGGTAATATGGACGTAGTACGATACCGTAGTTACTAAGGACACCCCATTGGGGGATCTTTGGTGGACCTATTATTTCTTGCACACTGGAGTGCAAGTAATAAGTCCGAAATAAAATCTTATAAGAGGTCATATGGACGTGATAGGTTTCGTGGACTTAACACCGCTGACGTACTTTAGAGTTGAGTATGGGTGATAAGTTTGGATGACTGTCGACATCAGAGATATTATGGACGTGATAGTCGATAGTCAAACATGGAGGTTTGCTCAGGGTAATGTGGACGTGGCAAACCCTTACTTGGAAAATAATGTTATGACCATAATTCAGAGGTAATATGGACGTGAACTAATGTCCTAGACAAAAATGACTTTTGAGGGATCTACCTGGGAGTGTAGATAGACCTGAGAGTTGCTCCACTGGGGAGCTTTTGAGGATACAATATCTGTTTCGTATTCAGGACTCCTGAATACAGATGACGTTTACAATATTTTGTAGGAAGAGGGTAATGTTGTGCATGGGCACTCGCTAGGATGAACAACACAAAAATCGTGCATCTTGATTGTCCGGCTAGGGATGCGGTAGATACAAGCCCAGATTGGACATAGTACTTTTTCAGGAACTTGTCGTTGATAGGCATCATGAGCAAGTCTCCATTAGGTTTCGCAAGCCGGTAGGCGCCGTTGGAATATACCGACTCCACAATAAAAGGGTCTTCCCATTTAGCTTGGAACTTCCCGGCCATCTTGTGTGTCATAACCATCGGCCTTCTCACGGCTAGGATGAGGTTCCCTACTTGGAATGTCCTTCTCTTGACCCTCTTGTTGAAGGCCCCCGAAAGACGGGCTTGGTATAGCTCAATACGCTGTTGAGCTAAAAGACGCTTCTCGTCGAGTGCTTCCAGCTCTTGTAGTCGTCGGCGGTGATTATTCTTGTCTGTCAACTGGTTGTAGAGGGCCACCCGGAGTGAGGGAATTTAGACCTTTAGAGGGAGCACTGCCTTGCTTCCGTAGACCAAGGCAAATGGCGTATTGCTGGTCGGTGTCCAGATCGTTGTGCGATAGACCCAGAGACATTCGTCCAACTTCTCATTCCAGTCGCGCTTGTTTGATGACACGGATTTCTTGAGGAGCTTTATGATAGTCTTGTTGAATGCTTCTGCCAGATCATTGACGGCTTGGTTGTAGGCAGTCGAAGCTACATTTTGGATTCGATTTTTATCACAAAACCGACAGAAAGCGTGACTTGCGAACTGGGGACCATTGTCGTGAATGATCCTCTGTGGCAAGCCAAAGTGATATATGACGTGATGTTTGGCGAAGCTAATCACGTTTGACGTCTTCACTTAAGCCAGTGGCACGACTTTCGTCCACTTGGAGAAGTAGTCGGTGATGGCCAAGATAAACTGGTGTCCCTTAGACGAAGGTGGACTAATTGGTCCAATGATGTCTATTTCTCATGCTTCAAATGGCCATGATGCTACTGTTGGGTGTAGGATTTCTGAGGGCTAGTGGATGAAGTCTGCATGGATTTGGCACATCTGGCACTTCCTTGCATAGTCAACATCATCTGCTACCATTGTCGGCCAATAATAATCCATCCTCCGAAGACGATCCTGTAACTTCGAACCGGGTTGATGTGCGCCGCAAACACCGTCGTGAGCTTCGCGGAGTGCTTGCTTCACCTCTACATTCGATAAGCATCGTAGCAGAAGCCCATCATAGGAACGGCGATACAGCATTTTAGTAGCCGTATAGTAATCGAACCGGAGGGAGCGTCTCCTGATAGAAATGACTTCCTTCTGGTCCTTAGAGAGAATTCCATAGACTGCGTAGTCGATGAATGGGAGTCTCCAGTCTTGGATGCCGGTGTCTACCTCCGTTGAGTAGCTTAGACACATACAGAGGTTATTTTTTGGACATACCAGTTCTTGGTCGACAACTGTGATCAATTGATGAGTCTTGACCGGGACTGCCAAGGAAGCTGCGAGACCGGCGAGTGCGTCAGCCTCAATATTTCGCAATCGGGGCACATGTTATATGAAGAATCCGTCGAAGGTAGAGATTATGCTAAGTGTGACTTGGTGGTAGGAAATTAAATCCTTATGCCGGACTTCGTACTCACCCCGGACCTGACTGACGATTAGTTGGAGTTGCCGTAGGCCTCTAGGTAGTCAACTGTCACGACCCGATCCCAATAAACTGGGTCCAGTCGGATCATGCCCAGCCTGCACCGTTGTGAGACGGCGGCAGTAAGCTGTATCAATCCGTAGTAACACACAGACATCCAGAACACATGAAGGAAATTCAATTTTTATTGCTAAGTCTGAAAGGAAATTCTCATACAAGCAAAGATCAAACAAAACATGGTCCAGGGTTATTACTTCAACCCTGCTTATTACAATTTGGAAAATCAAAGGGAAGCAACTAAACATCGGCCTCCTGGCTAGGTTCCGCTAGGGCATCAGTACTCTGGTCCGGACCATAAAAGGTATCATACGCCTCATCGTCACCGCAATCACCTAAAATTGTTAATCTCCAGTCAGGAGGGAGCAAGAACATATATCCAATTCCAGCATCTTAACGATAATTAAAATGATGCAATGAGATAGTTTTGAACAATATTTATATTTTTGTATGCAACAAATATGAAACAAGAGCAGTAAATGTCGATGAAGCAATGATGACAAGCTACAATCACTAAAAGTGTTTTGAGAAAGGTAGCATCCCGTGGCCGGTTGGGGTTGGAGGCAATCTGTGTTCAAGTGAACACGGTGCGGCGTCAGTCCAGTGAGGTTGGACTTCAGCTATCCACAATGAGGCAATAAGGGGGCTTTGACCACGGGTGCTAACTTTTCTCCCCAGTTCCCAAGGCAATAGTCAATGAGTCAATGAGTCAATCAATCAGTCAATCAGTCGGTTCCGTGAAATCAAGTGTCGTCCCAATATTTCTATATGACATGCAACATATTTAATTACAACTAAAATACCAGTTTTGAATTATATGAAACTTGCCTGGAGTTGGTTTGGTGACGCGAGTGAGAAGTCGCGACGGTCTTAACCTTAGTTACAGGGACCTACAATTATTAATAATCTGATTTTAGAATAAAACAAAGGGTTTTAATCTGTCTTGATTAGTTAACTAAGTTAATGATTTAAATCCAACGATCGATTAAAAATAATAATTTGTAATAGTCATTTCGTAAAACAAAAACCCTTTTTAATAATAATAAAACTTATTTATTTTATCGTAGAAAATATTATATTTTTATTTTACGGTAAAATGTCGTTTTGTTTCTAATAAGAAAAATAGGAAAGTACGATTAAAATAACATAATATCGTTTGTTTTTAGCAATTAATTTATAAGAGAAATAATATTTTGGAAAACATATTATATTTTGAATACTGAAAATCATTTCAGAATTATATATTAAATAATTACTAATTAGTATTTAAATACTAAAAATCATTTCAGAAATTATCTATTAAGTAATTACTAATTAGTATTTAAATACTGAAAACTATTTCAGAAATTACCTATTAAATAATTACTAATTACGTAATATTTTACTAAGGTTTTTATTTTCTTATATATATAATTAATATACGTATTGATCGTTGCATTAAATCGTTAATTAATTAACCAAAACCAACAAATCATTACATTAACTAATTACTATCAAATTCTAAGCTATCCCGGGATTGACAGAGCTTTATTCTGTCAGTCCCGGTCGGACAGGGTAGCGGTTTGGAAAGGACAGTGCATTCTGAAAGGGGCACCTACCGGGGAGTTGATGGAGGAGCACCGAGGGGAGGCCTCGGACTCGGGATCGGGGTATTTCGAGTCCGACACGCGGTTCTGCGTCCGTACCGTGTCCGACACGACGCTGATACCGTGTCCACTGCACCGTAAAGGGGGCTAGGGTTAGGTCTGGGAGCTGCTGGGGCCGGCCGGAGGCTGAGGCGGCGCTGGCTGGCCGGGGACGGCGGCACGGCGGCGGAGGGAGGTCGGGGTCGACGTCGCCGGTGCTCGGGAATGCGGGCGGCGCCGGCAGCGGTCGCTGGAGGTGGCTCGGGCAGCGGGTCTGAGAGAAGAAGGAGGAGGAGAAGGGCTGGGGTCGCCGGGGCAGCGGAGGGGTCGTGCTAGGCGGCCGGGGCGAGTCGCTGGAGGTGGCTCGCCGGTCGGAGGGTGGCCGGAAAATGGATCTAGGGTTAGGGTTTGCGGTTTGGGGGGGGAGAAGAGGGCGGAGGAGGGAGGTATTAATAGGGTCGAGGGAGGCTCAGCCGGGGCGGTCGTGGGCGCAGAAAAACCGGAGGGGAGGTCGACGTGGGAGGTGACGCGGTCGTGGCGCCGGAGAGCGCGCCGGCCGGCGGAGAAATCGGGGATGGGGGTGACTGGGAACAGGGGTGCGGGTCCGGGTTCCGGGTCGGGCGCGGATCCGGTCAGGCCGACCCGCCCGACCCGCTAAGCATAGGCTGGGCCGGGGACGGCTCATGGGCTCGGCCCACTGGGCCGGGCCGGGCCCCCGAAAAACTAATAAAAATAATAATAATAATAATAATAATAATTAACAGAAATAATTAATTAATTATAAAAAAATAGTTTTTAGGCTTTTAAAAATAGGTCTGAGGTCCAATAAAATCCCAGAAAATTACCCCAAGTCCGGTTTTCTATTTTACACCCAAAAATGTTATTTTCATGATATTTTAATATTATTTATTAACAATTAAAAATCCTTTATTAATTGAAAACCTTGATTTTAATTACAGAAAATTCCCGAAAAAAATCCAGAAAATTGGGAAAAATCCAAGATTTAATAATTAGGAAAAATCAGGAGTTTACAACCTACCCAACTTATAAAAATTTCGTCCTCGAAATTTACTACAATTGAAGGGAGAACAAAGGGTAAACATGCCTCAAAACAGATGAGGGTACTTCTGCCTCATCTCAGCCTCTCGTTCCCAGGTGGATTCGCCTGGGGAGTGGTGGAGCCACTGAACTTTGACCAGTGGAATCACGGTGTTCCGCAACTGCTTTTCCATACGGTCTATGATCCTCACTGGCTGCTCCGGTACTGTAAGACTTGGCCCAATCTCCAACTCCGAATGATCCAGGATGTGGCTCGGGTCCGGAATGTAACGCCTCAGCTGCGATACATGGAAGACGTTGTGTACGCCTTCAAGATTAGGTGGTAACGCCACTCTGTATGCCACCTCTCCAACTCTGCTCAATATCTCGAATGGGCCGATATACCTGGGACTCAGTTTTCCAGCTCTGCCAAAACGGATAGTTCCTCTGGTGGGGGAGATCTTGACGAAGACACTATCACCTGTTTCGAACTCCACAAGTCGGCGACGGCTGTCCGCCCAATGTTTCTGACGATCTTGAGCCACCCGAAGTCTGTCTCTGATCACCTTGACTTTTTCAGCCGCATCTGTAATCATCTCAGGTCCCAGCATGACTCGTTCTCCTACGTCGTCCCAAGCCAAGGGAGTGCGGCAGCGACGTCCATACAGAGCCTCAAAAGGAGTCATGCGGATGCTGGCCTGGTAGCTGTTGTTGTAAGCAAACTCTACCAAGTGTAGGTGGTCCTCCCATGATCCTCCAAAATCCAGGACGCACGATCTCAGCATATCCTCTAACGTCTGGATGGTTCTCTCTGACTGTCCGTCAGTCTGTGGGTGATATGCAGTGCTGAACTTCAGTTGGGTCCCCAGACTCTCTTGCAAGCTCTTCCAGAAGTGAGAAGTAAAGCGGCTGTCTCGGTCTGATACAATGCTCACAGGAACTCCATGTATCCGGACGATTTGCCTCATGTATAGGGCAGCTAACTTCTCGGTGGATAAACCAACCTTGAAGGGAATGAAGTGGGCAGACTTAGTCAATCTGTCTACGATCACCCAAATAGCGTCCTTCCCTCCTTGGGATCGAGGCAATCCTGACACAAAATCCATAGTGATGTGCTCCCATTTCCATTCTGGAATGGGCAGTGGCTGAAGAAGTCCTGCTGGTCTTTGTCTATCTGCTTTCACCTGCTGGCAGATCAAGCATTTGGCAACGAATTTTGAGACATCCTTCTTCATTCCATACCACCATACGTGCTCCCGTATATCTCGGTACATCTTATTTGCTCCAGGGTGGATGGAATACTGTGAGTGATGCGCTTCCTGCATCAGCTGTTCCCTCAACTCACCAACAGGTACACAAAGTCTGGTGCCATTCCTCAGTGTTCCGTCGTCTGAAATAGAGAATCCCTCCAGTGTGCCAGCTAACACCTGGTCCCTGAGCTTGCACAATGCTCCGTCCTCGAATTGAGTCTCCTTGATTTTGTCCATCAAGCTAGACTGCACTTGCAAATGCATCATGGGGAAGTCAGCGCCGGGTACTATTGCTTCCCGTCCAAGCTTCTTCATTTCCTCTGCAGGCAATACGAGTTCTAAACCCAGCTTCTCCATGTCCTTCAGTAGGTACCGATCGGTCGTCAAGAACATCGCCATCGGATATCGACTAAGTGCGTCGGCGACCACATTAGCCTTTCCGGGATGGTACTGCAGGCTGATATCAAAGTCCTTCATGAGCTCCAACCATCGTCTCTGACGCATGTTGAGCTCCTTCTGTGTAAAGACATACTTGAGACTTTTGTGGTCCGTGTATATCTCTACTCTTTCGCCGTACAGGTAGTGCTTCCACAGCTTCAAGGCGAAGATGACTGCTGCTAGCTCCAGGTCATGCGTCGGGTAGTTCTTCTCATGAGTCCGTAATTGCCGGGAAGCATAAGCAATTACCTTTCCATGTTGCTGGAGCACACATCCTAATCCTTTGCCGGACGCGTCGCTATAAATTGAGAATCCTCCTGATCCTGAGGGTAGCGACAAAATTGGTGCTGTTGTTAGCCTTCTCTTCAGCTCTTCAAATGATGCCTGGCACGCTTCGGTCCAGACGAACTCTTCATTCTTCCTGGTTAGCTTGGTCATGGGCTCAGCAATCTTTGCAAAGTCCTTCACGAATTTTCTGTAATATCCAGCTAAGCCCAAGAAGCTTCTGATCTCTGCAACTGACCTGGGAGTATTCCATGTTTCCACGGCAGCTATCTTCTTGGGGTCCACTGATATGCCTTCTCCTGTGACAACGTGGCCGAGAAAGTCCACCTTGTCTAAGAAGAATTCACACTTGGACAATTTTCCATATAGCTTCTCCTTTCTGAGGGTTTCCAAAACTATCCTCAAATGCTGTTCATGTTCTTCCTTGGTCTTCGAATAGATCAGAATGTCGTCAATGAAGACAACGACAAACTGGTCCAGGTATTTGTGGAAGACCTTGTTCATGAGATTCATGAACACTGCTGGGGCATTGGTAAGACCAAAGGGCATGACCAAGAATTCAAATTGTCCATACTTGGTGTTGAATGCCGTCTTTGGAATATCTTCCTTCCTCACCTTGATTTGATGGTAACCCGATCTGAGGTCTATCTTCGAGAAAACCTTAGCTCCACTCAGCTGGTCGAAGAGATCGTCGATCCGGGGCAGCGGGTACTTGTTCTTGATAGTGATGTTGTTCAATGCCCGGTAGTCTATGCACATTCTGACTGTCCCATCCTTCTTGGGTACAAACAAGACTGGTGCACCCCAGGGTGAGGCACCGGTCCTGATGAATCCTTGCGCCTGAAGCTCGTCAATCTGGTCTTTCATTTCCTTGGACTCCTTGGGATTCACTCGGTAGCAGCGTTGGGAGATTGGTGCTGCGCCAGGTATAAGATCGATCGAGAATTCCACATCTCGATCAGGGGGTAGCCCTGGAAGATTGTCTGGGAAGACGTCTATAAATTCCGCTATGAGAGGATGAGGGGGTCCGGTTTCTTCAGTGATGGATGTGTAAGACACACACTCCACTCCTTCAGGTGCTCGAATCACTTTGAGTTTAGGTCCTCCAGGTGGATCTAGAGTTACGCAGCCTTCTCGACAGTCTATCAGAGCATGATGTTGACTAAGCCAATCCATGCCCAAAACTACGTCATAGTTTGGCAGAGGCATTATTAGGAACTGAGTCTGAAACTCATGTCCTGAGATAGTGACTGGGCAGCTACACGTCTCACTAATGGGTATTGGTCCTCCACCAGTCATAACTCTACAGATTATCTTACTTATGCCAGTAACTAGATGGTGTGCAGAAATGAAGTTTGCAGATATAAAACTGTGTGATGCTCCAGAATCAAATAATGCTAAGGCAGGGTGCGAATGAAGTAGAATGGAACCTGCGATGACATCTCCTTCCGTCTCGGGTTCAGCTTCTGGCTCTTCCACAGTCAAGGCAAAAGCTTGCCCGGCTCTGTGCTGGTTGTAGCGCTGCTGCTGGGTAGGCAGTGGACCTCTCTGCGGTCCAGCTCCAGTTTTGTTGTATGCCGTGGGGCAGTCCTTCACTTGATGGGTGGCAGATCCACAAGCAAGGCAGTGTCCCAATTTCTTCCGGCAGATCTCGGCGGTATGACCTGGCCTTTTGCAGTAGACGCAGTTGACCGCCTTTGGTTGGTTGTACTGATGCGCTTTGTTGGCCGCTGCTGGCTGTTGTTGCTGGGACTGCTGGGGATAGGAGGGCCTATTGTTGTTGTTGCTGTGCCTCTTGTTGTTGCCCTGATAGCTGTTGCTTGACCCTGGATGCTCCCTCTTGGGTCGAGCAGGTGTACTGGCCTCTACATCTTGGGCCACCTTCAACATCTTGTCATAAGTCTTCGCACCGTTAGCAGCTACTAAGGTGCGGATCTCTTCACGTAGTCCGTGCCGGAACTTCTTAGCACGTTCCACAGGGTTGTCCACCAGGTGGCTTGCAAACCTGCCAAGCCTGTTGAACTCAGCCGCATATTCTTCAATTGAGCGGTCTCCTTGCTTCAGATCTTGAAACTGTCTTCCCATAGCTTCGAGAGCAGCCTCTGGAAAGAACTTCCGCTTGAACTGCTTCTTGAATAGCCGCCAGGAAATCCCTCCAGCTCGAAATCTTGGCTCGTTGCGGTACCAAATGTTAGCCAAATCTCTCAGCTGGAGTGCTACGGCCTCAACCATGAGGTCGTCTGGGAGTCGAGCGACGCTGAGGAGTCGCTCCATATCATCTAGCCACTCGTCTGCGTAGATGATGCCTTCGGTCCCCTTGAAGGGACGCGGGTCCAACTTCTTAAAGTTTTCCACAGTTCCAACCTTTACCTGGATAACAGGTTTGTGGTTAGATTAGAAATTCATTAGTGGAATCCAAGCTTTTAAATCCTTAATTACCTTGGCAGGCTCCTGTTCTGACCGGGATGTTCCTAGCGCTGCCATGGCTACATTATGGGCGTTCTCCATGCCCTCTCTCATAATCGCGGTCTGCTCGCGATTTGCTTCAGCTTGGGCCCTCTGGGCTTCAAGAACTCCTCGTAGCAGGCCTACGAGTTCAGCGGGGTCCACTGGCACAGGTGGTGCAACAGGAGGAGTCACATCGGCTGGAATCGATGTGGTCCTGGGAGGAATGGGTGGAGCTGCATGCACTACTGAAGTGTAGGCAGCTCGGGGAGCTCTTGCAGCATGGGGGCGATCTGTGAGCTGCAACGGAGAGGGGTCTGACTGAGCTTGAGTTGGGGTGTGCTCAGAAGACGAAGCCTCATCTTCGGCTGGGCCGGAACGGGTTGTCTTTCCTCGTGCCATCTTCTGGAAGGTTTAGGAAGCAAACATAAGCAAGGTAACCTATGTTCTATAAGCAAGCAAAAATAATTGTACATATGTATAGATAGAAGAATTTGGTCCTATGATGTGACAGTTTGAAATTTTTTCAAGAATTCTAAGTGTTCTAATTGTTTCTAGAGTCTGTTTTCCTAAAGTCATACTAAACCTAAAGTCAAAGGCAAGTCGGTTTGTTTGGCTAGCCTAAGTTGACTAGACCAAAGATTGTAAACTGGACCTGCATGGGCCACCACTGAAAACATGTCACGACCCGATCCCAATAAACTGGGTCCAGTCGGATCATGCCCAGCCTGCACCGTTGTGAGACGGCGGCAGTAAGCTGTATCAATCCGTAGTAACACACAGACATCCAGAACACATGAAGGAAATTCAATTTTTATTGCTAAGTCTGAAAGGAAATTCTCATACAAGCAAAGATCAAACAAAACATGGTCCAGGGTTATTACTTCAACCCTGCTTATTACAATTTGGAAAATCAAAGGGAAGCAACTAAACATCGGCCTCCTGGCTAGGTTCCGCTAGGGCATCAGTACTCTGGTCCGGACCATAAAAGGTATCATACGCCTCATCGTCACCGCAATCACCTAAAATTGTTAATCTCCAGTCAGGAGGGAGCAAGAACATATATCCAATTCCAGCATCTTAACGATAATTAAAATGATGCAATGAGATAGTTTTGAACAATATTTATATTTTTGTATGCAACAAATATGAAACAAGAGCAGTAAATGTCGATGAAGCAATGATGACAAGCTACAATCACTAAAAGTGTTTTGAGAAAGGTAGCATCCCGTGGCCGGTTGGGGTTGGAGGCAATCTGTGTTCAAGTGAACACGGTGCGGCGTCAGTCCAGTGAGGTTGGACTTCAGCTATCCACAATGAGGCAATAAGGGGGCTTTGACCACGGGTGCTAACTTTTCTCCCCAGTTCCCAAGGCAATAGTCAATGAGTCAATGAGTCAATCAATCAGTCAATCAGTCGGTTCCGTGAAATCAAGTGTCGTCCCAATATTTCTATATGACATGCAACATATTTAATTACAACTAAAATACCAGTTTTGAATTATATGAAACTTGCCTGGAGTTGGTTTGGTGACGCGAGTGAGAAGTCGCGACGGTCTTAACCTTAGTTACAGGGACCTACAATTATTAATAATCTGATTTTAGAATAAAACAAAGGGTTTTAATCTGTCTTGATTAGTTAACTAAGTTAATGATTTAAATCCAACGATCGATTAAAAATAATAATTTGTAATAGTCATTTCGTAAAACAAAAACCCTTTTTAATAATAATAAAACTTATTTATTTTATCGTAGAAAATATTATATTTTTATTTTACGGTAAAATGTCGTTTTGTTTCTAATAAGAAAAATAGGAAAGTACGATTAAAATAACATAATATCGTTTGTTTTTAGCAATTAATTTATAAGAGAAATAATATTTTGGAAAACATATTATATTTTGAATACTGAAAATCATTTCAGAATTATATATTAAATAATTACTAATTAGTATTTAAATACTAAAAATCATTTCAGAAATTATCTATTAAGTAATTACTAATTAGTATTTAAATACTGAAAACTATTTCAGAAATTACCTATTAAATAATTACTAATTACGTAATATTTTACTAAGGTTTTTATTTTCTTATATATATAATTAATATACGTATTGAGGATCGTTGCATTAAATCGTTAATTAATTAACCAAAACCAACAAATCATTACATTAACTAATTACTATCAAATTCTAAGCTATCCCGGGATTGACAGAGCTTTATTCTGTCAGTCCCGGTCGGACAGGGTAGCGGTTTGGAAAGGACAGTGCATTCTGAAAGGGGCACCTACCGGGGAGTTGATGGAGGAGCACCGAGGGGAGGCCTCGGACTCGGGATCGGGGTATTTCGAGTCCGACACGCGGTTCTGCGTCCGTACCGTGTCCGACACGACGCTGATACCGTGTCCACTGCACCGTAAAGGGGGCTAGGGTTAGGTCTGGGAGCTGCTGGGGCCGGCCGGAGGCTGAGGCGGCGCTGGCTGGCCGGGGACGGCGGCACGGCGGCGGAGGGAGGTCGGGGTCGACGTCGCCGGTGCTCGGGAATGCGGGCGGCGCCGGCAGCGGTCGCTGGAGGTGGCTCGGGCAGCGGGTCTAAGAGAAGAAGGAGGAGGAGAAGGGCTGGGGTCGCCGGGGCAGCGGAGGGGCCGTGCTAGGCGGCCGGGGCGAGTCGCTGGAGGTGGCTCGCCGGTCGGAGGGTGGCCGGAAAATGGATCTAGGGTTAGGGTTTGCGGTTTGGGGGGGGAGAAGAGGGCGGAGGAGGGAGGTATTAATAGGGTCGAGGGAGGCTCAGCCGGGGCGGTGGGCGCAGAAAAACCGGAGGGGAGGTCGACGTGGGAGGTGACGCGGTCGTGGCGCCGGAGAGCGCGCCGGCCGGCGGAGAAATCGGGGATGGGGGTGACTGGGAACAGGGGTGCGGGTCCGGGTTCCGGGTCGGGCGCGGATCCGGTCAGGCCGACCCGCCCGACCCGCTAAGCATAGGCTGGGCCGGGGACGGCTCATGGGCTCGGCCCACTGGGCCGGGCCGGGCCCCCGAAAAACTAATAAAAATAATAATAATAATAATAATAATAATTAACAGAAATAATTAATTAATTATAAAAAAATAGTTTTTAGGCTTTTAAAAATAGGTCTGAGGTCCAATAAAATCCCAGAAAATTACCCCAAGTCCGGTTTTCTATTTTACACCCAAAAATGTTATTTTCATGATATTTTAATATTATTTATTAACAATTAAAAATCCTTTATTAATTGAAAACCTTGATTTTAATTACAGAAAATTCCCGAAAAAAATCCAGAAAATTGGGAAAAATCCAAGATTTAATAATTAGGAAAAATCAGGGGTTTACATCAACCCCTACTTGTTTAGCGAGTTGGAGCCCAATAACGAGAGCGTTGTACTATTCCACATTGTTGGAGCATGGCTTTGTGAGAGAGTAAGCATGATGGATGACCTGATCATCGGGAAAAATCAACACTATCTCGACTCCAGCGACGATATCGCCTTTGGGCCATGTTCTTGAAGCACCGTCGAAGAACATTCGCCAAACGATTTCTCCCATTGTCATGTTGGAGTCCAATATTTCATCTGGGATGTCGTCGTAGAGATTTAATGTTTCTGGTACTGGATGGACAGCTAGAAAATCGGCCAATTCTTGGCCTTTGACTGCCTTCTGTAGGACGAAAATCATGTCGTATGGTGACAACAATATGACCTAGGTAACCAAGCGAGAATTAAGCGCCCCTGGCTTGGTCGTGAGAACCCTGAGAGGATTAACTCACGAGACCATATGGATTGTTTGTCCAGTCACGTAATGGCGGGTCATTTGGATAGCAAAGACCAATGCGAGGCACTCATTTTCAACAGTGTTGTATCTGTGCTACGTGCCGACCATCATTCTGCTGAGATAGTAGATAGCCTGCTCAAGACCCGCATCACTCTTCTAGGCTAGCAGAGCACCGAGAGAGTGATCCATCGCACGTACATATAGCAAGAAAAGTCTTTCCACAACGGGTGCCACCAAGACTGGGCGATTTGTAAGATACTTCTTGATGTCGTCAAATGCTTGCTTGCATTTTTCAGTCCAGACGAAGGAGACTCCCTTCTTCATGAGCTGAGTGAACGGCTGGCAACTTCCAGAGAGATTTGATATGAACCTCCTAATGTATGTCAATCTTCCCTGAAGGCCGCGAAGTTCTCTGAGGTTCGTCGGTGGATGCATTTCAATGATTGCTTTAGTCTTGTCAGGGTCTATGTGGATACCCTTTGGCGTTATAACGAAACCCAATAACTTGCCACTGGAGACTCCTAGGAAGGATTTGGTGGAGTTCATCTTGAGTTGGTGCGCCCGCATTAGGTCAAACATAGTCCTCAAGTCTTGGAGCTCGTCTTGGAAGCGACTTTTGACAGCGATGTCATCAACATAACACTCAGCTGTCTTGCGTAGATGTTCACGGAAGATGTGCTCATAGCTCGCTGGTATGTAGCACCTGCATTCTTTAGGCCAAAGGGCATGTCTGTGTAGCAATATATCCCTAACGGTGTTCGGAATGACGTATGATTCTCGTCGTCTGGAAACATCTTGATTTGGTTATAGTCCGAGAATCCATCCATGAAGGACATACGTTCGAAGCCACAAGTGTTATCGATCATTATGTCGGTGATCGGAAGAGGAAACTCGTCCTTTGGGCATGCTGCATTTAGATCACGAAAGTCTATGCAGATTCAGATCTTTTCGTTTCTTCTTGATGACGGGCACAGTGTTGGCCACCTAATCCGGATGTTGTTCTTCTCGGATGAAGCCACTGGCTATCAGTTTGTTTACTTCAGCTTCGATGTCGTTCATGATATCTGGATGGAACCGTCGTTGCTACTGCTTTACTGGCTTAACATCTGGTAGGATGTTGAGTTTGTGGACCGCGATCTGGGGGTACAATCTTGGCATGTCTTCATAGCTCCAGACGAAGACGTCGATATACTCCCTTACGAGCTGCAGCAGGTATTCACGATCTTCACTGGACATACTTTTGCTGATGAAGATAGTTTTAGGGACGGATTCATCGTCCATATCGACTTGTACAACTTCGTCTTCAGTTGGAGGTTCTCGTTGTTCGAACCGTAGCTTCCACTATGTGTTTAGGCGTTGGGCCCATGGCTCGACCTCGAAGGGTTCAGGTGGGTCCTTGTCGTCTTCTTCCGGGTGTGCGGATGCCATGTTGACAGATAGTATTTTCTTGAGCATTTCTCCAATGCTTGTATCAGAGTCCCAAGATGAGGATTGTGAAGAGTGAATGTGGTTCGTCCTCTGCTTCCGAGTCTTCGGGAGTCGATGGAGGTGTATTGTATCCCAGATCATGCCGAGTCTTGTGGTAGTAATCCTCGGACTTGTCCGCCGGAGCGTGGAGACGCAGAGGCAGTCGCCGACCTTTGCCATAATTTAGGCCTCGGTCGTTTTTAAGATCATAATCCATCTTCTGGGTAAGGTGCTTGGCTTGAGAATTGCACCGATAAAGTTGCATTCTTCCGTCTTCGGGTTCTGGTTCTTGCTCCTCTGAGATGAAGGACTGAGGATATTCTACTCGACCAAAGATGATGGATTTATCTCCCCTCCTCTTTGCTGGCACTATGAAGTAGGAGATTTGACTAGGAATAATCCGGTTCACTGCATAGATGGTAGTCACCTGTGTGTGTAGTTACAGGCCTAGTCCGTGCTCTAAAGAATACAATGCACTTAAATGTGTGACATCGGAGTAGTTCAAAGATAACCATTTATTCATGAAGTAATGTATCTTTTCTAGGAGAATTACATCATCTAGGGAAGGAACATCGGCATGAGCAGCTACATATTCTCCCAGTTCATCTTTTCCGTGATCTACTCCAATGCGAGCGACGGCTTCGGAGGTCTCCTGCGAAGCTTTACCACTAGTGGTTCTGAAGCAGTGACGAGTACTGGATCCTTTTTAGATGGTTGACTCGGTCTTCGTAGGCGAACGACCAGAGGTTCTGGTGCCTACTTATGAAGTTTTACCACCAGAGGTTCCGGAGCGGTAAGAGGTTCCGGCGTTTTCTTGCGAAGTTTCACTACAAGGGGAGGAGCTGTGTTAGGAGCCCGTCCTTTGATATAGACCCTCAAAGGTTCGTCCGATGTTACACCAACTTCCGCTTCATCTTCGGCGTCGTTGCTACCTTCGTCTTGGTAGACTGGCTTGTATAGGATCAAGTCAGAGTAATAGGCTTCGATCCCTTTGAATGGATCGACATCGACAAACTCCGTTCTGACGATGTCGTGATCATCGATGTACTTTAGGCATTGATGCAGAGTCAACGGCACGATCATGTACTCATGTATCCATGGATGTCCCAACTAGACGTTGTAGGATACGTCTACGTCTATGACGTAGCAGGTGACCTCTGTTCGTAGATCGCCGATATGACATTTCAGGCAAATCTTACCCAGAGGGTAACTCCTTCCTGCATTGAAGCTACTGATGGCAGTGTTGGTTGATGTCGGCCGAAGCATTGGGATGCACAAGGTCTGAAGCAGACTCCGCGGGATGATGCTGATGGACGAATTAGGGTCGATGTGCATCCGGTCCATCTTGATGGCGCCGATGTACCATGTATAGTACAGGGGACGATCGTGTCTATTGTTCTTTAACAACATGTCTTGTTGCCAAAATATAATATTGGTTATTACCTCCATCACATTATTGCAATGGAGACATGCAGCAGGATTCTCGGCTGGCAGCTTGACCTATGCCAGGTGGGTGTCGATATTCTGCAATGCCTTGCTCAGGGCATCCCAAGTATCCTTGGAAAGTCGGAGGAGCTCGAAAAGTGACAACTTTGTCGGAGTATTGGCAAGTTGTGCAGAGATGTCAAAGTTGTAGGGTTTCTCCAACCTGAGTCGTCTTTTTTCGCAAATGTTTGTCGAAGTGAGTATCTTTCTGCTTCTGTTTGTCGGCTGCGGGGGGCTGAGAAGGACCCGGGTCAGACACAACGGTAGGAGGAACGACATCTTCGAGAGAATTGTAGTCGTGTTGGTAGACGAGGCCTTACCTAGTTGTTCCTGCTATAGCTTCTTCGGTGGGGGGAGAAACCGTGTAGCAGGATTTGGACTTCTTTTTCCTGGACTTGACGACGAAAGACGTTGCTTGCTGCATCAAGTCTGGAGCGAGATCCAGGTGAACCCACATGACCTTGCCCCGCTGCGTGCTAAAAGGTACCAACTCGGCTGCTTGGTCGCGAGCTGGGAAAAGATTGACAACCTCCATTATTGCTCTCGGGATCGGGACAACACCATCTTGGGATTCCGTCACCGGGAAGTCACCAAAGTGGAGAGATACATGTTGGCGGCAATTGTCTTGTCATCAAAGTCCAAGGTGAGGGCCTTGGAATCGAGCAGACGTTGGATATATCGCTTCAATGTGTAGCAATTCCGCGTTGAATGGTGGACATACCGGTGGTAGTGGAATATTTGTAATTATCGACCTGGTCTGCCTTATCAGGACGTTTGATGTCAAGGAGCCAGAGCTTGTCGCCCTACATCAGCACGTCGAAGATCGCCATTACGTCATCGTCGTCGAAAGAGTAAGTCTCTTTCGGCCTTGGAGCTTCGGCAGGTTTTTGATCCGTCGTGGAGGGCTTTTTGGACACGTTGACTGTAAGGGTCTGTTTTCCTTTGTCGCCACGGCCTCCATTTTTGTTGTTGTAAGGGCGATTTCTCCTGTCATCAGCGACGGAGATCTGTATTCCTAGTAATTGGGCATCTTTCACAATTTTTTAGCAGCGACGACACTTATGATGAACGTCGTCCAGTCTTTGATCTGGGTGGCGCCCGTCCAAAGTCTTACTGCCGGAAGTAAATTTCTTCGGCACATGTCCATTATTGTAGACTCAGGATTGCCGAGGGAGGGGCTAGCTTTAGTGCAGTTTGCTTGTATTGTTCTATGTATTCCCGTACATACTCTTTTTCTCTCTCTGAGTGATGTCCGTCAGAGAGGACATTGTCATGTCATTTTTTTCGTCATAGAATTGGGCAAGGAAGAGACTTTTAAGGTCTTCAGATGACGAGATGCAATTGTCCTGGAGACTGCAAAACCAGTTGAAGGTCACTCCAAACAATGCCCCAACAAAGAGCTTGGTGAGAAAAGCGTCGCTGCGAGGTAGATGTCCCGTTGTCGTCTCGAAATAACTCATGTATTGACAAGACGATGTCTTTCCGTCAAATGGAGTCATGGTGAAAGGCTTGTACTTGGGCGGGTACAACACGTTTTTTCACTCAAGAGGATATGGTTGTCGTATCCCGAGCTCGCGCAGTGTGTTGCGACTGCCCATTGAGTCCAGGCGGGGTTGAAGTTCTCGTATTTTCCGCATTGCTTCTCGGGCCTCATCTACTATGGAAGGAGCAGGTGATCCTGGCAGAGTATGATTGCCATCAGCTGGGGGCAGTTGTATTTGAATCCCCGTTGGTTCCCGGGTCCTGGCTTGCTTGGTCCGAGATCCTTGGTGGTTGAGAGGCCATATTTGTCTTGATTTCCAGCATTGTCTGGGTCAAAGCTTGCATTGAGGCACTCATAGTGTGCATCATTGCCTCCAGAGTGTTGAGGCGTTGGCGATCGCTGGTGCCCTCAATGTCCTCCCTAGCAATGTAGTCTGTCCTCACATGGGGAGAGATGGATGGTACGGTGGATCTTTCACTTTCCGTGTTGGACTCTTGTGTAGAATAGTTCTCAGGAAAAGTTGGCAGCACTGAATCTGCTTCCGACTTGAAGGGAATACTACCCCCAGCGTCGGAAGGCGCTTCACTTTGATGGAATTGACTACCCCCAGGGATCTCGGCATCTGTTCCTTGATAATCATCTTCTTCTTGGAACGACGGATTGTTGTAGAGTTCTGGAGGATTGCTAACCCCAGCATGTAGTCACCTTAGGTCTCGAGGAAGTACTACCCCCAATTGTTGATAGTTTCGCCTTCAAACGGTTACCCAGGAAAACTCCTTCTGCAGGTACAGCTGCTTGCCTCCCTTGGACCCGCCTTCTCGACACACTAGCCGTGAGTGGAGAATTGGAGGTGCTGGACTTCCGGCCTCCCCTTGTGGAGGGAGATTTCCAAGCAGAACAACACAAAGCGAAGGGCAGCTCCTCCTCCTCTGGTATTTGCATATGTTTTTCGGGCTGCTGCCAGATGGGTGCCCTTGGTTGCAATCGTTGAAACACCGACTGCATGTTTGTTGGTACAGCCACGTTAGCACAATAGCAGTTGATGACAATGTTGGCACAGTGGTGCCCCGGAGGAGACATCTCACATGCCGTAGTTGTTTTTCTCGCCTTGCGTTTGCGATTGATCACGTCGTGCAAATCAGGCAGAGGATGATTCACCTTTACACCCTCCTTATGAGCGCGGATAGTTCGGGCACATGGGTGTGTAGGTGTTGTTTTTGTTCCCTGACCTGGGGTTCGTACAAGAACTTCCCCCAAGTCATTAGTGGAAGACTTTTGAGACTGACCCTGTCCCCGTGCCACTGCGGGCTAGACGCATGGGTCAGTCTTGTATAACTTCCCATCAGGGGCACGCATTACAGTTAGCGGCGCACGCGGCGCACGCTGACGGTCAGCCACCTGAGCAGTTGCTTGAGCTTGACGAGCTCGCACTGCTCTAGACTTTTTTGCCTTATCACGCATTGATGCATAGTATGAGGAGTCCAAACTTGACTTTTCTCCTTTTTCAGCATGGCGCATGGGTTCAGCGTCGCATGAGATTCTCTCGAAGACAGAGCCTTTATTGTTGTCAGGACCGCATGCGGCTATCTGTCTGCGGCTGGAGGTTGAGGCCGCATGCTTCCTCTTATGCGCCTTACTCTGTGGGTGGATGGACTGTGCTTCAACCCCCAAACTTCTGGCGTCGTAGTGTTTTCCTCTGCTAGAATTTGGGTAGTGAGCATTTTCTTTCTCAGACGAGACTACCTCATGCACGGGGATAACCTGACTGAACCCAAGATGTGCGTCTTCAACAACATGAAGGGAAACAGGGAGCGCATGCTCGCAGTTAGGTGAGACACAACGACATTTTCTACCCATGTCCTACGGGTCTTCTTAGGCTTTGCTAGCCTTGGCGAAGGAGTCGGACTGCTCTCAGAGAGCATTTCTTCAAAAGCTTACCGTCGAAGCGTACAACCAGCATCTTCTGGATGGATCCTTCTCGTCAGAGGAGAATGATGTCCCCAGCAGAGTCGTCATCTTGTTTGCCATTGATTTAAAGTTGAAACAAACTTTGTGTGTTTAACAAACAAAAGAGTACAAAAAAATCATATACAGAAAATCTAAGTACAATTGTTTTTTTATTCTGGGGAGTGTGATGATGGAGATCGAGTACTGCAGTGACTCCTTTACTCCGTTGACGGTCCGACGAGGGAATGAGAATGCTTTCTTCTGTTCTCTCTCCTGTGCTTGTCTGTCTCTTTCACGATTCACGAAGCGATCAGGACAATAAATATCGTGTCAGAATTTTATGACAGGCATTGAATGTTATGTCAGGGGATCATATGCGGACCCCCAACTCTGTGGCTGTTCAAGCCGCATAGATGACTCTTACAGACTATGCGGCTTATCTTCATTTCGAGGGTGCTTGGCTTCTATGCGGCCTACTTGCATGGCTTCAGATTTTTCATGCTTCCCTAGTTTTGATTCTATTTGTTTTACGGCTTGTCCTTTGATGCTACTTGTAGGTTTATTACTCGAAAACAGGTGCATAATAAACAAATATCAACCAATTGTTGCGTCTAGGAACATCGACATTTATAATGAATAATATCTTCATATGTTTATTAAAGAATTCTTGGATAAGAATTTAGATAAATTACGTTTCCTGGCATTATCCTCTGATTGAAATCCATGATTGATCACAGCCATCTGTTTGAATAGTTCAAGAAAATGGATGGCGATTAGCCTTTGGTTTAAAGATCAATGGTACAATTATGCAAATGATACATGAACAAATACCTAGATATTGATTAAAGTGATAAACTTGGGGTAGAATAATGTTTGTGTAATTGATATGCATGTGCGAATACTTGTTTCGTGACTGCTCAAGTCTGATCTTTAGTGGATCAACAGCAGGTATTTTTAAGTTGAAACTTGAATGCTTGTATGATTTTAATTTGGGGTGCTCTATCTGCATTCTGCTAACTGGTCAGATCAATTCGGGTTGGCTTCGTAGGGATCTAGAGGTTTAGGAGCCTCTCCCTGAATATGCTTTCTTTATAAATTCTGATACTGGATGTTTCATGAACTTTGGTCCTCAATTTTTTTTCTTACACTTTCAGACAGATGCATTTTTCATTTGTTTTCATTTCCAAGATAAGTACTATATGTATGAGGACGATTTGGTTGGAAAGCTTTGTCGGCTCCTTTTAAGTTCTTGCAAGTTGCTAGTATGGATGTGACATGACATGACATGTGATAATGGGTATATGCATGTGGATTTTTGAATTATATGCTCCAGAGGTAACTTACTCTTAGGTTCAACATTCTGTAAAAGGTTGGTCATCTTTAATTTAAAAATATTATACATTTTCAGAATTTTGACATCTTCTGTGATATCTGATCTTTTCAGTACCCTGATCAACCAACCAGGCAGCAAAAGAGAGATGTGAAAGAGCTGGTAAGCTATATACCACCTCACAGTTATGCTTAAGTTCTCTAGAAAATGAAGTTCATCTAATTTTCTGCATAAGTTATACAGTGTACAGCTATAGGTGTTATAAGTATGTCAACTACAAATTATCTAGGTTGCTACTCTTTCCTAGACGAAAAAACTCACTACTTCTCATACTGCATTTATTTATGTATTAAGTAGGTTTTTCCCCATATGATCTCTTCAATCCCTAAAAGATCGCACACAAGCCACCTAATCTAATATATATCCGTTGGAACTCCCTGAAAATTTTCGTTGCTGTTCCAAACACATACTTTATTTCCAGAGAGATTCTTTGAATATTCTCTTCTCCCTATTTGGGTCCGGCTATTGAGCACATAAAGCTCTAGAAATGACTTGCGAACACTTTGACACCCTGAAGCAAGTTTTTGCTGTCCCTGGGCAGCCGTGAGGTTTTACTATATGAGGAGCTCACTACCAACTTTGGACCACCTTTGGTTCGAAGGTTGTTGCAAACTCTGAGAATAAATGGATCCCATCTCAGAGGGATCTCAATTCTGAATTGTTGATACCAGTGGCTCAAATTCGTATTGTGCCAGTAGCAAACTGCCTCTCCAAGTAGCCTCGTATAACCAGTCCTGCAGCCAGTTAGGCATCCACTGACCCATCGACCCATTAAATTAAAGCTCAGATGTCCTGTTCTCCTTATGAGCATAGTTCACAGTATTGGCCGCTACAGATACGTATCGGTCGTATGTATCGGGCTTATCATATCGGTTTTGGCAAGTCCTATCCGGTACGATACGACTATTGATGCTCTCTTTCCCTACCAGTTAAACATAGAAAAATTGAAAGGAAAAGCGAGAAGTATGGAAATATAGTGTCAACATAATGATTCAGTTGGTTCTAAAAGATCGGTTCCCAAAGATCAAAGCGGTGCAATGTCTTGATAAAACACTATAAACATACCACTCCAGCTTAATATTATTCCACTCAGAAGTATATATGTAAAGGAAAGTAAATAAACAATAGTCTCAACAAGAAATACTGAATAATAAATAAACTTATATCTAAATGCATCAAATATTTTTCTAGGTATTTAAATTACATTTTTTATTATCATTTTTGGCCTTCCAAACAAAGAACCCCGGTACTCCAATCCAAAACCACCGAAACTGCGGATAGGACACTCACCGGAGGGTCTGAAAACGATTCCGTTACCGGTATTGCGAACCTTGGTATGAGGACTAGGCATCAGTAGCATTTTTGGTATCTGACCTGTCCAGAAAACTGATCCATTACGTAACAAATTGCTCACCTATTACCAACTGATAATATAAGATTCTGTCTTACAACATCAATGCTTATCCAAGTCAATCTTAGTGCTCACACGCTCCTTGAGCCTTGCTACAAATTCCATGAGCTTTCCTCGTTATTGTTTTTAACTTTAAACCCTCCCTGCTTATTTGGAGCATGGAATTTCTCCTCCCTCTCGTGGCGAGCTTGGAAAATATTGCTCAATATAATCTAGTGGAGACCGTGAACCCATCTACAGGTGAGAATAGCCTGCAGAACTCACTTGAGCCCCATCCCCTAATTCTTTTCCAGATCTTTTCATAGAAGAGATTGAAGCTTGCCGTTGTTACCTCTCCAGTCTAGAATTCTGCCAGGGTATGGACTTCAATAAAACCTTGTTTTTCCCCCCTTCAAAAGTGGTCACTTTCAGCCATTAATCATGAGGTAGTCAACTTGAATTTATTTATGATAATTCTAAAGGATCATAGATCTCTTTCACTTCGGTTGTGTTACCTATAAATGCAATTTAGCTTTTCTTCAATAAAGTGAGGTTCAATTCCGTGCACTTGATTTGTTGTCTTGTTTTCAATGTTATGGATCTCAAAGATCTGCTTCTCATGGACTACTTTTTGATGCCTTAATCCATGGGTATTAAGAAACGGGTTTCTCCTCCTGTTTTCTTTTTTCAAGATTAACATGGAAAACTTATGTTGAATTTTAGAAATATGCTTGAGATAGACATTTCTTTCTACATGCAGATGGCCATATTGTCTCGAATATACCCTTGTAAAGAATGTGCTGACCATTTTAAGGATGTTTTAAGGTAAGTTATATTTCCTGCCTTCTCTATCCTCTGTCATAGAATTGTGTTAAGCTACAACTGCTCAGGTAAAGAAAATACACGGACTTGTCTAGATCATCTTGGCACCTTTGATACTACTATTAGATGTCAATGAGCTTGCCTTATTTTGTTGGAAAATTTTGATTTGCTCATGTGAAAGACTCGGAGATTGTTTGAAAACATTATTTCGCCTATGACTAATGATTTTATTTTCCTTTCTTGAAAGATTACTTGGTCAAGATTTTGACCAGTAACACAGTTTATCCAATATAGGAACGAGAAAAGTAACAATCATACTACAAGTCTACTTTGTTAGCAACCATACAGCTTGTTGCCTGTATGGCTTTCATGTAACTTTTTGCATGGTAATGTTATAGTATTCTCAAGTCCCTAATTAAGTTTTGAGTAATTCCTTACAGACCGAAGGGCGGGGTGGTTAAACCGAGACCGATGCCACGTGTCGGCCCCGGATTTGCTGGGGCCTTTTCGGCTGATGTTAGCGCCACGTGGCTTCGGTCTTCCGTGCGGGCCAGTTTTCGGTCCGGCTATCATTTTTCTTAAGTTTTTTTTTTTTTCCAAAACCATTCTTTGCTTTCATATTTTACTTGAACAAACTGATTAGTGTCTAGAGACCGTGCAAGAATTGGCAATGTTGGAGAAAGTTCATGCAAAAGAATTGGCAGAGTTTGAGAAAGCTCCACAAAAGTTCGAGAACCCTCTTTGCTGGTACCAAATTCCAAGCCAAGCTATATATAAGCAAGAGAGGGCTCTGCCATAAAACCTAGAACAGTAGGCATTTTGGTGGACCTAACTTTATAGTCATGCAGTTTAAGCTCATGCAACCAAGGAGCACCATCTAGATCCCCCCTAGACTAGGGAAGAGTAGATAGAGTTGAAATGATACAATTTTGCCCCTTGTTTGCGTGATATTTGCATATTCGAACATCCAGTTACGACCATCTACGTAGCTTGGTAGGTAGGTATGGAGCACCTAATCCGTTCAGTGCGGTTACAGCTTTAATCACACCATGGTGACAGGTTTGAAATCTATGGAGATGCCAACCAAGGGGCTGTCGTCAAAGAAAAACAAGAAAGCCGATAATACTGGGAAGAAATTGTAATTTCTGTGTTGCAACTTGGTTTTGATCATACCAGTGATGCAAAAGACCAGTCAGGGAAGAAACACTATGAAGCATAAAAATTTAGGCATGGATTTTCAATCATAAGTCTCACTTTTATAAGCAATATGAAGGCATTATCTTTTCAATTGTTGCTAGAAAGATCCAACTCATGGTCAATAATCAGATTCTTGATACATATGAAGCACCGTTGGTTACCTAACTTCCACTACTTTTTGTTTGTGTTACAGGGAAAATCCTGTGCAGACAGGATCACAGGCTGAGTTCTCTCAGTGGCTGTGCCATGTGCACAATGTAGTTAATCGCAGGTTGGTGCTCTAAAGTTTCTAATATTTCTTTGAAAATTTGTCTTCAAATTCTTCTCGAAGAGTTTGGGGAAAGAAAGTGTTCTTCTGTTCAACTTATGTAGGTTCCTTCTCTAATGACAGCCTCGGGAAACTGACATTTCCTTGTCAAAGAGTGGACGCGAGATGGGGAAAGTTAGATTGTAAGGATCGCGCGTGTGATCTGGAAGGTGATTCTCGTATATAAATGAAATGGGAAAAACACCAGTGCGATAAAACATTGGTATCCTTCTACAAATGCTGACCAGAGCAGGTGATCTGGCAAAGTATACTGAAAGCCGAAGATTGCAGAATTTTCTATTTGTGGACTCGTTCTTGATTTCATGCTCTTCTTTGCCCATGATATGTATGAAGCGAACATTTGCTGTGTTATCAAGGCATGGATTCTTAATGAACAACTGCACAGAGATATTTTCCTTTTACTACTCATTGCATTCTGCTGCAAACCTACAATAGTGTAGTATTTTTTTTATTTTTTCTAACAGAAGCGGAAGAAGTAACCATTACTAGGGTCCTCGACCTGCTGTTGAAGAATGATGAATGTGAGGTGGTTTCTTCTTTGTTTTGTTTTTAGGGGCTGTTTGGCTCGACGAAGTGCAAAATCCAGAAATCGATATTTTGTACGCATTTTTTATCAAAAAAATTTGTTTGGGTGCTTTATAGAAGTGGAGGTTAGAAATGAGAAATTCTAAAATTTGGTGTTTAGATGGTTGTTGAAGTAGGTTGGAAGTGCATTTTTTTGTACTTTTTATGATTTTAAAGTATTAAAGTAGAGAGGATTAATCCTCAAATCAAAATGACCGATGTCAAAATTAGGATTTCACTGTTCGCATAAACTATTTTGGAGAAAAGAAAACTCCTCTTTACAGTAAATCTTGTTTACAACCAAACACGTGAAGTGGGAGATTCTTTCTAGATCTGAATTTTCTATTTTATCACTCCTAAAATCCGGATTTCGCACCGAACTAGACAAGAACAAGAATAACCAGGAGAAGTTGTCGTGAGAGTATAATGATTGGATGTGCATTAGTAATAGATCCTGATTTTGCCATTAAAATCATTGGAGTGGTCGGAGAGGGGGTCAATGTCATCTGTGGCGTAGGGCTGGACAAGTTGAACAAACACAGGAGAGCTCATTGTGCTGCAATTGCACCTGCGGACACTTGGGAGACTAGTGCAACTGGAACAAATGAATGCACATATGGAACGACATTAGACAAAGGTGTATTCGAGATAGGGTGCAACTCGGACGGTTTCGGTCGGACTTAAACTCAATCCGACTTCAATCCGATGAATCATAAGTCTAGCTTGAGCGCAAGTCCAACCCGACCTCGGGTTCAACATATGTAGTTCAAGACCAAGTCCGGAGGATCGGGTCGGACTAGGGTTTGGTCGGGTTCATCGAGTTTACCGGACTCTAATATGATATTTGAAATAATTTTAAACAAGAATAATATTAAACACATAATCAAATAGCAATCATTACAAAATATAAACTTAAATAATATTTAAGATAAGGAGTTCAAAAGTTTGGTAGAAAAATTTAGGATTTAAACTTATTACTTTTATATATATATATATATATATAAAGTAATAATTTTATTGTCTGATAACCAGGATGAAGCTAACTCGGTTACACAGACATCTAGGTCGCATACACATACGGATTGAGGTTCTGGAAAAAGGAGACAAAAAATCTACATACTCCAAAAAAATCCACACACAAAAACTTAGTGTCGTCCTTTGGGGAGAGCTTTGGCACGGAAAGAGGAGGAGGAGGAGCGCAAGTTCATCAGTTGCTGAGGAGTAACTCTGTACGAATTTTTTGTCCATCTAGCCTTGGCCATCCACACCAGGATCATCCGCCCCCGAGTTAACCCGCTACGTGCGCCCTTCGCTCGACCATGTCCCGACAGACATCGTTCCTCCCTTCAATACTAGTGACAATGATCCAAACTTCTGCTCTGCACTGAGGCATGAAACGCCTGCCGCTCCGCAGGCCTCTCCCTCTTCGTGCTCGGCCTCATCCGTCCAAGACAATCGACCACAAGAAACCGACGATCGCTCAAAACTCCCAAATGGAGGAGCCCGTTGCTTCCCAGAGGAGGAAAAAAGTCCCAAACCAGCGCATCCTCCCACATGGTCGGTCCACCGCTTCCAATGCTCCTGGACGAGCAAGCGACATGCTCCTGATCATCCCTCACCCTGGCCACAAAAAAGACACTATCGGGTGGTTATATGTCGGATTTCGGGTTTTTTTGGGCAACCTGTCACACGAATTCGAGTTCAACTCGATTCTTGATCGGGTTCAAGTATTTTAATCCGATACCGAATTCGAGTATCTTCAACACTAATCCAACCCATTAACGGGTTTATCCGATCGGACTCGGATTTAATCCGTCCAAATTGTACCCCTAATTCGAGAAGAATATTTCTATAGATGATGAGTCTCAATTATCCTCAAAATTCACTTCAATAATGTCATTCTCTCTCGCTATTGCTCATTAGTAAAAGTTCTAGTAGCATTCTAAAGTACAAATTGTACGAGGAGGAGGATTTCAATTGGAAGGATAGAGAATCCGTGTTGATGCAAAGTACAACAACTCAAAAACTAAAAAAAAAAGAGAAAAAAAGAAGAAGGACGTGGATGAAGATTCAGACAAAGGAATTTCGATTCCATATTGTTCATATCTCGTAATGTCAGGATAGTGATATTTGCACAAATGATCGATATCTATGCAATTCTCTTCATTTGCATTGAGATTACGAGGAGTAACATATGTAATTTACTTCAAGAGTGAGAAAAACAAAACTAAAAATTAATTTCATCATCATTGATTTAAGCAGAACGGACACATAAATTTAAAATAGGAGGTCAACCTCAAATGTAAAAAAAGTCTAACAATGTCTTAAAATTTTGGATTTAAAGTATTGAGGATTTTCAGAAAAAAAAAAAGGAAAAGAGAGAGAGAGAGAGAGAGAGAGAGAGAGAGGATTGTTTCGAGGTTACTAATAAGATCTTGAATTTAAGTACTTGTGATATTGATGATTTTAAAAAACAAGTGTGTGTAGGATTTATTAGAGAATTATGATCGAATGGAATGAGTAATAAATTAAATTTTTGATGACGAAATTTTCTAAGGTAGATAGGTAGTAAATCTCCGTTTCAAATCTTCGAAATTTTAATTTTTTATATAAATTATGTTTAGTAGATTGTAAAACAATTGAAGATGAATATATATATATATATATATATATATATATATATATATATATATATATACTCCCCTATTATGTATTTTTAAACATTCTCATGTTTACAACCGTTGGATTTTGTTTAAGTCATCTAATCTTAACTGTTGATTTGAACCATTCAAATCAATGAGAGAGAGGAGTGATCTAGATTCTAGAACCACTCGGATGTTTTCATATTATGGAACCACCATATGTTACATCACTTGAATTTGAATTGGATGGATGAAATTAAAATGTAGTAGGACCTACACCTTTTAATCTCACACATCCAATTCAAATCAAAGTGATGTAACATAGGGTGGTTCTATGATATGAAACAATATATATATATATACATGTGCATGACTCATGTAGGAATATAAGTTTATTGTTCATATCCCTTATATATATATATATATCCCCATCATCCCCACGTTATCAATCGTTGGATGTTTATTTAAGTCATCTAATCTTAATCATTGGTTTGAATGGTTCAAACCAACGGTTAAGATTAAATGACTTAAACAAGATCAACGATTGTAAATATGAAAATGCTTGGAGATACACAATAGTTGGAGATGTGAATCCTACCTTAATACACACACGCTAATTAAGTAATCTTAAACAATTAGACAATTAAGAGGATGAAGTGGAAAGAGCAATGTTGCTGCTGTTGCTGCTTCTTCTTTTACTTCTATGTCAGGACCCACCTGCCTAAGTCAATTGGAAATCGATTAAAAATGGATGTACAAAAAAAAAAAATTCAGTTCGATCAGTTGACCCCACTTATCATAGTGTCATAGTGTGTGTGGGTTTAAGTGTCTATAGTTCGGTGCCATGTACACAAGAGCTTAGTTGTTAGTTGGGCACATTCTAATCTACCATAGACCCACAATTGATATTTTGGACTATTGTCTCTCTAGGAGCTGTTTGGTAAGATACAAGTGACAGGAAAAGTAAGAAGCTGTACAAGTCTCGATTGGTTTGTAAAATTATGAAATTGGATTTTTTTTTATTTTTTATTTTCTATGTTTGAATGTTAAAATAATAAAGGAGAAAAAAAAAAGTGATTTCCAATAAAAAGACAAATATAAGAAAAAGTTGTTCCGTTCATCCACCTAAGAATTTACTTTTCCACATTTAAGTAATCACTTTCTTTTTCCAATTTTTTTGACATTTTCAAACACCGAAAAAAAATAATAAAAATTACAATTTTCTATAGAAAAAAATACCAAAAATTTTTTTTTTTTCTTTTCTTTAACTTTTTTTTTTCAGCCAACCAAATGTGGCCGAGTTATTTGATTCACTTTCAGTGTGACAACCGACAAAATGTGAGCATGATGATCGGGTTCAAGTATATTAATCCGAATCC